>CM022401.1:73122976-74387216 GCA_011833715.1 Carcinoscorpius rotundicauda
TTTTTCGTTACTTGACTGTTGTTGGCTGATAATTTTTGTTTCACCCTATATTTGCTAATTTTAAATTAACACTAAATCTATGCATAAAAGCTAACTTTAAGGGATAATAACAACATCGTTCACACTACAATTATGATTTTTTAAAATTTACTGTTAGTTACTAATCTTTACAAAAATGGATACTCTATTTGATACTATGTCACCTAAGTGGAAATGAATGACAGTATTGTTTAGAATTTTGTTTTATGTCATAAAAAAGGAGAAAAATAGAAAATTAAAGTTTTTAATAAAACATTTACAAGTATGCCAGAACTTGTGACTCAATCATTACATACGTATCGTTATAAAAAGGAAACACTGTATAGTATAGTAAAGCTCTGATGACCTATTCAGAAGATATTTAAAACATTATAACGATTAAAAATATGTCCCATTTCTGCAATGGCAATGCTTCCGCTTGCTTGGTACAAAAACGATTGTTTAGTTGTATTGTTTTAGATTCGACGATTATAAAGTTTTTTTAACATTTGAACAAGAAATCTTAGTCAAGTTTCACGCTGGTACAGTGGTAAATCTGCGAATTTAGAAGGTTGAAATTAGGGGTTCGATTCCCTTAGGTGGACTCGGTACATATCTTGAGTTGCTATGAAATACCCATACACAGTTAAGTTTTGTTGAAGTATATCCGATCGAAACGTTGTGTTGTTAATACTTAAACATTTTATTCTTTTTATTAAACTATGAGCTGAATGAAAGAACATTACGTCTATACAGAAGTTCATGCGTTTTTACACATGTTAGTTTTTATCTTTATAAAATAGACATGTTAAAGCTTCTAAACAAATGTTATTATTTGTAAATTTTTACAACATTTCTTTAGCAAACAAGAAACGTGTTTTGGAGCATTTTTTTCTAACAGATTTTGAGTAAAGCATACTTTTCAAATATAATGCAATGTTATGTAGAATATGTACACCAATCGCTTCTCGGTTCGCTCCCGCTAGTACGCGGTATATTTCAGGATTTACAATGCTAAAATCATCGGTTCGATTCCCCTCGGTGGGTTTAGCAGATAGCAGCTACCTGTGGCTTTACTATAAGAAATCACACTCTCTCTCATACACAGTTCTTAGTTTTGATCAATCGAGTTCAGAATACAAATTCACATATTATTATTCTTGGTGAAGTTTGCTGTAGATAGTTTGGGTTGATTAAATAACACGTCATATTTCTTTAACAAATCTAACTTAATACTCAGTTTGTTGTAAATAGTTTAAGTAACTTAAGTAGCTCGTCATATCTGTTTATCAACTCTTAACTTGATATTTTGAATGATGGAGATTTAATATTGGTGGAAATAATATGCCTTTTCCTAGCAGTATAAAAATATTACTGCTAATATACATTGTATAATGTGTTTCAGTACAGTGTTCAACAATATATCGTTCACCTGTGTCATTTATAACTTAAATAGTCTGTTAACATTTATTTTTTAGCTTTTGGAACAAAGTAGCTTACATTTATTTAAAAACTCGAACTTCAGTTATCGGAGCTTAAAGTAAAATTTGTTTCAATAACTTTGTCTTCAACTAACGACATAGGAAAAGTTAAGAATTACATAGATATATCTACACGACAAGCTCAACTTTACTGATAATATTATAGTAGCATTCTTATGTATTTTCACTAATTATTTACTTTTTAATAATTTATTTAGAACAATAATTAATTTAGTTAAGAAAAGGAGTCTAAAGTAACGTTTCATTCGTCTCATTTAAAACTAGCATTAGTATGTGAGTGTGCAGAGTTTTTCATCTAGTATCATAACAATAACTTTTTATCTGCTCTTATTGTTTAATTGCGCGTACACACGCGCTTTATTTCAAAGGATGTAAACAAAATGCTCATTTATTTTACTAGACATCTTGAACGACATATTAAAAGCTTACCAGAGTTTTAAAAATGACCTAATGTTAGGTCGTAGAAAATTGTTTTATGTCTATTTATCGATCGTATTAAGCATAGTGAAGCTAGCCCTAACGAAAATAAAGCAGTCTCTCGTGGTATGTCTGCGGACTTATCCTGCTAGACAACCGAGTTTCGATACACGTGGTGAACAGGGCATAAATCGGCCTTTAGATAGCTTTGAGTTTAATAACAAACAACAACTGGCTGAAGGAAAGTTTCAACATAGTGTTAATTTAACTCTTCACTGAATATAGGGCTTAGCTAATATTACACTTGTCTACCGCTGATACAGCGGTAAGTCTACGGATTTACAACGTTAAAATCAGGGGTTTGATTCCTCTCAATGGACTCATCAGACAGCCCGATGTGGCTTTGCTATAAGGAAAAACCAGCATACACACAAGTTGCACCTAAGGCACGTGGACTAAAAGATTTCGATGCCTGCGATTAAAATTATTGTATTTAATTTTATAAACTTAATATACGAAGAAGTATTTTTACAACAACAATATTAATTTGATTACACACGTTTTATTGGTCTCTGCTAGGTTCTTCTTAATAAACAGAAACTACATACTATTCAGAAATTTATATGTAAAAACGGTTCATTTTGGTTGAGAACATTTTATACGTGGAGGAGCGAACAACGTTTCTACCTTTTTTGGTCACCTTCAGGTTCACAAAGAAAGGAGGAGGTAACTGACCACTTTTTTGAAAGGGGTTGTGTAACTGAGTGTCGGAATGTAGGGAGCGTACTTTGATGTTTGAATCTATAATTTTATATTATTTACTTTTTATTATTATTTATTACACTATTTTTAATACAGGTATAAAGGTGTTCCTTTGTTTTAGTTTATTTTGGGCTTGAGTTGTTGTATAAGTAAAGCTTATTTAATTTTGCGTTTATTTATGTTTGTTTCTTTAGTATTTGAGTGTTTCCTATAATAATGTTATGTTTATTTGACTTGCAGTGTTCGAAAACGTGTATAATAAATAATGAAAATAAAATAAATAATATAAAATTATATATTCAAACATCTAAGTACGCCCTCTACATTCGGAAAATTAATTACGCAACCTCTTTCAAACATGTGGTCAGCTTCCGGTTAGTTACCTCTTCCCCTTTTTGTGAACTTGACGATGACCAAAGAATATCGAAACGTTGTTCGCAGCCCTATCTAAAAAAATAATTTCTCAACCCAAACGAGCCGTTTTTCATATATATATTTCTCTATAAGTGGGTTTTCTCGACTTCACTGATTATTTGGAAATTCGTTTTCTTTGCATAAGACATATATATGCAAAGTGTAAGGTATGCGTAATTTTTGGTGTCTTTAGTTGCCTCCCGCAAGTACAGCGGTATGTCTCCGGATTTATAACACTAAAATCAGGCGTTCGATTCCCCTCGGTGGGCTGAGCAGATAGCCTGCTGTGGTTTTGCTATAAGAAAAAACACACAGTTTCTTTAGTTAAGGATGTTTTTGCTATAGCGCCTAGTTAAGGATGATAGGATAGTAGTAATAAAAAAATATAATGAAATAATTTTACTCGTTCATGGAATAATCTTAAACGAACCGTTTCAAATATCGTTAAAGTGTTGTCATGACAGGGCAGGAATTAAACACTGATATTAAGTAGAACAGTAACGACGCCTATCAAAAGCAACTATCGCAGGTGAAAATAAGCATACAGATTCTCCTTTGATAAATATAGTTATGTAGACGTAAGACAAGTAGGGTGGAAGTCTTTATTGAATTAAACCAAACACAAGCTACTCGGCTGATATTGCACGTGATCTCTTGGGACGAAATGAAAGAACCGCTCATTTTGTACGTATCCAAATAGATGCAATAAATTATACATTTCAAAACATACTTTGAGACCTCGCTTCCTCTTCTCTCAATCGGTTTTGTTTTTTTCACTCTTATAGCCTGACATTTTTTCCCATAAGAGGAAATGCTTGTTTGTTAGATCGATAAATTCACATTTTGTGAATGTTTTCCTCATGTATTCGTCAATATTATGCGAATAACAAATGAAAGTCGAACGTTCCTATTTCGAAATGTTTAAATTTTATTGTATCATTCAACAAATAGTGTCTTGTTTGTTATTAAATTACGAAACTACAATGAATGATCTCTGCTCTGCCCATCGCGGTTACTTAAACTTAATTTTATCGTTATAAGCCCTTACATTTATCTCTAAAACACCAGGGAAATTAACTATTGCAATACATATAAATTGTATTTATGGGCTTTCAAGTAATTAAAATAAGTACATATTTAACCCATCAATTGTGGTTGACTTCATATGATGCAAATATTTTGCGTGTAACATTTTGTTTGTTTGTCTGGAGCTAACTGTGCTAGCCGTCTCTAATTTAGCAGTGTAAGACTGGAGGGAAGGGAGCTAGTCATCACTTCCCACCGCCAACTCTTGGGCTACTCTTTTACCAACGAAAAGTGTGATTGATTGTAACATTATAACGCCCCCACGGCTGAAAGGGAAAGCATATTTGGCGCGACGAGGATGCGTACCCGCGACCTTCAGATTACGAGTCGCACACCTTAACACGCTTGGCCATGCCGGGCCATGTAACATTGTAAATGACCCGCTGCAAAAGTTCCCGATCTTTGCGCTTTGGATGATAAGCTTAAACGGAGGGTTAAATAGAGTCTGTTTGATTAGTTGTATAATGCAAACCTACATAGTAAGCTCTTTCCTCTACGGAAAATCAAAACCCATGTTTTCTCTTTGTAAACCCTTTAGCCTATCGCTGAGTCACGCGCTAAGTTCACTTTCAAAAGAACAAATTATTTTTAATTAAACCCTAGAAATTAAAGCGTGAAAGCTGCGTAAGGACGTATCAGTTGTCATTTATAAATGTATAGAAAATGATAATTAAATTATGCCACTTTTATATAATTATAAACAATAATTAAATTGTTATTTATCATAAAATGATACAAATGTGTAGTTTAGTTTGATTCATGAAATTAGTCATGATATTTTCCATTTGCTAAAAAATGTAGAATAAACAAAGAGAGTCTTAGGCTCGGCATGGCCAAGTTGTTAGGGCGATCGACATATATTTTCAGGGTTTAAGGTTCGAATTCCTATTACACCTAACACATTGTATTTATAATCTCGCATTCAGTTTTAAAATCTATCTAACACATACTCCTATTGCATAACCTTCCAATTTGTAGTTAATTTGGAAAAAAAGGAGTAAAAAAGACAAAATGTATATGATCTCTTGGAGGGATATAATTATTATTTTGTGTAGATAATAAAATAAAAACGTGCTAACATCACTATACCAAGAGGAAATGGCATCTTTGTGGAGAATGATGCCAATAAAAAACTCCATGAACACAAATCGTCTAATTACACGTCCAAGTCAATACGCCACTTCCTCTGAAAGCTGCCAAGTACGTACAGAAATCCCAGTTATACCATTCGCAACTCTTCTCAGGCCTATTGGAGAGCATGTAGAGAGATGAAGACAACACTGACCTAAATTCTTTGTTCTAAAAAATGCTCCTATAGTAGAAATTGCACTAGAGAAACAGTCGATAACCTGAAATATCAAAATAAGTGTCATCCGTGGTGAGCAAAAGCACTGTAAAGCTAAAGCAGTCGTCGTGTATCGTTATCACCGATTACGGACACCACTCTGTATTTCGAAGCTAAAGAGTATTTCAATAGATTTATTAAAACATCAAGAGTCACAGATACATAAAAAAGCTAGGTTGAAAAACAAAGTTAACAAAATCTTTGGATTTTTAACTAGCTGAGCAACGTGTTTCGAAAACGTATGGTAAGTGGAATAGAAAATCTAAAATAAAGTTTCTGCTAAAAAAAATAAAGTTCAGATTTTGGCTAATATTCTGTAAAAACGTGAAACGAACTTTTGTCACGCGAAGAGTCACTCGGTAAAGTTTTTCTCACTTTCGTTTTGTCTTTTTTTCTCCATTGACTTTGGCGGTGATTTGATAAATCAATATATATGTTATACAAGAACATGTTAGAAAAAGCAAGTTAAAAATTAAAATCTAATTTTAGCATTTTTTTCTACTATTATCGGTAAAAACAATTGTTAAATCTCAAGTTCTCAATAACTTGATGACCAATTACGCTCCTAAAATAAATGTTTTAACACTTATGGATACCGTTAAACGTATAACAAGAATAGTTAAATTTACCTTCTGAAATTATGAAAAGTTAAGAATTTATTAAAGCAGTGCGGTAACATTCTCATCGTCATGATAAAATGATAAATGCTTTTCAGTTTATGACTGCAATTTAACATCCCATTTAGAGCCCCTAATAGATATATATTTTTCCAAAACATTTTCTATAGCTATATAAGCTATTATCTAGGAAACTTCATTGATGTCATCGAAACTTTATGTTGACATTTACTTTTCAAAACCACTAAGAATGGAGCTTTAACCGACATTCCTATGTTTCAATACGCATTACTAAAGCAGCACAAATCGAGTTTATTTTCATTTCTATGAAAATAAATAATACTTACTTTTGAAAGCCTCATTAAAGCAATCTCGTTGAAGTACCACTTTCAGATTACTTTCCTTCACTGGACTTTATTCTGAAAACTTTTCTAAAAATATTAAATTATTTACTAACATTCCATTCTTATTGAGTCTTCTTGATACTGTAGATCTGAACACTTTTCTATCATTTTGTACAAGGTCGTTTATCACATGCTTGAGATCAGTGACAGTCTTCCTTCTGTCTTGAAGACTGCATAAACAAAGATGCTTAACATCGGTAACATTGAGTTTATATGTTCTGCCTCTTCCTTTCCTATTTTCAAACTTACCTGTCTCGGTCTCACTATCTACGGTGTGCACTTCACAGTGTTTGTGGAACGTTTCAAGTCTGCAGCAACTTGTCAGAAAGTTTAACCGGCATTACGTTACACTTTTAAGCAAACTCTCTGCTCTACTGACAATTCTTTAAGTTTATTGGGCCGTGACATGACAACATAATTTAATATATAGTTTTAAACACCGTTTTTATCAAGGTTTGTTTGTGGAGGGTTATTAAACTGACTTCTTCTCTCGTGTACCGGTATCATATGCTAGTTCCTTTCTAGCTTCTTCCTATATAGTTAAACCACTGCATGGGGTACCATGACAATGATTTTAGACCCTAAATTTGATCAGTATATTCACTCAAGCGCAACCCTTGTGACATGTCCATAGTACAAGTATATGGGAATTATAACGAATGATAACTACTCTCATCCTGACTTATTCAGTTGTCAACAGAGATCAGTGAAGCATTACCATAGTGTTGAAATTTACATTCTCCAATAACATGGACAAATTAACACCAAAAAATGGAAATAATGACAAAATATTCTCTTGTCCTTATACTTTTTGCACAGTACTGTATACATGAAAAATTAGGTTAAATTTTAAAAGCTTTACTGCTTTCTACATGGTTGATCTGCACCCTTTGGGAGCAAAGGTTAAGACAGTTTTGTATTCCTTATTTGTTCTCGTGCTTTCGTTTTATAAACAAACTCATTATATTCATTAGTTAACTATTTAATTAGACACTTCCGATTTTCATACAATTCTCAAAAAAGTGTAGTGTATGTTTAACTTTTGATTTACATTAATATTTAACATGTGGTTATAATTGTCTTCCTTGAAGTCAAATGTTTCCAGATTATTTTCGCTCCAGCATCTCTGTTGAACCAACCACTTTACGTTTATCACTACTTTGAAAGTCACTGTACTAATAAAGCTTAATTAAGGTCCATATCTAAAATTATAAGAGACAAAACGTAAATACGAAGTGTATAGAAACGTTTTACTTTAATAATACGTTAGTACCATAAATTCTAAGTAATAGATAAAAATCGTAATATAAAGCAATAAAGAGGTTATTGTTTGGACAAAACAAGTGTTGCGATAAAATATAACCTTTTGAAAATTCTAATGTATTATTTTGACAGTTCAATACGTCTACTAGGATAGCACAGTGATAACTTGAAACCATATGTTTTTATAAAGTCTGGAATGTTTTAATTTGAAACTCCTACCACTATTTTCATTTCATATCTAGGAAACTGAAACAGCAAACTGTTTGAAAATTAATGAAAAAGAAAATATTTTTATAAAACAAGGGAAAGTGTTGTGTTTCAAGTCTAATTAAACTTACTGTAGTTAATAAGTAAATATTCTAAAAAAGTGTTTGAAATGTAAAGAAAAAACATAGCTACGAGATGATTTTGTTGTAGAAAGAAATACGCACAATATTTTGAACTAATGATAAGAAACTACACATTGTTTTTATCAAAACATGTGTGTGGGCGTTTTTCTTATAATAAAGCCACATCTGGATGTCTGTTGAATCCATCGAGTGGAATTGAACCCCTAATTTTAGCATTGTAAATCCGTAGACTTACAGCTGCACCGGCGGGGAAGTCCGCGAAACACCAACAGCAAATAATAAAGTCAAATGATTGGCTTCCAAAAGGTGAGATTTGTAAAATGAAGTTTTTGAGTAGTGGAACTCCTCAGAATAAAGAGGTAAATATGATGTTTCTTTGATAACGTGTGCTCAGAAAACGTTTCTATTAAAGTTTTTTTTTTTTTTTGAATTTCGCACAAAGCTGCTCGAGGGCTATCTGTGCTAGCCGTCCCTAATTTAGCACTGTAAGACTAAAGGGAAGGCAGCTAGTCATCACCGCTAACTCTTGAGCTACTCCTTTACCAACGAATAGTGGGATTACATTAGACGGTTACATTATCCACCTCCACGGCTGGGAGGGCGAGCATGTTTAGCGCGACGCGGGCACGAACCCGAGACCCTCGAATTACGAGTGCACGCCTTAACGCGCTCGGCCATGCCAGGCCTAAAGTAAATGAAAACAAAAACTTGCTGTTTAAGCTTGTCCAAAGTATTTAGAGTGTTTTGTGAACTATAAAACTATTTTCTGCTATATTGGGACTTTTTGATTTTACAGTAACAACGAAAACGGTGCTGTTGAAACTTGTTTTCTTCTTCTTCTTAAGGCCCGACATTTTTAAGTGGTTAGGGTGCTTGACCCGTAATTTGAGGGTCGCAGGTTTGAATCTCTATTATATCAAATACGCTCGCCCTTTCAGCCGTAATATCGTAATTATGTGACAGTCAATCCCACTACTCATTAATAAAAGAAAAAGTTGGCGGTGGGCGGTTATGACTAGGCGTCTTCCCTCTAGTCTTGCACTGCTTAATTAGGGATGGCTGGCATAGACAGACCTCGTGTAGCTTTGGATGAAATTCAAAAACAGACAAACAAACATAAAACCCTTTTTGTCTTACACTTGTGATTTATGCTCTTCAAGCTATCTTCCCATCCTCAAAAAATTATGCAATAGAAAATAAAAATTATACTAATGATAGTTATATTCGTTAATTAAACTTTATTTTTACCAGCGTTTAATAAAATATTTTTACCAGCGTTACTTGGTCAAATAAGTTGACTTTATCATTTCTAAACTCTGACCAAACAGAATCTATAGATATTCATATTTCACGAGTTAAGTTTTTCAAGACATTATCAATAAAGTAGATTTAATGACTATTTTTCTGCTATTAAACTGAACTCTTTTTTCTTACCCATACTCGATTCATTATCTGAGGGTTGCGGGTTCCAATCCCCGTCTCACCAAACATGCTTACCCTTTTAGTTGTGGAGGTGTTATAATGTCACGTTAAATCTCATTATTCGTGAGTAAAAGAGCAGCACAAGAGTTGTCGATGGGTGGTGATGACTAACTGCCTTCCCTCTAGCCTTACACTGTTAAATTAGGGACGGATAGCCCAGATTGTTCTCGAGTAGCTTTGCGCGAAATTCAAAACAAGCAAACAAGCTTTACACGAAGCTTGAAACAAAAAATCAATTAAAGTATATTTACATCCCCATTTTTACATCTGTTGAAATATAGTAAGCACACATACGTATTTAGATAGTAAGACGCGCACGCATTTTCAGGACGACAGAACTGAATATTATTATGATAGATATTATGCTGAATTCAATTTAAACATGGACAAATATTTGAAAATATTACTTACTCTGACATTACTTAAATCTTTTTGCAGGCTTACATTCTTTAAAAATTTAGCATGTTGTGATCTAAACATTTCTTTTATTGTTATTCATTGTTTTAACAAACTCAGAATTCTGTGCTGATATCTGAGTAACATACTTTATGTTTTAACCATCTTCAGGGGGCTAGTTGTACGTTTCTGGATTTAGAGCTCCAAAATTGGGGGGTTGGTTTCATGCAGTAAACAAAATGCCGATATCACATTTTACGGTAAAAAACAAACTGATATTACGTTAAGGTAAAACATCTAATACTTCACTACTTATGCATTAAATACAAGAGTTGTTGTTGTTTTGAATTAAGCACAAAGCTACACAATGGGCTATCTGTGCTATCGAAACGATATCGGATATCGAAACCCGGATTTTAGCGTGTAAGTCCGCAGACATACCGCTGAGCCACTGGGGGGCAAATACAAGAGAGTCGTCAGTAATACTCAATTGTTAAATTTATTACGCAGTTAATCAAAACCACTAACTATGTAAAAGTTGTTTATGAAATTTCAACTTAGGCTGTTTAACTTATGTTTCAAAAGACTTTGCACGTAAAATATTGTTGTAATAATATGTAGATTTTTTTGCATTATATTATTTTTCGATCTTTTGAAAATACCAATAAAGAATAAAAGTCTTAACTTCCTAAAAATATTTCGTTAATTAAAACTGATTTTATTGAACATTTATATTTGTAGGAATATATGATTTTATCTTCGATTAACAGAATATATATTCGACGAAATATAGATTTACATTCGATTATTCTCGCTGGTGTAAAATGAAACTTATCGTCAACATCATGCACGTATAACTACACCAATTTTCACACTGTCAATTTTGAGCATATTTTAAAATGCAAAATAAATATTTAAGGATTATACCTTAAATACTCCAGTTTTTATGACTGACTCAATCGCATCCTTCTAACATAGATTTAGGTAACCAAAAACTATCTATGTCTAGAAATGGAGACAGAAAAGATATCTCATGACTGATGTCACAATAAGGGATAAATATTACATATCAAAACGTAAGTAGACGTGGAAAGTAAGAATCGTAATTACGACTAAATCTCATATTGTTAGCTCGTGCATAAAGCCTATGGTTATGGATATGGGAACAGATTTTCAATCCCCCAATTTCATACATAAGATTTCAGACAGGCACAAAATTGATAATACACATAAAACACATTATTAAAAGATCGAAAAGCTCCTTTAGAATTCAATAATGCCTCGAGCTTTCCATTGTTTTCCTCTGATTAAACCACCTATCCACTGGTTATCTGCTGGTGTCTATACATACGTTTAGACGAACAAGTTCCAGTTGCGTGTAAGTTGCACTAGATTACTTCACTATGCTTCATTACAATTTGAATTTCTTTTTAAATTCTCTCCTTTATGTAAGTTATTTAAAATAAAATAAATGAATTACAGAATTCCAAATACAATTTGAAAATTATAAATTAACTGACATATTTTTCTTTTAAGAAATATTCTCTACATGTTAACTCAAATGAAGTACCCTAAAAATAAATGCTTAGTACTGAAAATATACAAATATTTACGCTATTAACTTACATAAAAATTATTTTACTACAGTTGAAGATTTACAGAAAAAAATAATTAAATGATTCAGTTATAATTTCATCCAACAAAAATAACATAAATATGTTATTTTTTATCACCAAAGACTGGGATTATACAATGTGTTTTATAACAATATTATACGAAATCCTCATTATCTAAAAAACTTACTATCAGAGTTTTCTTAATAATTTATGGAAGGCTCAATTTATTATGAGTACACTCTGAAAGAACAGTAAGAAGTAATTTTAAAAATTTAATTGAATAATATGTTTCAAAATAAATAGAGCATTTAATTAGTTTACATGTCGACTACTCACCTTTTATTTTTATAGCACTAAAGAATTTGTTAGGTTTACTAAAATTGTTTATTATATATATGTATACAAAGATAATGAAATAACTCATGAATTTATTCAGTATATATTCTTTGAATTTAAATCCAGGAACCTTTTACTTGTTTAATGGAACCATTTATAATCAGACAGATCCTGTCTTATCTATTCTTATATTTTTAACAATAAAAATAATTCGAATATATTAGTAGGAATAGAAAAAAATTTATTTTGTCTGTTAACCTGAGGATGACCTAGGAAGATCGGAACGTTGTTTTATGTTTATCTATAAAAGTGTGAATGGTACGCTAGCAATTCTAAGATACATTTTTATTTCAAATGGGTTTACCTTCATTAAGAATAAAAACAGCTGTAGCATTTAAGATATATAAATTACGTTGATGTGTTTTATTTTAGTTTCATAAATAGATTGCAAAAACTTGTTTTACATACAGTGTAACGTTAGAATGGTCATTAGCTATTATTGGACTAAAATTCAATAATATAATTGGCGGTTAAATATTTACAAACGTTTTCAACATTCATTGCATTGTTACATTTGTGGATAAAGGTAATTATAGTATAACAATTTGGAGTACGTTACAATGACACTTCATATTACTTAATATACAAAGTAAATAGTAATTCTCATAATTTTCAGTTTTGTGTTGTACCAAAAAAAAAGTTACGGAGTTCTTTCTGTCTGCCTGTTCCGTATCTTGTGTAACTCTAACAAGGACCGGCATTAAATCAATAAGCCTGCACAATACTTTTGGTTCTCAAGTACATATCTTACAAATATTTTTTATATGATGTTTTGGGGCTATCTTTTTATAAACAGAACTACTATCGTAAGGTAGATTTGAGTACCTGAAATAATGACTTTAGAAGAAATGCAGTGCGTTCATGAATTGTGACGTGATTTTGATGGTTGATATGTACATGTTTTTGTAGCTTTGTGTCACTGGGAAAACCATGAACCAATACACGAATCTAATATAACGTGAAGGCTTATCTGATAGAAGTCAGTAATTATAAGTTGAGGTACATTCAATAAACAATACAAGTGCACTGAAGTATTATAGATGGCCTATCAACTGCAGATAAAACCAAGAATGAAGTTATGTATTAATCTAAAAGAAACAACAACAGCAAAAAAATCAATTTGACAAAAACAGATAATGAGGCTTAGTACACTTCTAAAGATTATGGAATAAATAGGTAGATCGTATAATAAATATAAGATGAGCGATGCAGCACAATTTTCAATTTAAAACTAACAGTAATTAATGTGTAATAATGCAAACTGATAAAGACTGACATATACGAAACAATATTTTTTGTGGTTAAAATGACAAAAAGTTGTACTGAGGAGGCATTTAACCCTCGCACAGAGTGAATGCCTGCCTTGCAATCCACTCAAAAGTCTACTGATTTTCACGAAAATGTTCTTTCCCAAAATGTGAATGCAGAAAAACTGATATTCTGTAATATAGGCTTCATTTTCCTTCAAGTTATTTTTTTACCCTCAAGAAAACATAAGTTTTTAGACATCCTGCAGTTTAATTATCATCTGTTTAAGTTATCTTCTGGCTGTTTATTTAGACAAAAATTGTTATTCTTCAGTGACACAAACAAAAACGTTCTTCCCGTGTATGAGTTGCAGAATACACGACGTGAAACGTTTTTAAAAGTGTTTCAGCTACTTGGGATACATTTCATAACACAGTATTAGTTGACGTTTTAAGCTACAAAAGTTATTTTTTTCATAAAATATGAAATCACTTTTAACTGCTAGATTGTTTTTATACATTTATTTTGCCAATATGCAAGAAAAATCTATTTTATACGATTTTTCATCGTTATTTATTACATTGTTTGCTGCTTTATGTTTTATAAGACCACACTGGCTTAGCAGTAAGTCAGAGCTTTCAACGCTAGAAGTAGGGTTTTGATACCTGCGTTAGGCGAAACAGAAATAACCCTTTGTGAAAATTTATTTTTAATGTAAACAAACAAGCATTATTAAAATTCTATAATTTAGTATTTCGAAAGTGTATAAAATAATACTCTTAAATTGTTCATTTTGCATTTTCTTTACTAAGCCTAAGCCATATTTAAAACATTTTATGGCAATCATTAGCAGAACTGAGACCAAGTCGGACAAAACCATCAACAATTAGAGCACTTAACTTGTAAATAAAGATATTGATCTATTCACTAGACTTTTCATATCCGCTAACATCCTAATGTTGTAACTTCCAATAGTGCTATTAGCCAGCGTCTGGGTGTTTGTTTGTTTTTTGGAATTTCGAACAAAGCTACTCGAGGGCTATCTGTGCTAGCCGTCCCTAATTTTGCAGCGTAAGATTAGAGGGAAGGCAGCTAGTCATCACCACCCACCGCCAACTCTTGGGCTACTCTTTTACCAACGAATAGTGGGATTGACTGTCGAATTATACACCCCCACGGCTGGGAGGTCGAGCATTTTTAGCGCGACGCGGTCGCGAACCCACGAATTACTAGTCGCACGCCTTACGCGCTTAGCCATGCCAGACCCTTCGAAAAATTATCGCCGACTCACTGATGAAATTGTAGTAAAACGTAAGAACAAACACGTGAACATTCTCATTCTAAGTTACTGTTATGTTATTCATCGTTGTCAAACGAAGTAACATTATTTCTGTTTCAAAGAGTGAATTGGAACATAAGCGTAGATAATGTCACATAAATGGAAAAATGAAAGTTTTATGTTGGAAAAGAAAAACTAAATACGAGGAGTTTATTAAGAACTCTGGAATTTTAAACAGTTCAGTGACCAAAAAGGAGAGAAATAGTTTGATTAAATCATTATAAAACCCGGAATCATTATAGTTGGAAGAAACAAAAGGTAAATGAAATTGTCCACGTAGAGATATGTAGATGTTTGTCGTACTTTTACAGAGTTATTAGCTGTTGTTTTGGAGAGACGAGCACGTGTGTTCTCAACAATAGTTATAATTCACCTAGTTTTCACCACAGTTGTAATGTTATTAGCTGAGTTGAGTAAAGAACCACCTTATGTCAGTATAATGATAGGTAGGTAAAATAACGATATATACACGAATGAAATCGCAAGCAGAGACAGTGTAAAACGTATACCAATAGGTTCTTCAAACTCTTCATTGAAAATCTATGTTAACTATTAAATATCTAGAGGAAAGGCAGCTAGTCATCACCACCCACCGCCAACTCTTGGGCTACTCTTTTACCAACGAATAGTGGGATTGACCGTCACATTATACGCCCCCACGGCTGGAAGGGTGAACATGTTCAGCGTGACGCGGGCTCGAACCCGCGACCCTCGTATTACGAGTCGCACGCCTTACGCGCTTGGCCATGCCAAGCCATCTAGGTGCTAAATTGAAACAAAAATTATAACTTTAAAAACTGTATTTCGATACACAGTATTTTAGTACATTGTGTAGCTTTGTGCTTAATAAAACACAAAGAAACATAAATCCTAATACTGCCAAAGATCAGTTTTTTTAAAGTATCCTTTATTCCATTTAAATAGCACAGATAGCCCATTGTGTAGCTTTGTGCTTAATTCAAAAACAACAACAACAATCCATTTAAATTTTGTTTAATACTGCCAAAGATACGTTTTCTTAATGTGCCCTTTATAGCAATTAAATTTTGCTTAATACTAACAAAGATCAGTTTTCTTAAAGTGCCCTTTATAGCATTTAAACTTTAAATAACTTTAATATTAATTTATATCACTTGACATTTTTAGACAAGTCTCTACATTTTATTTTATCTTCACTGCAAGAGTTCCTCTTGTCCCTCATACTTACCTTTTTCTCCATATCCTTAGGTTTTCTAAGGAACGTGTACGCTCAAAATTACTTTTTGATGATCTGTGTGTTCGCTCCCCGATTTAATTACGACAGAATATGGCAATAAATCATATTATTCTACCATATTCTTTCTTATAAATTTAGTGCGTTTAAAGAAACGATTTTGAGAAGACTGACAGATTTAGAAACTGATATAATTATGTCATTTTTTAACATTTCTAATCTTAACATTCCATTCACTACTTTTAAACGGGTTAATGAATCGTTGAAAATGGAATCACCATTGGGTATAACACGAAACTGATTAAAGACGTCTACAGAACATCCAAGCATTACCCAAACAGTATTTAAATACCTGTTTGTTTTTAAACAAAGTATTGTAATATTTTATGTACAGTTATCGCTAGTTTATATACAGTAAACAAATTTGCTTTGTTAAAGGGTGTAGATGGTCATGAGTAAATGAACTATGTCATTAATTTTCTTAAATATAAAAAGTATAATTATTTTATTTTTAACACCTCTAGCTTGTAAAAAAAAAATAGAAATTAATCATATATGTACATTTCTAAAAGAGCTTTTCATATATATAATGATTTTTAAACAAGATTAATACAGGATAACGTATTTAAGAACAACTTTTACCTGCTGCTTCTGTTTATTTAATTCACATGCTAAGCTACACACGAGATACCTGCACGTGAAAGTCCTCACTTTTGAACTGGTAGGCTAGAGAACAAATACTAGTCTACAGCCCCCACCGCCAAATATTAAGCTGCTCTTGTTTGATTAAATACTAGGATATGATCGACACTTTTACAGCCCGCCAACGGTCCAAACGTGCAGAATGCATATTTGAAGCAATGGGCCAAGATTCATAAATACGTGGGTCTACAGTCTGTACAAGCTTATATGACAGCTACACTAAAATTTCAAGTTCTGCCTTCATGACAAGTAATTGAAAATGAACTCGTACAAACATAAAATCTATCTGATACACAAGTGTTTTACAAACAGAAAGTGTAGCTGGTAACATAAATATGAAACAAAGAAAAAAATTTGCTGTTACCACAAAAAGAATCAGAAATTAGGATGTAAAACGCATTTCAGTGACATTTTATGTGTTTGCTGCCAGTATTATAAAAGCAGTCAAATCCAATGTGTAGGCATGCATGAAAATTACACAACCAAAATGTGTAATCGGAATACAGACATTAGTGTAAACAGTTATTTACCAGATTTACAAAAACTTCAGTTGACACATATATACTACATATATATTACCCTCCAAAATGTATATAGAACTAATGCTGTTTAACTTATGTTATTTAATCTGAATAAACAAAATACATCATGCAGATACATCGAACTCTCGCTATGTGTACGGATACGCTTTTGTTATTGCTGTTGGAAAACATATACATAAATACCATGACTCACGACCTTATTTTGACAAATAACTCATAACTTTTTGGTTTGTATCCTGTAATAACTAAAACATATAGTAATAAAATATCCATCTACAATGTAGATAGTAAAGATTTTGCTGATGTTAAGATTTTTTTGCTCTTTTATGATTCACACCAATCAATTTCCAATTTATTCTAGTGTTGGAATAAGCGCAAAAGCCCAAATTAGAGAAGTACTTCAGAATTAAAGAGCTTTTTTATGATATTTTATGATTCTTGATGTATAATATAGTGTTTTGTAGAATCAATATTTAAGATTATTTTTAAATATAATACATTTAATATTTGAAATTCAGACAGTATAAATCTTGTCCACATCTCTTCTGTGAAATGGGCTTCTTTGAACAAGAAGTGACTCAACTGCTTTGCCATTTTTGCCAAGTTTTTCAACTTGAGAGGTAAGGAGGATACGTTTTTGTCAAAGGGTATTCTAAATTAGTTGAACTCGCCAGTGTGGACTTTGGCGAAAAGGGAACAATTATTTAAAATTCAGGATGTAACGTATGTGAACTATTCCCTGAGAAGAATAAATGAAAATAATTCGTCCTATCAATTGGATTTTAAAGTAATTGAGACAGCTGGTATGAACTTTTGGCAAGAAAAGAGAATTATTTAGAGCTTGAGGTACGACTGTGCTATTCATAGTAAAAAGGATCTTGTATATATGTTTGACTTCTTTTGAATATATTATTTTAAAACAAATGGATTGTGTACTGCTTATCTGTCCGAATTTATCCCCAACAAATAACACATATCTATTGTAGAAGAATCTCAGCCAAATCATATTTAAAACCCCCACATTTACTCGTTTCTAGCAAATATGTGAGTGTTTTCCTGTTTTGAAGAGAAAACAAACAGAAGAGTGCAATCTCCTTAAAATAACCTGCAAAACCTTTAAGGTTTGTTTGTTTGAAGATAAGCACAAGGTTACATGATAGACTATCTGTTCTTTGCCAACTAAAGGTGTCAAAACCCGATTTCTAACTTTGTAGGTTCGCAGACACGCCGCTGTGCCACAGAAGGGCAAACATTTAATGTAAGTCGTTTAAAGTGCATTGCAAGAACTTCATAAAGAAAACCTATTATGGACTGAGAGTTTACTTTTTCTGTAAGCTGGGTACGCAATTTGCTGTTAAAAATATCAGTGAAATTAAGCCTGCTTAGTTAAAGAGAAAATGTTCTCTCTTTAAAATATTTTTAAAATTTCAGGCTTTCTAGATTACAACTGTTAACCTGAATGCTATTTTATAACATGGATGAAAGTGTAGAGCATGTCCAATAGCATCGTAGCTTAAAATGTGTACCTTCGATTATCAACCCAGGAAGTCACTAAACCCAGTCGTATTGGGTGTCATTTTCAGAAAGACAAACTATGAAAGCATACAGTTGCAAAATATTATATCTCTGTAAAGTACTTTTCATTATATATTTATAAAACATCGTTAAGATCACACTGCAAGCGAATAACAACAAGAATATATTATTTATTCCCACCAAGAATTACTCATGCAACTAAAGTTAAGTATAAGGTTAGACTTTAAGGTGAGGTTTTATGAAATAGCTAATTAGAAAAAGACTCGGTTTCAATGCTAAACTAAACCTAGTCAATATCCACTGAGAGAATATCCGATATTCATGTTTAATGTAATTTCAGCAGCAAATAACAATTGAATAATGTGATGTTTACTTGAGACTCCAATATTGTGGCGACGATGGTGTTTTTAATTGAAGCTAAAATTGATAGAAACAAAAATCTTCTGAAAACATTAGAAATTAATTGAAACATGAGAAGAAAAATAACAAAGCCGAATGAGCTTTAGGGTGAAATATTTTGTTGGTTTCATTGTTTTTACTTTTATTGTCTTATAAAACTCAATATTTGATAGATAATTGATTGATGAGCTTTAACCAATAAAAGTCATAAGAAATAGATGAAGAGGATTTATTTTCTTTGTATGCACTAAGTGCGTAGAGCATCTTAGACGTCAAAGATATTTGCGAACCATTCTGTCAATACAAATAAAGGTAAAAATGGAATTACCCCTAGAAAATATAACTTTGCTTTGGAGGTAATTTCATAACCGCCAAAATAATGTTGAGGAAATTTATTGCGTTTAGGAAGCCAAGAGTCGAACCCTAAACTTATGCTAAGGTTTAAATGACAAATTGATCTGATGGAATTTCCCTTGTTTGAAGTTTCCATCGAAAAAATAACAGCTTTTGTACGATCTTCTCAAAGTTATGGAGTTGAAATATTTCAAAATAACACATTACAATAAAGTCTGTATTTTGGCTAAAATCAAACATCACCTTTAATTAAAATGGCGTATAAACTTCGGCTCGGCATGGCCAAGCGTGTTAAGACATGCGATTCGTAATCAGCGGGGGGCGCGTTCGCATCCCCGTCGCGCCAAACATTCTCACCAACTATTCGTTGGTAAAAGAGTATCCCAAGAGTTAGCGGTGGGTGGTGATGACTATCTGTCTTCCCTTTGGTCTTACACTGCTAAATTTGGGACGGCTACTACAGATAGCCCTCGAGTAGCTTTGTGCAAAATTAAAAAAATAAATTAACATACAGATTTTACTATTCGACCATTTCGAAATGATAACTGGCCTTGTTGATTAGAGGTTTGTTTTTCTGTAATCTATCATTATAACAAATACGTAAGCATTACGCAGACAGTATCTGTGTAGGTTTAGAAGAGAAAGAATGAATGTATCTAACTTTTTATATTTCGTTTTTCATCATATTTAAGGTTTCTCACTTGTTAACGGAAATTATCATTTAAAGTCCTGTTGGCTGATTTAATTATCTGTCATTTTATCTTCATTTTTAAAAGTTTGGTCAATACAAATTCCTTTTAATTACCAAAATATTCTGTTACTGTAGCCATAAAATTTTATTTATCAGACTTTCTAACCACTTCTTTAAATCTAACCATTTTAAAATACAGGACTTCTGGACACAAAATAATACGTGTTTATTGAGATTTGATTTTATCTGATAACGTTATTAATACTATTCATATTGCTGTTTTGAATTAAGCACAAAGCTACACAATGGGCTATCTGTGCTCTGCTCACCACGGGTATCGAAACCCGGATTTTAGTGTGTAAGTTCGCAGACATAGCGCTGAGCCACTAGGGAGCACTGTTTATATATATATATATTTGTATTAATTCTAATGTATTTTTTTTAACAAGTGACAGCAATTTTTTCCAGTTTCCAAAGATTTACTAATAATTTCCTAAAGATAACCCTAATAAATAGAGCGCCCGTTGACTTTGAGAAATTCTTCTAAAGCTGCTATAATTTATAGTTCAGTTATCAAAAAAATGGCCACGTGTCTACTTTGGAACGATCAAAATATACATCAATTTATCGTCGGTTTGGCTTATCAGATCAATTTTCAGTTCAACCTTGTGTAACGTACGATTTCTCTACTCCTGTTTGCGGTTACAGAATTCAAATATTACAGGATAGTTTCGATCCAAAAAACTATGATGTACATGAAAACTTTAAAAAATTTAAAAACGGCATTTTAATGCTTCACCAACTCTATGATTAAAACTGACAAGATAAAAATGATTGAGCATTACCACCTAAATATTAATATGAACAAATACACTGCAGCAAAAACTAAGTGCTTAAAAAAGAAAATAAAACGCGATGAACCCATCCACGAAGTAAAGCATTTACGAAGTAACTTAGAAATGAAATATTTTCAAGTCTGGTACTTTGCACTTATTTCTATTATCCTTTTTTTCTGCCCCCCCCAGTGGCTCAGCGGTATGTCTGCGGACTTACACGCTAAAATCCGGGTTTCGATACCCGTGGCGGGCAGAGCACAGATAGCCCATTGTGTAGCTTTGTGCTTAATTCAAAACAACAACATCCTTTTTTTCTTAAACGGCAATCATACATATTTCTTGTCAAATATCTTCACTGAAAACACAATATTATGTTTTAATTCCGATTCAAAGTACCGAGATGTCTATAAAAAATGTTTATAAAATCTGGTGTCGAATTTCGCGCAAAGCTACTCGAGGACTATCTGCATTAGCCGTCCCTAATTAAGCAGTGTAAGACCACCACCCACTGCCAACTTTTGAACTACTCTTTTACCCACAAACTGTGGGATTGACTGTCACATTATAACTCTCCACGGCTAAGAGGGCGATCATGTTTGGTGTGAAAGAGATTTGAACCCGCGACCCTTGGATTACGAGTCGAACGCCCTAATCCATCTGACCATACCGGGTCGTACTAAAACTGACTTTCAGAGAAAAATAGTATTGTGTTTACATCACGATTTCTTTTAAAACTTTTAATCTAGCTTTTGTTTATGTGGAAGTTATCAACTGAAATACAAAAGCTAAAAACGTCGAATGAATTTTTATCTTATGATAAAGATATTTTCATGGTATTTACGCTGGTAAAAGCGTAGAAAAAAGTACAACATTGAAAATGATATAAAATTAATATAGGTAAGAGTAGAAGCATTTTTAGAACCTAATACGACTGAGTTGTTATTCTATTCGAGCTGCAAGTCTCAGATTCGTAATTCGAGGTCTACTTATAAGAAAAAAAAGAAACAGAGAGAAAGAGAGACAAAGTGTACATTATACTTTGGGTCCGTTGTTCCATTGCAAGAACAGCTGGAGGAAGATAATGTTCAGAAGTCCCTTTATATCTAGTTTACCAGTTTAAAATTGTGGATAGCTAGCTATATACGAGTGACCCACAAGTAGATTCTAGTGTAATTCAGGAGTAAAAAAAATACCAAATGCACTAGGTTTAAATCTCTAGCTGTTTATACGATGTAAAATAACGTTTTTATAATTTGATTAATTTATGAATAAACTTCAGAATTTGAATAACATATCTCGAGTTTGAACAATCTGACTACATTTACATTTTACTAATATTTATTTGTAACTGAATATGTAGGTGTTTTTCGAATAAAAAAGACCCGTCGAATTATCTGCTATGTCCACCAACGGAAATCGAATCCCTGATTTTGACATTGTAAATCAAAAGACTTACTGCTATCTCATCGGAGTTCTCCACTGAAGAAAAGTAAAAAAAGGCATGACAACGATGGGTGCATTTAACAATTGTTCAAAGGAAAATTACATTAAAAAGTAAATTCTTGTCTAAACAATGAATAACTCTCTGTTATAAGAGTACATCTCTAGGGGATATGTTTATGCTGGATTACATTGTCACAATAAATTCAGAGAAATGCCTTTTTTTATAAACACGGAGAGTAAACCTTCGTCCTTATCAATCTTTTTTTCATATATTTGTTTAAAAGTGCTACATTAAGGAACATATAAAACCTAAAATGTTTATGCTTATGTTTATTTAATAGATGGTCTAATCTCCTGCTATGTTGCTTGTCTAATATTTATTTAAAGCTAGCCCCTTTCCGTTCTATAGTCTTATCGCTAAAAATAGCTAAACAACGTTGGTATAGAACCAACTATGTTATAATTTAAAATTCAATTATGATTCCTATTTCAGTTAACGCGCTAATAAGAAAATTTAAAACAATAAATAAAGAATAGGTTTAATACTAACTAGCAATTATGTAATTCGGTTTTGTTATGAACACCTTCCGTCATAAAGTAATAAGTATAACTATAATGAACGGTTCAGTGATTTAGTTAGTGAAAAATATAATTAAATGCAATTCTATTTAACACTTTCTACGGTTTATACTTCTTGCAAATGGAAATATGTATGTGTGTATGAAGAAATATAATATGATAGACATAAAAAAGATTGATAGTTAGAGAAATATACAGAAAGCATGATGTAGATAATCAAATTTGATAGGTAATCTTATAAAAATGAATAAAAAGCTATTTTATATATCCTAAAATATTTCTGTACATAAATGTATGATTACTTTCTAAAAATTTATAACATTAATAACGTTTATAACAGTTCATTAAATAAAAATAAACTTTTCTTGCGTGTCAGCAAAGACATAGATCATTTTGTTAAATATCCATACTTTATGCATGCAACAAAGATGGAAATGTAAACATAGATCATTTTGTTATTTATCCATACTTTATGCATGCAACAAAGATGGAAACGTAAACATGGTCATTTTGTTAAATATCTATACTTTATGCATGCAACAAAGATGGAAATGTAAACATAGATCATTTTGTTATCTATCCATACTTTATGCATGCAACAAAGATGGAAACGTAAACATGATCATTTTGTTAAATATCTATACTTTATGCATGCAACAAAGATGGAAAATTTCAATAGAATGTGAGTTTCTGGATTCCCGCAAGGTATTTAATTACAAATTTCCTGCATCTGTTCACAAATTAAATTTAAATATGCCTAAAGATAGAAGGATAGATAAGCAGAAAAACTAGGAAATACAAAGAGACAATTTGCCAAAAGATAGAAAGAAACGGATGGATAATTAAACAAACTGTTTTTAATTGAATCAACATCGGATAATAAAATCCAGAACGGAAGGTTTTGGCGCTGTGGCCTCTAGAAATTTAAGAAAGATTACAAAAGACTCCAGCAAGTTATAAGTTTATTTCTCCTTGGTTACTGTTAATTAACATCGAAATTATTAAGAAACGTTTTAGTAAAGCAAATTGTCAATAAAGTTATTTAAAGTGCTAATGGGCTAATAGAAAAGCTGGTACGAATAACTATCAATATAATTTTGTTTGTAATTGCTCAAGATGCTCTCTTTAACTTTCCGAAGGGAATACGTTTATGTAGTTTAAATAAACATCAGAACATTGAAACTAATACTAGTTACTAGATACAAAAGGTCTAGTAAAGGATAATGTAGTTAATGATAAAAACTACTTGATAACTATGTATCAACCATCTTAAGCTTGATTACTGAGACGAAGAAAACACGGTTTGTTTATTTTTTACAATACATTGAGAGGCGAGACGCGTGTCTTGTTGCTGGGGGAAACAAAATGAAACGAATTTTATTTCCCATGTACCAGGATTTTTAATTTTTTCCTTACTAAATAAGCTTAAATGGTTGTGTAGTTTCAACATACAAATAAAATCGCCATCTCAATACGGCGACATTGCTTAATACGTAGGTTTTACGTTAGATGAATAATTTAGAAATATGATGCAGCATTTTAACACCAAATCGGATACTGCTAACGCTTAACTATATATTTTAAGAACGGATTTTTTTATAGCGTTGAATGGCATACTTTAGTAATAAGATTTTTTATTATCAGTGAACGACATCCATTAGGAACATGTTGTCTGATACAGTTGAACTGAATGCTTTAAATACACAGTAGTCTGATAACGTTGAAAGAAATATGTTAGTCCAACATTATCTGATAGTGTTGAACGACATAAATTATGTAGAAGATAGTCTATTAAATAATGTTGGATGGTATACCTTAGGTGTGAGATTGCTTAGTAACTAAATAGAATGCTTTGTTAAATAACATTGGATATATGCAGATATATATTATAACCCTGAAGATATAATTTATTTTTTTTAGAAACTAGTAATGACTAGAGAAACGTGGATATTTTTGCACACAACCAGCATAACAACAATCCATGAGTAATGGGTGTTGTAGAGTTAAAACATAATTCTAAGTTTGCACTCAATAAATTCAATCGTAATTTGTATGAATCTTTTAAATTCGCTCGGGTTATACGGTTTATATTAAGATTTCTTAAACCTATGCGTTTTTCTGATACCATAAATATAGAAAACAAGTAGTCCTTTTTCTAAATGTTAAATCTGTTACCAGTCAATCCACAAAATAAGGTAATAATTTTCCTAAACTTGTTGCCCCCCAGGTGGCACAGCGAGACTCACACTACAAAAACCGGGTCTGATACCTGTAGTTGGAAGGGCACAGATAGCCCATTGTGTAACATTGTTCTTGATTCTAAACAAGCAAACAAACAATCTAAACTTGTTAATATTAATAAAGTAGAAAGCTGTTGTTTCGTTGTAAACTTGTTGCCCCCCAGGTGGCACAGCGAGACTCACACAACAAAAACCGGGTCTGATACCTGTAGTTGGAAGGGCACAGATAGCCCATTGTGTAACATTGTTCTTGATTCTAAACAAGCAAACAAACAATTTAAACTTGTTAATATTAATAAAGTAGAAAGCTGTTGTTTCGTTGTAAACTTGTTGCCCCCCAGGTGGCACAGCGAGACTCACACAAGAAAAACCGGGTCTGATACCTGTAGTTGGAAGGGCACAGATAGCCCATTGTGTAACATTGTTCTTGATTCTAAACAAGCAAACAAACAATCTAAACTTGTTAATATTAATAAAGTAGAAAGCTGTTGTTTCGTTGTAAACTTGTTGCCCCCCAGGTGGCACAGCGAGACTCACACAACAAAAACCGGGTCTGATACCTGTAGTTGGAAGGGCACAGATAGCCCATTGTGTAACATTGTTCTTGATTCTAAACAAGCAAACAAACAATCTAAACTTGTTAATATTAATAAAGTAGAAAGCTGTTGTTTCGTTGTAAACTTGTTGCCCCCCAGGTGGCACAGCGAGACTCACACAACAAAAACAGGGTCTGATACCTGTAGTTGGAAGGGCACAGATAGCCCATTGTGTAACATTGTTCTTGATTCTAAACAAGCAAACAAACAATCTAAACTTGTTAATATTAATAAAGTAGAAAGCTGTTGTTTCGTTGTTGTTTTGAATTAAGCACAAAGCTACACAATGGGCTATCTGTGCTCTGCCCACCACGGGTATCGCAACCTGGATTTTAGCGTGTAAGTTCGCAGACATACCGCTGAGCCACTAGGGAGCACTGTTTATATATATATATATTTGTATTAATTCTAATGTATTTTTTTTAACAAGTGACAGCAATTTTTTCCAGTTTCCAAAGATTTACTAATAATTTCCTAAAGATAACCCTAATAAATAGAGCGCCCGTTGACTTTGAGAAATTCTTCTAAAGCTGCTATAATTTATAGCTCAGTTATCAAAAAAATGTCCACGTGTCTACTTTGGAACGATCAAAATATACATCAATTTATCGTCGGTTTGGCTTATCAGATCAATTTTCAGTTCAACCTTGTGTAACGTACGATTTCTCTACTCCTGTTTGCGGTTACAGAATTCAAATATTACAGGATAGTTTCGATCCAAAAAACTATGATGTACATGAAAACTTTAAAAAATTTAAAAACGGCATTTTAATGCTTCACCAACTCTATGATTAAAACTGACAAGATAAAAATGATTGAGCATTACCACCTAAATATTAATATGAACAAATACACTGCAGCAAAAACTAAGTGCTTAAAAAAGAAAATAAAACGCGATGAACCCATCCACGAAATAAAGCATTTACGAAGTAACTTAGAAATGAAATATTTTCAAGTCTGGTACTTTGCACTTATTTCTATTATCCTTTTTTTCTGCCTCCACCCAGTGGCTCAGCGGTATGTCTGCGGACTTACACGCTAAAATCCGGGTTTCGATACCCGTGGCGGGCAGAGCACAGATAGCCCATTGTGTAGCTTTGTGCTTAATTCAAAACAACATCCTTTTTTTCTTAAACGGCAATCATACATATTTCTTGTCAAATATCTTCACTGAAAACACAATATAATGTTTTAATTCCGATTCAAAGTACCGAGATGTCTATAAAAAATGTTTATAAAATCTGGTGTCGAATTTCGCGCAAAGCTACTCGAGGACTATCTGCATTAGCCGTCCCTAATTAAGCAGTGTAAGACCACCACCCACTGCCAACTTTTGAACTACTCTTTTACCCACAAACTGTGGGATTGACTGTCACATTATAACTCTCCACGGCTAAGAGGGCGATCATGTTTGGTGTGAAAGAGATTTGAACCCGCGACCCTTGGATTACGAGTCGAACGCCCTAATCCATCTGACCATACCGGGTCGTACTAAAACTGACTTTCAGAGAAAAATAGTATTGTGTTTACATCACGATTTCTTTTAAAACTTTTAATCTAGCTTTTGTTTATGTGGAAGTTATCAACTGAAATACAAAAGCTAAAAACGTCGAATGAATTTCTATCTTATGATAAAGATATTTTCATGGTATTTACGCTGGTAAAAGCGTAGAAAAAAGTACAACATTGAAAATGATATAAAATTAAAATAGGTAAGAGTAGAAGCATTTTTAGAACCTAATACGACTAAGTTGTTATTCTATTCGAGCTGCAAGTCTCAGATTCGTGATTCGAGGTCTACTTATAAGAAAAAAAGAAACAGAGAGAGAGAGAGACAAAGTGTACATTATACTTTGGGGCCGTTGTTCCATTGCAAGAACAGCTGGAGGGAGATAATGTTCAGAAGTCCCTTTATATCTAGTTTACCAGTTTAAAATTGTGGATAGCTAGCTATATACAAGTGACCCACAAGTAGATTCTAGTGTAATTCAGGAGTAAAAAAAATACCAAATGCACTAGGTTTAAGTCTCTAGCTGTTTATATGATGTAAAATAACGTTTTTATAATTTGATTAATTTATGAATAAACTTCAGAATTTGAATAACATATCTCGAGTTTTAACAATCTGACTACATTTACATTTTACTAATATTTATTTGTAACTGAATATGTAGGTGTTTTTCGAATAAAAAAGACCCGTCGAATTATCTGCTATGTCCACCAACGGAAATCGAATCCCTGATTTTGACATTGTAAATCAAAAGACTTACTGCTATCCCATCGGAGGACTCCACTGAAGAAAAGTTAAAGAAGGCATAACAACGCTGGGTGCATTTAACAATTGTTCAAAGGAAAATTACATTAAAAAGTAAATTCTTGTCTAAACAATGAATAACTCTCTGTTATAAGAGTACATCTCTAGGGGATATGTTTATGCTGGATTACATTGTCACAATAAATTCAGAGAAATGCCTTTTTTTATAAACACGGAGAGTAAACCTTCGTCCTTATCAATCTTTTTTTCATATATTTGTTTAAAAGTGCTACATTAAGGAACATATAAAACCTAAAATGTTTATGCTTATGTTTATTTAATAGATGGTCTAATCTCCTGCTATGTTGCTTGTCTAATATTTATTTAAAGCGAGCCCCTTTCCGTTCTATAGTCTTATCGCTAAAACTAGCTAAACAACGTTGGTATAGAACCAACTATGTTATAATTTAAAATTCAATTATGATTCCTATTTCAGTTAACGCGCTAATAAGAAAATTTAAAACAATAAATAAAGAATAGGTTTAATACTAACTAGCAATTATATAATTCGGTTTTGTTATGAACACCTTCCGTCATAAAGTAACAAGTATAACTATAATGAACGGTTCAGTGATTTAGTTAGTGAAAAATATAATTAAATGCAATTCTATTTAACACTTTCTACGGTTTATACTTCTTGCAAATGGAAATATGTATGTGTGTATGAAGAAATATAATATGATAGACATAAAAAAGATTGATAGTTAGAGAAATATACAGAAAGCATGATGTAGATAATCAAATTTGATAGGTAATCTTATAAAAATGAATAAAAAGCTATTTTATATATCCTAAAATATTTCTGTACATAAATGTATGATTACTTTCTAAAAATTTATAACATTAATAACGTTTATAACAGTTCATTAAATAAAAATAAACTTTTCTTGCGTGTCAGCAAAGACATAGATCATTTTGTTAAATATCCATACTTTATGCATGCAACAAAGATGGAAATGTAAACATAGATCATTTTGTTATTTATCCATACTTTATGCATGCAACAAAGATGGAAACGTAAACATGGTCATTTTGTTAAATATCTATACTTTATGCATGCAACAAAGATGGAAATGTAAACATAGATCATTTTGTTATCTATCCATACTTTATGCATGCAACAAAGATGGAAACGTAAACATGATCATTTTGTTAAATATCTATACTTTATGCATGCAACAAAGATGGAAAATTTCGATAGAATGTGAGTTTCTGGATTCCCGCAAGGTATTTAATTACAAATTTCCTGCATCTGTTCACAAATTAAATTTAAATATGCCTAAAGATAGAAGGATAGATAAGCAGAAAAACTAGCAAATACAAAGAGACAATTTGCCAAAAGATAGAAAGAAACGGATGGATAATTAAACAAACTGTTTTTAATTGAATCAACATCGGATAATAAAATCCAGAACGGAAGGTTTTGGCGCTGTGGCCTCTAGAAATTTAAGAAAGATTACAAAAGACTCCAGCAAGTTATAAGTTTTTATTAAGAAACGTTTTAGTAAAGCAAATTGTCGATAAAGTTATTTAAAGTGCTAATGGGCTAATAGAAAAGCTGGTACAAATAACTATCAATATAACTTTGTTTGTAATTGCTCAAGATGCTCTCTTTAACTTTCCGAAGGGAATACGTTTATGTAGCTTAAATAAACATCAGAACATTGAAACTAATACTAGTTACTAGATACAAAAGGTCTAGTAAAGGATAATGCAGTTTATGATAAAAACTACTTGATAACTATGTATCAACCATCTTAAGCTTGATTACTGAGACGAAGAAAACACGGTTTGTTTATTTTTTATAATACATTGAGAGGCGAGACGCGTGTCTTGTTGCTGGGGGAAACAAAGTGAAACGAATTTTATTTCCCATGTACCAGGATTTTTAATTTTTTTCCTTACTAAATAAGCTTAAATGGTTGTGTAGTTTCAACATACAAATAAAATCGCCATCTTAATACGGCGAGATTGCTTAATACGTAGGTTTTACGTTAGATGAATAATTTAGAAATATGATGCAGCATTTTAACACCAAATCGGATACTGCTAACGCTTAACTATATATTTTAAGAACGGATTTTTTTATAGCGTTGAATGGCATACTTTAGTAATAAGATTTTTTTATTATCAGTGAACGACATCCATTAGGAACATGTTGTCTGATACAGTTGAACTGAATGCTTTAGATACACAGTAGTCTGATAACGTTGAAAGAAATATGTTAGTCCAACATTATCTGATAGTGTTGAACGACATAAATTATGTAGAAGATAGTCTATTAAATAATGTTGGATGGTATACCTTAGGTGTGAGATTGCTTAGTAACTAAATAGAATGCTTTGTTAAATAACATTGGATATATGCAGATATATATTATAACCCTGAAGATATAATTTATTTTTTTTAGAAACTAGTAATGACTAGAGAAACGTGGATATTTTTGCACACAACCAGCATAACAACAATCCATGAGTAATGGGTGTTGTAGAGTTAAAACATAATTCTAAGTTTGCACTCAATAAATTCAATCGTAATTTGTATGAATCTTTTAAATTCGCTCGGGTTATACGGTTTATATTAAGATTTCTTAAACCTATGCGTTTTTCTGATACCATAAATATAGAAAACAAGTAGTCCTTTTTCTAAATGTTAAATCTGTTACCACTCAATGCACAAAATAAGGTAATAATTTTCCTAAACTTGTTGCCCCCCAGGTGGCACAGCGAGACTCACACTACAAAAACCGGGTCTGACACCTGTAGTTGGAAGAGCACAGATAGCCCATTGTGTAACATTGTTCTTGATTCTAAACAAGCAAACAAACAATCTAAACTTGTTAATATTAATAAAGTAGAAAGCTGTTGTTTCGTTGTAAACTTGTTGCCCCCCAGGTGGCACAGCGAGACTCACACAACAAAAACCGGGTCTGATACCTGTAGTTGGAAGGGCACAGATAGCCCATTGTGTAACATTGTTCTTGATTCTAAACAAGCAAACAAACAATCTAAACTTGTTAATATTAATAAAGTAGAAAGCTGTTGTTTTGTTGTTGTTTTGAATTAAGCACAAAGCTACACAATGGGCTATCTGTGCTCTGCCCACCACGGGTATCGCAACCTGGATTTTAGCGTGTAAGTCCGCAGACATATCGCTGAGCCACTGGGGGGCAAAGTAGAAAGCAAGGTATTAATTTTTTTTAAACTTTTTCTACGTTTAACATTGAAAAATTTATTGTTTCTATACATGAAAACTTATTGTGCACTTCATTGAATAGAAAACTAGGAGATCTGTTTATAAGCTTTTATTTTGTATAGTTTGTTCTTAGTTAAAAATACTATCGATAAATCTGTTAATTATAAATATTTTAATAAAAAACGATATGACTCGGACCGCGAAGTGGGCATTGTGGTAACGCTGCTGAGCTTAAAATAAAACTTTACTAAAGTCCATGAAGCTTTATATGAAACTGTTTAGCATCGCTTGCGTTTTTAATATTATAAAGAAAACGCTATCAAGGAAATGTGGCCGAGTGTGCTAAGGCATTCGACTCGTAATCCGAGGGTCGCGGGTTCGAATCCTGGTCGCTCCAAACATGCTCGCCCTTTCAGCCGTGGAGGCGTTATAAAGTGACGGTCAATCTTACTATTCGTTGGTAAAAGAGTAGCCAAAGAGTTGGCGGTGGGTGGTGATGACTAGTTGCTTTCCCTCTAGTCTTACACTGTTAAATTACGGACGGCTAGCGCAGACAGCCCTCGAGTAGCTTTGCGTGCAATTCAAACAAAAAAATCAAGGAAATACGAAACTGCGTCATAAGGAAGCCCACTAAAGTACATTTTTATACTTAGAAATGAAATTAGGAAAACTCGTGGTAACTGTAACAAGATCAAGAAAATTAACTGTAACAGTGAGCAAAATAACTTGCAAGTAAAGTCAGGATAAAAACCTTGTAGCTGTAACAAAGATAAGAAAAGTAATTCTAACAGTAAGCCAGATACACGTACAGGTATAGTCAAATAAAAGTCATGGTAACTTTAACAAAGGAGGACTTTCTAGCATATATAGAGAGTAATGGTAACAGTGGGAAAAAATACACTTGCAGATGAAGTCAGAAAACAAATTCTGGTAATTGTATGAAAACAAATGTTAAGAAAACAGTATACATCAAGTAATAACACATTTTTCAACTTATAGTTTCAAGTTTCATTTGCATAATCTGTAAAACCTCCCAAATTAATATCAAAAGTTTTTAAACAATTTTTATATTTCATCTGTTATTTTCTCTATCTATATATTCAAAAGCCTTCATATATCAGAGATAAGTGTGCACTTACACTTCTCAAAGATAAGTGAGCAATTACACGTTACATTTGTACATCACATCAAATTGTTGTAATTGTTTTGTTGCACCGCGAGCCACGTTATCTTACACTTTTTTAGCTACTGAATCATTAAATTCTAATTAATGTAATGTGACTGATGCAATTAACAGTTTTTAACTTCTTATTTTATACTTTTTAAAACCATCCCACAATTTAGGTTAGAAAGTAGATGTAAAAATAAATACATAATGTTAAACTCCTTGTTTGGAAATTGTACACTCAACCCTTATCAATAAACACAGGTTGATGACATCGTTTTACACGACAAAGATAAATCTGAATATTTTTGGAATAAATTAACATAATCTGCAAAAAAAAGTTCTCGCTAAAACTACTTCCGTCAGCTGATTTGTAAAGTTAGCTGGTATCATTACCTGTTATTTTATCTGTACTAGTAGTGGTACTATGCTCTAAATTGGTTGTATCATATATATATATATATATGATATGACTATATATGACTAAAGTTAGTTATAAGCATATATTGGAAAACAAGCAAAATATGCCTTGCATTTAGGAATATTAAATAATCATACTTCTGTTTATAAAAAGGGAAAGCGTATACTTCAACCATGATAGTCAGATATCTAATTATATTTACGAATAAATAATAAAACCGTTTTATCTATTTTTCTAAATTTAACGTGGCACCTTAAATATAACCTTTAGCAACACACCATGAATAAGGTTTCAGACTACTGCTCTTATGCCTTTATACGTTTGTCTAAACGAAATAAGTAATAGGTGTTGGTATACTCGCTATGTTAACAAGCCCTCCATGACCAAATGGATTAAGGTGTTCGACTCATAATCTGAGGATCCCTGGTTCTAATCCACATCACGCTAAACATGCTTGCACTTTCAGCCGTGAGGCCATTACGGTCAATTCCACAATTCGTTGATAAAATGAGTAGCCCAAGAATTGGCGGTGGGTAGTGATGACTAGCTACCTTCCCTCTGGTCTTACAATGCTAAATTAGGGACGGCTAGCGCATAGATAGCCTCCGTGTAGGTTTGCACGAAATTAAAAAAAAACAAACTATGTTAACTTCGCAGCAACAATCCTAAACACACAGCTTTATAAAATTAAAATTCTTTCTTTGAAATTAAAATCAAGAATTGTTTGAATTGCAATAAAATCTAAAACAAAATATTTTAGCAGTAATCACATAAAGTTGAGATATTTGTACATCATAAAAGATTTTATGCCCAAACTTTGCAATTTCTCAAATTGTTTTAAATTAAACAACTGTAGCAAGCCAGTTTCAGTAGGCATAAGGTATTCTGGTCATTATCTGAGTAAATTCCTTTTGGTGTTTCTTTGTTTAATGTACCATAAAGCGATTAACAGAAATCCTATACATATGCAGATTCCAAATATTTTATGAAACTGCTTATTTCGATATGCTTTAGTTGTAACTGTTTTCACGAGATAAAAGTGGTTAATTTATCTTTGGTCACCATTGCTCTGATAGGACAAAATCAACTCAATTTAAACAGTTTAAATATTTAATCGAAATACAAGTGATGTTCACACACATGTAAACCAATAAATCCTTCGGCTACCTATACAGATTGTTTGTTTAAGAACAAATCCACATTGTACTATCTAGGGGAAATTGAACGCAATGTTTTAACTTTGTCAGCTCGTAAGCTTTTCGTTGTACCATCGAGGGATACCTACTCAGTTCAGAATTACAATATCACAGTAAACAATGTAGCTGATACAATATACTGGTCCAATAAGTAATGTACAATGTCACAATAGTAACAACATGTTGGAATGATTAATATGTTTTGATTCATCAGTTGAAAATTTGTAGTTGTTATCTCAATAACAGCTCATGTGGTTCCGATAATATAGAAGATTTGCGTTAGTCCTAAAGCTAACAATGGAAAATAATTTTCATAGTAAAAATGTATTATTATGATTTGTATTTTTTTTTTGTAGTAAAGCACCAAGCTACACAATAGGCAAACTACAGATACCGAAACCCCGTTTATAGCACTGTGATCTCTCAGATACATAGCTGTGCAGCTGGGGACTATTCTAATAATAAATTAATAGAAAATAATTATACATTGCATATTTATTTTATTAAATATCAAATACAACTTTACTTTTGAGCCATACGACTCGTTTTTTTCTTTGATGTACATACTGTTTACTTAAGGTTTTCTTGTACAATCCCATATTGTTCCAGATTTAACAACAAAAATATTTTATCTTTATAAAAATTCGAAAAGGTTTGTTTTTTAATTAATGAACAAAGTAAGCTACTGTAAAGCTACTGCTTCTAGCTATCCATAATTACTTTAATGTAACTGTAGTAATTACAATACCGAATTATCTATGTTAAGAAATATAATTTCCCTATACTTGTTTTTAAGAGATGGATAAAAAAACCCAACTTGTACGTGATTCATTTTCATACTGTGGTAACATAGCCCTATTATGAGTGGGAAGAGTATAATATTTTCATTTTTATACCAGTAAAAAATCACAAATAAAGATTGAATTAGTTATCAGTTAAGAAACTTTCAAATAAAAACTTCCTGAATGCATTTGGTTAATATAATGATTACAGAACACTGCCATAAATCTTAATCACGTATTTTGAAATGCAAATGAACCCAAGATTAAAATAACAATAATAGAAGACAGATGATACAACAGACAGCATAAACTCTATCAAAACACACATTGTTATTCAAGCGTGATATTCATTTACCGAAAAAAATTCACATAAAAGAATCTAATTCACTCAAAGAATCTTAAAGGAAAAGAAGTCTTTTAACGATATAGGCTTTTCTAAATGCACAGAAGTAGAGTGAATAGATACCTCTTAGGAGTACCTGGAGAAAGTTCACTGTATAAGTAAATGACCATACTATCTTCTTTCTAACACATAAAAAACATGTTATTACACACTTAGAAAACACAAACTGCAGTCTTCTAGAAAAAGAACAAAAACCATTCAGATTCAAGGTATAGCAAGTAAAAAATCCAGAAAACAACTATCACCCATCCTGTCAGTAACATGGTGATTAAGATTCCCAGTTCCTCGACAAGTATAAAAAACTGGAGACAGAAACAGTCAAACAACTATTAGTGTATCATGGCCAAAGAATACCGCCTCACGCTGATTGGCTGCTTCAGGTGAGAGGAAGTGGGAAAGGGTGTTATTATCAAGTTGATAAGATCATAGTTCCAAATGGTGTCAACAGAAGTGCGCGCAGTCAGAGATGCATTGCTAAGCCGCCATGAGAGGCTCTCATTATGAATGATTACATCACAAAGTAGAGAATATATTTTTAGGCTGTCATTATTCATACATTAAATGTCTCATTGTATTGATAGTTAATTAATTAATTAATCATCCTAAAAGGATGCTCAAAAAGAATTCATTAAATTATTTATAATTATTTAATTAAATCATTTATAATCAAACTGTAATAAAAAAGACATTTAAGACTATTTAGTTCGACCAAAAAAAGGATGATACAATACTTAAAACTTAATTAAGTTAAATCAATCAATTTTAAGTGACATGAACTATTATTTATTATGATCACAACATATATTTTAATAGGAATACAATACATTCCTTTGGGTTAACACGATATCATGCAATAATTAAAATTTATACTTTTACCCAACTGACTTTATAGAATAATTTACATCGTCAATAAAATGTTTATTATGAAATAACACTTTTACTAATTTCTGAATAAAATAATTTACACATATGAAAATTTGCAAACGTGGAACTTCACACATACTAATTAATATTATTACCATAGTAATTTAACAAATATACTCTGACAGTACAAGTCATCAATATCTTGATTTGATTATGCTAAGATTCATAACCTGTAATAAAATAATACATAATTGGCTTACTTTGTTCATTTTTATATAGCCAATAATTACTTATAAACGTACACAAAACTTGTAAAAGTATGGAATAAACAAGTTACTTCAAATGTCTGTAGGAAACGTAATGTTTTACAAATCATACATAACAAATAATTGCCCTACAATTAAATATGATAAATGAATGGCATACTGATTGGTATTTAATTAAAACTACAGAACTTGTCTATAACACATATACAAATTTCTAACTGTTATTTTCAATTATATGTTAACAAGACTAACGAACCGATGTTTGTTTGACGTCACTTCACAGGTAAGAAAAGATTGTAACAGAATGTGATCAAATGTGAAGCTTTCTTCCACAGTACCTTGAAGATACTGATGTTACCAACAATACAGTTTACCAAGTGTGACTCACTGAACGTCTGGACTGTCTTAATTAAGAAATGTAAAAGCTTAGAAAATCATCAGGAAAGAAGTGTCAAACATTGATACTGTTTAACTTTATTTCAATGGATGGAGAAATACAAAGGCCACCAATACCACATACTTAGTTCATAAACCAAGTAACTGAAGTTTTTATAATAATTTAGTGTTTGTAACAAAAACATCAATTCCTATAATGATGTTAATAACACTGCATCGTTTATTAAAATACTTAAGTTTATATGATCTCGTGTACTGAGTTTTCGGAGGAAAACATCGAATTTTTCGCCAAAACGGACTCGTGTCCAATAAATTTCTTTGAGAGATCTGCATGTTCTGTAAGTGCAACATGTGCAAAATTCCTATAAAAGTGACGGGTTCTCGGTTTCCATAGCTCAGTGTTAAGCCACCGACATGCAATACAGTTATGCCAAGATTGACTGAAGCACAACGCAACAACGCCATTGGTCATTGGCAGCAGGCGAATCTCGATCAGATGTTGCCAGAGCTGTGAATGTCCACCCAAGCACCATCACAAGGTTATGGAATCGTCACCAACAACATGGATCAACTCGTAACAGTCCACGATCTGGCACACCTCTTGTGACCACGCCCGCACAAGATCGCTAATCCGGTTACGTCACCTTCGGGATAGAACCACCACTGCCACGTATACTGACTCAACCATACCAGAGCTGCGTGTTATTTCCGATCAGACCGTACACAACCGTCGACGAGATTCTTCGGCCCCATGTTCAACCCATCATGGGGAACGTCAACGACGTTTCTCAACATGACAACGCCCGTTCTTACATAATCCGACACACCACTGTCTTCTTTAGACACCTCAACATCAACGTTCTTCCCTGGCCCTCCAGATCATCAGATTTAAACTCCTTCGAACCTCTTTGGGACGAGTTGGACTGACGTCTGCGACAACGACAACCTCAACCGCAGACTCTACCTCAGCTTGCAGCAGCTTTGCAGGCTGAGTGGACAGCCATTCCACAAGATGTGATTCGTCATCTCATCGCTTCCATGGGCAAGAGATGCCAAGCAGTTATTGATGCTCACATGGGGCATACTCGTTATTGACGTTGAGTGACATTAAACTTCAACTAGTGAGCGTGGACTTCGCCTTTGTAGACTTTGGATGTTCAGCAGTGAATGTGCAAAGTTTCACACATGTTATACAGAACTACCCGGAATAAACTTGTTAACAATATGTCTCGAAATTTGCCTTTTGCATTTCTTTTTTGAAGAGTACATATATATGTATGTGTAAATGAAGAAAAAGAAATAAATAGATTCATGGGTTACGAGTGCAATTTTTGTTCAATCATGAAAGCTTCAATTCTGAACAAATCATTTTGGTAAGAGCCCTAATTGTTTTGTTTATGAAGATGTACTTACATAATCATATGATTGAACATTTAAATATTTCGTGATTACTTTATTACAGGGTCCTTGGTACTATCCAAAGTATTTGGATGGGAATTCAGACATAAGATGACAAAGATAAATATTCTTATTCCAAATAAAATGATTTTCCTTTAATGTATGGAAATGTAAAGTTCTTTTATATTTATAGTAAAGTCATCATCAATTACTCTCATGTATGACTACCTGATTATCTTTGACACGAGTTTGAGATTTATGAGTTTAAGAGCTAGTTTCAATGTTTTGTGAACCTTTAATAGATATTATAGGAATAAACTGTAATTCTTTCATTCGTTATTTTAAATTGTAGCAACATGAACTACCAGATGAATGACATGAAGCTGTAAGAGTACATTTTTGTCTAGATTACTTAACAAACCAAAACAATAGATTTGTTAAAATCCTATGGAAAATCTCAAAATAACAGTCATTAAATCTAGGGTATGACTCATGCATTTTTGTTGCTGGCAAAGACATTTGTGTAGTTTGTAGAATAACACATGAGAACTTAACTTTTTGAAGAGGAGGGTATCAGTATGGTGTTTTCTAAGATATTATCAGACATACTGTATGTTCTGTATGTAATTGTTATGATAATGATTATTAGTGTCATAAATCCTAATAGAAATGTTCATGTAAACAAAGTCTTTGTCCTATTTTTATTTAAAATAAACTTATCACTGCACCTACATCAGCCAAAAATGACCATTGTCAGTTATTTGAAATATTCGTTTACAATATAGCAATAATGTTTTGAACATGAGAGAACAGAGTATAATGAAGTTTCACATATTATAATCGATCTTTTGTTTTAAACTGATTAATACAGTTTGACCATTTGTTACAAGTTTGACACAGTATCATAATTAATAATTGTTTTCCATAAATGTGATGCAGATATCACATGTTTAAATAAAATAGAACTTTTATTTTATTTTAAGTAGACGCACTTCAGTAAGTAATCACAAAAGTATAACAAGGATTTAACACTAACTTGTATGACAGTTAGTCTAATCCACAGATATTTCAGGATATTATGCTGTCAAATAAAAGATGTAAAATGTATGATATCAATATTACTTTAAGTAATTAATCGTTCAAGAACTAAAGACTATATATCTACCTTTGTGTGTTATATTTAAACATTAAATATCCGAGTTCCAGAAGTTTTCAATTGTTTTGTATAATTTCCAAAATAGAGAAAACTGGTTACCTGTATTAAGTGAATATTGATTAGAGTTTGTTATATTAAAATTATTATTGCAACCAAACATTTTTGATGAAAGCACTGAATTGTCATTAGAAACTTTATTCACTTGGTTTAAGGAATAATTATATAGTACTGCAAATAATCCAAGGTGATTTCTTCTAATTACGGTGAGACACTTTACAAGTCTTCATTTGCATATGGAAGATGACATTGTAAGCTGCATTTAAAATGCATGGTACAAATTAGTTAGAGCTACTTATTAAATTTATATTGTGATTATAACAACTTATGCTTTATAAGTGTAATAATATATGAAAAACAATGAATTGTATAATTCATGTTACCAAAACCGTTGATCACTTGGTTGATAATTTGTGGTCCTTGAACTTGCTAGTCAGTTATTGCAAAATAGGCCTAATTATTCTAATTCTATAGCTGTTTGTAATTTTGTATGTTTTCTTAACTAAAACAGACTTAACTATTGAACTCTTTAGACCATAAACCAAGATCGTCAAAAGACTTAAATATTAAACCTTTCATACTGTGGTCATTCTCTCTTCTCAGGTTGTTTAAAATAAAAACAACAATGACTTCGATATTTTTGGGTAAAAGTATGTGCTTTATATATGTGTGTGTGTGTGTATGACTATTCTGTGACCTTAACAGTTCTGTATCCATGTTGTATGCTTGTGAAATAAGGTTACACAATATAAAGGTTTGACACTTCTAATCCAATAATTTTCTGAGCTTCTATATTTCGTAATCAGGATGGCCAATGACTCAGACTTGGTAAACTGTATTGTTAATGATGTAAATATCTCCAAAGTGCTGTAGAAGAAAACTTTGCATTTGATCACTTTCTAGCACAGTCGTTTCTTACATGTGAAGCAACGTTAAACAAACATCAGTTCCTTAGTCTTGTTAGAAACAACAGTTAGAAACTTGTATAAATGTTTCATGATAAACAATTAAATTTTCTGGTGTTTAAAATAATAGTAATCCGTATGTATTTCCTTTCTTGTGTTTAGTTGTAGGGCAGTTATTAATTATGTATGATTTATGTTCTTGTTTTGAATTAAGTACAAAGCTACACAATGGGCTATCGAATTTAGCATTGTAAATCCGCATACATACCACTGTGCCACTAGGGGTCATAATTTGTGAAGAAGAGCTATGAAAGAAGTTATATATTCCATACTTTCACAAGTTTTGTGTATATTTACAAGTTATAATTGGCTATATAGAAAATGGACGAAGTAAGTCAAGCATTGATTATTTTAATAAAATTGCTGAATTTTGATATAATTATATCTAGATTATGATGACTTATACTGTCATAGAATATATTTATTAAAATGCCTATCAACGCGTCCGTCTGGTGGCACCCTGAGAAAGTAAGACGTCGTCATTTTTGATGAAATCATTCTTCTACACACTTCCTCTGACATAGTCACTCAGACTGAGGTGACATTCTATGGTCACTATAATGCCTCTCTAACTACTTATCATAGAGTCACTTCAAACATACCAAGTCTAATTAAATTCACGACGAACCTACCCTTTTCACCCCACTATTAACTGAAGACTCATATCATGACACCCGTTAACTAATGTCTTTTTGATATATTATCATTTCCCAATAACGTACCGTCACATGTTAAGAACCCAGAATCACTTAAATTTATTCAAATTATAAAAACAAACACCATAACCTCTCAATAAACAGTTATTAGCCTTGATGTATCCAACTTGTTCACTAGCTTACGGACCCTTGAAACAATATTTGTACTTCACTACAAGCTCTACATCAACGAACATAGCCAGCTAACAATCTCCAGATATGTTTATGAAGCATTCGTAATATTGCCGCACAATACAGACCACAAATCCAATTACTCAAAACGTGTTACGGAGGCTTTATAGATGTATAATTTACAGATTGGACAAGAACTGTAATACAGAAAATTTAAAGAAGAAAGAAAAACACGCAAGTCTTTACAACGTTTACCTGGAACAGGAAATCTACGTATATTGGTAAATACCCCAGCGAAAAATCAACAACTCCAAACATATAAAATGGGTTTTATGGATGTATATTTTTTTGATTGAACAATATTACTAATGCAGGAAACGCTAAAAAGAGGGAAGAAAAACCCAATCAATACAACTATCCTTGTAAATGGATACCTTGAACAGCTGATAAATATAGAAATTAACTAATATCAGTATTACAAACCAGCCAGCTACTACTGTAAAATAATGTTATAAGTCAGATCAGTATTTAGAAACAGTGAAGAAAAACATTTGCAGTTAGTTTACACAAAACCATCTAAAAACTTAATGTGCAGTAAAAAACAGCATTTACAATTTCCCCCGTGACTGTGACCTCCAATATATATTTGAGAAACAAAAAGACAAATAAATGTAAAAATTATGAAGCATAATAGACATTCAATACAACTTATTTGTTTGCAATAGTTCATTCTGCCAACAAAGAAGAATGTGTGATAAATTGGAATATTAATTAGGTATGAATCACACGGAACAAAAGAAAAGATAATGTCCACCAACATGACAAAATGCTCTTTCACCCGACCACAAACTCTAATAAAACTTAAACACTTCTCTCAGAAACATTCAAATAAGTTCATTGGGTCAAGCTCTAATTAGGAAGACATTGTTTGAGTGTTTAGTCACTATAGTGCACTAAAATACTCAAACAATATCTCTACAAATATTCATTAAAGAAATCTAATCGAAAAAATAGAGAAAGTTTGTTTGTTTTTTGTATTTCGCGCAAAGGTATTCGAGGGATATCTGCACTAGCCGTTCCTAATTTAGGAGTATAAGACTAGAGGGAAGGCAGCTAGTCATCAACAACCGCCGCCAACTGTGGGGCTATTCTTTTCCCAACAAATAGTGGGATTGACCGTTACATTATAACGTCCCTCCAGCTGAAAAGGCGACCACGTTTGGTGCGACTGGGATGCGAACCCGCGATCCTCAGCTTACGAGTCGCATTCCTTAACCCACCTGGCCATGTCGGGCCGGAAAAAAAATACAGAAAGAAGCTATTGTAATGAATCCCAGTATTTTACAAAACTGATCGTGGAGAGGAAACACATTCATCGACTTAAGGAATATTATCTAAATTTCTTGAATAAGATTCAACAGATTGAATGTTTGTTTGAAAACGATTTCAGATTTGATATGAACCTTCTCCAAAAGTAGTTTTTCTCTTTCTAAAATTAAATTGCTAACTAATTTACAAAATGTCCTTTTTTGTTGCTTATTATATAACTATTATTGTTTAAAAAAACTCTGTTCTTCAACTTACCTTTTTATTTATCAACCAGTAAGGTTGATAAATTCGATACTTTCATAGTAAGTATAAAGCTACGATAAGGGCTAACAGATGATATAAGAATCAAAAAAATCTCTAACTACAGACACAAGAAATACTTTTTAGTTGAAACAATATTACTGTTTTTTACCACAATATCTTATGTTGTGTTCTTATCATGTTTTGCTGTGCCCAAATTTTCTGTTCTTTCATTTTTTACACACTCTTATATTCTGATATGGTAACATATGGTAACACTAAACATTTCTCTTTAGCTTTATCTTAACTCGATTTTAACGTAATATTTTGATTCATTATTACCAGGTTTGTAAATGTTTGAACTGCTCTAGCTAAATAATTAAATTAAATCCGCTTTGAACTACTATGTATTTCACTATTAACAATTCATTTTAAAGACCTCGTGGTACAAATACTAATTACAGGTTAGATAAAAAAAGTAAGAGATTTGTTCTGGTCGTAACATATGAATTTCTTTTAGTTGAAAACCGAGACGATCTTTCTCAAAGGAGGTTTGTAATCAAATTATTTAGAAAACAAAATTACATTCGAAATATTATTTTTCTGGTTACGACTATACTTTTAGCGCTACATCTATGCTAAAAACGTGCAACTATGTAGATACACATAAAGTGGAAAATATAATTAAAATTTCTAAAAAAAAGTAGAGATCGTTTGCGCCTCTTAGAATTGCTATGAGAAATATCCAAAACAAAATAAATTCCGTATAAAAAGTACGCAAATAAGTAACGTGATACTTGTTAGATGGATTTAAAAACGATTTTCAATTTCATTTTAAAAAATATATTCAGTAAAATCACTTTACTTGTTTGTGTACGTTTCACCCAAACATTTGTTTTATTCTGGATAATTATTACAGCAATTCTGTGAATAACTTATTATCCTTGTTTTTGAGTAAAATTTTACTTTTACTATTTACCTGTTCAGTTTTTATAAGCAAATAGACCCAGCATCTGTACATTTTTAGTATAGCCATGTCCCTGATAGTTATAACTTTTACAAAAATTAAAACCACCTTGAAAAATTTATAGCAACACTGTATGGCACAAGGGTATGTCTGCGGACGTAAAACACTAGAAACCGAATTTCGATACCCGTGGTGGGCAGAGCACAAACAAACATCACAGATTAATAAAATGTAATCCTTACTTTAGGCCTAAAAAATATACGTATAAAGTTGATAAAGCTACACAATGAATTATCAATGCTTCTCGCACTATGAGTATCGAGACCTGGTTTCTCTCGTTGTAAGTCCGCAGACATACCACTGTGTCACGGAGTAAGTAGTAGACGAAAAAGATGCTGTTTTAGAAATTATTTATTTGTTAGCGGCCTTTTTAGCGTATCATTAATCTATATGCGCATAATATATCGTAACCAATACCATGAATTGTCGGTTTTTTGTTTAGAAATTTAATAGGGTGGTTTTCTGGCGCATGAAATGTTTGGGAACTTCATCGATTCCTATAACAAAGTGCACGTGTACTTAATAATAACTTACTTTTAACTCAACTTCTTTTGAAATTTCACCAATAACAATATTGTAGTTTGTAATATACTAATTAATATTCTGGAAGCGGTTTAACAATCAGTTTGTTCTAATTAAATTCAAACGTTTATGGTTTAAGTACCTTTGCTGCAGATAATTCTCTCCGAATTTTAAGACTGCTATCGTTTTAACAAGTTAACAATTATCTCCAATGTTTGATCAGATGAGAGGAACTCAAGAGTTAGTTTTAGGTAGGGTTTACACAAAAAGCTAGTAATGTTGTTTTGCACTGAAACTTTAAACAAACAAAGAAAGTATTAACGATTAATGTTATACACACACATATATATATGAATATTTAACATATATTCATACATACAAAACAATTTCGTAATGTATTAGAAAGTTTCAAAGTGAGTGTGCGTGAGTTTTCTTATAGCAAAGCTACATCGGGCTATCTGCTAAGTCCATCGAATGGAATCGAACCCCTGATTTTAACGTTGTGAATCCATAGACTTACCGCTGTATCAGCGGAGAAAAATTTCAAATCGCATTGAGTTGTAATGTGATATCATTATACAAAACACACAACAAATAATAGTTTTACGGGGGTTTCTTCAGAAATACAATTTTTGTCCAATAATTTTTAACAGTTTATGTTCTAAAGTAAACAACTAAAGTTACGTGTTTTTTAAATATAAACACCAGATTAAATATGATATCATAAATAACTTATTTATTTATTTAAATGCAGTATCAAATTCAAAGAATTACTCCGTTTTGTTTCCGTACGTTTGGTTTGTTTTAAATTTCGCCAAAACGATAAGAGAGCTGTTTGTACTAGCTGTCCTTAGTTTAGTAGTGAAAGACTCTTGGGCTACTCTTTTACGGAGGAATACTGGGATTAAGCGTTACGTTACAACGACTCAACGGTTGAAAGGGGGAGCATGTTTGATGAGACGGGAATTCAAACCCGCGACCCTCAGGTTGCAATTCAAGCATCTTAAACACCCGGGCTGTCTCCGTAGAGCTCTGCCTTTTACATCTATTTTAAAACAGCTTTTAATTTTCCTTTTACTAAAGCTCACGTATAAAATAACACTTACAGTGTTTACTGCATAGTTGTTTTTTTTACCAGATCATGACATTTTTGTAAAATATACAGAAAAACACTTAGTAAACTTCTTTGAAAGTTACATACAAATGTCGCTACTGGGAATGGAAAATTTCTCTAGTTGTTTTGCTTGACAAGTGTTTCAAGATTTCTGGGACTCTACCATTAAATTCCATATATGTTTTTTTACACATTTACTCTGTCTTGAAATGGTAACTGGCGGAACGAAGTTCGAGGTTACATCTAATGTTTTACATCATGCAAGGCCACACGCAAATTTATCACGATTTCCGTTTCGCTATGATGGATGGCTTTTTTTTAACATCAATTTGTTTTTTATGAAAAAGTACAGATCATCAGAAGCTAGAAGATTATAAAGTCTCCTGAAATGTTTATTGCTTATTCGTCTTTTCGGTGTATAGTACATATACGCATTCTCCGTTACCGTACGTTGTACAATACAAAACTAGCATGATAAGATAACAATTTAGACATGTTATATATAAATGTTTAACATGTTGGCTAAGTTATAGACAAATAATAACAAATAACAAATTATTGTAAGTGTTAATCTTGTAATTCATAACTCATACCAGCCATTCTGAGATACAAATAATTTATTCGTTCTTAGTGAATGCTCCCGCTAGTACAATGGTAAGTCTACGGATTTAAAACACTAAAATCAGGGGTTCGATTCATTGCGGTGGGCTCAACAGATAGCCCGATGTGGCTTTCCTATAAGAAAAATTCGCACACTCTTAGTGAACGATCAAACAACAAAAAAAACATATATATATACACACACACACACAACAACACATTTTTCTATTACAAGAACCGGGCATGACCTAGTAGTTAGTGTGTTTGGGTTATGAATTAGAAGATTCATGGCTCGGGTCTCGTTGCCATATAATCGCACTCTACAGTTTGGGGCTGTAAATATATCATGAGAGTAACTACTACTAAGCTCAATAATTCGGTTAGAGGCTGTTGACCTCCCTCTGGTTTGTAAGTTCGGAATTAGAAAGGGTTATGCACATATAGTCCATGTGTATCTTTGCTTGAAGATTTTAAAAACAAAGCAAACAATAGTTTATAACCATGAGAAAATTCCGTCGAAAATATCAGCCAGTTCATGACGACGACAGACACTTGAAGTAAACTCTTTGTTAACCTGATGGTGAATTATGAAGTTTGAAACGTCGTTCTGTACTTTATTTTAATTAAAGTTTTAATACCCATATCAGCCGTATTTAAAGTACATCTACCACTTAATTTTCTCATGTAATCAAATAGAGTTTTTGAAATATGCATTAATGCTACAGCGACTCTACACGATACACTTCATCGATTATGGAAAGTAACAGATAATTTAGTGCTGAATAGAATCACTTACGCTAATTTTACATCAGTGCTTACAATTACTGCTCAATATTACTTTGTTCTTATGGCGGACTTCACTGATTATAAACCTGTGTATTATGATGCTGAGCATCGGATGTTGGTGCCAATGATGGGCGCAGCACAAATAGTCCATCGTGTAGCTTTGTGCTTAAAGGCAAACAAAACAGCATTACATTAAATAAAATATCCACTCACAACATGCTCTGTTTCAGAACTGCACAATACTGGATCGAAATGCATTAAAAAAATTAACTTACACAGATTTCAGGTTACTTTAAGATTGATGATTTTAATTAGTCAAAGTTCTTATTATTGAAAACATTAATATGATAGAGAAAATAATAAATATGTACAATAACATGTAGAATCCTTTCTTCCAAATGGATTTAATGACGAATTTCAACATAAATACATTTTAAGTCTCAATAAAATCCATGTATTCGTAGATAATCAACCAAGTAACCTTCTAAAAGCAGTAATAGAAACCAATATATAAGTAAACGAAAATCTTGGGCAGCTAATGTAAACAGTTAAATTATGGGTTATATATATTAATATACATCTGATAATGTTGTTAAAATACTCACTCAATATTCACATTCATTAAAATCGTATATAATTGAATGCCTTCCAACATATATATTTCACTGATAGTCACACTGAAACTTCAACGATGCATATTTTCTTGACTAATACTAATCATTCACACGATTTACACAATAAATATTTTATAATTTAGTTCAATCTTCCTCTAATTAAAGAACATAACATTTCTTCAGTGATTAACAACACCCTAAACTCCAAGCTTTCTCCGGTATCCAATATATAATTAGTTATGAATGTAATCCTACAATTCATTTTTGAATATTTAATCACCAAAAGATAATTAATAATCTTGAAGCAATGAATGATTTTTCAGTTTCGTGATATTGTTGGAAAATTCTATTCAAAGATGCGGTCTCTGACACACCCATCATCTGTTAGCTCAGTAACAGAAAAATAGTTAAAGACATTTTCAAACATGACACCAAATATGGGTTTCTGTATGGAGTGAAGACAGAACAGCTAGTTAAGTATGTTAGTAAAATTGACAAATTGGTCGTTATACTAAGCTGTGCAACATTACATTCACCAAAATTAATAATGGAATAACAACTTACTTATCAAAATCAATAATTTATCTAAGCATATTAGCCTAAATAAGCTTGAATATATATAAGTTTTTCTATAAATAAATTCAAAAGGTACAATATTAGCTTGTTATGCTCCCTCTTGGTAAAACCAATAGTACACGTAAATGTTACGTTCGTATCTCGGATGAAAAAAATAGTCAATTTATCATCATCCAAGTCAACTTCGAAGAATGCTTAAGACTATCCTAGAGATTTAATACTTAAACTCAGAGAGGTTAATATTAGAGCCTTCTGATCGTTATCAGTTTCCATACGTGTTTGTCTAAAATACGGGGCCAGGCATGTTAAGGCGTGAGATTCGTCATCCGAGGGTCGCGGGTTGGAATCACGGTCGCACCAAACATGCTCGCCCTCCCAGACATGGGGCTTTATAATGTGACGGTCAATCCCCCTATTTGATGGTAAAAGAACAGCCCAAGAGCTGGCTGAAAGGGCGAGTATGTTTGGTGCGACTGGGATTCGAACCCGCGACCCTCGGATTAGGAGTCGAACGCCTTAACACACGTGGCCATGTCAGACCCGGCACATTATATAATGAACAACCTCGTCATTTTTGGCTCGGTGTTCAATTATTGTTTGGTGCCAGTGATTTTTTTCATAAATTTACATAAAATTACGCACACAAACACACATGTATAGACATACATATATGCGTATTATATACTGTGAGGCGGCGAATTATACTTCTATTTTGTCTCAGGACTTTGCCTACTGTTCATTAACTTTTCCTTCTCATATTGTAAGCTGTGAATTTTAAGTTGCATTAAAGCGCTAACTTACCTTCAAACTGTTCGTGTTTATTTTAAGTAAATTGTATGTATTATGGGACTGACACCAGTTTCCCCCACCGGTGATGTTTAGATATTATTAAAGTTGCGAATGATGCGTTAGTTGCGTAAAGTTAAAGTCGCATAAAATATAATTTCGTGGTATAACGACTGAATTAAAACTCCCTCCTTAACTTAAGAGAACTGATATGTGATGTTCCTTACTATTATGCTGGTAATGATTTTGCTGTTGTTTAAATACGGAATATTGTTATTTTGGAATTAATGTTTTTTTCTTCTGATTCTCTTTCCCTTACTTCTTTATTTATTGAAATATAAGCCCTGACACTTATGAAATAATGTTATAAGGTTATTAGTAGGCCATAGACAGGCACGTAGTTATTAACTGTGTTTTAGAAATATTTAAATTTTGTACTCTAATTATTCATTTTTTTATTTTGGCTATATTGTTTGTCACCCTTGGTTGTAGCGGTTGTTGTTTGTGTTTTAGTTCGTTACAATGCTTCAAGTCATCTTTTATATATTTATTTCGTATGCGTAAAAACCGTGGATAAATAATGACAGTCTTAAAGTCGTAAATCTTAAATAGTGAAGCGAAACCTATCTAACATCATGGAAACAGCATGTCAATTGAAATGTTACTAGACGTTCCTTTCAGCCGTATGGTTTATGCTTATCGTATCAAAAAGGAATCAAATATCATCTAAATATCACACAGTTTTGTATTTTGTAGTATATTCAATCTCTTTTTGCAGTTCTAACATTTGAAAGTTTGATTTGGTTGAAATGACTAAGCAATTGTAAAATTATTATATTTCTATTACAGTAATTTTAAACTACTAAAACATTTCTTGGTTCCAAAATAATATGAAATTAATGCTATGTCAACTTCACATATTTAAAAAGTAATGAAGAGTGATTTTATTATCCTAACTATATGTCTCACTCCAGAAAAATCTGTAAAATAACGTAACGTAATATTTTGTAACAACAAAGAGCCTCTTGGGCCCTCTCAGCTGTTCAATGCTCTAAAGAAGTGGTTCCCAAACTGGGGGTAAATTACCCCTGGAGGTAATTTAACAATTTATCGGGGGTAATAGAGGGGTGACAGAAAAAAAGTTAAAATTCTGAAAAACAAGAAAACATTGAGGTAGCTGGTATTAGGATTAATGTTAACTTAGTCTTAATATGTAAAGTTGTAAATTAAACCTATTTTAAGTATGTAATAAAGGTAAACCAAATAACAATAAACATCAAACACTAATATACAGTAGTACAAAAGAAAAAAATATGTAGCTAAGTGTGTGGTAACCTAAAAGTATTTTGACAAGTATGCTTCAGAACACAAGTCACTCAGTAACCCTGATGACTCATCGACGTGTCCATCACGCGTCACTCACTGCCTGAGGTTGCCTCTATTTCACACTGTCAGTTTCTATGTGAGCATCAGCCGAGGTAGAAAAACCTGGTATGCATGTGTACTGTACTGTGCTGTTTAGTTAGTATTTACCTACTATTACATCATTCCTATGCTGAATAAGCTCTTTTAATGCTATCTAGAATGCCATAAAAAATAAATAATAAGTTCAAATTTTTCCCACTTTTTTATGCAGTTTTTCTTTTTCTGCAGATAAAACAATAAAATGTCTAAAAAGCGCACGTACTCTGACGCCTTTCTTTGCTATGGCTTTGTGAATTTACCTTCTGGTGGAGAGGATCGGCCACAAAGTGTTGACAAATGAAAGCCTCAAGCCATCAAAACTCACCTCCAGAAGTGCCATCCAAATCTTCAAAATGAGGATCAGACATATTTTCAGCGCCGGGCTGTAGCACTGAAGAATATCCAGTTCGGTTCATCTGGAATTCAAGCCCAAGAGCTTTAAGCTGCGGTCGAAGCGTCTTACTTTGTTGCATATAAAGTTGCCGAACAACAAAAATGCCACACCATTGCAGATAATCTGGTTATGCCTTGTGCATACGAGATGGTAAGCAAGGTATGTGGGGAGAATCAAGCGAAGAAACTGAGTGTCATATCTCTATCAAACAACACAATCCGCCGACGAGTCGATGACATGGCATCAGATATTCTATCCCAAGTTACAACAGAGATCAAGGAAAGCTCATTCAGTAAATTCTCCTTGCAATTTGATGAATCATGTGACGTAGCCAGTTGTGCTGTTCTTCTTGGGTTCGTTCGTTACGTCTACCAGGACAAGATCAAAGAAGAGTTCCTATTATGCGAAGATCTGCTGACAACTACGAAGGGAGAAGATATCTTCAATATCATCAACAGTTTCTTTACCACGAATGGATTGGATTGGAACAGCTTTCAACAGGTAGGGAGAGATGTTTATATAAAGTATAGATTAGTAGAAATACAATGAATTACATGGCATATAGTCATATAGTTTTATTTATTGTATAAGTAGCTGTAGTGTAGCTAATATTTTATACATAATTCACAAAAAAGTATCGTGCCTGTCGTACTGAAATACTAAAGTACCAAAATAAATTAAATTAAATTAAAACCATATAATTATAACGCAAAAGATAAGTAAGAATGACTAACTGACGCAATTTGTGACAGTTTTTCTTTTTTAGTCTAGGTCTCCGTCGATGATGGGTCGTAATCGTGGATTACGAGGCCTCATACAAGCTGTGAATCCAGAAATTTCTGTAGATCATGGCATCATTCATCGGTACTCTCTTGGATCAAAAAGCCTGCCTGGTAATCTGAAATTAGTGTTTGAAGATGTGTTTAAAATCGTCAATTTCATCAAGTCCAGGGATGTGAATTCGCTCATATTCAGGGAGCTGTGCAAGGAAATGGGAGAGCAGTATCAAGTTCTGCTCTACCACACCGATATTCGCTGGTTGTCACGAAGCAAGGTTGTACGTCCAGTCATTGAGCTCCGAACGGCTCTTCAGGAATTTCTGAAACAAGTAAAATCTCCTTTTCCTACCAAGTTCACTGATAAGGAGTGGCTTGCTCGACTTTGTTACTTGGCTGACATATTTGCGGAGCTGAACAGTGATAATCTGCAACTCCAAGGCCAAAACACGACTGTCATTGATGCCCATCACACTGTGATTGCATTTCTCGGAAAACTGAGACTCTGGATTTGTTTGTTTTGGAATTTCGCACAAAGCTACTCGAGGGCTATCTGTGCTAGCCGTCCCTAATTTAGCAGTGTAAGACTAGAGGGAAGGCAGCTAGTCATCACCACCCACCGCAAATTCTTGGGCTACTCTTTTTCCAACGAATAGTGGGATTGACCGTCACATTATCACCCCCACGGCTGGGAGGGCGAGCATGTTTAGCGCGACGCGGGCGCGAACCCACGACCCTCGGATTACGATTCGCACGCCTTACGCGCTTGGCCATGCCAGGCGAGACTCTGGATTCGACGCTTGGAGAAAGGAGTGATCGCTCAGTTTCCCACCCTAGACCAGTTTGTTGAGGAGAATAGTTATGATACTGGATCACTTTTACAGACCATCAACAAAGAGATGAGCGACCATTTGAAGGGGCTTGAAACAAGCATGCATCACTACTTTCCAGAGAGTGACCTAAAAACAGCCAGTTTTCAGTGGATCATTCATCCCTTTTCTGTACCTGATGAGGCTATTCATGATAATGATTTTCCTGCAAAGGAGGAGTGGATCACAATGCAAGCAAATGAAGCCTTGAAAGTCAAATTCCAAAACCAAAATGCAGATTCCTTTTGGATTTCATAAATAGCTGACTCGCCAACTCTGTCCAAGAGAACCTTGAAGTTGTTGGTATCATTCTCAACAACGTATCTGTGCGAGAAGGGGTTCTCAACCGTGCTTGGGATGAAAACAAAAAAGAGGACTCGCTTGAATGTTGCAAATGATGCCAGGCTGGCACTTTCAACCACAAAGCCAAGAATTCCTAAACTAGCTTCAAGTATCCAACTCCATCCATCCCACTGATGTTCTTGACATCTTTGGCAATATTCATTAGAAATGCATAATGATCAAATACAATAATAATAAGTGTAATTCAATGTAAATAGGCCTGGCATGGCCGAGCGCGTTAAGGCGTGCACTCGTAATCCGAGGGTCGCGGGTTCGCGCTAAACATGCTCGCCCTCCCAGCCGTGGGGGTGTATAATGTGACGGTCAATCCCACTATTCGTTGGTTAAAGAGTAGCCCAAGAGTTGGTGGTGGGTGGTGATGACTAGCTGCCTTCCCTCTAGTCTTACACTGCTAAATTAGGGACGGCTAGCACAGATAGCCCTCGAGTAGCTTTGTGCGAAATTCCAAAAAACAAAACAAACAGTGTAAATAAATTATATAAATAAATTGTAAATAAATAAAGTGTAATAAATAAAGCGCAATATATCTCTAGTTTAATTTAGCCATATATATCAATGTTGAAAACATTTTGTGAAAGAAGTAAAATGCTTAATGTGGCATGTTAAATTGGGTAACAAACTGAAAAAGTTTGGGAACCACTAGAGTCTAAACCAAACTAGCCCCCCAGTGGCTCAGCGGTATGTCTGCGGGCTTACACGCTACAATCCGGGTTTCGATACCCGTGGTGGGCAGAGCACAGATAGCCCATTGTGTAGCTTTGTGCTTAATTCAAAACAACAACAAAACAACAACAATTAAACCAAACTAAAATTATTTAAAAAATGAATTAGATATATTAAAGCCATCCTTCATTGCTCGTGTAGTTATCATATCTTTTTGAAACCAACTTAAATTTAATGCCTTTATAACATTCGAAAGCAACTCATTCCAAAAGCTAACCACCCTATTAAAAGGCAAAACTGTCCTTGCAAAAAATGATTTATGCATTGCAAAAAATATATTTGGGGCTCCTAAGCCTAGTATTCTCTTGTTAAGTATGAAAAAACATGATGCATCAACATTATCAATCCTGTTTAAAATCCATAACATCTTAATCAGATCTCATATGATTTTTATTTTTTGAAATCTAGACAGTCAAAAAGTTTTAGTTATTAAAGATTTGAAAAACAAAAACACTTTTGGTTGTAAACAAATATCCTACAAAATAGCAAATAAATTGACTTCAATGCCATTTATAAAAAAAAATAAAAGAAAGTGTTTGAATGTTCATCGTATTGAGCGAATAAAACTAAACACTAAAAATGATGGCGAAGCACAGGTAGCCCACCCTGTAGCTTTGTACTTAAAACAACACAGAAGCAAAAATTGAAAACCTGAAATATATAAATAAATATAAATTTAAAATAATAATAATAATACATTTTTGAAATGTCGCAAACTAATAACATTCCAAAAACATTATAAATTAATAAATATTAGGAAATACAATAATAACAAATCATAAAATGTCACATTTAAACAATAACACTAAAAAACATGTGGCTATCAGAAAAAAATTGATAAAATAAATGAAAAATTTAATTCAAATATATTGCTATAAATATTGGACTCTAAGGTCAAATTAGCTTAAGATAAGAAAAACTTCTAAATGTTAGAATGGAAATATGAGAATCAAATTTAGTAAAATAGAAACTAAAATGATAATTAAATTATTTCAAAAAAGTTTTCATTTTAGAAATAATAATTTATAATTTGTGTGTCTGTGTTTTCTTTGTCCCCTGCTAGTACAGCGGTATGTCTCCGGATTTACACACCTAAAATCAGGCGTTCGATTCCTCTCCGTGGGCTGAGCAGATAGCCCGATGTGGCTTTGCTATAAGAAAAACACACGTGCTTTCTTCTACCAAAGCCACATTGGGCTCTGTGCTGATCTCACCGAGGGTAATCCAACCTCTAGTTTAAGTGTTGTAAATCCGTAGGCATACAGGTGTACTAGCGAGGGAAGCTATTTGTGACTTAAATAATTTCTTTTTAATATATATTTGTAGTTATGAAACAAATAATTAAGAAGAAGCTGTTTCGAATATCAAATCAAAATTTTTAGTTTTCGATAAAAAAAATCAGAATTTTGTTTTCAACATGGTGTGTTGAACAATATCATGTTTGTATGAATCATTTAATAATGTTTATAAAACTTATTTTAACATATTGATTACTAACAATGAAGTATCTGTAATTTATATGAAAGGATGAGTTATCTACATAGAGAGAAATTACCATAACTTATTATTTCGTAATCTATTTATGACATAGCTATACCAGTTTAATTAAAATTAGTGTAAATATTAACACTATGGTCTTTAATACGGTTTTGAAGCAGGAATAATATATAAAGTTTGCATCAAGATGATTGTAACTCAAATGTTGTTGGTATTTTTCTTCTTTCTGTCACAAATTGTCAAAACTTTTGATCTAACACAATATACAAGTCATTAAACTCCCTCCCACCAACTATTTTATTTCCTATTAAATAATTATTTTAGTAAAGGACTAAGTTATGTGTATATGCAATATTATTTTTATTATTTGCATCGTAAATGTTTTCTATTTATTTCTTTGGCAAATACCCCTTTTGTTTTTTATAGTTAGTATCTTGAGGTAAAGTTATTAACTGTCTCGATTATGTTTTTACTGATCGTGAAGTTATTTATGATGACGTAGTTTTTCTATTAGCTGCATTCCTCGGTGAATAATCAGAAGGTCTATAAACTCACACATTGAAACAGGGATCTCTACTTCTCTTAAAGTCCGACACATACAGTAATTATGTACCTTATATTAAAACGGTTGTGGAGCCTCGCCACGCCATTATACTTCATTTTGCAACATCCAGTCATGTTCCTCTTAACTGTACGTATCAGCAATAGCCCCACAGCATTCCAAGATACCTTGTCGTGAGACCGTCGTGTCCAAATCACACCTGTTCTCTTTGTTGATTTCGTAGCCACACTTATTATCTATTTCAATAAACATAGGAGAACTTTCACGCATACTGATATTACAGATACATTTTTTTTTATTTTGTCCGTTGATGGTACACATTTAGCAATTATAAATGGAAGATGTGTATTTGCTTGGTTCTTTGTTTTTTTCATGTTGAGTTGCTTGCTTGCCTTGGTTGTGGTATGTTATGTTAATCAGGTAGTTATTATTATCATAAACAATCCTTCACTCTTCTATCACAGTGGGTGACCCAGAGATAAGCATGAAGGCTTATAACGGTAAAACCCAGGTTTCAATACAATGAGGGACAAGGTAGCCCCTTGTATATCTCAGAACGGCTGGTATGGGTTTTAAAACTTTTATTCAAATAAGGTCGAAACTTTCTTGTGTAATTTATTATGATAAAAGTTTTAATGCCCATGCCAGCCATCCTGAGATGCATTAGCCCATAAAGTAGTTTTGTGCTTAACAGCAAACAAACAAAGCCAAAATTTGTAATTTTATGAAAAGATATTTAATGTTTTTTTCTTAATTTTAGACGTTCTTATATTTCCTATATGTAAAATGTATTATTGGTATTTCTTTGAATGTTCAATGACTATAAAAAATTGAAAGAACTAAAAAATTGGAATGCTCATTGAATATTATTCATCTTTCGGTTACTTTCTAACAGGTCAAAAAATAACTTTAGAAACGTTCTGTGATAACAAAAAAAAAATTTGTCATATTTGGCGATACAGATCATTGCCCCAGCATGGCCAGGTGGTTAAGGCAATCGACTCATAGTCCAAGAATTGCGTGTTCGAATCCCAGCCACATCAACAAGGCCTGGCATGGCCGAGCGCGTTAAGGCGTGCACTCGTAATCCGAGGGTCGCGCTAAACATGCTCGCCCTCCCAGCCGTGGGGGTGTATAATGTTACGATCAATCCCACTATTCGTTGGTAAAAGAGTAGCCCAAGAGTTGGCGGAGGGTGGTAATGACTAGCTGCTTTCCCTGTAGTCTTAAACTGCAAAATTAGGGACGGCTAGCACACATAGCCCTCGAGTAGCTTTGTGCGAATTTCCAAAACAAACAAACAAACAAACACATCAACAATGCTCACCCTTTAAGCCATGGGGGAGTTATAATGTGACGGTTAATCCCACTATTCGTTGATAATGAGTAACCCAAGAGTTCGCTGTGGATGGTGATGACTAGCTGCCTTCCCTCTTGCCTTGTATTGTTAAATTAGGGACGGTTAGTACATATAGTTCTCTTGTAGCTTTGCGCGAAGTTAAAAAACAAAACAACAGAGAATAAAGATCTTTCAGATTGGAAAACAAAAACCATTATTAAAAAGATTAGTTTTATTCTTAGAAAATACTTGAATTTAATTATGTGTTACTAGCCACAGAAATTCTTAGGTCCTTGTAAACATGCATTATATACTTGTGTTTGAACAAATGTGTTTGTTTACATTCTTATTGTTAAGCCTTAAGTAACAAAATGTGATATTTATGTCATGTCCAGTGCGAGTACAAAAACTCAGTTTTTATTGTAATAAGACCCTAAACTTAACTGTTAGCAGAGAGTAGCAAGAAAATGGGTTAGTTAAACTTACAACTAGTTTTGTTTCAACAAAAATTTCTTATTCAATAAAATATAATAGTTTTAAAGTTATTATTATACCTATCTGTAGTTATAAGTTATTTTAAAATGGTTTTTCGACACCAATTTGAGTAAAATACATGTGTAATTTATAAAGTATATGTTTTTATGTTTCATATGAATTGTTTCAAATAACTGCATCAAATCAGCCATATTTAAAACATTTTATGGCAATCATTAGCAGAACTGTGACCAAGTCGGACAAAACCATCAGCAATTAGAGCACTTAACTTGTAAATAAAGATATTGATCTATTCACTAGACTTTTCATATCCGCTAACATCCTAATGTTGTAACTTCCAATAGTGCTATTAGCCAGCGTCTGGGTGTTTGTTTGTTTTTTGGAATTTCGAACAAAGCTACTCGAGGGCTATGTGTGCTAGCCGTCCCTAATTTTGCAGTTTAAGACTACAGGGAAAGCAGCTAGTCATTACCACCCTCCGCCAACTCTTGGGCTACTCTTTTACCAACGAATAGTGGGATTGACTGTCGCATTATACACCCCCACAGCTGGGAGGTCGAGCATGTTTAGCGCGACGCGGTCGCGAACCCACGAATTACTAGTCGCACGCCTTACGCGCTTAGCCATGCCAGACCCTTCGAAAAATTATCGCCGACTCACTGATGAAATTGTAGTAAAACGTAAGAACAAACACGTGAACATTCTCATTCTAAGTTACTGTTATGTTATTCATCGTTGTCAAACGAAGTAACATTATTTCTGTTTCAAAGAGTGAATTGGAACATAAGCGTAGATAATGTCACATAAATGGAAAAATGAAAGTTTTATGTTGGAAAAGAAAAACGAAATATGAGGAGTTTATTAAGAACTCTGGAATTTTAAACAGTTCAGTGACCAAAAAGGAGAGAAACAGTTTGATTAAGTCATTATAAAGCCCGGAAACATTATAGTTGGAAGAAACAAAAGGTAAATGAAATTGTCCCCGTAGAGATATGTAGATGATTGTCGTACTTTTACAGAGTTATTAGGTGTTGTTTTGGAGAGACGAGCATGTGTGTTCTCAACAATAGTTATAATTCACCTAGTTTTCACCACAGTAGTAATGTTATTAGCTGAGTTGAGTAAAGAACCACCTTATGTCAGTATAATGATAGGTAGGTAAAATAACGATATATACACGAATGAAATCGCAAGCAGAGACAGTGTAAAACGTATACCAATAGGTTCTTCAAACTCTTCATTGAAAATCTATGTTAACTATTAAATATCTAGAGGAAAGGCAGCTAGTCATCACCACCCACCGCCAACTCTTGGGCTACTATTTTACCAACGAATAGTGGGATTGACCGTCACATTATACGCCCCCACGGCTGGAAGGGTGAACATGTTCAGCGTGACGCGGGCTCGAACCCGCGACCCTCGTATTACGAGTCGCACGCCTTACGCGCTTGGCCATGCCAAGCCATCTAGGTGCTAAATTGAAAAAAAAATTATAACTTTAAAAACTGTATTTCGATACACAGTATTTTAGTACATTGTGTAGCTTTGTGCTTAATAAAACACAAAGAAACATAAATCCTAATACTGCCAAAGATCAGTTTTTTTAAAGTATCCTTTATTCCATTTAAATAGCACAGATAGCCCATTGTGTAGCTTTCTGCTCAATTCAAAAACAACAACAACAATCCATTTAAATTTTGTTTAATACTGCCAAAGATACGTTTTCTTAATGTGCCCTTTATAGCATTTAAACTTTAAATAACTTTAATATTAATTTATATCACTTGACATTTTTAGACAAGTCTCTACATTTTATTTTATCTTCACTGCAAGAGTTCCTCTTGTCCCTCATACTTACCTTTTTGTCCATATCCTTAGGTTTTCTAAGGAACGTGTACGCTCAAAATTACTTTTTGATGATCTGTGTGTTCGCTCCCCGATTTAATTACGACAGAATATGGCAATAAATCATATTATTCTACCACATTCTTTCTTATAAATTTAGTGCGTTTAAAGAAACGATTTTGAGAAGACTGACAGATTTAGAAACTGATATAATTATGTCATTTTTTAACATTTCTAATCTTAACATTCCATTCACTACTTTTAAACGGGTTAATGAATCGTTGAAAATGGAATCACCATTGGGTATAACACGAAACTGATTAAAGACGTCTACAGAACATCCAAGCATTACCCAAACAGTATTTAAATACCTGTTTGTTTTCAAACAAAGTATTGTAATATTTTATGTACAGTTATCGCTAGTTTATATACAGTAAACAAATTTGCTTTGTTAAAGGCTGTAGATGGTCATGAGTAAATAAACTATGTCATTAATTTTCTTAAATATAAAAAGTATAATTATTTTATTTTTAACACCTCTAGCTTGTAAAAAAAAAAATAGAAATTAATCATATATGTACATTTCTAAAAGAGCTTTTCATATATATAATGATTTTTAAACAAGATTAATACAGGATAACGTATTTAAGAACAACTTTTACCTGCTGCTTCTGTTTATTTAATTCACATGCTAAGCTACACACGAGATACCTGCACGTGAAAGTCCTCACTTTTGAACTGGTAGGCTAAAGAACAAATACTAGTCTACAGCCCCCACCGCCAAATATTAAGCTGCTCTTGTTTAACTAAATACTAGGATATGATCGACACTTTTACAGCCCGCCAACGGTCCAAACGTGCAGAATGCATATTTGAAGCAATGGGCCAAGATTCATAAATACGTGTGTCTACAGTCTGTACAAGCTTATATGACAGCTACACTAAAATTTCAAGTTCTGCCTTCATGACAAGTAATTGAAAATGAACTCGTACAAACATAAAATCTATCTGATACACAAGTGTTTTACAAACAGAAAGTGTAGCTGGTAACATAAATATGAAACAAAGAAAAAAATTTGCTGTTACCACAAAAAGAATCAGAAATTAGTATGTAAAACGCATTTCAGTGACATTTTATGTGTTTGCTGCCAGTATTATAAAAGCAGTCAAATCCAATGTGTAGGCATGCATGAAAATTACACAACCAAAATGTGTAATCGGAATACAGACATAAGTGTAAACAGTTATTTACCAGATTTACAAAAACTTCAGTTGACACATATATACTACATATATATTACCCTCCAAAATTTAAATAGAACTAATGCTGTTTAACTTATGTTATTTAATCTGAATAAACAAAATACATCATGCAGATACATCGAACTCTCGCTATGTGTACGGATACGCTTTTGTTATTGCTGTTGGAAAACATATACATAAATACCATGACTCACGACCTTATTTTGACAAATAACTCATAACTTTTTGGTTTGTATCCTGTAATAACTAAAACATATAGTAATAAAATATCAATCTACAATGTAGATAGTAAAGATTTTGCTGATGTTAAGATTTTTTTGCTCTTTTATGATTCACACCAATCAATTTCCAATTTATTCTAGTGTTGGAATAAGCGCAAAAGCCCAAATTAGAGAAGTACTTCAGAATTAAAGAGCTTTTTTATGATATTTTATGATTCTTGATGTATAATATAGTGTTTTGTAGAATCAATATTTAAGATTATTTTTAAATATAATACATTTAATATTTGAAATTCAGACAGTATAAATCTTGTCCACATCTCTTCTGTGAAATGGGCTTCTTTGAACAAGAAGTGACTCAACTGCTTTGCCATTTTTGCCAAGTTTTTCAACTTGAGAGGTAAGGAGGATACGTTTTTGTCAAAGGGTATTCTAAATTAGTTGAACTCGCCAGTGTGGACTTTGGCGAAAAGGGAACAATTATTTAAAATTCAGGATGTAACGTATGTGAACTATTCCCTGAGAAGAATAAATGAAAATAATTCGTCCTATCAATTGGATTTTAAAGTAATTGAGACAGCTGGTATGAACTTTTGGCAAGAAAAGAGAATTATTTAGAGCTTGAGGTACGACTGTGCTATTCATAGTAAAAAGGATCTTGTATATATGTTTGACTTCTTTTGAATATATTATTTTAAAACAAATGGATTGTGTACTGCTTATCTGTCCGAATTTATCCCCAACAAATAACACATATCTATTGTAGAAGAATCTCAGCCAAATCATATTTAAAACCCCCACATTTACTCGTTTCTAGCAAATATGTGAGTGTTTTCCTGTTTTGAAGAGAAAACAAACAGAAGAGTGCAATCTCCTTAAAATAACCTGCAAAACCTTTAAGGTTTGTTTGTTTGAAGATAAGCACAAGGTTACATGATAGACTATCTGTTCTTTGCCAACTAAAGGTGTCAAAACCCGATTTCTAACTTTGTAGGTTCGCAGACACGCCGCTGTGCCACAGAAGGGCAAACATTTAATGTAAGTCGTTTAAAGTGCATTGCAAGAACTTCATAAAGAAAACCTATTATGGACTGAGAGTTTACTTTTTCTGTAAGCTGGGTACGCAATTTGCTGTTAAAAATATCAGTGAAATTAAGCCTGCTTAGTTAAAGAGAAAATGTTCTCTCTTTAAAATATTTTTAAAATTTCAGGCTTTCTAGATTACAACTGTTAACCTGAATGCTATTTTATAACATGGATGAAAGTGTAGAGCATGTCCAATAGCATCGTAGCTTAAAATGTGTACCTTCGATTATCAACCCAGGAAGTCACTAAACCCAGTCGTATTGGGTGTCATTTTCAGAAAGACAAACTATGAAAGCATACAGTTGCAAAATATTATATCTCTGTAAAGTACTTTTCATTATATATTTATAAAACATCGTTAAGATCACACTGCAAGCGAATAACAACAAGAATATATTATTTATTCCCACCAAGAATTACTCATGCAACTAAAGTTAAGTATAAGGTTAGACTTTAAGGTGAGGTTTTATGAAATAGCTAATTAGAAAAAGACTCGGTTTCAATGCTAAACTAAACCTAGTCAATATCCACTGAGAGAATATCCGATATTCATGTTTAATGTAATTTCAGCAGCAAATAACAATTGAATAATGTGATGTTTACTTGAGACTCCAATATTGTGGCGACGATGGTGTTTTTAATTGAAGCTAAAATTGATAGAAACAAAAATCTTCTGAAAACATTAGAAATTAATTGAAACATGAGAAGAAAAATAACAAAGCCGAATGAGCTTTAGGGTGAAATATTTTGTTGGTTTCATTGTTTTTACTTTTATTGTCTTATAAAACTCAATATTTGATAGATAATTGATTGATGAGCTTTAACCAATAAAAGTCATAAGAAATAGATGAAGAGGATTTATTTTCTTTGTATGCACTAAGTGCGTAGAGCATCTTAGACGTCAAAGATATTTGCGAACCATTCTGTCAATACAAATAAAGGTAAAAATGGAATTACCCCTAGAAAATATAACTTTGCTTTGGAGGTAATTTCATAACCGCCAAAATAATGTTGAGGAAATTTATTGCGTTTAGGAAGCCAAGAGTCGAACCCTAAACTTATGCTAAGGTTTAAATGACAAATTGATCTGATGGAATTTCCCTTGTTTGAAGTTTCCATCGAAAAAATAACAGCTTTTGTACGATCTTCTCAAAGTTATGGAGTTGAAATATTTCAAAATAACACATTACAATAAAGTCTGTATTTTGGCTAAAATCAAACATCACCTTTAATTAAAATGGCGTATAAACTTCGGCTCGGCATGGCCAAGCGTGTTAAGACATGCGATTCGTAATCAGCGGGGGGCGCGTTCGCATCCCCGTCGCGCCAAACATTCTCACCAACTATTCGTTGGTAAAAGAGTATCCCAAGAGTTAGCGGTGGGTGGTGATGACTATCTGTCTTCCCTTTGGTCTTACACTGCTAAATTTGGGACGGCTACTACAAATAGCCCTCGAGTAGCTTTGTGCAAAATTAAAAAAATAAATTAACATACAGATTTTACTATTCGACCATTTCGAAATGATAACTGGCCTTGTTGATTAGAGGTTTGTTTTTCTGTAATCTATCATTATAACAAATACGTAAGCATTACGCAGACAGTATCTGTGTAGGTTTAGAAGAGAAAGAATGAATGTATCTAACTTTTTATATTTCGTTTTTCATCATATTTAAGGTTTCTCACTTGTTAACGGAAATTATCATTTAAAGTCCTGTTGGCTGATTTAATTATCTGTCATTTTATCTTCATTTTTAAAAGTTTGGTCAATACAAATTCCTTTTAATTACCAAAATATTCTGTTACTGTAGCCATAAAATTTTATTTATCAGACTTTCTAACCACTTCTTTAAATCTAACCATTTTAAAATACAGGACTTCTGGACACAAAATAATACGTGTTTATTGAGATTTGATTTTATCTGATAACGTTATTAATACTATTCATATTGCTGTTTTGAATTAAGCACAAAGCTACACAATGGGCTATCTGTGCTCTGCTCACCACGGGTATCGAAACCCGGATTTTAGTGTGTAAGTTCGCAGACATAGCGCTGAGCCACTAGGGAGCACTGTTTATATATATATATATTTGTATTAATTCTAATGTATTTTTTTTAACAAGTGACAGCAATTTTTTCCAGTTTCCAAAGATTTACTAATAATTTCCTAAAGATAACCCTAATAAATAGAGCGCCCGTTGACTTTGAGAAATTCTTCTAAAGCTGCTATAATTTATAGTTCAGTTATCAAAAAAATGGCCACGTGTCTACTTTGGAACGATCAAAATATACATCAATTTATCGTCGGTTTGGCTTATCAGATCAATTTTCAGTTCAACCTTGTGTAACGTACGATTTCTCTACTCCTGTTTGCGGTTACAGAATTCAAATATTACAGGATAGTTTCGATCCAAAAAACTATGATGTACATGAAAACTTTAAAAAATTTAAAAACGGCATTTTAATGCTTCACCAACTCTATGATTAAAACTGACAAGATAAAAATGATTGAGCATTACCACCTAAATATTAATATGAACAAATACACTGCAGCAAAAACTAAGTGCTTAAAAAAGAAAATAAAACGCGATGAACCCATCCACGAAGTAAAGCATTTACGAAGTAACTTAGAAATGAAATATTTTCAAGTCTGGTACTTTGCACTAATATACAGTAGTACAAAAGAAAAAAATATGTAGCTAAGTGTGTGGTAACCTAAAAGTATTTTGACAAGTATGCTTCAGAACACAAGTCACTCAGTAACCCTGATGACTCATCGACGTGTCCATCACGCGTCACTCACTGCCTGAGGTTGCCTCTATTTCACACTGTCAGTTTCTATGTGAGCATCAGCCGAGGTAGAAAAACCTGGTATGCATGTGTACTGTACTGTGCTGTATAGTTAGTATTTACCTACTATTACATCATTCCTATGCTGAATAAGCTCTTTTAATGCTATCTAGAATGCCATAAAAAATAAATAATAAGTTCAAATTTTTCCCACTTTTTTATGCAGTTTTTCTTTTTCTGCAGATAAAACAATAAAATGTCTAAAAAGCGCACGTACTCTGACGCCTTTCTTTGCTATGGCTTTGTGAATTTACCTTCTGGTGGAGAGGATCGGCCACAAAGTGTTGACAAATGAAAGCCTCAAGCCATCAAAACTCACCTCCAGAAGTGCCATCCAAATCTTCAAAATGAGGATCAGACATATTTTCAGCGCCGGGCTGTAGCACTGAAGAATATCCAGTTCGGTTCATCTGGAATTCAAGCCCAAGAGCTTTAAGCTGCGGTCGAAGCGTCTTACTTTGTTGCATATAAAGTTGCCGAACAACAAAAATGCCACACCATTGCAGATAATCTGGTTATGCCTTGTGCATACGAGATGGTAAGCAAGGTATGTGGGGAGAATCAAGCGAAGAAACTGAGTGTCATATCTCTATCAAACAACACAATCCGCCGACGAGTCGATGACATGGCATCAGATATTCTATCCCAAGTTACAACAGAGATCAAGGAAAGCTCATTCAGTAAATTCTCCTTGCAATTTGATGAATCATGTGACGTAGCCAGTTGTGCTGTTCTTCTTGGGTTCGTTCGTTACGTCTACCAGGACAAGATCAAAGAAGAGTTCCTATTATGCGAAGATCTGCTGACAACTACGAAGGGAGAAGATATCTTCAATATCATCAACAGTTTCTTTACCACGAATGGATTGGATTGGAACAGCTTTCAACAGGTAGGGAGAGATGTTTATATAAAGTATAGATTAGTAGAAATACAATGAATTACATGGCATATAGTCATATAGTTTTATTTATTGTATAAGTAGCTGTAGTGTAGCTAATATTTTATACATAATTCACAAAAAAGTATCGTGCCTGTCGTACTGAAATACTAAAGTACCAAAATAAATTAAATTAAATTAAAACCATATAATTATAACGCAAAAGATAAGTAAGAATGACTAACTGACGCAATTTGTGACAGTTTTTCTTTTTTAGTCTAGGTCTCCGTCGATGATGGGTCGTAATCGTGGATTACGAGGCCTCATACAAGCTGTGAATCCAGAAATTTCTGTAGATCATGGCATCATTCATCGGTACTCTCTTGGATCAAAAAGCCTGCCTGGTAATCTGAAATTAGTGTTTGAAGATGTGTTTAAAATCGTCAATTTCATCAAGTCCAGGGATGTGAATTCGCTCATATTCAGGGAGCTGTGCAAGGAAATGGGAGAGCAGTATCAAGTTCTGCTCTACCACACCGATATTCGCTGGTTGTCACGAAGCAAGGTTGTACGTCCAGTCATTGAGCTCCGAACGGCTCTTCAGGAATTTCTGAAACAAGTAAAATCTCCTTTTCCTACCAAGTTCACTGATAAGGAGTGGCTTGCTCGACTTTGTTACTTGGCTGACATATTTGCGGAGCTGAACAGTGATAATCTGCAACTCCAAGGCCAAAACACGACTGTCATTGATGCCCATCACACTGTGATTGCATTTCTCGGAAAACTGAGACTCTGGATTTGTTTGTTTTGGAATTTCGCACAAAGCTACTCGAGGGCTATCTGTGCTAGCCGTCCCTAATTTAGCAGTGTAAGACTAGAGGGAAGGCAGCTAGTCATCACCACCCACCGCAAATTCTTGGGCTACTCTTTTTCCAACGAATAGTGGGATTGACCGTCACATTATCACCCCCACGGCTGGGAGGGCGAGCATGTTTAGCGCGACGCGGGCGCGAACCCACGACCCTCGGATTACGATTCGCACGCCTTACGCGCTTGGCCATGCCAGGCGAGACTCTGGATTCGACGCTTGGAGAAAGGAGTGATCGCTCAGTTTCCCACCCTAGACCAGTTTGTTGAGGAGAATAGTTATGATACTGGATCACTTTTACAGACCATCAACAAAGAGATGAGCGACCATTTGAAGGGGCTTGAAACAAGCATGCATCACTACTTTCCAGAGAGTGACCTAAAAACAGCCAGTTTTCAGTGGATCATTCATCCCTTTTCTGTACCTGATGAGGCTATTCATGATAATGATTTTCCTGCAAAGGAGGAGTGGATCACAATGCAAGCAAATGAAGCCTTGAAAGTCAAATTCCAAAACCAAAATGCAGATTCCTTTTGGATTTCATAAATAGCTGACTCGCCAACTCTGTCCAAGAGAACCTTGAAGTTGTTGGTATCATTCTCAACAACGTATCTGTGCGAGAAGGGGTTCTCAACCGTGCTTGGGATGAAAACAAAAAAGAGGACTCGCTTGAATGTTGCAAATGATGCCAGGCTGGCACTTTCAACCACAAAGCCAAGAATTCCTAAACTAGCTTCAAGTATCCAACTCCATCCATCCCACTGATGTTCTTGACATCTTTGGCAATATTCATTAGAAATGCATAATGATCAAATACAATAATAATAAGTGTAATTCAATGTAAATAGGCCTGGCATGGCCGAGCGCGTTAAGGCGTGCACTCGTAATCCGAGGGTCGCGGGTTCGCGCTAAACATGCTCGCCCTCCCAGCCGTGGGGGTGTATAATGTGACGGTCAATCCCACTATTCGTTGGTTAAAGAGTAGCCCAAGAGTTGGTGGTGGGTGGTGATGACTAGCTGCCTTCCCTCTAGTCTTACACTGCTAAATTAGGGACGGCTAGCACAGATAGCCCTCGAGTAGCTTTGTGCGAAATTCCAAAAAACAAAACAAACAGTGTAAATAAATTATATAAATAAATTGTAAATAAATAAAGTGTAATAAATAAAGCGCAATATATCTCTAGTTTAATTTAGCCATATATATCAATGTTGAAAACATTTTGTGAAAGAAGTAAAATGCTTAATGTGGCATGTTAAATTGGGTAACAAACTGAAAAAGTTTGGGAACCACTAGAGTCTAAACCAAACTAGCCCCCCAGTGGCTCAGCGGTATGTCTGCGGGCTTACACGCTACAATCCGGGTTTCGATACCCGTGGTGGGCAGAGCACAGATAGCCCATTGTGTAGCTTTGTGCTTAATTCAAAACAACAACAAAACAACAACAATTAAACCAAACTAAAATTATTTAAAAAAATGAATTAGATATATTAAAGCCATCCTTCATTGCTCGTGTAGTTATCATATCTTTTTGAAACCAACTTAAATTTAATGCCTTTATAACATTCGAAAGCAACTCATTCCAAAAGCTAACCACCCTATTAAAAAGGGAAAACTGTCCTAGCAAAAAATGATTTATGCATTGCAAAAAATATATTTGGGGCTCCTAAGCCTAGTATTCTCTTGTTAAGTATGAGAAAACATGATGCATCAACATTATCAATTCTGTTTACAATCCATAACACCTTAATCAGATCTCATATGATTTTTTTTTTTTGAAATCTAGACAGTCAAAAAGTTTTAGTTATTAAAGATTTGAAAAACAAAAACACTTTTGGTTGTAAACAAATATCTTACAAAATAGCAAATAAATTGACTTCAATGCCATTTATAAAAAAAAATAAAAGAAAGTGTTTGAATGTTTATCGTATTGAGCGAATAAAACTCTGAAGAAAAATTAAGCTGCCCGGTGTCTCAGCAGTAGACGGAGTGTTCATAACACTAAAAATGATGGCGAAGCACAGGTAGCCCACTCTGTAGCTTTGTACTTAAAAACAACACAGAAGCAAAAATTGAAAACCTGAAATATATAAATAAATATAAATTTAAAATAATAATAATAATACATTTTTGAAATGTCGCAAACTAATAACATTCCAAAAACATTATAAATTAATAAATATTAGGAAATATAATAATAACAACTCAGAAACTGTCACATTTAAACAATAACACTAAAAACATGTGGCTATCATAAAAAAAAATGATAAAATAAATCAAAAATTTAATTCAAATATATTGCTATAAATATTGGACTCTAAGGTCAAATTAGCTTAAGATAAGAAAAACTTCTAAATGTTAGAATGGAAATATGAGCATCAAATTTAGTAAAATAAAAACTAAAATGATAAATAAATTATTTCAAAAAAGTTTTCATTTTAGAAATAATAATTTATAATTTGTGTGTGTGTGTTTTCTTTGTCCCCTGCTAGTACAGCGGTATGTCTCCGGATTTACACACCTAAAATAAGGCGTTCGATTCCTCTCGGTGGGCTGAGCAGATAGCCCGATGTGGCTTTGCTATAAGAAAGACACACATGCTTTCTTCTACCAAAGCCACATTGGGCTCTGTGCTGATCCCACCGAGGGTAATCCAACCTCTAGTTTAAGTGTTGTAAATCCGTAGGCATACAGGTGTACTAGCGAGGGAAGCTATTTGTGACTTAAATAATTTCTTTTTAATATATATTTGTAGTTATGAAACAAATAATTAAGAAGAAGCTGTTTCGAATATCAAATCAAAATTTTTAGTTTTCGATAAAAAAAATCAGAATTTTGTTTTCAACATGGTGTGTTGAACAATATCATGTTTGTATGAATCATTTAATAATGTTTATAAAACTTATTTTAACATATTGATTACTAACAATGAAGTATCTGTAATTTATATGAAAGGATGAGTTATCTACATAGAGAGAAATTACCATAACTTATTATTTCGTAATCTATTTATGACATAGCTATACCAGTTTAATTAAAATTAGTGTAAATATTAACACTATGGTCTTTAATACGGTTTTGAAGCAGGAATAATATATAAAGTTTGCATCAAGATGATTGTAACTCAAATGTTGTTGGTATTTTTCTTCTTTCTGTCACAAATTGTCAAAACTTTTGATCTAACACAATATACAAGTCATTAAACTCCCTCCCACCAACTATTTTATTTCCTATTAAATAATTATTTTAGTAAAGGACTAAGTTATGTGTATATGCAATATTATTTTTATTATTTGCATCGTAAATGTTTTCTATTTATTTCTTTGGCAAATACCCCTTTTGTTTTTTATAGTTAGTATCTTGAGGTAAAGTTATTAACTGTCTCGATTATGTTTTTACTGATCGTGAAGTTATTTATGATGACGTAGTTTTTCTATTAGCTGCATTCCTCGGTGAATAATCAGAAGGTCTATAAACTCACACATTGAAACAGGGATCTCTACTTCTCTTAAAGTCCGACACATACAGTAATTATGTACCTTATATTAAAACGGTTGTGGAGCCTCGCCACGCCATTATACTTCATTTTGCAACATCCAGTCATGTTCCTCTTAACTGTACGTATCAGCAATAGCCCCACAGCATTCCAAGATACCTTGTCGTGAGACCGTCGTGTCCAAATCACACCTGTTCTCTTTGTTGATTTCGTAGCCACACTTATTATCTATTTCAATAAACATAGGAGAACTTTCACGCATACTGATATTACAGATACATTTTTTTTTATTTTGTCCGTTGATGGTACACATTTAGCAATTATAAATGGAAGATGTGTATTTGCTTGGTTCTTTGTTTTTTTCATGTTGAGTTGCTTGCTTGCCTTGGTTGTGGTATGTTATGTTAATCAGGTAGTTATTATTATCATAAACAATCCTTCACTCTTCTATCACAGTGGGTGACCCAGAGATAAGCATGAAGGCTTATAACGGTAAAACCCAGGTTTCAATACAATGAGGGACAAGGTAGCCCCTTGTATATCTCAGAACGGCTGGTATGGGTTTTAAAACTTTTATTCAAATAAGGTCGAAACTTTCTTGTGTAATTTATTATGATAAAAGTTTTAATGCCCATGCCAGCCATCCTGAGATGCATTAGCCCATAAAGTAGTTTTGTGCTTAACAGCAAACAAACAAAGCCAAAATTTGTAATTTTATGAAAAGATATTTAATGTTTTTTTCTTAATTTTAGACGTTCTTATATTTCCTATATGTAAAATGTATTATTGGTATTTCTTTGAATGTTCAATGACTATAAAAAATTGAAAGAACTAAAAAATTGGAATGCTCATTGAATATTATTCATCTTTCGGTTACTTTCTAACAGGTCAAAAAATAACTTTAGAAACGTTCTGTGATAACAAAAAAAAAATTTGTCATATTTGGCGATACAGATCATTGCCCCAGCATGGCCAGGTGGTTAAGGCAATCGACTCATAGTCCAAGAATTGCGTGTTCGAATCCCAGCCACATCAACAAGGCCTGGCATGGCCGAGCGCGTTAAGGCGTGCACTCGTAATCCGAGGGTCGCGCTAAACATGCTCGCCCTCCCAGCCGTGGGGGTGTATAATGTTACGATCAATCCCACTATTCGTTGGTAAAAGAGTAGCCCAAGAGTTGGCGGAGGGTGGTAATGACTAGCTGCTTTCCCTGTAGTCTTAAACTGCAAAATTAGGGACGGCTAGCACACATAGCCCTCGAGTAGCTTTGTGCGAATTTCCAAAACAAACAAACAAACAAACACATCAACAATGCTCACCCTTTAAGCCATGGGGGAGTTATAATGTGACGGTTAATCCCACTATTCGTTGATAATGAGTAACCCAAGAGTTCGCTGTGGATGGTGATGACTAGCTGCCTTCCCTCTTGCCTTGTATTGTTAAATTAGGGACGGTTAGTACATATAGTTCTCTTGTAGCTTTGCGCGAAGTTAAAAAACAAAACAACAGAGAATAAAGATCTTTCAGATTGGAAAACAAAAACCATTATTAAAAAGATTAGTTTTATTCTTAGAAAATACTTGAATTTAATTATGTGTTACTAGCCACAGAAATTCTTAGGTCCTTGTAAACATGCATTATATACTTGTGTTTGAACAAATGTGTTTGTTTACATTCTTATTGTTAAGCCTTAAGTAACAAAATGTGATATTTATGTCATGTCCAGTGCGAGTACAAAAACTCAGTTTTTATTGTAATAAGACCCTAAACTTAACTGTTAGCAGAGAGTAGCAAGAAAATGGGTTAGTTAAACTTACAACTAGTTTTGTTTCAACAAAAATTTCTTATTCAATAAAATATAATAGTTTTAAAGTTATTATTATACCTATCTGTAGTTATAAGTTATTTTAAAATGGTTTTTCGACACCAATTTGAGTAAAATACATGTGTAATTTATAAAGTATATGTTTTTATGTTTCATATGAATTGTTTCAAATAACTGCATCAAATCAGCCATATTTAAAACATTTTATGGCAATCATTAGCAGAACTGTGACCAAGTCGGACAAAACCATCAGCAATTAGAGCACTTAACTTGTAAATAAAGATATTGATCTATTCACTAGACTTTTCATATCCGCTAACATCCTAATGTTGTAACTTCCAATAGTGCTATTAGCCAGCGTCTGGGTGTTTGTTTGTTTTTTGGAATTTCGAACAAAGCTACTCGAGGGCTATGTGTGCTAGCCGTCCCTAATTTTGCAGTTTAAGACTACAGGGAAAGCAGCTAGTCATTACCACCCTCCGCCAACTCTTGGGCTACTCTTTTACCAACGAATAGTGGGATTGACTGTCGCATTATACACCCCCACAGCTGGGAGGTCGAGCATGTTTAGCGCGACGCGGTCGCGAACCCACGAATTACTAGTCGCACGCCTTACGCGCTTAGCCATGCCAGACCCTTCGAAAAATTATCGCCGACTCACTGATGAAATTGTAGTAAAACGTAAGAACAAACACGTGAACATTCTCATTCTAAGTTACTGTTATGTTATTCATCGTTGTCAAACGAAGTAACATTATTTCTGTTTCAAAGAGTGAATTGGAACATAAGCGTAGATAATGTCACATAAATGGAAAAATGAAAGTTTTATGTTGGAAAAGAAAAACGAAATATGAGGAGTTTATTAAGAACTCTGGAATTTTAAACAGTTCAGTGACCAAAAAGGAGAGAAACAGTTTGATTAAGTCATTATAAAGCCCGGAAACATTATAGTTGGAAGAAACAAAAGGTAAATGAAATTGTCCCCGTAGAGATATGTAGATGATTGTCGTACTTTTACAGAGTTATTAGGTGTTGTTTTGGAGAGACGAGCATGTGTGTTCTCAACAATAGTTATAATTCACCTAGTTTTCACCACAGTAGTAATGTTATTAGCTGAGTTGAGTAAAGAACCACCTTATGTCAGTATAATGATAGGTAGGTAAAATAACGATATATACACGAATGAAATCGCAAGCAGAGACAGTGTAAAACGTATACCAATAGGTTCTTCAAACTCTTCATTGAAAATCTATGTTAACTATTAAATATCTAGAGGAAAGGCAGCTAGTCATCACCACCCACCGCCAACTCTTGGGCTACTATTTTACCAACGAATAGTGGGATTGACCGTCACATTATACGCCCCCACGGCTGGAAGGGTGAACATGTTCAGCGTGACGCGGGCTCGAACCCGCGACCCTCGTATTACGAGTCGCACGCCTTACGCGCTTGGCCATGCCAAGCCATCTAGGTGCTAAATTGAAAAAAAAATTATAACTTTAAAAACTGTATTTCGATACACAGTATTTTAGTACATTGTGTAGCTTTGTGCTTAATAAAACACAAAGAAACATAAATCCTAATACTGCCAAAGATCAGTTTTTTTAAAGTATCCTTTATTCCATTTAAATAGCACAGATAGCCCATTGTGTAGCTTTCTGCTCAATTCAAAAACAACAACAACAATCCATTTAAATTTTGTTTAATACTGCCAAAGATACGTTTTCTTAATGTGCCCTTTATAGCATTTAAACTTTAAATAACTTTAATATTAATTTATATCACTTGACATTTTTAGACAAGTCTCTACATTTTATTTTATCTTCACTGCAAGAGTTCCTCTTGTCCCTCATACTTACCTTTTTGTCCATATCCTTAGGTTTTCTAAGGAACGTGTACGCTCAAAATTACTTTTTGATGATCTGTGTGTTCGCTCCCCGATTTAATTACGACAGAATATGGCAATAAATCATATTATTCTACCACATTCTTTCTTATAAATTTAGTGCGTTTAAAGAAACGATTTTGAGAAGACTGACAGATTTAGAAACTGATATAATTATGTCATTTTTTAACATTTCTAATCTTAACATTCCATTCACTACTTTTAAACGGGTTAATGAATCGTTGAAAATGGAATCACCATTGGGTATAACACGAAACTGATTAAAGACGTCTACAGAACATCCAAGCATTACCCAAACAGTATTTAAATACCTGTTTGTTTTCAAACAAAGTATTGTAATATTTTATGTACAGTTATCGCTAGTTTATATACAGTAAACAAATTTGCTTTGTTAAAGGCTGTAGATGGTCATGAGTAAATAAACTATGTCATTAATTTTCTTAAATATAAAAAGTATAATTATTTTATTTTTAACACCTCTAGCTTGTAAAAAAAAAAATAGAAATTAATCATATATGTACATTTCTAAAAGAGCTTTTCATATATATAATGATTTTTAAACAAGATTAATACAGGATAACGTATTTAAGAACAACTTTTACCTGCTGCTTCTGTTTATTTAATTCACATGCTAAGCTACACACGAGATACCTGCACGTGAAAGTCCTCACTTTTGAACTGGTAGGCTAAAGAACAAATACTAGTCTACAGCCCCCACCGCCAAATATTAAGCTGCTCTTGTTTAACTAAATACTAGGATATGATCGACACTTTTACAGCCCGCCAACGGTCCAAACGTGCAGAATGCATATTTGAAGCAATGGGCCAAGATTCATAAATACGTGTGTCTACAGTCTGTACAAGCTTATATGACAGCTACACTAAAATTTCAAGTTCTGCCTTCATGACAAGTAATTGAAAATGAACTCGTACAAACATAAAATCTATCTGATACACAAGTGTTTTACAAACAGAAAGTGTAGCTGGTAACATAAATATGAAACAAAGAAAAAAATTTGCTGTTACCACAAAAAGAATCAGAAATTAGTATGTAAAACGCATTTCAGTGACATTTTATGTGTTTGCTGCCAGTATTATAAAAGCAGTCAAATCCAATGTGTAGGCATGCATGAAAATTACACAACCAAAATGTGTAATCGGAATACAGACATAAGTGTAAACAGTTATTTACCAGATTTACAAAAACTTCAGTTGACACATATATACTACATATATATTACCCTCCAAAATTTAAATAGAACTAATGCTGTTTAACTTATGTTATTTAATCTGAATAAACAAAATACATCATGCAGATACATCGAACTCTCGCTATGTGTACGGATACGCTTTTGTTATTGCTGTTGGAAAACATATACATAAATACCATGACTCACGACCTTATTTTGACAAATAACTCATAACTTTTTGGTTTGTATCCTGTAATAACTAAAACATATAGTAATAAAATATCAATCTACAATGTAGATAGTAAAGATTTTGCTGATGTTAAGATTTTTTTGCTCTTTTATGATTCACACCAATCAATTTCCAATTTATTCTAGTGTTGGAATAAGCGCAAAAGCCCAAATTAGAGAAGTACTTCAGAATTAAAGAGCTTTTTTATGATATTTTATGATTCTTGATGTATAATATAGTGTTTTGTAGAATCAATATTTAAGATTATTTTTAAATATAATACATTTAATATTTGAAATTCAGACAGTATAAATCTTGTCCACATCTCTTCTGTGAAATGGGCTTCTTTGAACAAGAAGTGACTCAACTGCTTTGCCATTTTTGCCAAGTTTTTCAACTTGAGAGGTAAGGAGGATACGTTTTTGTCAAAGGGTATTCTAAATTAGTTGAACTCGCCAGTGTGGACTTTGGCGAAAAGGGAACAATTATTTAAAATTCAGGATGTAACGTATGTGAACTATTCCCTGATAAGAATAAATGAAAATAATTCGTCCTATCAATTGGATTTTGGATTTTAAAGTAATTGAGACAGCTGGTATGGACTTTTGGCAAGAAAAGAGAATTATTTAGAGCTTGAGGTACGACTGTGCTATTCATAGTAAAAAGGATTTTGTATATATGTTTGACTTCTTTTGAATATATTATTTTAAAACAAATGGATTGTGTACTGCTTATCTGTCGTTCGAATTTATCCCCAACAAATAACACATATCTATTGTAGAAGAATCTCAGCCAAATCATATTTAAAACCCCCACAGTTACTCGTTTCTAGCAAATATGTGAGTGTTTTCCTGTTTTGAAGAGAAAACAAACAGAAGAGTGCAATCTCCTTAAAATAACCTGCAAAACCTTTAAGGTTTGTTTGTTTGAAGATAAGCACAAGGTTACATGATAGACTATCTGTTCTTTGCCAACTAAAGGTGTCAAAACCCGATTTCTAACTTTGGAGGTTCGCAGACACGCCGCTGTGCCACAGAAGGGCAAACATTTAATGTAAGTCATTTAAAGTGCATTGCAAGAACTTCATAAAGAAAACCTATTATGGACTGAGAGTTTACTTTTTCTGTAAGCTGGGTACGCAATTTGCTGTTAAAAATATCAGTGAAATTAAGCCTGCTTAGTTAAAGAGAAAATGTTCTCTCTTTAAAATATTTTTAAAATTTCAGGTTTCTAGATTACAACTGTTAACCTGAATGCTATTTTATAACATGGATGAAAGTGTAGAGCATGTCCAATAGCATCGTAGCTTAAAATGTGTACCTTCGATTATCAACCCAGGAAGTCACTAAACCCAGTCGTATTGGGTGTCATTTTCAGAAAGACAAACTATGAAAGCATACAGTTGCAAAATATTATATCTCTGTAAAGTACTTTTTATTATATATTTATAAAACATCGTTAAGATCACACTGCAAGCGAATAACAACAAGAATATATTATTTATTCCCACCAAGAATTACTCATGCAACTAAAGTTAAGTATAAGGTTAGACTTTAAGGTGAGGTTTTATGAAATAGCTAATTAGAAAAAGACTCGGTTTCAATGCTAAACTAAACCTAGTCAATATCCACTGAGAGAATATCCGATATTCATGTTTAATGTAATTTCAGCAGCAAATAACAATTGAATAATGTGATGTTTACTTGAGACTCCAATATTGTGGAGACGATGGTGTTTTTAATTGAAGCTAAAATTGATAGAAACAAAAATCTTCTGAAAACATTAGAAATTAATTGAAACATGAGAAGAAAAATAACAAAGCCGAATGAGCTTTAGGGTGAAATATTTTGTTGGTTTCATTGTTTTTACTTTTATTGTCTTATAAAATTCAATATTTGATAGATAATTGATTGATGAGCTTTAACCAATAAAAGTCATAAGAAATAGATGAAGAGGATTTATTTTCTTTGTATGCACTAAGTGCGTAGAGCATCTTAGACGTCAAAGATATTTGCGAACCATTCTGTCAATACAAATAAAGGAAAAAATATAATTACCCCTAGAAAATATAACTTTGCTTTGGAGGTAATTTCATAACCGCCAAAATAATGTTGAGGAAATTTATTGCGTTTAGGAAGCCAAGAGTCGAACCCTAAACTTATGCTAAGGTTTAAATGACAAATTGATCTGATGGAATTTCCCTTGTTTGAAGTTTCCATCGAAAAAATAACAGCTTTTGTACGATCTTCTCAAAGTTATGGAGTTGAAATATTTCAAAATAACACATTACAATAAAGTCTGTATTTTGGCTAAAATCAAACATCACCTTTAATTAAAATGGCATATAAACTTCGGCTCGGCATGGCCAAGCGTGTTAAGACATGCGATTCGTAATCAGCGGGGGGCGCGTTCGCATCCCCGTCGCGCCAAACATTCTCACCAACTATTCGTTGGTAAAAGAGTATCCCAAGAGTTAGCGGTGGGTGGTGATGACTATCTGTCTTCCCTTTGGTCTTACACTGCTAAATTAGGGACGGCTACTACAGATAGCCCTCGAGTAGCTTTGTGCAAAATTAAAAAAATAAATTAACATACAGATTTTACTATTCGACCATTTCGAAATGATAACTGGCCTTGTTGATTAGAGGTTTGTTTTTCTGTAATCTATCATTATAACAAATACGTAAGCATTACGCAGACAGTATCTGTGTAGGTTTGGAAGAGAAAGAATGAATGTATCTAACTTTTTATATTTCGTTTTTCATCATATTTAAGGTTTCTCACTTGTTAACGGAAATTATCATTTAAAGTCCTGTTGGCTGATTTAATTATCTGTCATTTTATCTTCATTTTTAAAAGTTTGGTCAATACAAATTCCTTTTAATTACCAAAATATTCTGTTACTGTAGCCATAAAATTTTATTTATCAGACTTTCTAACCACTTCTTTAAATCTAACCATTTTAAAATACAGGACTTCTGGACACAAAATAATACGTGTTTATTGAGATTTGATTTTATCTGATAACGTTATTAATACTATTCATATTGCTGTTTTGAATTAAGCACAAAGCTACACAATGGGCTATCTGTGCTCTGCTCACCACGGGTATCGAAACCCGGATTTTAGCGTGTAAGTTCGCAGACATACCGCTGAGCCACTAGGGAGCACTGTTTATATATATATATATTTGTATTAATTCTAATGTATTTTTTTTAACAAGTGACAGCAATTTTTTCCAGTTTCCAAAGATTTACTAATAATTTCCTAAAGATAACCCTAATAAATAGAGCGCCCGTTGACTTTGAGAAATTCTTCTAAAGCTGCTATAATTTATAGTTCAGTTATCAAAAAAATGGCCACGTGTCTACTTTGGAACGATCAAAATATACATCAATTTATCGTCGGTTTGGCTTATCAGATCAATTTTCAGTTCAACCTTGTGTAACGTACGATTTCTCTACTCCTGTTTGCGGTTACAGAATTCAAATATTACAGGATAGTTTCGATCCAAAAAACTATGATGTACATGAAAACTTTAAAAAATTTAAAAACGGCATTTTAATGCTTCACCAACTCTATGATTAAAACTGACAAGATAAAAATGATTGAGCATTACCACCTAAATATTAATATGAACAAATACACTGCAGCAAAAACTAAGTGCTTAAAAAAGAAAATAAAACGCGATGAACCCATCCACGAAATAAAGCATTTACGAAGTAACTTAGAAATGAAATATTTTCAAGTCTGGTACTTTGCACTTATTTCTATTATCCTTTTTTTCTGCCCCCACCCAGTGGCTCAGCGGTATGTCTGCGGACTTACACGCTAAAATCCGGGTTTCGATACCCGTGGCGGGCAGAGCACAGATAGCCCATTGTGTAGCTTTGTGCTGAATTCAAAACAACATCCTTTTTTTCTTAAACGGCAATCATACATATTTCTTGTCAAATATCTTCACTGAAAACACAATATTATGTTTTAATTCCGATTCAAAGTACCTAGATGTCTATAAAAAATGTTTATAAAATCTGGTGTCGAATTTTGCCCAAAGCTACTCGAGGACTATCTGCATTAGCCGTCCCTAATTAAGCAGTGTAAGACCACCACCCACTGCCAACTTTTGAACTACTCTTTTACCAACAAACTGTGGGATTGACCGTCACATTATAACTCTCCACGGCTAAGAGGGTGATCATGTTTGGTGTGAAAGAGATTTGAACCCGCGACCCTTGGATTACGAGTCGAACGCCCTAATCCATCTGACCATACCGGGTCGTACTAAAACTGACTTTCAGAGAAAAATAGTATTGTGTTTACATCACGATTTCTTTTAAAACTTTTAATCTAGCTTTTGTTTATGTGGAAGTTATCAACTGAAATACAAAAGCTAAAAACGTCGAATGAATTTCTATCTTATGATAAAGATATTTTCATGGTATTTACGCTGGTAAAAGCGTAGCAAAAGTACAACATTGAAAATGATATAAAATTAAAATAGGTAAGAGTAGAAGCATTTTTAGAACCCAATACGACTAAGTTGTTATTCTATTCGAGCTGCAAGTCTCAGATTCGTGATTCGAGGTCTACTTATGAGAAAAAAAGAAACAGAGAGAGAGAGAGACAAAGTGTACATTATACTTTGGGGCCGTTGTTCCATTGCAAGAACAGCTGGAGGGAGATAATGTTCAGAAGTCCCTTTATATCTAGTTTACCAGTTTAAAATTGTGGATAGCTAGCTATATACAAGTGACCCACAAGTAGATTCTAGTGTAATTCAGGAGTAAAAAAAATACCAAATGCACTAGGTTTAAGTCTCTAGCTGTTTATATGATGTAAAATAACGTTTTTATAATTTGATTAATTTATGAATAAACTTCAGAATTTGAATAACATATCTCGAGTTTTAACAATCTGACTACATTTACATTTTATTGTAACTGAATATGTAGGTGTTTCTCGAATAAAAAAGACCCGTCGAATTATCTGCTATGTCCACCAACGGAAATCGAATCCCTGATTTTGACATTGTAAATCAAAAGACTTACTGCTATCCCATCGGAGGACTCCACTGAAGAAAAGTTAAAGAAGGCATAACAACGCTGGGTGCATTTAACAATTGTTCAAAGGAAAATTACATTAAAGGGTAAATTCTTGTCTAAACAATGAATAACTATCTGTTATAAGAGTACATCTCTAGGGGATATGTTTATGCTGGATTACATTGTCACAATAAATTCAGAGAAATGCCTTTTTTTATAAACACGGAGAGTAAACCTTCGTCCTTATCAATCTTTTTTTCATATATTTGTTTAAAAGTGCTACATTAAGGAACATATAAAACCTAAAATGTTTATGCTTATGTTTATTTAATAGATGGTCTAATCTCCTGCTATGTTGCTTGTCTAATATTTATTTAAAGCCAGCCCCTTTCCGTTCTATAGTCTTATCGCTAAAAATAGCTAAACAACGCTGGTATAGAACCAACTATGTTATAATTTAAAATTCAATTATGATTCCTATTTCAGTTAACGCGCTGATAAGAAAATTTAAAACAATAAATAAAGAATAGGTTTAATACTAACTAGCAATTATATAATTCGGTTTTGTTATGAACACCTTCCGTCATAAAGTAACAAGTATAACTATAATGAACGGTTCAGTGATTTAGTTAGTGAAAAATATAATTAAATGCAATTCTATTTAACACTTTCTACGGTTTATACTTCTTGCAAATGGAAATATGTATGTGTGTATGAAGAAATATAATATGATAGACATAAAAAAGATTGATAGTTAGAGAAATATACAGAAAGCATGATGTAGATAATCAAATTTGATAGGTAATCTTATAAAAATGAATAGAAAGTTATTTTATATATCCTAAAATATTTCTGTACATAAATGTATGATTACTTTCTAAAAATTTATAACATTAATAACGTTTATAACAGTTCATTAAATAAAAATAAACTTTTCTTGCGTGTCAGCAAAGACATAGATCATTTTGTTAAATATCCATACTTTATGCATGCAACAAAGATGGAAATGTAAACATAGATCATTTTGTTATCTATCCATACTTTATGCATGCAACAAAGATGGAAACGTAAACATGATCATTTTGTTAAATATCTATACTTTATGCATGCAACAAAGATGGAAATGTAAACATAGATCATTTTGTTATCTATCCATACTTTATGCATGCAACAAAGATGGAAACGTAAACATGATCATTTTGTTAAATATCTATACTTTATGCATGCATCAAAGATGGAAAATTTCGATAGAATGTGAGTTTCTGGATTCCCGCAAGGTATTTAATTACAAATTTCCTGCATCTGTTCACAAATTAAATTTAAATATGCCTAAAGATAGAAGGATAGATAAGCAGAAAAACTAGCAAATACAAAGAGACAATTTGCCGAAAGATTGAAAGAAACGGATGGATAATTAAACAAACTGTTTTTAATTGAATCAACATCAGATAATAAAATCCAGAACGGAAGGTTTTGGCGCTGTGGCCTCTAGAAATTTAAGAAAGATTACAAAAGACTCCAGCAAGTTATGAGTTTATTTCTCCTTGGTTACTGTTAATTAACATCGAAATTATTAAGAAACGTTTTAGTAAAGCAAATTGTCAATAAAGTTATTTAAAGTGCTAATGGGCTAATAGAAAAGCTGGTACGAATAACTATCAATATAATTTTGTTTGTAATTGCTCAAGATGCTCTCTTTAACTTTCCGAAGGGAATACGTTTATGTAGTTTAAATAAACATCAGAACATTGAAACTAATACTAGTTACTAGATACAAAAGGTCTAGTAAAGGATAATGTAGTTAATGATAAAAACTACTTGATAACTATGTATCAACCATCTTAAGCTTGATTACTGAGACGAAGAAAACACGGTTTGTTTATTTTTTACAATACATTGAGAGGCGAGACGCGTGTCTTGTTGCTGGGGGAAACAAAATGAAACGAATTTTATTTCCCATGTACCAGGATTTTTAATTTTTTCCTTACTAAATAAGCTTAAATGGTTGTGTAGTTTCAACATACAAATAAAATCGCCATCTCAATACGGCGAGATTGCTTAATACGTAGGTTTTACGTTAGATGAATAATTTAGAAATATGATGCAGCATTTTAACACCAAATCGGATACTGCTAACGCTTAACTATATATTTTAAGAACGGATTTTTTTATAGCGTTGAATGGCATACTTTAGTAATAAGATTTTTTATTATCAGTGAACGACATCCATTAGGAACATGTTGTCTGATACAGTTGAACTGAATGCTTTAGATACACAGTAGTCTGATAACGTTGAAAGAAATATGTTAGTCCAACATTATCTGATAGTGTTGAACGACATAAATTATGTAGAAGATAGTCTATTAAATAATGTTGGATGGTATACCTTAGGTGTGAGATTGCTTAGTAACTAAATAGAATGCTTTGTTAAATAACATTGGATATATGCAGATATATATTATAACCCTGAAGATATAATTTATTTTTTTTAAAAACTAGTATTGACTAGAGAAACGTGGATATTTTTGCACACAACCAGCATAACAACAATCCATGAGTAATGGGTGTTGTAGAGTTAAAACATAATTCTAAGTTTGCACTCAATAAATTCAATCGTAATTTGTATGAATCTTTTAAATTCGCTCGGGTTATACGGTTTATATTAAGATTTCTTAAACCTACGCGTTTTTCTGATACCATAAATATAGAATACAAGTAGTCCTTTTTCCAAATGTTAAATCTGTTACCACTCAATGCACAAAATAAGGTAATAATTTTCCTAAACTTGTTGCCCCCCAGGTGGCACAGCGAGACTCACACTACAAAAACCGGGTCTGATACCTGTAGTTGGAAGAGCACAGATAGCCCATTGTGTAACATTGTTCTTGATTCTAAACAAGCAAACAAACAATCTAAACTTGGTAATATTAAGTAGAAAGCTGTTGTTTTGTTGTTGTTTTGAATTAAGCAAGGCCTGGCATGGCCGAGCGCGTTAAGGCGTGCACTCGTAATCCGAGGGTCGCGGGTTCGCGCCCGCGTCGCGCTAAACATGCTTGCCCTCCCAGCCGTGGGGGTGTATAATGTGACGGGCAATCCCACTATTCGTTGGTAAAAGAGTAGCCCAAGAGTTGGCGGTGGGTGGTGATGACTAGCTGCCTTCCCTCTAGTCTTACACTGCAAAATTAGGGACGGCTAGCACAGATAGCCCTCGAGTAGCTTTGTGCGAAATTCCAAAACAAACAAACAAACAAACAAGAATTAAGCAAAAAGCTACACAATAGGCTATCTGTGCTCTGCCCACCACGGGTATCGCAACCTGGATTTTAGCGTGTAAGTCCGCAGACATATCGCTGAGCCACTGGGGGGCAAAGTAGAAAGCAAGGTATTAATTTTTTAAAACTTGTTCTACGTTTAACATTGAAAAATTTATTGTTTCTATACATGAAAACTTATTGTGCACTTCATTGAATAGAAAACTCGGAGATCTGTTTATAAGCTTTTAATTTGTATAGTTTGTTCTTAGTTAAAAATACTATCGATAAATTTGTTAATTATAAATATTTTAATAAAAAACGATATGACTCGGACCGCAAAGTGGACATTGTGGTAACGCTGCTGAGCTTAAAATAAAACTTTACTAAAGTCCATGAAGCTTTATATGGAACTGTTTAGCATCGCTTGCGTTTTTATTATTATAACGAAAACGCTATCAAGGAAATGTGGCCAAGTGTGCTAAGGCATTCGACTCGTAATCCGAGGGTCGCGGGTTCGAATCCTGGTCGCTCCAAACATGCTCGCCCTTTCAGCCGTGGAGGCGTTATAAAGTGACGGTCAATCTTACTATTCGTTGGTAAAAGAGTAGCCCAAGAGTTGGCGGTGGGTGGTGATGACTAATTGCTTTCCCTCTAGTCTTACACTGTTAAATTACGGACGGCTAGCGCAGACAGCCCTCGAGTAGCTTTGCGTGCAATTCAAACAAAAAAATCAAGGAAATACGAAACTGCGTCATAAGGAAGCCCACTAAAGTACATTTTTATTCTTAGAAATGAAATTAGGAAAACTCGTGGTAACTGTAACAAGATCAAGAAAATTAACTGTAACAGTGAGCAAAATAACTTACAAGTAAAGTCAGGATAAAAACCTTGTAGCTGTAACAAAGATAAGAAAAGTAATTCTAACAGTAAGCCAGATACACGTACAGGTATAGTCAAATAAAAGTCATGGTAACTTTAACAAAGGACTTTCTAGCACATATAGAGAGTAATGGTAACAGTGGGAAAAAATACACTTGCAGATGAAGTCAGAAAACGAATTCTGGTAATTGTATGAAAACAAATGTTAAGAAAACAGTATACATCAAGTAATAATACATTTTTCAACTTATAGTTTCAAGTTTCATTTGCATAATCTGTAAAACCTCCCAAATTAATATCAAAAGTTTTTAAACAATTTTTATATTTCATCTGTTATTTTCTCTATCTATATATTCAAAAGCCTTCATATATCAGAGATAAGTGTGCACTTATACTTCTCAAAGATAAGTGAGCAATTACACGTTACATTTGTACATCACATCAAATTGTTGTAATTGTTTTGTTGCACCGCGAGCCACGTTATCTTACATTTTTTCAGCTACTGAATCATTAAATTCTAATTAATGTAATGTGACTGATGCAATTAACAGTTTTTAACTTCTTATTTTATACTTTTTAAAACCATCCCACAATTTAGGTTAGAAAGTAGATGTAAAAATAAATACATAATGTTAAACTCCTTGTTTGGAAATTGTACACTCAACCCTTATCAATAAACACAGGTTGATGACATCGTTTTACACGACAAAGATAAATCTGAATATTTTTGGAATAAATTAATATAATCTGAAAAAAAAAAAGTTCTCGCTAAAACTACTTCCATCCGCTGATTAGTAAAGTTAACTGGTATCATTACCTGTTATTTTATCTGTACTAGTAGTGGCACTATGCTTTAAATTGGTTGTATCATATATATATATATATATATGATATGACTATATATGACTAAAGTTAGTTATAAGCATATATTGGAAAACAAGCAAAATATGCCTTGCATTTAGGAATATTAAATAATCATACTTCTGTTTATAAAAAGGGAAAGCGTATACTTCAACCATGATAGTCAGATATCTAATTATATTTACGAATAAATAATAAAACCGTTTTATCTATTTTTCTATATTTAACGTGGCACCTTAAATATAACATTTAGCAGCAAACCGTGAGTAAGGTTTCAGACTACTGCTCTTATGCCTTTATACATTTGTCTAAACGAAATAAGTAATAGGTGTTGGTATACTCGCTATGTTAACAAGCCCTGCATGACCAGATGGATTAAGGTGTTCGACTCATAATCTGAGGGTCCCTGGTTCTAATCCACATCACGCTAAACATGCTTGCACTTTCAGCCGTGAGGCCATTACGGTCAATTCCACAATTCGTTGATAAAATGAGTAGCCCAAGAATTGGCGGTGGGTAGTGATGACTAGCTACCTTCCCTCTGGTCTTACAATGCTAAATTAGGGACGGCTAGCGCATAGATAGCCTCCGTGTAGGTTTGCACGAAATTAAAAAAAAAAAAACTATGTTAACTTCGCAGCAACAATCCTAAACACACAGCTTTATAAAATTAAAATTCTTTCTTTGAAATTAAAATCAAGAATTGTTTGAATTGCAATAAAATCTAAAACAAAATAGTTTAGCAGTAATCACATAAAGTTGAGATATTTGTACATCATAAAAGATTTTATGCCCAAACTTTGCAATTTCTCAAATTGTTTTAAATTAAACAACTGTAGCAAGCCAGTTTCAGTAGGCATAAGGTATTCTGGTCATTATCTGAGTAAATTCCTTTTGGTGTTTCTTTGTTTAATGTACCATAAAGCGATTAACAGAAATCCTATACATATGCAGATTCCAAATATTTTATGAAACTGCTCATTTCGATATGCTTTAGTTGTAACTGTTTTCACGAGATAAAAGTGGTTAATTTATCTTTGGTCACCATTGCTCTGATAGGACAAAATCAACTCAATTTAAACAGTTTAAATATTTAATCGAAATACAAGTGATGTTCACACACATGTAAACCAATAAATCCTTCGGCTACCTGTACAGATTGTTTGTTTAAGAACAAATCCACATTGTACTATCTAGGGGAAATTGAACGCCATGTTTTAACTTTGTCAGCTCGTAAGCTTTCCGTTGTACCATCGAGGGATACCTACTCAGTTCAGAATTACAATATCACAGTAAACAATGTAGCTGATACAATATACTGGTCCAATAAGTAATGTACAATGTCACAATAGTAACAACATGTTGGAATGATTAATATGTTTTGATTCATCAGTTGAAAATTTGTAGTTGTTATCTCAATAACAGCTCATGTGGTTCCGATAATATAGAAGATTTGCGTTAGTCCTAAAGCTAACAATGGAAAATAATTTTCATAGTAAATCTGTATTATTATGATTTGTATTTTTTTTTTGTAGTAAAGCACCAAGCTACACAATAGGCAAACTACAGATACCGAAACCCCGTTTATAGCACTGTGATCTCTCAGATACATTGCTGTGCAGCTGGGGACTATTCTAATAATAAATTAATTGAAAATAATTATATATTGCATATATATTTTATTAAATATCAAATACAACTTTACTTTTGAGCCATACGACTCGTTTTTTCTTTGATGTAATACTGTTTACTTAAGATTTTCTTGTACAATCCTATATTGTTCCAGATTTAACAACAAAAATATTTTAACTTTATAAAAATTCGAAAAGGTTTGTTTTTTAATTAATGAACAAAGTAAGCTACTGTAAAGCTACTGCTTCTAGCTATCCATAATTACTTTAATGTAACTGTAGTAATTACAATACCGAATTATCTATGTTAAGAAATATAATTTCCCTATACTTGTTTTTAAGAGATGGATAAAAAAACCCAACTTGTACGTGATTCATTTTCATACTGTGGTAACATAGCCCTATTATGAGTGGGAAGAGTATAATATTTTCATTTTTATCCCAGTAAAAAATCACAAATAAAGATTGAATTAGTTATCAGTTAAGAAACTTTCAAATAAAAACTTCCTGAATGCATTTGGTTAATATAATGATTACAGAACACTGCCATAAATCTTAATCACGTATTTTGAAATGCAAATGAACCCAAGATTAAAATAACAATAATAGAAGACAGATGATACAACAGACAGCATAAACTCTATCAAAATACACATTGTTATTCAAGCGTGATATTCATTTACCGAAAAAAATTCACATAAAAGAATCTAATTCACTCAAAGAATCTTAAAGGAAAAGAAGTCTTTTAACGATATAGGCTTTTCTAAATGCACAGAAGTAGAGTGAATAAATACCTCTTAGGAGTACCTGGAGAAAGTTCACTGTATAAGTAAATGACCATACTATCTTCTTTCTAACACATAAAAAACATGTTATTACACACTTAGAAAACACAAACTGCAGTCTTCTAGAAAAAGAACAAAAACCATTCAGATTCAAGGTATAGCAAGTAAAAAATCCAGAAAACAACTATCACCCATCCTGTCAGTAACATGGTGATTAAGATTCCCAGTTCCTCGACAAGTATAAAAAACTGGAGACAGAAACAGTCAAACAACTATTAGTGTATCATGGCCAAAGAATACCGCTTCACGCTGATTGGCTGCTTCAGGTGAGAGGAAGTGGGAAAGGGTGTTATTATCAAGTTGATAAGATCATAGTTCCAAATGGTGTCAACAGAAGTGCGCGCAGTCAGAGATGCATTGCTAAGCCGCCATGAGAGGCTCTCATTATGAATGATTACATCACAAAGTAGAGAATATATTTTTAGGCTGTCATTATTCATACATTAAATGTCTCATTGTATTGATAGTTAATTAATTAATTAATCATCCTAAAAGGATGCTCAAAAAGAATTCATTAAATTATTTATAATTATTTAATTAAATCATTTATAATCAAACTGTAATAAAAAAGACATTTAAGACTATTTAGTTCGACCAAAAAAAGGATGATACAATATTTAAAACTTAATTAAGTTAAATCAATCAATTTTAAGTGACATGAACTATTATTTATTATGATCACAACATATATTTTAATAGGAATACAATACATTCCTTTGGGTTAACACGATATCATGCAATAATTAAAATTTATACTTTTACCCAACTGACTTTATAGAATAATTTACATCGTGAATAAAATGTTTATTATGAAATAACACTTTTACTAATTTCTGAATAAAATAATTTACACATATGAAAATTTGCAAACGTGGAACTTCACACATACTAATTAATATTATTACCATAGTAATTTAACAAATATACTCTGACAGTACAAGTCATCAATATCTTGATTTGATTATGCTAAGATTCATAACCTGTAATAAAATAATACATAATTGGCTTACTTTGTTCATTTTTATATAACCAATAATTACTAATAAACGTACACAAAACTTGTAAAAGTATGGAATAAACAAGTTACTTCAAATGTCTGTAGGAAACGTAATGTTTTACAAATCATACATAACAAATAATTGCCCTACAATTAAATATGATAAATGAATGGCATACAGATTGCTATTTAATTAAAACTACAGAACTTGTCTATAACACATATACAAATTTCTAACTGTTATTTTCAACTACATGTTAACAAGAGTAACGAACCGATGTTTGTTTGACGTCACTTCACAGGTAAGAAAAGATTGTAACAGAATGTGATCAAATGTGAAGCTTTCTTCCACAGTACCTTGAAGATACTGATGTTACCAACAGTACAGTTTACCAAGTGTGACTCACTGAACGTCTGGACTGTCTTAATTAAGAAATGTAAAAGCTTAGAAAATCATCAGGAAAGAAGTGTCAAACATTGATACTGTTTAACTTTATTTCAATGGATGGAGAAATACAAAGGCCACCAATACCACATACTTAGTTCATAAACCAAGTAACTGAAGTTTTTATAATAATTTAGTGTTTGTAACAAAAACATCAATTCCTATAATGATGTTAATAACACTGCATCGTTTATTAAAATACTTAACTTTATATGTGGCATTTCCAACAGTTTTTATGAACTCGTGTACTGAGTTTTCGGAGGAAAACATCGAATTTTTCGCCAAAACGCATTCGTGTCCAATAAATTTGTTTGAGAGATCTGCATGTTTTTTAAGTGCAACATCTGCAAAATTCCTATAAAAGTGACGGGTTCTCGGTTTCCTTAGCTCAGTGTTAAGCCACCGACATGCAATACAGTTATGCCAAGATTGACTGAAGCACAACGCAACAACGCCATTGGTCATTGGCAGCAGGCGAATCTCGATCAGATGTTGCCAGAGCTGTGAATGTTCACCCAAGCACCATCACAAGGCTATGGAATCGTCACCAACAACATGGATCAACTCGTGACAGTCCACGATCTGGCAGACCTCTTGTGACCACGCCCGCACAAGATCGCTAATCCGGTTACGTCACCTTCGGGATAGAATCACCACTGCCACGTATACTGACTCAACCATACCAGGGCTGCGTGTTATTTCCGATCAGACCGTACACAACCGTCGACGAGATTCTTCGGCCCCATGTTCAACCCATCATGGGGAACGTCAACGACGTTTCTCAACATGACAACGCCCGTTCTTACATAATCCGACACACCACTGTCTTCTTTAGACACCTCAACATCAACGTTCTTCCCTGGCCCTCCAGATCATCAGATTTAAACTCCTTCGAACCTCTTTGGGACGAGTTGGACTGACGTCTGCGACAACGACAACCTCAATCGCAGACTCTACCTCAGCTTGCAGCAGCTTTGCAGGCTGAGTGGACAGCCATTCCACAAGATGTGATTTGTCATCTCATCGCTTCCATGGGCAAGAGATGCCAAGCAGTTATTGATGCTCACAGGGGGCATACTCGTTATTGACGTTGAGTGACGTTAAACTTCAACTAGTAAGCGTGGACTTCGCCTTTACAGACTTTGTATGTTCAGTAGTGAATGTGCAAAGTTTCACACATGTCATACAGAACTACCCGGAATAAACTTGTTAACAATATGTCTCGAAATTTGCCTTTTGCATTTCTTTTTTGAAGAGTACATATATATGTATGTGTAAATGAAGAAAAAGAAATAAATAGATTCATGGGTTACGAGTGCAATTTTTGTTCAATCATGAAAACTTCAATTCTGAACAAATCATTTTGGTAAGAGCCCTAATTGTTTTGTTTATGAAGATGTACTTACATAATCATATGATTGAACATTTAAATATTTCATGGTTACTTTATTACTGGGTCCTTGGTACTATCCAAAGTATTTGGATGGGAATTCATACATAAGATGACGAAGATAAATATTCTTATTCCAAATAAAATGATTTTCCTTTAATGTATGGAAACGTAAAGTTCTTTTATATTTATAGTAAAGTCATCATCAATTACTCTCATGTATGACTACCTGATTATCTTTGACACGAGTTTGAGATTTATGAGTTTATGAGCTAGTTTCAATGTTTTGTGAACCTTTAATAGATATTATAGGAATAAACTGTAATTCTTTCATTCGTTATTTTAAATTGCAGCAACATGAACTACCAGATGAATGACATGAAGCTGTAAGAGTACATTTTTGTCTAGATTACTTAACAAACCAAAACAATAGATTTGTTAAAATCCTGTGGACAATCTCAAAATAACAGTCATTAAATCTAGGGTATGACTCATGCAGTTTTGTTGCTGGCAAAGACATTTGTGTTGTTTGTAGAATAACACATGAGAACTTAACTTTTTGAAGAGGAGGGTATCAGTATGGTGTTTTCTAAGATATTATCAGACATACTGTATGTTCTGTATGTAATTGTTATGATAATGATTATTAGTGTCATAAATCCTAATAGAAATGTTTATGTAAACAAAGTCTTTGTCCTATTTTTATTTTAAATAATCTTATCACTGCACCCACATCAGCCAAAAATGACCATTGTCAGTTATTTGAAATATTCGTTTACAATATAGCAATAATGTTTTGAGCATGAGAGAACAGAGTATAATGAAGTTTCACATATTATAATCGATCTTTTGTTTTAAACTGATTAATACAGTTCGACCATTTGTTACAAGTTTGACACAGTATCATAATTAATAATTGTTTTCCATAAATATGATGCAGATATCACATGTTTAAATAAAATAGAACTTTTATTTTATTTTAAGTAGACGCACTTCAGTAAGTAATCACAAAAGTATAACAAGGATTTAACACTAACTTGTATGACAGTTAGTCTAATCCACAGATATTTCAGGATATTATGCTGTCAAATAAAAGATGTAAAATGTATGATATCAATATTACTTTAAGTAATTAATCGTTCAAGAACTAAAGACTATATATCTACCTTTGTGTGTTATATTTAAACATTAAATATCCGAGTTCCAGAAGTTTTCAATTGTTTTGTATAATTTCCAAAATAGAGAAAACTGGTTACCTGTATTAAGTGAATATTGATTAGAGTTTGTTATATTAAAATTATTATTGCAACCAAACATTTTTGATGAAAGCACTGAATTGTCATTAGAAACTTTATTCACTTGGTTTAAGGAATAATTATATAGTACTGCAAATAATCCAAGGTGATTTCTTCTAATTACGGTGAGACACTTTACAAGTCTTCATTTGCATATGGAAGATGACATTGTAAGCTGCATTTAAAATGCATGGTACATATTAGTTAGAGCTACTTATTAAATTTATATTGTGATTATAACAACTTATGCTTTATAAGTGTAATAATATATGAAAAACAATGAATTGTATCATTCATGTTACCAAAAGCGTTGATCACTTGGTTGATAATTTGTGGTCCTTGAACTTGCTAGTCAGTTATTGCAAAATAGGCCTAATTATTCTAATTCTATAGCTGTTTGTAATTTTGTATGTTTTCTTAACTAAAACAGACTTAACTATTGAACTCTTTAGACCATAAACCAAGATCGTCAAAAGACTTAAATATTAAACCTTTCATACTGTGGTCATTCTCTCTTCTCAGGTTGTTTAAAATAAAAACAACAATGACTTCGATATTTTTGGGTAAAAGTATGTGCTTTATATATGTGTGTGTGTGTGTATGACTATTCTGTGACCTTAACAGTTCTGTATCCATGTTGTATGCTTGTGAAATAAGGTTACACAATATAAAGGTTTGACACTTCTAATCCAATAATTTTCTGAGCTTCTATATTTCGTAATCAGGATGGCCAATGACTCAGACTTGGTAAACTGTATTGTTAATGATGTAAATATCTCCAAAGTGCTGTAGAAGAAAACTTTGCATTTGATCACTTTCTAGCACAGTCGTTTCTTACATGTGAAGCAACGTTAAACAAACATCAGCTCCTTAGTCTTGTTAGAAACAACAGTTAGAAACTTGTATAAATGTTTCATGATAAACAATTAAATTTTCTGGTGTTTAAAATAATAGTAATCCGTATGTATTTCCTTTCTTGTGTTTAGTTGTAGGGCAGTTATTAATTATGTATGATTTATGTTCTTGTTTTGAATTAAGTACAAAGCTACACAATGGGCTATCGAATTTAGCATTGTAAATCCGCATACATACCACTGTGCCACTAGGGGTCATAATTTGTGAAGAAGAGCTATGAAAGAAGTTATATATTCCATACTTTCACAAGTTTTGTGTATATTTACAAGTTATAATTGGCTATATAGAAAATGGACGAAGTAAGTCAAGCATTGATTATTTTAATAAAATTGCTGAATTTTGATATAATTATATCTAGATTATGATGACTTATACTGTCATAGAATATATTTATTAAAATGCCTATCAACGCGTCCGTCTGGTGGCACCCTGAGAAAGTAAGACGTCGTCATTTTTGATGAAATCATTCTTCTACACACTTCCTCTGACATAGTCACTCAGACTGAGGTGACATTCTATGGTCACTATAATGCCTCTCTAACTACTTATCATAGAGTCACTTCAAACATACCAAGTCTAATTAAATTCACGACGGACCTACCCTCTTCACCCCACTATTAACTGAAGACTCATATCATGACACCCGTTAACTAATGTCTTTTTGATATATTATCATTCCCCAATAAAGTACCGTCACATGTTAAGAACCCAGAATCACTTAAATGTATTCAAATTATAAAAACAAACACCATAACCTCTCAATAAACAGTTATTAGCCTTGATGTATCCAACTTGTTCACTAGCTTACGGACACTTGAAACAATATTTGTACTTCACTACAAGCTCTACATCAACGAACATAGCCAGCTAACAATCTCCAGATATGTTTATGAAGCATTCGTAATATTGCCGCACAATACAGACCACAAATCCAATTACTTAAAACGTGTTACGGAGGCTTTATAGATGTATAATTTACTGATTGGACAAGAACTGTTATACAGAAAATTTAAAGAAGAAAGAAAAACACGCAAGTCTTTACAGCGTTTACCTGGAACAGGAAATCTACGTATATTGGTAAATACCCCAGCGAAAAATCAACAACTCCAAACATATAAAATGGGTTTTATGGATGTATATTTTTTTGATTGAACAATATTACTAATGCAGGAAACGCTAAAAAGAGGGAAGAAAAACCCAATCAATACAACTATCCTTGTTAATGGATACCTTGAACAGCTGATAAATTTAGAAATTAACTAATATCAGTATTACAAAACCAGCCAGCTACTACTGTAAAATAATGTTATAAGTCAGATCAGTATTTAGAAACAGTGAAGAAAAACATTTGCAGTTAGTTTACACAAAACCATCTAAAAACTTAATGTGCAGTAAAAAACAGCATTTACAATTTCCCCCGTGACTGTGACCTCCAATATATATTTGAGAAACAAAAAGAAAAATAAATGTAAAAATTCTGAAGCATAATAGACATTCAAGACAACTTATTTGTTTGCAATAGTTCATTCTGTCAACAAAGAAGAATGTGTGATAAATTGGAATATTAATTAGGTATGAATCACACGGAACAAAAGAAAAGATAATATCCACCAACATGACAAAATGCTCTTTCACCCGACCACAAACTCTAATAAAACTTAAACACTTCTCTCAGAAACATTCAAATAAGTTCATTGGGTCAAGCTCTAATTGGGAAGACATTGTTTGAGTGTATAGTCACTATAGTGCACTAAAATACTCAAACAATATCTCTACAAATATTCATTAAAGAAATCTAATCGAAAAAATAGAGAAAGTTTGTTTGTTTTTTGTATTTCGCGCAAAGGTATTCGAGGGATATCTGCACTAGCCGTTCCTAATTTAGGAGTATAAGACTAGAGGGAAGGCAGCTAGTCATCAACAACCGCCGCCAACTGTGGGGCTATTCTTTTCCCAACGAATAGTGGGATTGACCGTTACATTATAACGTCCCTCCAGCTGAAAAGGCGACCACGTTTGGTGCGACTGGGATGCGAACCCGCGACCCTCAGCTTACGAGTCGCATTCCTTAACCCACCTGGCCATGTCGGGCCCGGAAAAAAATACAGAAAGAAGCTATTGTAATGAATCCCAGTATTTTACACAACTGATCGTGGAGAGAAAACACATTCATCGACTTAAGGAATATTATCTAAATTTCTTGAATAAGATTCAACAGATTGAATGTTTGTTTGAAAACGATTTCAGATTTGATATGAACCTTCTCCAAAAGTAGTTTTTCTCTTTCTAAAATTAAGCTGCTAACTAATTTACAAAATGTCCTTTTATTGCTTATTATATAACTATTATTGTTTAAAATAACTCTGTTCTTCAACTTACCTTTTTATTTATCAACCAGTAAGGTTTTATTCGATACTTTCATAGTAAGTATAAAGCTACGATAAGGGCTAACAGATGATATAAGAATCAAAAAAATCTCTAACTACAGACACAAGAAATACTTTTTAGTTGAAACAATATTACTGTTTTTTACCACAATATCTTATGTTGTGTTCTTATCATGTTTTGCTGTGCCCAAATTTTCTGTTCTTTCATTTTTTACACACTCTTATATTCTGATATGGTAATATATGGTAACACTAAACATTTCTCTTTAGCTTTATCTTAACTCAATTTTAACGTAATATTTTGATTCATTATTACCAGGTTTGTAAATGTTTGAACTGCTCTATCTAAATAATTAAATTAAACCCGCTTTGAACTACTATGTATTTCACTATTAACAATTCATTTTAAAGACCTCGTGGTACAAATACTAATTACAGTTTAGATAAAAAAGTAAGAGATTTGTTCTGTTCGTAACATATAAATTTCTTTTAGTTGAAAACCGAGACGATCTTTCTCAAAGGAGGTTTGTAATCAAATTATTTAAAAAACAAAATTACATTCGAAATATTATTTTTCTGGTTACGACTATACTTTTAGCGCTACATCTATGCTAAAAACGTGCAACTATGTAGATACACATAAAGTGGAAAATATAATTAAAATTTCTAAAAAAAAGTAGAGATCGTTTGCGCCTCTTAGAATTGCTATGAGAAATATCCAAAACAAAATAAATTCCGTATAAAAAGTACGCAAATAAGTAACGTGATACTTGTTAGATGGATTTAAAAACGATTTTCAATTTCATTTTAAAAAATATATTCAGTAAAATCACTTTACTTGTTTGTGTACGTTTCACCCAAACATTTGTTTTATTTTGGATAATTATTACAGCAATTCTGTGAATAACTTATTATCCTTGTTTTTGAGTAAAATTTTACTTTTACTATTTACCTGTTCAGTTTTTATAAGCAAATAGACCCAGCATCTGTACATTTTTAGTATAGCCATGTCCCTGATAGTTATAACTTTTACAAAAATTAAAACCACCTTGAAAAATTTATAGCAAAACTGTATGGCACAAGGGTATGTCTGCGGACGTAAAACACTAGAAACCGAATTTCGATACCCGTGGTGGGCAGAGCACAAACAAACATCACAGATTAATAAAATGTAATCCTTACTTTAGGCCTAAAAAATATACGTATAAAGTTGATAAAGCTACACAATGAATTATCAATGCTTCTCGCACTATGAGTATCGAGACGTGGTTTCTCTCGTTGTAAGTCCGCAGACATACCACTGTGTCACGGAGTAAGTAGTAGACGAAAAAGATGCTGTTTTAGAAATTATTTATTTGTTAGCGGCCTTTTTAGCGTATCATTAATCTATATGCGCATAATATATCGTAACCAATACCATGAATTGTCGGTTTTTTGTTTAGAAATTTAATAGGGTGGTTTTCTGGCGCATGAAATGTTTGGGAACTTCATCGATTCCTATAACAAAGTGCACGTGTACTTAATAATAACTTACTTTTAACTCAACTTCTTTTGAAATTTCACCAATAACAATATTGTAGTTTGTAATATACTAATTAATATTCTGGAAGCGGTTTAACAATCAGTTTGTTCTAATTAAATTCAAACGTTTATGGTTTAAGTACCTTTGCTGCAGATAATTCTCTCCGAATTTTAAGACTGCTATCGTTTTAACAAGTTAACAATTATCTCCAATGTTTGATCAGATGAGAGGAACTCAAGAGTTAGTTTTAGGTAGGGTTTACACAAAAAGCTAGTAATGTTGTTTTGCACTGAAACTTTAAACAAACAAAGAAAGTATTAACGATTAATGTTATACACACACATATATATGAATATTTAACATATATTCATACATACAAAACAATTTCGTAATGTATTAGAAAGTTTCAAAGTGAGTGTGCGTGAGTTTTCTTATAGCAAAGCTACATCGGGCTATCTGCTAAGTCCATCGAATGGAATCGAACCCCTGATTTTAACGTTGTGAATCCATAGACTTACCGCTGTATCAGCGGAGAAAAATTTCAAATCGCATTGAGTTGTAATGTGATATCATTATACAAAACACACAACAAATAATAGTTTTACAGGGGTTTCTTCAGAAATACAATTTTTGTCCAATAATTTTTAACAGTTTATGTTCTAAAGTAAACAACTAAAGTTACGTGTTTTTTAAATATAAACACCAGATTAAATATGATATCATAAATAACTTATTTATTTATTTAAATGCAGTATCAAATTCAAAGAATTACTCCGTTTTGTTTCCGTACGTTTGGTTTGTTTTAAATTTCGCCAAAACGATAAGAGAGCTGTTTGTACTAGCTGTCCTTAGTTTAGTAGTGAAAGACTCTTGGGCTACTCTTTTACGGAGGAATACTGGGATTAAGCGTTACGTTACAACGACTCAACGGTTGAAAGGGGGAGCATGTTTGATGAGACGGGAATTCAAACCCGCGACCCTCAGGTTGCAATTCAAGCATCTTAAACACCCGGGCTGTCTCCGTAGAGCTCTGCCTTTTACATCTATTTTAAAACAGCTTTTAATTTTCCTTTTACTAAAGCTCACGTATAAAATAACACTTACAGTGTTTACTGCATAGTTGTTTTTTTTACCAGATCATGACATTTTTGTAAAATATACAGAAAAACACTTAGTAAACTTCTTTGAAAGTTACATACAAATGTCGCTACTGGGAATGGAAAATTTCTCTAGTTGTTTTGCTTGACAAGTGTTTCAATATTTCTGGGACTCTACCATTAAATTCCATATATGTTTTTTTACACATTTACTCTGTCTTGAAATGGTAACTGGCGGAACGAAGTTCGAGGTTACATCTAATGTTTTACATCATGCAAGGCCACACGCAAATTTATCACGATTTCCGTTTCGCTATGATGGATGGCTTTTTTTTAACATCAATTTGTTTTTTATGAAAAAAGTACAGATCATCAGAAGCTAGAAGATTATAAAGTCTCCTGAAATGTTTATTGCTTATTCGTCTTTTCGGTGTATAGTACATATACGCATTCTCCGTTACCATACGTTGTACAATACAAAACTAGCATGATAAGATAACAATTTAGACATGTTATATATAAATGTTTAACATGTTGGCTAAGTTATAGACAAATAATAACAAATAACAAATTATTGTAAGTGTTAATCTTGTAATTCATAACTCATACCAGCCATTCTGAGATACAAATAATTTATTCGTTCTTAGTGAATGCTCCCGCTAGTACAATGGTAAGTCTACGGATTTAAAACACTAAAATCAGGGGTTCGATTCATTGCGGTGGGCTCAACAGATAGCCCGATGTGGCTTTGCTATAAGAAAAACACGCACACTCTTAGTGAACGATCAAACAACAAAAAAACATACACACACACACACACACAACAACACATTTTTCTATTACAAGCACCGGGCATGACCTAGTAGTTAGTGTGTTTGGGTTATGAATTAGAAGATTCATGGCTCGGGTCTCGTTGCCATATAATCGCACTCTACACTTTGGGGCTGTAAATATATCATGAGAGTAACTACTACTAAGCTCAATAATTCGGTTAGAGTGACCCAAGCATTGACCCGGTAGAAGCTGTTGACCTCCCTCTAGTTTGTAAGTTCGGAATTAGAAAGGGTTATGCACATATAGTCCATGTGTATCTTTGCTTGAAGATTTTAAAAACAAAGCAAACAATAGTTTATAACCATGAGAAAATTCCGTCGAAAATATCAGCCAGTTCATGACGACGATAGACACTTGAAGTAAACTCTTTGTTAACCTGGTGATGAATTATGAAGTTTGAAACGTCGTTCTGTACTTTATTTTAATTAAAGTTTTAATACCCATATCAGCCGTATTTAGAGTACATTTACCACTTAATTTTCTCATGTAATCAAACAGAGTTTTTGAAATATGCATTAATGCTACAGCGACTCTACACGATACACTTCATCGATTATGGAAAGTAACAGATAATTTAGTGCTGAATAGAATCACTTACGCTAATTTTACATCAGTGCTTACAATTACTGCTCAATATTACTTTGTTCTTATGGCGGACTTCACTGCCTATAAACCTGTGTATTATGATGCTGAGCATCGGATGTTGGTGCCAATGATGGGCGCAGCACAAATAGTCCATCGTGTAGCTTTGTGCTTAAATGTAAACAAACAAACAAAACAGCATTACATTAAATAAAATATCCACTCACAACATGTTCTTTTTCAGAACTTCAAAATACTGGAGTAACTTTGATCGAAATGCATTAAAAAAATTAACTTACACAGATTTCAGGTTACTTTAAGATTGATGATTTTAATTAGTCAAAGTTCTTATTATTGAAAACATTAATATGATAGAGAAAATAATAAATATGTACAATAACATGTAGAATCCTTTCTTCCAAATGGATTTAATGACGAATTTCAACATAAATACATTTTAAGTCTCAATAAAATCCACGTATTCGTAGATAATCAACCAAGTAACCTTCTAAAAGCAGTAATAGAAACCAATATATAAGTAAACGAAAATCTTGGGCAGCTAATGTAAACAGTTAAATTATGGGTTATATATATTAATATACATCTGATAATGTTGTTAAAATAGTCACTTAATATTCACATTCATTAAAATCGTATATAATTGAATGCCTTCCAACATATATATTTCACTGATAGTCACACTGAAACTTTAACGATGCATATTTTCTTGACTAATACTAATCATTCACACGATTTACACAATAAATATTTTATAATTTATTTCAATCTTCCTCTAATTAAAGAACATAACATTTCTTCAGTGATTAACAACACCCTAAACTCCAAGCTTTCTCCGGTATCCAATATATAATTAGTTATGAATGTAATCCTACAATTCATTTTTGAATATTTAATCACCAAAAGATAATTAATAATCTTGAAGCAATGAATGATTTTTCAGTTTCGTGATATTGTTGGAAAATTCTATTCAAAGATGCGGTCTCTGACACACCCATCATCTGTTAGCTCAGTAACAGAAAAATAGTTAAAGACATTTTCAAACATGACACCAAATATGGGTTTCTGTATGGAGTGAAGACAGAACAGCTAGTTAAGTATGTTAGTAAAATTGACAAATTGGTCGTTATACTAAGCTGTGCAACATTACATTCACCAAAATTAATAATGGAATAACAACTTACTTATCAAAATCAATAATTTATCTAAGCATATTAGCCTAAATAAGCTTGAATATATATAAGTTTTTCTATAAATAAATTCAAAAGGTACAATATTAGCTTGTTATGTTCCCTCTTGGTAAAACCAATAGTATACGTAAATGTTACGTTCGTATCTCGGATGAAACAATAGTCAATTTATCATCATCCAAGTCAACTTCGAAGAATGCTTAAGACTATCCTAGAGATTTAATACTTAAACTCAGAGAGGTTAATATTAGAGCCTTCTGATCGTTATCAGTTTCCATACGTGTTTGTCTAAAATACGGGGCCTGGCATGTTAAGGCGTGAGACTCGTCATCCGAGGGTCGCGGGTTGGAATCACGGTCGCACCAAACATGCTCGCCCTCCCAGACATGGGGCTTTATAATGTGACGGTCAATCCCCCTATTCGATGGTAAAAGAACAGCCCAAGAGTTTGCTGAAAGGGCGAGTATGTTTGGTGCGACTGGGATTCGAACCCGCGACCCTCGGATTAGGAGTCAAACGCCTTAACACACGTGGCCATGCCAGACCCGGCACATTATATAATGAACAACCTCGTCATTTTTGGCTCGGTGTTCAATTATTGTTTGGTGCCAGTGATTTTTTTCATAAATTTACATTAAATTACGCACACAAACACACATGTATAGACATACATATATGCGTATTATATACTGTGAGGCGGCGAATTATACTTCTATTTCGTCTCAGGACTTTGCCCACTATTCATTAATTATTCCTTCTCATATTGTAAGCTGTGAATTTTAAGTTGCATTGAAGCGCTAACTTACCTTCAAACTGTTCGTGTTTATTTTAAGTAAATTGTATGTATTATGGGACTGACACCAGTTTCCCCCACCGGTGATGTTTAGATATTATTAAAGTTGCGAATGATGCGTTAGTTGCGTAAAGTTAAAGTCGCATAAAATATAATTTCGTGGTATAACGACTGAATTAAAACTCCCTCCTTAACTTGAGAGAACTGATATGTGATGTTCCTTACTATTATGCTGGTAATGATTTTGCTGTTGTGTAAATACGGAATATTGTTATTTTGGAATTAATGTTTTTTTTCTTCTGATTCTCTTTCCCTTACTTCTTTATTTATTGAAATATAAGCCCTGACACTTATGAAATAATGTTATAAGGTTATTAGTAGGCCATAGACAGGCACGTAGTTATTAACTGTGTTTTAGAAATATTTAAATTTTGTACTCTAATTATTCATTTTTTTATTTTGGCCTTATTGTTTGTCACCCTTTGCTGTAGCGGTTATTGTTTGTGCTTTAGTTCGTTAGAATGCTTCAAGTCATCTTATACATATTTATTTCGTATGCGTAAAAACCGTGGATAAATAATGACAGTCTTAAAGTCGTAAATCTTAAATAGTGAAGCGAAACCTATCTAACATCATGGAAACAGCATGTCAATTGAAATGTTACTAGACGTTCCTTTCAGCCGTATGGTTTATGCTTATCGTATCAAAAAGGAATCAAATATCATCTAAATATCACACAGTTTTGTATTTTGTAGTGTATTCAATCTCCTTTTGCAGTTCTAACATTTGAAAGTTTGATTTGGTTGAAATGACTAAGCAATTGTAAAATTATTATATTTCTATTACAGTAATTTTAAACTACTAAAACATTTCTTGGTTCCAAAATAAGATGAAATTAATGCTATGTCAACTTCACATATTTAAAAAATAATGAAGAGTGATTTTATTATCCTAACCATATGTCTCACTCCAGAAAAATCCGTAAAATAACGTAACGTAATATTTTGTAACAACAAAGAACCTCTTGGGCCCTCTCAGCTGTTCAATGCTCTAAAGCAGTGGTTCCCAAACTGGGGGTAAATTACCCCCTGGAAGTAATTTAACAATTTATCGGGGGTAATGGAGGGGTGACAGAAAAAAAGTTAAAATTCTGAAAATCAAGAAAACATTGAGGTAGCTGGTATTAGGATTAATGTTAACTTAGTCTTAGTATGTAAAGTTGTAAATTAAACCTATTTTAAGTATGTAATAAAGCTAAACCAAATAACAATAAACATCAAAAACTAATATACAATAGTACAAAAGAAAAAATATGTAGCTAAGTGTGTGGTAACCTAAAAGTATTTTGACAAGTATGCTTCAGAACACAAGTCACTCAGTAACCCTGATGACTCATCGACGTGTCCATCACGCGTCACTCACTGCCTGAGGTTGCCTCTATTTCACACTGTTAGTTTCTATGTGGGCATCAGCCGAGGTAGAAAAACCTGGTATGTATGTGTACTGTCCTGTGCTGTATAGTTAGTATTTACCTACTATTACATCATTCCTATGCTGAATAAGCTCTTTTAATGCTATCTAGAATGCCATTAAAAATAAATAATAAGTTCACATTGTTCACACTTTTTTATGCAGTTTTTCTTTTTCTACAGATTAAACAATAAAATGTCTAAAAAGCGCACCTACTCTGACGCCTTTCTTCACTATGGCTTTGTGAATTTACCTACTGGTGGAGAGGATCGGCCACAATGTGTAGTATGTCACAAAGTGTTGACAAATGAAAGCTTCAAGCCATCAAAACTCTCAGCTCACCTCCAGAAGTGCCATCCAAATCTTCAAAATGAGGATCAGGCATATTTCCAGCGCCGGGCTGTAGCACTGAAGAATATCCAATTCGGTTCATTTGGAATTCAAGCCCAAGAGCTTCAAGCTGCGATCGAAGCATCTTACTTTGTTGCATATAAAGTTGCCGAACAACAAAAATGCCATACCATTGCAGATAATCTGTTTATGCCTTGTGCATACGAGACGGTAAGCAAGGTATGTGGGGAGGATCAAGCGAAGAAACTGAGTGTCATATCTCTATCAAACAACACAATCCGCCGACGAGTTGATGACATGGCATCAGATATTCTGTTCCAAGTTACAACAGAGATCAAGGAAAGCTCATTCAGTAAATTCTCCTTGCAATTTGATGAATCGTGTGACGTAGCCAGTTGTGCTGTTCTTCTTGGGTTCGTTCGTTACGTCTACCAGGACAAGATCAAAGAAGAGTTCCTATTATGCGAAGATCTGCTGACAACTACGAAGGGAGAAGATATCTTCAATATCATCAACAGTTTCTTTACCACGAATGGATTGGATTGGAACAACGTTCAACAGGTAGGGAGAGATGTTTATATAAAGTCTAGATTGGTAGAAATACAATGAATTACATGGCATATAGTCATATAGTTTTATTTATTGTACAAGTAGCTATAGTGTTGCTAATATTTTATACATAATTCACAAAAAAGTATCGTGCCTGTCGTACTGAAATACTAAAGTACCAAAATAAATTAAATTAAATTAAAACCATATAATTATAACGCAAAAGATAAGTAAGAATGACTAACTGACGCAATCTATGATCGTTTTTCTTTTTTAATCTAGGTCTCCGTCGATGATGGGTCGTAATCGTGAATTACGAGGCCTCATACAAGCTGTAAATCCAGAAATTTCTGTAGACCATTGCATCATTCATCGGTACTCCCTTGGATCAAAAAGTCTGCCTGGTAATCTGAAATTAGTGTTTGAAGATGTGTTTAAAATCGTCAATCTCATCAAGTCCAGGGATGTGAATTCGCTCATATTCAGGGAGCTGTGCAAAGAAATGGGAGAGCAGTATCAAGTTCTGCTCTACCACACCGATGTTCGCTGGTTGTCACGAGGCAAGGTTGTACGTCGAGTCATTGAGCTCCGAAAGGCTCTTCAGGAGTTTCTGAAACAAGAAAAATCTCCTTTTCCTGCCAAGTTCACTGATAAGGAGTGGCTTGCTCGACTTTGTTACTTGGCTGACATATTTGCGGAGCTGAACAGTGATAATCTGCAACTCCAGGGCCAAAACGCGACTGTCATTGATGCCCATCACACTATGACTGCATTTCTAGGAAAACTGAGGCTCTGGATTTGTTTGTTTTGGAATTTCGCACAAAGCTACTCGAGGGCTATCTGTGCTAGCCGTCCCTAATTTAGAAGTGTAAGACTAGAGGGAAGGCAGCTAGTCATCACCACCCACCGCCAACTCTTGGGCTACTCTTTTACCAACGAATAGTGGGATTGACCGTCACATTATACAACCCCACGGCTGGGAGGGCGAGCATGTTTAGCGCGACGCGGGCGCGAACCCGCGACCCTCGGATTACGAATGCACGCCTTAACGCGCTCGGCCATGCCAGGCGAGACTCTGGATTCGACGCGTGGAGAAAGGAGTGATCGCTCAGTTTCCCACCCTAGACCAGTTTGTTGAGGAGAATAGTTATGATACTGGATCACTTTTACAGACCATCAACAAAGAGATGAGCGACCATTTGAAGAGGCTTGAAACAAGCATGCAGCACTACTTTCCAGAGAGTGACCTAAAAACAGCCAGTTTTCAGTGGATCATTCATCCCTTTTCTGTACCTGATGAGGCCATTCATGATGATGATTTCCCTGCAAAGGAGGAGTGGATCACAATGCGAGCAAATGAAGCCTTCAAAGTCAAATTCCAAAACCAAAATGCAGATTCCTTTTGGATTTCACAACGCTGACTCGCCATCTCTGTCCAAGTGAGTCTTGAAGTTGTTGGTATCATTCTCAACAACGTATCTGTGCGAGAAGGGGTTCTCAACCGTGCTGGGGATGAAAACAAAAAAGAGGACTCGCTTGAATGTTGCAAACGATGCCAGGCTGGCACTTTCAACCACAAAGCCAAGAATTCCTAAACTAGCTTCAAGTATGCAACTCCATCCATCCCACTGATGTTCTTGACATCTTTGGCAATATTCATTAGAAATGCATAATGATCAAATACAATAATTAAAAGTATAATTCAGTGTAAATAAATTATATAAATAAATTGTAAATAAATAAAGTGCAATATATCTCTAGTTTAATTTAGCCATATATATCAATGTTGAAAACATTTTGAGAAAGGGGTAACATGCTTAATGTGGCATGTTAAATTGGGTAACAAGCTGAAAAAGTTTGGGAACCACTGGAGTCTAAACCAAACTAAAATTATTAAATAAATGAATTAGATAGATTAAAGCCATCCTTCATTGCTCGTGTTGTTATCATATCTTTTTGAAGCCAACTTAAATTTAATGCCTTTATAACATTCGAAAGCAACTCATTCCAAAAGCTGACCACCCTATTAAAAAAGCAAAACTGTCCTAGCAAAAAATGATTTATGCATTGCAAAAAATATATTTGGGGCTCCTAAGCCTAGTATTCTCTTGTTAAGTATGAAAAAACATGATGCATCAACATTATCAATCCTGTTTACAATCCATAACACCTTAATCAGATCTCATATGATTTTTATTTTTTGAAATCTAGACAGTCAAAAAGTTTTAGTTATTAAAGATTTGAAAAACAAAAACATTTTTGGTTGTAAACAAATATCCTACAAAATAGCAAATAAATTGACTTCAATGCCATTTATAAAAAAAAATAAAAGAAAGTGTTTGAATGTTTTTCGTATTGAGCGAATAAAACTAAACACTAAAAATGATGGCGAAGCACAGGTAGCCCACCCTGTAGCTTTGTACTTAAAACAACACAGAAGCAAAAATTGAAAACCTGAAATATATAAATAAATATAAATTTAAAATAATAATAATAATACATTTTTGAAATGTCGCAAACTAATAACATTCCAAAAACATTATAAATTAATAAATATTAGGAAATATAATAATAACAACTCATAAACTGTCACATTTAAACAATAACACAAAAAACATGTGGCTATCATAAAAAAATTGATAAAATAAATAAAAAATTTAATTCAAATATATTGCTATAAATATTGGACTCTGAGTTCAAGGGCCTGGCATGGCCGAGCGCGTTAAGGCGTGCACTCGTAATCCGAGGGTCGCGGGTTCGCGCCCGAGTCGCGCCAAACATGCTCGCCCTTCCAGCCGTGGGGGTGTATAATGTTACGGTCAATCCCACTATTCGTTGGTAAAAGAGTAGCCCAAGAGTTGGCGGTGGGTGGTGATGACTAGCTGCCTTCCCTCTAGTCTTACACTGCTAAATTAGGGACGGCTAGCACAGATAGCCCTCGAGTAGCTTTGTGCGAAATTCCAAAAAACAAAACAAACAAACAAACTCTAAGGTCAAATTAGCTTAAAATAAGAAAAACTTCTAAATGTTAGAATGGAAATATGAGCATCAAATTTAGTAAAATAGAAACTAAAATGATAATTAAATTATTTCAAAGAAGTTTTCATTTTAGAAATAATAATTTATAATTTGTGTGTCTGTGTTTTCTTTGTCCCCTGCTAGTACAGCGGTATGTCTCCGGATTTACACACCTAAAATCAGGCGTTCGATTCCTCTCCGTGGGCTGAGCAGATAGCCCGATGTGGCTTTGCTATAAGAAAAACACACGTGCTTTCTTCTACCAAAGCCACATTGGGCTCTGTGCTGATCTCACCGAGGGTAATCCAACCTTTAGTTTAAGTGTTGTAAATCCGTAGGCATACAGGTGTACTAGCGAGGGAAGCTATTTGTGACTTATATAATTTCTTTTTAATATATAAATATTTGTAGTTATGAAACAAATAATGAAGAAGAAGCTGTTTCGAATATCAAATCAAAATTTTTAGTTTTTGATAAAAAAAATCAGAATTTTGTTTTCAACATGGTGTGTTGAACAATATCATGTCTGTATGAATCATTTAATAATGTTTATAAAACTTATTTTCACATATTGATTACTAACAATGAAGTATCTGTAATTTGTATGAAAGGATGAGTTATCTACATAGAGAGAAATTACCATAATTTATTATTTCGTAATCTATTTATGACATAGCTATACCAGTTTAATTAAAATTAGTGTAAATATTAACACTATGGTCTTCAATACGGTTTTAAAGCAGGAATAATATATAAAGTTTGCATCAAGATGATTGTAACTCAAATGTTGTTGGTATTTTTCTTCTTTCTGTCACAAATTGTCAAAACTTTTGATCTAACACAATATACAAGTCATTAAACTCCCTCCCACCAACTATTTTATTTCCTATTAAATAATTATTTTAGTAAAGGACTAAGTTATGTGAAAATGCAATATTTTTTTATTATTTGCATCGTAAATGTTTTCTATTTATTTCTTTAGCAAATACCCCTTTTGTTTTTTAAAGTTAGTATCTTAAGGTAAAGTTATTAACTGTCTCGATTATGTTTTTACTGATCGTGAAGTTATTTGTGATGACGTAGTTTTTCTATTAGCTGCATTCCTCGGTGAATAATCAGAAGGTCTATAAACCCACACATTGAAACCGGGATCTCTACTTCTCTTAAAGTCCGACACATACAGTAATTATGTACCTTATATTAAAACGGTTGTGGAGCCTCGCCACGCCATTATACTTCATTTTGCAACATCCAGTCATGTTCCTCTTAACTGTACATATCAGCAATAGCCCCACAGCATTCCAAGATACCTTGTCGTGAGACCGTCGTGTCCAAATCACACCTGTTCTCTTTGTTGATTTCGTAGCCACACTTATTATCTATTTCAATAAACATAGGAGAACTTTTACGCATGCTGATATTACAGATACTTTTTATTTATTTTGTCCGTTGATGGTACACATTCAGCAATTATAAATGGAAGATGTGTGTTTGCTTGGTTCTTTGGTTCTTTGTTTTTTTCATGTTGAGTTGCTTGCTTGCCTTGGTTGTGGTATGTTATGTTAATCAGGTAGTTATTATTATCATAAACAATCCTTCACTCTTCTATCACAGTGGGTGACCCAGAGATAAGCATGAAGGCTTATAACGGTAAAACCCAGGTTTCAATACAATGAGGGACAAGGTAGCCCCTTGTATATCTCAGAACGGCTGGTATGGGTTTTAAAACTTTTATTCAAATAAGGTCGAAACTTTCTTGTGTAATTTATTATAATAAAAGTTTTAATACCCATGCCAGCCATCCTGAGATGCATTAGCCCATAAAGTAGTTTTGTGCTTAACAGCAAACAAACAAAGCCAAAATTTGTAATTTTATGAAAAGATATATGATGTTTTTTTCTTAATTTTAGACGTTTTTATATTTCCTATATGTAAAATGTATTATAGGTATTTCTTTGAATGTTCAATGACTGTAAAAAATTGAAAGAACTAAAAAATTGGAATGCTCATTGAATATTATTCATCTTTCGGTTACTTTCTAACAGGTCAAAAAATAATTTCAAAAACATTCTGTGATAACAAAAAATAAATTCGTCATATTTGGCGATACAGATGATTGCCCCAGCAAGGCCAGGTGGTTAAGGCAATCGACTCATAGTCCAAGAATTGCGTGTTCGAATCCCAGTCACATCAACAAGGCCTGGCATGGCCGAGCGCGTTAAGGCGTGCACTCGTAATCCGAGGGTCGCGCTAAACATGCTCGCCCTCCCAGCCGTGGAGGTGTATAATGTTACGATCAATCCCACTATTCGTTGGTAAAAGAGTAGCCCAAGAGTTGGCGGAGGGTGGTAATGACTAGCTGCTTTCCCTGTAGTCTTAAACTGCAAAATTAGGGACGGCTAGCACACATAGCCCTCGAGTAGCTTTGTGCGAATTTCCAAAACAAACAAACAAACAAACACATCAACAATGCTCACCCTTTAAGCCATGGGGGAGTTATAATGTGACGGTTAATCCCACTATTCGTTGATAATGAGTAACCCAAGAGTTCGCTGTGGATGGTGATGACTAGCTGCCTTCCCTCTTGCCTTGTATTGTTAAATTAGGGACGGTTAGTACATATAGTTCTCTTGTAGCTTTGCGCGAAGTTAAAAAACAAAACAACAGAGAATAAAGATCTTTCAGATTGGAAAACAAAAACCATTATTAAAAAGATTAGTTTTATTCTTAGAAAATACTTGAATTTAATTATGTGTTACTAGCCACAGAAATTCTTAGGTCCTTGTAAACATGCATTATATACTTGTGTTTGAACAAATGTGTTTGTTTACATTCTTATTGTTAAGCCTTAAGTAGCAAAATGTGATATTTATGTTATGTCCAGTGCGAGTACAAAAACTCAGTTTTTATTGTAATAAGACCCTAAACTTAACTGTTAGCAGAGAGTAGCAAGAAAATGGGTTAGTTAAACTTACAACTAGTTTTGTTTCAACAAAAATTTCTTATTCAATAAAATATAATAGTTTAAAAGTTATTATTATACCTATCTGTAGTTATAAGTTATTTTAAAATGGTTTTTCGACACCAATTTGAGTAAAATACATGTGTAATTTATAAAGTATATGTTTTTATATTTCATATGAATTGTTTCAAATAACTGCATCAAATAGACTTTTATATAATTCTGTAAAAATTTCAACATTTAAATAAAACATTAAAAATTATGAATACATATATATATTTCTCCATGTAAACTTAGATGCTGTATAGTTGAAGTTTTCTACGGTTGAAATATGTTACTTTAATCAGTTATCTAACTACTTGCTTATGTAATTTTAAACTCTGATACGCTGATAAAAGACTTGGTAATCCAGCTTTAAAAACATGCGAGAAATATTAGATAGTTGTCATACATTGTTCATTTACATAACAACTCAACACAGGCTGGTTTTCAAACAATGCGTATATCAAAGATCGTAGTTCTTATAAATTGCTTGTGATTATTCTTAGCTTATCGTCAGAAATAAATATGGAAAGTAGTGTTTAATAATCCATACTGAACTGGTAAGCTATGATTTTTCTTTCACCAAAACATGCCACGTTGAATAGTGTTGAGAATAATGGTGAATAATAGGTGTAATATTTCAATTGCGATAACATATGTGAACTTTTCAACGTATCTTTACCCTGAGTCATAAATGTATGTATGGATACAAAGTTGTTTTATTTTACAAATGGATAGTATTCTTTGTTTTTTATGCAATAACACTCGACGCATGATTTCCCATCTACTTTAACTCGTCAGCTAAAGCTTTTAATCTTTTGATAATGACCATTAGGATTTTCATCACATTTGTATATCATTTTATCATGTTACCTACGTTTATTGAAGATGTTCCTTGTTTTATTTTTTAATTAAAAACCATTATTTATGCACCATATCATTATTGTTAGGATATGCTGTAACCTGTAAAAGAAGAAAAGCATTATGTGGTTGTAGAATTATAATACAAATGTTGGGATTCTCTAGTTTACAGTACACTTGTTTATTTCTGATATTCTCAACTGGTCGTCCACTATCTTGAGCCGATAAGGTAGTATTAAATACCGTTCTTGGACCACTATAACCGAATAGTGGAATTTAACGATCCATTTTATGAGGCACCAACGGCCTGGAAATATAATCTGGCATGTTAGCTACTAGGCAGCAGTACAATTGAAGTCTTACATCACCATAGATAACATATACATTTAGTTATAACAATGTTACTCTGAACTTCCAGTAAGGGTTCGTTTCCTTCCTTCTGATGCAAAGTGAATGTTTACCTTTTTCTGGAATGATCACACACTTTCTTCTAAGACTGGAGTCAGTCACAGGTTTTTTATTTGATTTATTTTTTATAACAATTATTACCTTGTTCGAGAACTTTCACATACAGAGGTTGAATACATTATATTAAAATAATTTTGGACACCCCTACGTCATTACTGTCCTGTTAGTACACGCTGTCACATCTGAACATAAAATATCTAATGAATGTCCATCTTGACAACATCTCTATAGGACAGTGGCTATTGTCTTAAGGTATCCTGACAATAGCCTAACCCTATTTTTTATAAGTGACCTAGGATAACTGTTTCCAAGTGCTCGTTTTAACAGTATTATGCTAAAATAATGCATAACTGCTGTGTCTTCATACGAACTAGTATGAATGCTTGTTTCATTCACCAGCTGTTTGAAGTATGTGACGGTTGAACGTACAGTCGCTTTTACAGACAGATACTTTTATATAATTTTGAGTACTCTTGCCTCGTACAAGTGCACAGCTTTTGCCACAGACACTCGAGTTCTTCGATTCCCACCAATCACAAAATGCCGCACATTGCTTACCATGCCAATGGTTCTTGTTATCGCAGGTGTATTTCTGGTTAGTTTTGGTGCTCCAAGTTTGTTCACATTTCTTTCTCTTTTTAGTAACATATATTATAAGAAAGTACTTCACACCTGGAAATATTAAATTTCCAATTTGAACATATTTTTTCGTATCAGAGTTTATGGATATTTTGCATCATAAAAACTGTTACATTCATTCCCAAAAACGATCAGTTTTCGGCTGTTTTACCCTATCTACGTACAACAAACAAGTTCAAAAGATAATTCTAATAAATACTGCTTCACCACGATGTGATAACAGTTGTTTCACTCATGTGACTTGCTGATTCGCACATTCAAAACTGCTTTAATATAACCTGATAAAATCTCTGTATAACTTCGAATTAAACAATACTGTCTCAATTAAACTACAAGATACTAGGAAATTCAGTCATTAAAACTTGTGTTTTTCGACAGAAAACAACGTAAGAATTATGAATATTTTTTCATCATACGAAATATTTTTGTTTCGAAGTATTTAACTGTAGTTAAAAATCTGATATTTTATGGATCTTGATATATTATTATAACAAGACAGTTGTGTCGATTTCAGCAGTTTGGAATATTATAATTAATGAAGAGGTATTAAGTTGTGAGATTTATGACCAATCTCATTTTGCTTCACAATATGGATAAAGCACAAAGCTCTTACATTATCTCTCAAAAATAAGCAATTCAGTTTGTATTCAACGAAGCATACTAAAGAACGGAGTGAAAAGAGATGAAAACAAATTCAAGAACTCATTGAATAGAAGTGAAAAAAGGTTCAAATTCCTCGTGACTGATGACAATAAGAGATCTAAAGTTTCAACATTTGAAGTAAAACAAAAACAGGAAGTTTACGATTTTCTGAAAATTAGCGTATAAGAACAGTTTTGTACACGAAGATGAAGTCAGTGGTCTGATCAAATGAGGGTGGACCCAAAGAATAATATTAAACTTTTATTTATTCATGTCTCTGGCGGTGCACTATTTGAATGAAACTAGTGTAGAACAAACAATTCTGTGAATGTTTTTGTTTTTGTTGGATTATTTTAGTATTTTGTTGTAAAATTTTTAACGTTATAATTCTGGTAATAAAGCTATTATAACACGGGCTTCATATTTAATTTATGTGACAACATTACGAAACTTCAAAGAAAACAGTATAATACACAAATGTTTTAATAAAGCAGAAATAAGAACAAAAATTGTATATAAAAACATAAGAATGAGAGACATTTACAAAATTAATTCAATATTTCATTTTATCTTTTATTTTCTTGACATAGTCTGTACCCTAGCGGCCCAGTGATAACTACGCAGGCTAATAACGCAAGAAACAAGATTTCAATACTCCCAGCGAGTACAGGACAGATATCCCATTTTATAGATTGTGGGATGACGTACAAACAGACAAGACTTGTTCCAGTTTACTTCTTGTTAATCACGCGAACATTTGGAAACAAGACAGCACTTGACAGGTTTGTAACTACACGTCTATTATAAACAAAGTTTTAATTGTAAACAAGCTTTATTAAATAACATGAATATATCTGCTTCATCAGTTCTTGAAAGTTTAATGATGTCATAACTTTTAATAAATAAATTTCAAATTATTGTAGTACTTCATCTGAAATTAATACAAATAATGTTTTGAAATCTCTGTTATATGACAATGCACAGCTACAACAGAAAGTGTTCGTACCCCTGCGTCCCTAGTGGGTTTTTGCTCATAACATAAAACGTATCAATATTAGACTAATAAAAGTATCAAATATTATCAATAGTATGCTAACACACATCTACCTAAATTTTTATGTAAATTGAACAACACATAAACTGTTAATAAACAAATTACCAAACATAGGAGGAGCAGAAAGTGTTCGTACAGTTCAGAACGTGTGAAAAAAACTGATATTCCCATAAAACATTTCTTTAGTTTGGGGAATAAACTACATTATACCATCCCAGAACTAGACACTAGGTTCATAATTATTGGAATTTAGCCGGAAAATATGTACTTTCGGCAATTTAGCGCCGTCTCCGTCATTACCTGCTTGGTCATCATGGCGAGCAAGAGACAACTGTCCAGTGATTTAGAAAACCGAATTACTGTAAAATACAAGTCTCGTGTGTCTCTTTCCTATATTGCTACACAACTTAATGTGCCGAAATCTACTGTTTAAAGCCCAATTGCTAAGTTTTAGCTTACAGGATCAATTGCTCACCGCCTTCGTTCTGGACGTCCCACCAAAATTTTAGAGAGAACCAAGAGGAAGGTTCTCAGAGAAATTAGTAGGAACCCTCGTTTGACACATACGGAAGCTTATAAGAGAAACTGGGGTTGAAATAAGTACCTCTGCAGTTACGAACATTTTACGCTCTTCTGACTTCAAAGCATGCCGTCCTCGTAGATCTCCATATTTAAAGCTTGTTGATTTAGAAGCATGATTGAGGTATGCAAGAAAGCATGTAAATAAATCCTTTACCTATTGGAAGAGTATTCTTTAGTCAAACGAGACTAAAATCGAGCTTTTCGGCCACAATGATGTTCGCTGTATTTTTCGTAAGAAGGGGAAACGAAATCTTCCAAAGAACGCCGTCCCTACAGTTAAACACGGAGGTGGCTTGATCATGCAATGGGGTTTTTTCAGCTCTTCTGGAGTAGGCATTCTTCACCGCGTCAACGGAATCAGGAAAAAAGAAGAGTACATTGATATATTAGGAACTTGTATCAAGAATAATGCTCGGAACTTGCGGCTTGGGCGTCGTTAGATCTTCCAGCACGACAATGACCCTAAGCACACATCAAAATATGTGCAATTCTGGTTGCAGAGGAACCATATAAGCGTTTTGGAGTGTCCATCGCAGTCACCCAATTTCACCCTAATTGAAAACGTTTGGCATGAGTTGAAGACCAGGGTTTATCAGCGTTATCATAAAAACTTGCAAGAGTTGGAGGCTTTCTGTAAGGAAGAATGGAAGAAAATACCAGTCTAGTACTGTCGGACGATTATGGAGGGCTATGAGGAGAGATTGCGCCAAGTAATTCACCTGAAAGACTACACAACTGACCATTAAAGTAGACGCACGAACACTTCTGCCCCTCCTATGTTTAATTATTTGTTTATAAACAGTTTATTTGTCGTTCAATTCACATAAACATTTATGTAGATGTGTGTTAGTATAATACTTATAATATACTCTACTTTCACTAACCTATTTGTGATATTTTTTAAGTTATGACGCAAAACTACTGTAGTAGATAGTATTGCGCATAGAAGGACTTAATATTAGTAAGGCGCTGAAATGATAGAAAACACATGAATACATCAAATACTCAAGGCTAATATTATGCAAAATAAATGTATCTAGAGAGATTTGTTAATGTTGTTAAGATTATAATATTAAATATTTTATCAAGGGTTTTGTTAACACTGTGTGAATGAACTGTTCCTTTTAAAACATTTCCGTAAATAATTAAATCCTTCACAATTTTTTTTTAACTAACTGGCTAAAATAATGCTTCAATTAAAATATTTTAATATTTTAAGTGTATGCTTACTTGCACTTGTATACGCTAATAAACCCTACGTCTTACGTTTCTTGAGGTTTTTTTACAGCTTTCATCCTATATTTGACTTAAAAATACGTGAAAAGTATAGTAAACATCAAATTGAATAAGAACATTAGCAAATAAAAAAAATTACAAGTTAAACAAAAGTTGCAAAACCATTTTATTATCAAATTAGTAACAAATAAAATCGATGAAAGGATGTGAAACATTTAATGTTGTTTAAAACAGTATATTATGAATTTTAAAAGGGTCGTTGTTTCTTTCTATTTTGGGTCCCGGCATAGTCAGTTGGGTTAAGGCGTGCGACTTGTAAGCTGAGGATCGCGGGTTCGCATCCCCGTTACACCAAATAGGCTTGTCCTTTCAGCCGTGGGGGCGTTATAATGTGACGGTCAATTCCATTATTTGTTGGTGAAAGAGAAGCCCAATAGTGGGCGGTGGATGGTGATGACTAGCTGCCTTCCCTCTAGTCTTACAGTGCTAAATTATGAGCAGATTTCACTCGAGTAGCTATGTGCGAAATTCAAAAGCAAACAAACTTTCTATTTTACTCACCAGGGAAAGAGTCATTCTTGAAAGCCATCAATCTTTATATTTATTCAGTTACATTTCAAATCGTTAACCCTTTTTTTTCTCTTAATCTTCCACTAAAACGAATGTAATCAAACATAACAACTTCAAACAGTTTTACATTTTGGCTCATTCTAACTTTCTAATGTGCTTTTGCCTGGCATGGCTAAGCGCGTAAGGCGTGTGACTCGTATAACTAGCTGCCTTCCCTTTAGTCTTAAAGTGCTAAATTAGGGACGGCTAGCACACATAACCCTCGAGTAGCTTTGTGCGAAATTCCAAAACAAACAAACAAATCTAATGTGATTTACCGACAAGTGCAATTTATTACTATGTAAAAACATTTCATGCTATTCCTATAATACCAATAAAGATCCTCACATTTTAAGGTCATCTACAGATGAGTTAAGTCTGTTATTGGGCGAAATATTCAAAGCCTTGCTGAAAAACGTTTTATTTACCATCAACATTATGCACTTGTGACTTTATACAATAACACTATTTGTTCGTTAGTTTCGGATATTCGTACAGCGTCTCACAAGCTAACCGTCCCTCGTTTAAAACACATAGACAAGAAGGTTTTTTGTTGTTGTATAGCACAACCACACTGAGCTATTTACTGTGTTTACCGAGTGGTATCGAACCCCGAATTTTAGCATTATAAGTCTGTAAACTTACTGTTATTCCAGAGGGTTACAAACAAGAAAAAAGCCAGCTAGTCAACAGTAACTACTGTTTAGTATTGGGCTACACTAATCAATTTGTAAGATTTTACCATTACTCTTGTAACGCACCCGGAGTTCTAATATCCGGAACGGTATTTCACAAAATCGAAAAGAGAACCACGGACTCTTGGATTCACTCTTCGGTATGCTAACTGTTTGCCACAGTCACTCTTAAACAATAAAAATAATTTAAGTTTTCTATCACAGATACATGACAGAGTGGAATTTACCGATTAGATTTTTTGTTGTTTCTCTGAAGTTTTCGTAGGTGTAAAATTTACATATTTTATCACTCGTTCATGGAAGCGGACGTTAATTTTAAAATCAGCGCTAGCGTCATCTAGTGAAGATGGTCAACGCTATTTAAAATGAAAAGGATAATCCAGAAACTTATTTTGCTACATTACAATCGATAAGGACAAAGCACTCGTTGTTTCATATCATTACCAATAATTTGTAATTGCTAAATAACTTATATTCAATAATAGAACATTTTATTGAAACATAAGCATGAAGTGTTTTTTATTTTGTTTTATTGAGAGCTCGTTTTTTTCGTTGTAATCATACAGTATAAAAGTTATACGATAGCAAATATATCAAATATAATCCACTTTCACAATAGGGTTTCAAAAATGCCGAGTAATAATATATGTCGTTACAAGTTTAATATACCCCACTTTATATAAAATATGTTATTTTTGTATACGGGATACATTACTTTCTTTCTATTTTTGATATCATGTATTCATATGTATATGAAATATATTTTGCCCAATAGAAGCATTTTTTTCATATAACAATCATCCTTTTTAACGACATCCTTTTTTTTTGTAATGTAGAACACGTTCTCGCATTTCATGTAAATATTTTTATTTTGATATTTTGTTTTCGTGTTTTGGCAAAAGTATTTGGTAATACAAATGCCCTTTTTTATCTAACATTTAAAAATAGTTTACATCGTAAAAGTTTGAAAAATATTGATTGCTTAATTTTTAAAATTTAATTCAAATTTGATTGATATTCTTATTAATTTAAATGATCAAATGATCACTTTTATTTCTGTCGAATGAAAGAATGCTTATGTTGTACTTCTCATTATTGAGTGATAAATCAGTTTATTGCTTTATTGTTTCTGGGTGGTAAAATATATATTTAGAGCTTAATTTTTTCATATTAAATATTAAAAACTGTCATTTATTTTTGATAACGGATTTTACAGCATCTTTAGGGCTCGTAATTGCAATAATGTTTAATGCATATTGTTAAACAGCTAAACAAATAATTTATCAACAGATAAGTTATATATTAATTTAACATTTTCAAATTTACTTAAGTGCGTGATGTAATAAATTTTATTACGTTTCAAAGAATGTCATCATGATATTTTTCTTATTCAATATATTGATAAATGCATTAAATTATAAGTAACTGTAAACTAAATATCTAGAAGCCAAAACAGTAGGCTTGTTTAATGCCAGTCGACACTCCTAATAAGTTAATTTTCAAAAGACGTAGAAGATTATATAAAATACAAAACAATCAGGTAAAAGCTGCTAACTCGTTAAACATTAAAATTAAATATTCACTTAGTCCATTCAATATGCTTTCAGTACAATGTTTATAATAATAATAAATGAAACTAATAAGAAATCGTACACAAAACTTAAAGGCAAATGCTTAAGATTCATAACAATAACACAGTTTATTATGAAATATTACAGAGCACATTAGAATACAAAGAACATGAAATACTTCCCCAGAATATTTTCTGAAATTATGAATAAGTATGATTTAACTCACACCGAAAGCATCTTCGAAGTGCCAGTTTTCTCTCAAGCACACACTAGAGTTTAATGTCTTTTCTTATGTATTCTGCTGAGAGTTTATAATAATTTCCAATAGATGTCAGTAAAAGTAATAGTTTGTGTAGAAAAGTGAGAAATTTGAATTAAACTGAAAATAGATGAGTTTCTTAATTGCCTTTCTTCTCTTTTTTTGAGGGGGAGGTAGATATATGTTGATCTTTTATATTTTTAATGTTCGCTTTGAATATTATCTGAAGTTTTCTAAACTTAGATGTTGTTTATAACACCTGATTGCACATAACTGTATCGATATATTAAAATTATCATGTAAATTTAGCTATAGTCTAAAAAAATTGCATGATTTTTAGATATAATCTTATAATATTCTGTTGTATTGCTAAAAATGATTTCTTATGAATTTTCGAATATCTACATATATTACTAACATTTATAATACATAGCTTCAACTAAACGTTGTAACAGTCGATATTTTACACGACTTTATGTAGCTTTACTTAAACACAAACATTTAAATTATTAGTTTCTAATTACTGAAACATAGATAAAATAGTTTATATATTTCATGTTTTTTGGGGGGAGAGCAATAAAACTATTAACAATTTGAAAACTAAGTGGCTGGGATATGGCGTAAGAATGCCATCTAAAGCTTATCTAGTAAAATCATTCATGGGCCGAGAGGGGAAATGAAGTTACCGTATTTTAGTTTCTCTATCTTCTTTTTTTATCCAAATTCATGTACAACTTATTTTCGGGAAATTCGAGGAAAGACATGAATGTCAACGATAAACTAAAGGGCTTACAATGCTATAAATCTGCAAGTCATTTGTATGGTGAGTACAGAACACATGGCCTATCGAGCAGCTTTGCGCTTACATAAACAAGTATGCCATGTGTACACTAATATTTTTGCATCAAAAATAGTTGTTTATCTTTTTTATTATTTTTCAAATAACACTTTTTAATTTGTTTGATGATCAGATTAAAACACTAACTGAGTTATGTTTTTGAATTGTGTTTTTTTTAGTTGCAATACCTCCATTTATCGTTACAAGAAATCTGAGTTGTTTACTAACTAATTTGCAGAATGTATTAAATACTGATAGTCGCGAAATAAATAGTTTTCTTTTAAATTGAGAAGTCTAGTTTACATAATTTAGTGTTTATATTCCAGGTTATAAATATATATGCACCATTTGCATGAAAAGCTTGCTTTAAAACCAATTGTTGGCCTGACGTGGCCAGGTGGGATAAAGCGTTCGACTCCCAGTTTGAGGGTCGCGGATTCGAATCCCTGTAGCACCATACATGCTCGTCCTTTCACTCGTGGGGCGTTCTAATGTTACGGTCGATCCCACTATTTCTTGATAAAAGTGTAGCCCCGGAGTTGGTGGTGGGTGGTGATGACTAGTGGCCTTTCCTCTAATATTTCACAGCAAAATTAAGAACGGCTAGCGCAGACAGCCCTCATGTAGCTTTGCGCGAAATTCGAAACAAAGAAACAAAAGCAATTTCAGCTTAAGCTTAGCTTATTTGAAGTGCAGATGAAACAATAATTAATGATAGAAAATTACCCTAATAGGTAAGCGTATTTTGTCGAACTTATATTAAATATTTTTAAAACTATAAACGTGATTCTTGGTTTTGTTTTTTCAGAGATTATTTATTGCCATCACAAAATGAAACCTATTGCCACCCATTCTGGACACACCGGATTTTACTTTCATGTTTTTACACTTTACTGTTGTAGCCACCATATTCTGATTTAATGCTGTTTAAACAGATATTCTGCTCGAATGTGTTTAGGATTATCAACAAATATGTGTTTTCAAAACATCAGGAGAGCTAACAACAGAAACACCATGTGTTATTACAATATATCAATATATTTTTTCTTTTGCTAGTGAAATACCCTCATCAACTAATCAACGTATATACAGAGTTCCAACACACAAAGTATATTTCGTTAACTGCTTTACACACTACAAACCGGTTTTACTAAAACGTTCAGGGGACAGGTAATATTGAGTTTTTGTGATGTATTAATCCAAAGGTGGGGCCCTAGCGTCCACTAGTTACATATAAATCATAAAGCTATGGAGTAAGGAGTTTAATTTTTATGATGTGATGATTGTGCATAACCGTTCTTAATGGGTTAGTAATGAAATTCTCCATTTAAATTTCACCTGTTTACACTGCAAGAAACATCATCCATACTTTCTTTTAATTTAAAATCGGAAACTAATTTTTAATCTTATGAAGTTCTGTTAATACATATTGTGATTTATAATAGGAATTTTTGGCTGTAAAATCCACATAAACTAAATAAATACGTTTAAGCACATTGCATGACTGGAAAAACGAAAAACTTTAAAAAAGGAAGTTCGAAGTAATTTCCTCAAAAACAATGAAACATGATTACACACCTTCTGTGTTTTGTGGGGTTCTTTTTGTTTATTTTTCGCGTATCTCATTAGTTTAACTCCTATCTGACAATATCACTTATTCCGTACTTAAAGTGTGAACAGTTTCTTCGAGAAACTGATCATTTATGCTTTCTGTTGTTATACAAACCATACAATTAGAAATAGAATTAAACCACTTGAAATAAATTTAGTAAACTGTTTTTAATAATTACTGTAATAAGACATTGTTCAATTGAAGTATGGTTTCTTTATTTTGAAATTCGCGCAAAGCTACACCAAGGCTATCTGTGCTAGCCGTCTCTAATTAGCAGTGTAAGACTAGAAGGAATGCAGCTAGTCATCACCATCCACCGCCAACTCTTGGGCTACTCTTTTACCAACGAATAGCGGGACTGACCGTGACATTATAACGCCCCCACGGCTAAAAATGCCATCATGTTTGATGTAACAGGGATTCGAACCCGCAACTCTCAGATCATATGAAGTAAGAACATAAACCTCCAAGAGCTTATATTGTTTTGTTTCTTATTAAATCACTAGTGTTGGTGGTTGAGTATTGTGATTTTAAGTTTTGTACTCAAAATAATAAAATGAATGAATTTCATTACGTTGTACAATTAAAGAAAGGCCTTGCCAACATCAATATAAAATTAATCAAAGCATATCGTATTACAACACATTAGTCATAACAGAAACACTGATTATTCTTTTTTCTATTTATTTTCTCTTATTGTATATTAGAGTCGTATATTGTTTTTTCTCATTAAAATGTATGTGTTTTATTGCAAATAATTTTGAACACTTTTCTTGATTAAAATAAAGAATTAGTTATAAAATGAAAGATTTCAGCTGTCTTGTGTCATTCATAAGAACCAATTACCGGTATATTCTGTGAGATCCATAACAAAATATTTCTCATAGAAACAAATCTATTAATGAATATATTTTTACTGAAAAGAATACAACATAATTAAAGAGAACATATGTAATTAAAACGGTTAGCTAGTTTGTTGTTGTTATTGAGCACAAAGCTACACAGATGAATATCTATGCTGTGCTCACCACGGGTATTGAAACCTGGTTTGTAATATAATAATCCACACATACCTCTCTGACACTGTGGGCTTGTTTGTTTTTGGAATTTCGCACAAAGCTACTCGAGGGCTATCTGTGCTAGCCGTCCCTAATTTAGCAGTGTAAGACTAGAGGGAAGGCAGCTAGTCATCACCACCCACCGCCAACTCTTGGGTTACTCTTTTACCAACGAATAGTGGGATTGACCGTAACTTATACACCCCCACGGCTGGGAGGGCGAGCATGTTTAGCGCGACGCAGGCGCGAACCCGCGACCCTCGGATTACGAGTGCACGCCTTAACGCGCTCGGCCATGCCAGGCCCGACACTGTGGGCAATAAAAATAGTTCTTAGTGATATCTGGGAAGTTACATTAATTTACCAAACACCTCAGTACTGATTTGCTTAATTCAGCTGAGATAGTTGACATTGTTATTGTACCTAATTTCATCAGAAAATTTCAATAACTGGTAATCTGTTTTTACATTAGTTTCAGATTCTAACAGAATATTTCCACTCAATAGGTTGTGTTTGGTTTTATATGTTACTCGTTTCTGTTATGCTGAAGTTTTGTTTCCATATTTTCTGTTACGCTTTTTGGCAAACTCTAAAGAAGTTTTCAATTGACTTACACATATTTTCTAGTTCAGTTTTGTATTTTTCAAGTTCGCATAAAAAAACTAAAGCCATGTTTAAATAAAATGTCTGTGTATTTACAGAAAACGAAGTGCCTGAAAATAATATTGTAACGTAGAATATCTCTCACGATTCTTACCTTACAAAATCAGTGTCAGCAAGACAATGAGTTAAGCCTATTTAAAAATTAAAGAAACGAATAGATATCAATTGATACCTCAAATAATTACGTCAAACGAAATGAAACAAAATGTCGCTGTTTCCAGTAAAAATAACAGCCTATAAAGTAATACTGATTTATCAAAGTACAATGAAAAACGGCTGCATCTACATTTCTTGATTTTTCATTATAGAAATCTCGCGCCCAGTGTGATGAAGAAGAGGTTGACCTTCAGGGGTGGGTCTTTCCTTGGACTGACCTTGTGTCTGGAGTGGAGGCGGAACGTCTTGAAGACTGTTAGAAGCTGTAGGGATTGCTCGTATCATCTGTTTGTTTATTGGACGAGACGGTATTCTCTCGTTAGGAGCTTTTACCTAAAGCAGAAAAACAGAGAGAAGATCTAGTTTTGTTTTCATATTCATTCTTTACATTTTAGCTTCAGATAACTTTTCCCGCTTTTGACAGGAATTCAAACTCAACCGTGAAATTTGTTGCCCTATTCGACTACTAATAACTATTTTAATATAAGAAATGGCAGTAAGAACCAAACAAAACTTATTATTAAAGCATGATATTACTATATGCGTACATTAGAAGAAAATATTCAACTCTAAGTTTTCACGTCGGCTGACAATATTCTTTTGATAGTCGATATCTTATTAAAAATACAGATGTTACAATATTTTGTTTTATAATAGGTTTTAAAATATTCATCATAGTTTGAATCTTTAAGCACTTTGAATAACACAAAGAATAAACCTTGTAATTTTTCTTGTGGAGTTTTGCCTCAATCCTATATTTGTCACGTTGATAAAAAACACCAGCAAATATGAGAATGTTTAAGATGAGTAGCGAGCAGCCAACGGCAATGGTTACGCTGAGTGCTGTAGAATAGTTCGTATGTCTGAAGACGGTAGCCACTGTGTCAGAACTATTTGTTGAAATGGAGTGGTCTTCATTTGGAGCCATTGTTAGCGAAACGACATCATCAGTCTGCTTGGAGCTGTCACTAATATTCCACACTTCGGCCAGTGTCGGCAAGGGCAATCCTGGTAAAGACGTCGTAGTCACTGGAAATCCTTGGGAAAAGGGCACCTGGCGGACTATACCGTCGTACATATCAGCATTATTATGTTCGTACAATAAATGGTGATACGGCGGAACACCAACGTCGCTTTTGTCTAACTTCGGAATAAGGTGAAGCCACAAAGACATACGGTGAGCATGGTAGTGGTCACGAACCTTTGGTTTTATTCCTAAAATAACAGCAATAGTATCTGCTGGTCAGGGAGTTATTCCTAAAATATTTAGTTATGTATTAGTAAGGCTATTTCTGGGTACAGGCTGTAAAAATGAGATAATATGAAATTTAAAACTTTAAAATTTCTGTGTGCATCTGTATTTTTGAAGCAAAGCTATCTGCTTTTTTTCTGAGGGGAATCGCACTCATTTTATCATATTAAGTACCTGAAGCTTTACCGTTGATCTATCATGGGACTTAAAATTTGAGACCTTGTAATTAGAAAATATGTTTGGCACATTATTTGACCCTTAATTATCCTTCTCACTGATAATTTAATTCTAAAGTTAAAATTACGACATTTATTTCAGTTTATTTGAAAATGCGTTTTCATAAGTTACGTTTTGTCTTGTTTTTCAATCGAGATGCATTTTATAGAACAACGATCCTTTCTATTTCTTATAACCGTTATGTTTCAACAGTCGCTAACCAAATGTCAGTAAACCAAGTATCCGTAAAGATATATTTGTACACACACACATATATATACATTCATCATAAAAGAAATTTTTATTTTGAGGCTGATTAGTGACATACGTTGCCAGTAACAAAGTCAGTTAGCAAGAGGCTCGCTCTATTTTATTACAATGCCCTATTATAGATGTTAAATCATTCTCCAGCACAACAATAGTTTGTGCTAATATGGGTGATAATTTTTACTTGTTCAATAATTTAGTAAGGTTCTATATATTTTTTAGCTTCGTCCTCATGGAAACCAGCTTGTAGAACGTAAACAATAAAATTATGCAAACCGTTTTACAACAGTTATACTTAAAGTTATGAAGTTAAATATAAGGATCTAATTTCATATAAGTACTTTACTTAATAAGTGAAGTCTTTCTGCCAGTTAATCATACGGACGATCTAACAGGTTTTATTTACGTGACTTACCAATATTTATATCGTTTTTATAAGTAAGCACGATCGAATTAAGAGCTAAAATACAAGCAATACTTAAACAGGAAACCCAACAATTGAATTTCATATGTTGTATTGTAACCTACACATTCGATAATTCTTCTCGTGATTCATGACATCCTCATGTTTGTTTGTTTGTTTTTTAATTTCGCGCAACATTACACGAGGGCCATCTGTCCTAACCGACCCTAATTTAGCAGTATAAGATTAGAGGGAAGGCAGCTATTCATCACCACCCACCGCCAACTTTTGGGCTGCTCTTTTACCACTTGAAATTTTTGGCAGGATTAAAGGACATTCATTTATGAAACCTTTTTTTCTCTCTCTCTTTTTATTAGCTATAGTTGTGTTCGCCAAAAATACCAAACTTGAAGCGCGCGTGTATTCCATTCGATTTTATTACTCATCAATATAACTACCAGCCTATGTTGAAACTGAATTGTTTTATCCAGGAGTTCATTAATATATGAGAACTTGGACATGGTTAAATACATAACTCGATAGGGTTTGAGCTTTCGAGACCTAAACTGTAATTAGATCTAAAATCTGTAAGGAGATGACGAAAAAGTTTGCATTTGAACAAAAACAGTGATAACAATAAAATTGTTATGTCGCAGCTAAAATAGTTTTAAAATATCGCTAATTTATAAACTTGTAAAGATACGCCATGTGTTCGCTCCTAAAGTAAGAAAAAAGTTAAAAAGTTACAAGAGTTTGGTTTGTTTTGAATTTCGCGCAAAGCAATCCTACAGTTATCTGTGCTAGCCGTCCCTAATTTAGCAGTGCAAGACAAGAGGGATGACAGCTAGTCAAAACTTTAGAAATTTGAAAGTATGTAGTAACACTACATCACCGGAACATAATAAATTAGCTACAAGGTTATAAAAATATATAATTACTAGATGTACTTCCGTAGGTTCCCCAAAGGTGTTCTTTCTCAAGAGTGAATAAAACAAAAATTAAGAGTAACAAATATTTTTATTTCTTGCTTTTGAGGTATTGTTTTTGTTTGTTTTGAATTTGGCGACAAAGCTATACGAGGGTTATGTGCGCCAGCCGTCCTTAATTTAGCAGTCTAAGACTAGAGGGAAAACAGCTAGTCATCACCATCCATCACCAACTCTTGGGCTACTCTTTTACCAACGAATAGTGGGATTGACCGTTACATTCAAACGTCCCCATGGCTTATAATGTAAGCACATTCTATATGACAGGGATTCGAACCTGCGATTCCAAAATTACGAGTCGAGTGCCTTAACCACCTGGCAATATTGGGTCCTTTTTGAAGCATATATTTCCTACTGTATTGTAGCCATTGGAGTGTATATTTATCCTCATGATACATAGCATACGCAGGTTTTACAAATATCACGAGAGTACAAGCTGCAACGTTAATCTTATAAACTTCTTTCGTTTTGTGGGTACATTCACTCAATATTATTTTCTTACACAAAGCATATTTAGACCCATTGTTAAATTTTCAAAATAATTTTGCTTCACCAAACTAACTAAATGCCCAAACTAATTTAACAATAGCATTTAAACCTTCACTGAACTTGAAACTAATTTTCGAAACAGTAATTATTTCCATATTCTTGTTATTGAGTCCTATATTGTTTCGTGTATAAAGACTGAGTAATATCTTACGTTAGCAAAAAAAGCCAACAAAACCGATATGTTAAAGTAAAGAAATTACAGAATATGTGATTATTTTCTTTAATCCCCCAGTTTCAACTTCTATAAATTCTATCGCTATATCTTCTACCAAACCATTCATGCATTATTAAGAAACAAAGCACCCAATTATCTTTAATTAGGCATGTTTTCCTGGTTTTTCTGATTTTCTGATCAAGTTGGTTTAAAGTGTTTATTTAGTTTCACTTGTATTACTTTATCAAACGCATGAGTATCAAATTCAACTTTCTTGCACTTCAATGAAACAAGTTTTGTTCTTTTTATTTATGTCACTGAATTTTCGCTCTTAAAACTTACTTAAATTTTATTATTTTTAAGGTGCATTAATTTTAAATTTCACATACGTTTGAGTTAAAAAAATGTAAGTGAATTTTTACACTGATAGAATATTATTAAGGTTTTCTTTTCTTTTTATAAATATAAAAAATCTTTAGTTTATTAAATAAATCTTAAGACATGGAAGCGATTAAAGTGTACCAATCAAGGATAACTTTAATCTTACCTATAGAAATATATTTCTGATGAACAGCGTCATATATTGGCCATTCAAACCTATAAAAATGGCCAATTCCTTTATCATCAACTACATCGCGGTGAAGAAGAGGAATATTTGGATCCCTTAAAGAGAAAATAAACATCGATGTTTTTATCTAACCTTCAGCTTTCTAGAATGATTTTCCAAATAAAAAACAAATGCAGGCGAACACTTCTTGAAAATAATATTAAACAACATAAGATCTTTGAATTTCTTAAATGCTGTGAATGATAAACTGTTTGACGATCTATTAATGGAAAACTTAACAATTTTTACGGTGATTTTGAAGCTATTGAAAATTATTTGAAATATTTTACAAAACACTGAAGCTTAGCATTTATCAAACTGCGATCTTATTCACGACATGTTCATGTTTTTTGTTTGTTTTTTGAATTTCGCGCAAAGCTACTCGAGGGCTATCTGCGCTAGCCGTCCCTAATTTAGCAGCGTAAGACTATAAGGAAGGCATATAGTCATCCCCACCCACCGCCAACTCTTAGGCTACTCTTTTACTAACGAACAGTAGTATTGACCACCACATATAACGCCTTTACGGCTGAAAGAGGGAGCATGTTTAGTGCGATCGAGACGACATGTTCTGACTACGGAGTTTACAGTCGTTTTTAATATTAAAGCAAATTATACTGAATAGAATATATGAGATATAACATTTTCGTGGCGTTAAGTATGGTGGTATCAATCGTAGAGGTAACTCAAAGTGTTCACATCTATTAAATGAAACTAGTTTTCCCCACTACCATGAAAATTCTCTTCCGTCTTGTACACATAGTCCTTCCTATTAGCATAGCTTTACTAGTCGTTCTTATAGGCATAGCTTTAATAGTTGTTCCTGCTAAAATAACTTCTATAATAGCTCCTGTTGGCATAAGTTTAATAGACGTTACTGTATCTTTAATAGTCATTGTTGTTTGTGTGCCTTTAATAATCATTCCTGTCGGAATAGCCTGTTGGCATAGTTTTAAGTTGTTTTTGTTGATAACATTTTAATAGTATTTCCCTCAGACAGAGCTTTAACAATAACAAAATTTATCTTCCTAATGTTTTCCTTCGGCTCACTTTGTTTACATGTATTTTACTTACAGCAAAGCCTCTTCGGGCTATCTGCTATGTCCCCCGAGTAGAACCGAATCCCTGATTTTAGAGTCGTGAATCCATAGAGTTACCGCTGTCCCAGCGGTGGATACTTTGTTTGCATATACAACAAATACACCTTAGTTACCTTACCACACTGGAACGTAAATGAGCAAATATTATCGTATTAATTGTTCATTTCATATCTAAAAATTACTAGTTTATAACATATGAACAAAGCTGACTTGTTTTTAAGACTAAAACCTACTGTCCTATTTTGTTGTCTTACCCATATTTTGCGAAATTTGTCCAATACATCATGACAGCCATGGACAGAGTTACTTCGGCGTGGGTGAAGTTTTGTTGGAAATGTGATAAGACCCCGTCAACCAGAGGGGCACCGAACACATAGGGAAGTTCTTCACCGTGAACACATCCCAATCTTTCTGGGTAATCTCCGTGCTCGGTCTGGTGTCCAAATACGTAGAAAAAAGTTCTGGAATTGGCCTTGGAATGGTAATTCACTAGCCGAATGAGTGGCGCTACAATCAAGGCATCACCTAAGGCGTTCGCTGTGTTCTGCCTTATATTCATTGGGTGCTGCACAGTTTTAGCCCAGTCTGTGTATTCGTTAATAATTGTAAGAAATATTTCTTGAAGATGGTAGGTGCAAACATTTCTGACGAGAGTACGTATTAGTTTGTCTCTTCGTTCTGGTTCTATTCCGTATTTCTCGTCTCGAGACGAGAAGTGATGATAAAATTCGTTTCTGGTCACTCCAGCTAAGAGCTCATATTGACTGTACACATCAGGGTAATTTCTCAGCAGTAGCTCTGGGTCGTTTGGAATTAAAATTCCATCTACAGTGGGGCCAAAGGCTGTCAGGTGTTCGGGAACTAATAACTGAACCCGCATGATGTCGGATAAAGACTGCTGTCTCATACAGGCCACCAAGAGAGCATGATCTTCAAATGGACACCCAAGAACTCTTGCCAGGTGTCGCGTGTAGGTTACCGCTTCTGGAGCAGTGGCCCAAGGACTAAGAACAGAACCACTTTGCAGGATTACTCGTGAAAATAGACCTGTAGTGAGTCAAATAACAGATATTGCCAGATAATGTAACAGATAAGTGAAAAATTAATACCTGAAAGAAGTTACATATTTAATTTTTTGAACATTTCAACACAACAGTGAAGAAGAATGACAAACATTTGGTTTCTGTCATGTGTAATTCCTTTTAGTACAACTATTTAATGTTCTTACAGTGAAAAATTATTTAGAGTTCCCACATAATACAACTAACTAAATGTTGTAGTCCTCTTCTGTTTATAATGTGTTACAAAGAGGGGGCCAAAATAATTTTTAGAACATTGTTATTGACAAACGTTTAGCGTAGATCATATGCTAGCCAAAGATCAAAGGATTTTTGTGCTGAATATGTAATGAATAACAGGAAAAAGTGTTACAATATATGAATAGTTCTGACAGTCTGCATTCTTATCCAAAGTCCTGCTAGCTGCTACAAAGAACAATGCCACACAGTTACATGTAAAGAAAGAAATAAAATCACCATGCTCTTAAATTACTAAAACAAAAAAACCTGAAGACGAAATGGGAACGCTGTATTTATAGGTTTGTACTGGTGATTGCCACCATGAAATTTGCTGAGCTCAAAAAATGAAATAAGGGTCTACATTGACATGTAAATAAATCTAACCTTTAGCCATTGGAGACAACATCAGCAGGTTAACGAGAGCTGCTCCGTGTCCATGACCGAGAACCGTCACATTATTCGGGTTACCTCCAAACTCCACAATGTTTTCCTTAATCCAGTGTAGAGCTGCCACCTGGTCCATGAGGCCATAATTTCCCCGGGCTGCTCCCGTCAAAGTAGGAAGAAATCCTGCAACAATTAAATATTATGTCTATATCGATTTCTTAAGGAACACAAAGGACTTATTACACCAACCAGTACAATATCCGTCAAGTTTAGGATGGCACTGGACTTCAAAGCCTGCATTTGAAAAAGAAATAATATATTTATATATTTTTAAAACGTTCTTCATTAAATTTGAGTAACATAAGTTATTATATATACATTTACTAACACTTGTATAAAACTATATGTTCACTGATTTTTTTTTCAATTTTTATTCAAGCCCTTTCGGAAATAGCATAATTGTGTCATTTAATTAATAAAATAATTATTAATATATTTTCAAGTATAATTGAAAGACTTGACACATTAATAAAACAAGTAAAACAGCTATATGTGCGCTATTATATTTATAATAAAAAGAAGAAACTAAAAATACAATATTGTATTGGATGATATAAAACTGTCATATACAAACGCAGTATAACATTGAATGGCATAAAACTGGCAGCTAAAACACACTGTATAGTATTGAAAGATACACTACATGGCCAAAGGTACGTGGACACTCCTTCTAATTAGTGGGTTTCACTACTTCAGCCACACCCATTGCTAACAGGAGCATAAAACCAAGCATAAAGCCTTGAAATCTCATAGACAAACATTGGCTGTAGAATGGGTCGTACTTAAGAGCTCATTGACTTACAACATGGCAATGTCATAGGATGCCACCTTTCTAACAAGTCAGTTCTTCAAATATCTGCCCTGCTAGAGCTGCCCTGGTCAATTGTTAGTGCTGGTATTTTAAAGTGGAAACTGCTAAAAGCAACAACAGGTGAGACACAAAGCGATAAATCACACAAGCTTACAGAACGGGACCGCAGAGTGCTGAAGTGCGTAACGCGTAAAGGTCGCCTTCCACATTTGTAACACTCACTACCGAGTTCCAAATTACCTCTGAAAGCAACATCAGCACAAGAACTGTTCATCCGGAGTTTCATGAAATGGGTTTCCATCGCTGAGATCACCTAAGATCACCATGCTCAATGCCAAGCATTGGCTGAAGTGGTGTAAAACACACCATTATTGGACTCTGGAGCTGTGGAAATGTGTTCTCCATAGTGATGAATCACGTTTTCTATCTAGCAGTTTGACAGATACCGAGAGAACGCTACCTGCCTGAATGCATAGTTCCAACTGTAAATTTTTGTAGAGGATGAATAATGGGGTCTGGGGCTGTTTTTCATGATTTGGACTAGACTCTTTAGTTCCAGTGAAAGAAAATCTTAATGCTACAGCATATAATGACATTCTAGAGAATTTTGTGATTGCAACTTGTGGGAACTGTTTGGGGAAGGCCATTTTTAGTTTCACCATGATAAGGCCCACGTGCACAAAGCGAGGTCCATAAAGACATAGTTTGCCGAGGTTGGTGTGGAAGAACTTGACTGGTCTCAACCCTATCGAACACCTTTGGGATGAACGGGAGCGCCGACTACGAGCCAGGCTTTCTCGCCCGACATTAGTGCCCGACCTCACTAAGACTATTGTGGCTGAATATGAGACAATCCCCGCATCCATGTTTCAAAATCTGGGCCCGGCATGGCCAAGTGTGTTAAGGCGTGCGACTCGTAATCCGAGGGTGGCGGGTTCGCATCCCCGTCGCGACAAACATGCGCCCCCTATCAGCCGTCGGAACGTTATAAAGTGACGGTCAATCCCACTATTCGTTGTTAAAACAGTAGCCCAAGAGTTGGCGGTGCGTGGTGATGACTAGCTGCCTTCCCTCTAGTCTTACACTGCTAAATTAGGGACGGCTAGCACAGATAGCCCTCAAGTAGCTTTGTGCGAAATTCCAAAAACAAACAAAACAAAAGTTTCAAAATCTAGTAACAATTCTTCCCAGAAGCGTTGAGGCTGTTATAGCAGCAAAGGGTGGACCAACTCCATATTAATGCCCCATGATTTTGGAATAAGATGTTCATCCAGCACATATGGGTATGATGGTCAGGTGTCTGCATACTTTCAGCCATGTAGTGTATGAAACCAGAAACTGTAAAAACGTTATAACATTTCTAAATCAAAAACGTAACCGAGTATTATGGTATTTAGTGAGTACGTGATATGTACACATAACATATTTCCTTGTGAAGTAACAATGTGTTTCAGAACAGCTGGTATGAGTATTAACACTTGTTATTAATAAAGCAGAAACTAATAAAGCTTTATTATATCTGAAATTCAGACATAACACATGTTTTCTACCCCTTAGTTAATATACACATTTTTCAAATGTTGTCTACATATCGTCTATAGTCTTGATATAGAATAATCCATCAAAGGTATCACTATCTTTATTTCACTATGGTTTCTCAATTCTTTTAACAGGTGTTTCATACTTTTCCCGATAAAGAAAACATTATTTAACATACTGTACGTAGACATAACAAACGACATTTTTCATTGGCAATTCTTGTGATGCTTCAAGTATATAACATACCTTGTCACGAAATAGATGTGACACTTAGTCACATGGGTAGCGTCAAATCCTTAAGAATAATGAAGTCGTTTCTATTTTAGTATATAATACTTTATTCCTTAATGTAATTTAAGATGATTTGAGACCACTGCAGAAACTGAACTACTTTAACAACAGCGATAAATATATAACAATTACGCCATAAAACAATTTTTGTTGTTGTTTTGAATTAAGCACAAAGCTACACAATGGGCTATCTATGTTCTGCCCACCACGGGTATCGAAACCCGGATTTTAGCGTGTAAGTCCACAGACATACCGCGGAGCCACTGGGGGGCCCGCCACAAAACAAATTTGCATTAAGCTTTAATTGTGTTGGCATTAAAATAGTCAGTTTTCCAGAGTTTAATAGTATCCAGTCTCTACAATCTCTTAGACTTCACTAGAGTATTAAGATAACTCAGAGTTTTCTACGTAAACAATTTCTGGCAAATCATCTGTATTCGATTACTCCATAGGAAATCAATGAACTTGAGAGAAACACAGTTCTAAACTGATAGTTGAAGAATACTGTACAAAACCTTATTACCTCATGGTTCACAAACAGAAGATAAAAATATGCCAAAGCTTTAATGATTTAAAAGAGATTACTAAGAAATATTATGTAACATTCGATTTAAGAAACTGGCTTTATTTTAAAGCTAAATAATTAACTACGTTTTTATATACCTGTCATCGATTACACTAATTATTAATTTTAAAAAGAAACCACTATAATTTCGACCAAGTTTCGTGATTGTGGTCACAAAGAATCATGGTCGTGCCACAACATTGGTAAAACTTAGTAAATGTAGGTGTACTAAAGTAACAACCACTGTAACTAGATTAAACCAACAAGACTGTGTAACGTCGTGCCTGTTTCCCTTATATATAATGAACGCCATTATTAAACCATGAATTATAAAATGAAACGCTTCTCAACTGATATTCTGCAAACCAAAATATTTAGTTCCTGGTAATATTCGTGTGATGTTTTATGAAACTGTTTGACATCAATTACAGTACCGATACCAGCATCTTGATGACATGTTTTAAGAATATCTATTCCAAAGTATCATCAAGAAGAAGGCAAGTTTAAAGTAACTTAGCATTAATAAGGACACATATCTGTATGTTGAAATTAATATTACGTCTTGGATAATACTTGTTACTGTTTCGTTTGTTTTCATTTTTCTTAAAGGATATGTTTATCCCGGTTGATACATATTAGTTGAATTTTATTTTTCTAATGGATCTATTATCACAGTTGCTACATATTGTTTGTTGTTGTTTTTTTTCTGTATGGACCTGTTATCCCAGTTGATACGTATTGTTTGTTTTTATTTTCTGAATGGACCTGTTATCCCAGTTGATACATATTGTTTGTTTTTATTTTTCTGAACGGACCTGTTATTCCAGTTGATACATCTTGTTTGTTTTTATTTTCTGAATGGACCTGTTATCCCAGTTGGTACATATTGTTTGTTTTTATTTTTCTGAATGGACCCGTTATCCCAGTTGATACATATTGTTTGTTTTTATTTTTCTGAATAGACCTGTTATCCCACTTGATACATGTTACTTTGTTTTTATTTTTCTAAGGGATCTGTTAGCCCAGTTGATACATATATTTTGTTTTTATTTTTCTAATGTATCTGTTATTCCTATTGATACATATTGTTTGTTTTTATTTTTCTGAATGGATCTGTTTATTCGAGTGGATACATATTACTTTGTTTCCAAATATATTAAGCAAAAAAGTAAAGAAAAAACTCATTTCTTGTAAATTATAAATATTCGATCCAAACGTATTTTCATGACCTGAGTGGATAAATATTCTGTACACGAGGTAGTTGTTACACTGTTACATACCCTTCCCTGAAACGATTAATTTTTGGTAACATAATATTACTTATGAAACGTCAAACAATATCAAAATATATTTTTGATACAAGCAGATTAACATAACTTTAAATCGATTATGGCTGTTACGTAAGATGCTGATTTGTGTATTTAAAATGATTTGAATATAACATACTGAACCACGTATATACTTAGAGACAGATGCAAACCTAGTAATAAATCCAGTAACGTATGAAACAATATACCTTCAGCGTAGTCAAACACGCAGTAACCTTACAGCATGAGATATCTGCCATTTGTGGAACAGCTGGGGATTTATAAGTTTGTGAATTACCCACTGTTTAAAACGATTGACCAATTTTATTTGCAAATATTTTTATACATACAATAATTAATACAATCCTTAAAGATTTCAGAAGGTAGCATGTTTAAATTTGTGCTGGTGATTCTCACAGTCCCCAGAACGTGACAGCACGTTGCTGGACGCGATTTTAAATTGTTTCTCGAACGTGAAAGTAAGTTATTTCTAGGACATGGTAATATATTGTTTATAGAGCTAAGAGTTAAACTTTGTAGTTCTCGGAAGATTCAGAGTTCCGGAAGTATAATGATGATTCATTACATCGCTTTCATGTTACATTAAATATAGTGATACCGACCATTGTTTTTATATCAGTATTTGTGTTACAGCAGACCTAATGATGGTTAATCTTGCAAATTGTTTTAACCAGTACTTAGATTACAGTAAACCTAATGCTGGTAAATATTGCACATTGCTTTTCACAATAACTGCATTAAGTGTAGTGATTGCTTATCTCATATATTCTTTTTATGGGTAATTAGATTAAATACTGCCATTGTATTTCCACTAATATTTATGTTTCAGTAAATCTAATAATGAAAAAATAATCTTGCATGTTGTCTTTTCATTGGTATTAAAGCTAAGTAAACAAAATATGGTTAGTTCAGAACGTTTTTAAATTACATTACAACTCAAAGTCAGCACGAGAGATGCACAACTATTAAACCTAAAATTAATTCAAAAGATAATTTATCAGTAAGCTGTAAAAGTATCACTAACCGTACAGGATCTGCTAAAATTTTACTTAAACATTTTTATAGGTTGCATTAAATTTACTTGGTGGATAAATGAACAGTTTTATTTATTTATAAGGATGTGAGGACCACAAAAGTGTTTAAAGACAAAACGAAATTTAAAAGACTATTTAAAGATAGCAAGTGTGTTCAGTTTTGGAGCATTTTTTTCCTTTATTTTTGTTTTCAAATCTTTAAATATTACGTAGAGTTCCAGAATATCACTAACGTTTTGTGGATAAGAAACATCATTTGTGGACAGATATAGAATAATTGCTCATTGGATAACTGTAGTGCAGTTACAGTTTGTTTCAAAGCAAAGCCACATTATATTATCTGCTGCATCAACCACGGGTATTCGAGTGTTAACGTAGTAATTTCAAAAACCGAATATTAGTTTAATATTTTTAATATTATATATGACCAGAGCGATATTTACTCTCGTAATTACTGGTTGTTAATACAAATACTACATGTTAAAAGTACATAAGTTTCCTCTGGGTTTTTTTCCCTGAAAATCAGAGTGGACACTAAAAAAAAAAAAAAAAGGCAAACATCCTATTCAAACGGGTTTGTTTGGTTTGAAGCAAACCTCCTTGAGGATATCGGCTCTACAGAATAGAGTCCCATATTTCAGAGTTGCAAGTCCATAAACTTACCGCTTTCCAACCGATGAACCTCAAGAGGAAAACGAAAAAGTAACATTATATCACGTTATTCGTGCAACACCGCGATGGTTTCCACAGCACTTAACACGTGCTTACATCGTGTTATTAACAATAAATAGACATTCAAGATTTTTATTGATGTAAACTTCGTGCCTACAAATTCGAATGAGATCTTGTAAAACGTGTTTTGTGAGATTATTTCTTTTTTTTTAACGAATATTATTATGGAGTGACTTTTCCTGTAAGTTTACACAAATGTACTTTCTAGCTACGAAAAGCTTTCAGAAAAAAAAGAGAAGTTTATTTCATGTAGGACAATCAATCAACCACAAGAGTCAACCAATGTACACTAACACTGTCGAGAATGTACATAACTAAACATCACCCCGTTCATAAAAGTATAATGTATTTCATGAAACGTTCCGTAAACTTCACGTATTCGGGGAAATGAGGCATCATGAATGTATTTTAAGGATAAGAACAACAACGAAAAGATAATATTTGATAAGACCGATGAAATGAATGTCACTCAGATCTAAGTCAGAATAATACAGAATAAGACCAACGTTTTTCACAGTTGGCTTTTTTAAGTGGGCTTTATACCAACTGTCGCATACGATGACAATAGCAGCTGACGGATAATACACTTAACAACGACTCATTCATATCTATCTAAAGAAAAGGAAATCCTAATAATGTTTAACAAGTCACATACATAAACCAGTGACGACTTACAGTGGTTGTAAAATACTTAAATTGACTTAAAGTGTAAAATAGTCACAGTTACACCACATTGATAATTATTTCTGGAACTTAAACCATGTATCGCACACCATTAGTTGTTTTTATAAGTTTTAACGCCATAAAAAATTATCACATGCCAATAATTTTTGTCGTTCTCATAGTTATAACCATAACTGGGAGTTAGAAGCTAACATTTCTCATCGTGTTAAAGATATTGTAAAATTGTAAACATTTCTACGATTTAGACCGTTTTTATCCAGAAAGTTCCTCAAATATATATACCTTATTAAAATAAAATATTTATTAATTATTTAACATGAATCCGCATTCGGTTTCTGATCACTGAACAACTGGAAAATTATGATTAATTATGTAAAGTTATTTATTATCTAACCAAAAGTTTAACATTCAAACAATATTTTGAATAGTAATACGTTTAAAATACCAACAACCTCCCCTTAATCTTTATATATAGATTCTTTTTGTTACTTTACAGAACGTATTTGTTGCCACTTTAGTTGCACATTGCATGCCCGCGGACGTACCACGCGAGAAAGGGGCTTCAATATCTCTGTGGGCAGCTAGAGCGAGTCCATTGTGTAGCTTTGTGCTTAACTTCGAACAAACAAATCGTCATTGCTCGCTAACTCACTTCCAATGCCTTAAAATTAACGGTTTTTGATAAACTACCAAAAGTACTCATTTTTAATATTACACATTTAAATGTTGGTTTTCCTTTAAGTTCAAATTTACACAATAAAAGTGTCTGCGACATTCCAACTGCAGATATGAAGCCTCGAATTTTAGCGTTATAAGCTTACAGCTGAATCACTGGAATATATGTGGAAGATATATATAAAATAGTTTATGTTTCCCTTTCTTGTTCGAGTAACGTGCTTGGTTTAAACTGAAATATCATTTTACGACTGTCATTAAAAATAAGCATCTGGTTTATTCTAGTGGTAAGATATCATTTTTATAAATGTCTCACAAAATTGAAGAATACGTAAAGATATCGAATGGAATATTTTAGCAACAGAATATTCTCTAAGCTCTTCACCAAGATGTTGACAGAATTTTTTTCATCGGTTGGGAAAAGGTTTCAGAATTTTAGTGAATGAATATTGGAATGTAATTCAGATACGAAATTCTTGATGATGAGAAACACACTTGGAATAAAAATATATACTAGAACGTCTGGTATAGTTAACCTGAATATGACCTTGGAGGGTCGAAACGTTGTTCTCTGCTGTATTAATAAAAGTGTTAATACCCGTACCAGCCGTTCTGAGATACATTTCGACGAGAAATGTTTATGTAATATAAAAAAATAGAGCGAGCAACATTATAGTTTTCGCTAAATGAATTGCTATAGACAAAAGTTTTAAATATAAATATGTTGTCATTATCAATAAATATGAATATAATTAGATGCTCACCCAGAACTCCTAAGCGAAAGTTTAAGGTAACAATAATAACTTCAGCGTGACTAGCAACCACACTGCCATCATATATGTTACCAGAATTCCATTCGTAGGACTCTCCGTGAATAATAACGATCACTGGAAAACGAGATGTTTCTCTACCTATGAAAAAAAGAAACAACAATTAATGAACTGTAACAATAATGCGCAGGAAAACAAATATTTAATATAAACATGTGACAATAACCAGAGATAAAATGAAACCAACAAATAACAAAAAGTATAAATATTTAACAGACAACAATGCTTTATCATCTAGTTTACACAATAAAAAATAAAAATTGTTGAAAACAGAGAACAATTGGTACCAATACATAATTAAAACTAGCAAGAATGAACTATGAACAGTGAAAAATACATTTTGTTAACTGATGAAAAACAAATGAATAGGTGGCAATATTCAACAACACTTAACGAACAAGTTGTTGTTGTTGTTTTGAATTAAGCACGAAGCTACACAACGGGCTATTTGTGCTCTGCCCACCACGGGTAAGTGTAAGTCCGCAGACATACCGCTGAGCCACTGGGGGCAAACGAACAAGTGAAATATGTAAACAAAGTAAAAGAGACAACAATAAATAATGAACTGCGGTGATAAACATTGAACAAGTGGTAAATAATGTTATGAAGGGAAAAGTATAGATTTTTGTCAAGGGACGAAATTAATTAAAATTTAATGAATAATGAACCATTGTGAGACATTAAGTAGAGAAACGTAAAATCTTGAAAGATAATAATTAAAAACAAAGACAATAATGAGGGAACAGAAAAGATTATATTCTACTAACAAATAACAAGGACCAGAAGCATTAATAGAAAACAATTACTGTAAATTTCATCAAATAATAAAAAAAAACAGAAAAAGTAGAAATAATGGATGAAATACAAATGACGGCAATCAATAAAGAATTGTTTGAAACGTATAATGAAAAACAACTGTAGGTAATTAAAAACCAATAATATTCACTGTAAAAGTAATCGAACCAAATGACAAGAATAATGCAGCAGATAATTGCTAAGAGACAATATTCGACTAATAAAAGTGATAAAGGAATGGTGAAAGAACTACAATATTTAGAAGAAACTGGTTTAAATAAACAATGAAAAGCAGCACAGTTAATAACTACAAGTAATAATATTCAGTTATATTGCAAACAATAAGTAATAAAACAGTAATAGATAATAAGTAACAAAAATATAATAATATTGAAAAAAATGGAAAATATTTAGGAAAAGAAATTAAAAGATTAGGAATAGGTGCAACAAAAATTGAGAAAACAAAGTAGCCACTACCATCCTGGACACTTTCATGTTATTATTATACCTAAATGACGACCACCATTGAAATAAAATGACTCACAAGGAGCTTGTCAATCAACTGGTCAAAGCCTACTTTGTTTATGCTTTCTATTCTGTATACAATAAGCCAGATGAATTAAACTTATCAAATTTAATTATACTTGTCATACGATGACCAGAGGTTTTTGTTAATCGTATTATTGAAACAAATACGTGTTTATATGGCCCCAGAAGAATCAGATATTTGTGTGGACCCATAACTTGTATGGTTTTTTGTTGTTTTTTACTACTTTTTCCCTCCTTTAACGACTATATGAGGAGGTAATACAATTTCGTACATTAACTATATAGGTAGATTAAAATACAAATATAACATAATGGTATGTGGTATCTATGTATCTACGTCATATATTCATTACTGTTTGTACAAAAGCAGAAATATCACAGATACACTTTTGTTTGCACCCGTAAATCGAATACCAGGAACACATAAAAACAAAGTGGACACAGATCCACGTTGGGAAATCGTGATATTACAGACAGGAAGTTTTAACATAATTTGTTTGTTCCTACGTTGCTTTAATGCATCCACTCCTACACTTTAATTTTTTTAAATATGTTTTCCTTTTCGTCCATGTACTTTTTACATACAAAGTTATGTTAATATCTTGTCTATATGTTATCAGTTAGGGTGTACAACATAATATTTTGGTATGTGGAAATCACTGTGCATGTGTGTATATGGTGTGCATTCTCTTTATTTATTGCGTATATACACGTTGAGAGTGTGCATGCACGCTGTACATGTGATGTCACACACTCTAATTTGCAATTAGGTGAAGTAGTATGAGTTGTGGCTGTGTGCATACACCAAGAGTTGATAGCTTATTAACTTAATTAGCTCCTTCATCTGGTTTAGGCAATAATTAGAATTTCCGGTTGGTAAAACTTGTGATGCAGATTGGTATTTATGAAAGAAACAGGTACTATTTGTGTAACTGAATTGAACTTGGTACAAGTAGTTTCAACTTGTCTTCGGTTGAATGGGAAGCTTGTCAGATAGGAGTAGCACAATTAGACAAAATTGTAGTCTCACTTTAGCACAAATGGAAGAAATCCAGATGAAATGAATGCAATGCTCTTTAAACTTAAAAAAAAATAGTGATCACCGCCAGACCAACAAAATAATCGATATATTAAATATAATAGTGCAAAAAACTGACTTATTCAGCCTTGTTGTCAGAATTCATCTTATAAACACTTTCAGCTTGATGAATTTTTTTTCACAACAAAACTGGAAAAAAATTACTTTCCATCCAAAGATTGAATGCAACAAAAACTGGTTGCGATAGTTTGAACTACCTGTAGACTGCCGTGCTAAGTATTAAATGCTTAATGAAAGCAAAATTGATTAATTTATAGAAACTGTTATAAATTCCTTGAAGAAGAGCATAGTTCGTCTTCTAGCCTGGTTAGTGTTGTTCCTCTCAAAGCTCGTCCTATGTTGGCATACCACGCACTACTCACGTTTCCATATTTTATCACATAGTGCTGAAGGTTGAGAAAAGCACACCACATTCACTGTTTAATTTTACCGCACGTACTAGGTGTATGGAGTGAGCGAGAAGAAATGTGCAGTTTAAAATGGCGTCTCTGTTCAAGGTATTACCTGACGTACGTCAAATAGCTTTTCTTTTGCGGAATGTTTACTGTTGAAAAATCCAAATACTAAAACGCAGTCCATGTAAAATTGCTATATTTTGTTATACAACTAAAAGTGCTAAAAATGTTAGTCAGTCAGTGAGATTGAAAAAATTGTAATTTATTGTTTAAATGTTGTTAAAAGTGTATATTAATTTGTATTGTATGTAATTTATATCCGTCCAGTTCTCACTGCAATAACTATTGTGCTTATAAAACCAAATGACTTTCAATTGTTTATTCATACGTGTCATACTTCTTATGTCAAATAACCATCAAAGTAATTAAAAAAAACATTTTAAATTCTGCAACTTACTTTCAAGTGAAATATTTATGTCTTTTCATACTGACTGGCCCGGCATGGCCTAGCGCGTTAAGGCGTGCGCTTTGTGATCTGAGGGTCGCGGGTTCGCGCCCGCATCGCGCCAAACATGCTCGCCCTCCCAGCCGTGGGGGTGGTAAAATGTGACGGTCAATCCCACTATTCGTTGGTAAAAGAGTAGCCCAAGAGTTGGCGGTGGGTGGTGATGACTAGCTGCCTTCCCTGTATTCTTACACTGCTAAATTAGGGACGGCTAGCACAGATAGCCCTCGAGTAGCTTTGTGCGAAATTCCAAAACAAACAAACAAATCATACTGAATTTTCAATAAAACTAATAGAAATAAGAATCTTTGGAGAGTATTAAATGACAAACTTAAAAATACTGTTTCCTAGGATTAGAGAACTTTAGTGCTCACGAAAACGCATTAACAACGATCATTACGTTTTATTTTTCTGAAGGATTTTGTTTGTTTATTTTTGAATTTCGCGCAAAGCTACACGAAGGCTTTTTGCGCTAGCCGTCCATAATTTAGCGGTGTAAGACTAGAGAGAAGGCAGATATTCATTGCAACCCATCGCCAAATCTGGGACTACTCTTTTATCAACGAGGTGTGGTACTGATCGAGTTGCTTTATGCGAAATTCTAAAACAAACAAACAAACTATTTTCGATATAAAAAGTATGTTACTCAAAAATTATCTTTTAAATTGTGTCTTCTGAACTTAATGCAATAAAAACACTTGATGTTTAATTGTAAACAAACAAAATCTTCAATCGCGCAGACATAGGCCTTTTAAGATTATAAACTCGAAAAGCTATAAAACACTTTTAGAGAGCCTTCTTTTGCACGTCCAACTATCTATAACTACATAACTTCTGTGAAACAGTTTAGTTGTGCTAGAAGTATATATCGTTAAAGAAAGTACCAGGTTAACCAAGCATGAAGTTCTCTACCAGAAACAAATAGCTCTCAACCCTACAGTATACTTTTAAAATTAAGGTTTCACAAAAAATACTTACCTGTATGAAGGTCGATATGAAGAAACAGTTAAAACAATGTAATAAGTTTTAAACAGTAACAAAAAAAATACATTGCACAAAATCCGCGTATTCTCCAATATAAACTTAATTTGTTGTTCCTTTTCTTTGTGCAATGCCACATAATAGGTTACCTGCATGTGATTCCTCACGAGGGATCGAGACTTAGACGTTATCATTGTAAGATCATAAGTCGACAGCTTACCTTGTTGTTTTGAATTAAGCACAAAGCTACACAATGGGCTATCTGTGCTCTGCCCACCACGGGTATCGAAGCCCGGATTTTAGCATGTAAGTCCGCAGACATACCGCTGAGCCACTGGGGGGCTACAGCTTACCAACTGAGAGACATGGAGCTTAATTAATTATTTAAGTACATTTGATAAAAGAAAATTATAAAATGATGAAGTCACTTAAATTTAACCATACTAATAAAACTCAATCACATCATAAAATATGTAAAGTTTTAAACATTATAATATATTTAATGTTTAGTAATTGATTGCTGCCTTCAGTTCAGTTGAAATATAAATCTTCATCAAAAACGTTTAGTGTAGGCATAAATTGAAGGCATTCGTGCAACAGTGTGAACAGAGAACATAGCTCAGTTTTATTCTGAGTTTTCTCAGGACATAGCTCCACTGATTAATACAGCTGAGGTCAAAAAAGTTAATCAATGAAACAACACGATCTTGTCTCGCTTACGTACCATCATATTCCATAGCTCTTAGCCAATTATTTTAATATAACTATTAACTGATTGAATAGTTACCTTTATCTACTTTCTCATTAGATAAAGAAACACAAAACATACTCTGAGATGAGAAATAGATGTATAAATATTTCAGTAATTATGCTTCCCTGCATGATTATCAAATATAAATCCACTAGGTTTACACGTGTTATCGCGTGATAATTCTCAGAAGGTGGCATTTATCACGTTCTTTGTACTAATTAGTGAGAGAGATTCTCCTTGAAAGTTACATTATCTGAATAATGTACGATATTTCACATCATACGAACTCATATTACAATTTTATTACAAAACGAATTCTGCACTCATTCAGGATATTTAATTGAAACAAGCATGTGTAATTATTTCCAAGGAAATCATGTAGTTTTTGTTATGAAATCTCCACCTAGCAAATGTGTAATTAACGTACAGAAGTAAAATGTTGGACATATGAATTATTTACATATACTTAAACGGAAGTATTTTAGCAGTGGTAATGATCTATTTCGATATCTTGAAACCCTAGAGATTATTCCCAAATTGTACAAAATTCCGTTGTTTTATTTTGTAAATTTCTGAATATGTTTAAAGGTAAAATTACTGACTGGAACGTCTGCACTGGGTCCACTGTGGTATCGGATTTCGAATTTTAGCATTATAAACCAATAACTTTACAGGATTTAAAATGTAATTATTGTAATAATTTCTGTTTGAAATCGCAGGCCTGGCATGGCCGAGCGCGTTAAGGCGTGCGCTTCGTAATCTGAGGGTCGCGGTTTCGCGTCCGAGTCGCGCCAAACATGCTTGCCCTCCTAGCCGTGGGAGCGTTATAATATGACTATTAATCCCACTATTCTTTGGTAAAAGTACCCCAAGAGCTGGCGGTGGGTGGTGATGACTAGCTACCTTCCCTCTAGTCTTACACTGCTAAATTAGGGACGGCTAGCACAGATAGCCCTCGAGTAACTTTGTGCGAAATTTAAAAACAAACAAACAAATCAGAAATTGTTTTGTTATTCTTATGTTTTTGATCATTACAAAAGGTCCCAAATAAGCATATGTGCTACAAAATGTAGCATTTAGTGACTTAATTGTATATATTTAAAGTTCTTGAAACATATTTTGTTGTTTGGAAGATTATACATTACTTTTCTCAAAAGAAAACTATTTCAAACTCTTTATATATACTTTTTGAGTGAGTACATATGAAAAGAAAAGATATTTAAAATGAAATATGTTTTAAATGGTAAAATATAAAGAACTGCAGCACAACCTACCAGAGAATTTTTACTTTGTGTAAAAGATGAAACGTTTAAGAAACTGCTTTACCTTCAGCCTGACGATTTAAAAACACATAATTATTTTTCCTTAACACTATCTACCTAAGTAGGTTAAACACGTTTACAGCCTTGTTATTGAAACTTCAAAAACATTTATCAATTTATTCAAATTATAAGATGATGTTTTGTTCACGTTTTTCTCTGTCAAGTTTGATGCCTCAGAAAACCTCACGATCGTACTTGCAAACGTTAACATCTTGTGTGAGTTTTGTTTTTATAATTCTAGTCACATTTGTCTACTTACGCCTTGTCGGAGAATATATATTCAGGTATAAACAGTCCTCACTCTGGTTACGAAGAAAAGGGAGAAGGCGTCGCAGGTAAGCCAGACGTCCAGGGGTCATCTTTTTCAGAGCTTCGGTCTCATTTCGTATATCTGGATACTTCTGAGGACAGACGGGACCAAACCGATCTGCTGTTCTTACTCCTCTCCAAGGGGGAGGGGTAACAGGTGGCATGAAGCGAAGTGACCCTGTAGGCGCCCTAGCATAAGGAATGCCGAGAAACACTTCAGCAGGTCTTAAGTGTTCATTAGAAAATAATTTTGTGAAACCTCGCAAAGAGCCAAATTTAGTTCTCACCACACGAGAATAATAGCTTCTGATAACAGTAGAGGAACGAGGGTGTATGAAGGACACAAATGAAACCAAAGTAAAAATAAATATAGCAAGTGTTCTTGTCATGGTTTAGTCCTCCATCTATCCAACATTTATATATTCACATATATAATATGAAAGTAAGGTGAATATAACATGGATATCCACGAGGGTATTAAACTAGAGTGTCAAGTATAATAGAAACTCTTCAAGTAGACCGTTCACAGAAACAACACATCGCATCAGTTCTGGAAGAGAAATTATATGTGAAATTATTCTGGGAAAGAAAAAATAAATATTATTCTATATTCGATTGAGAATGTAAGGTTGTTCACTGAGATAAATGATTTTGATTTCGAAACAAACATCATTAGAAAACGTTGGACTATTCTTATTCTTAAAGTGATTTTAATCCAAATATCAGGAACTAAATCAAACAAGCTATACTACCGATTTATTTTTGCGTAAGAACCCTTTATGTTGCATTATGTTTACCAAAGTATCCAGTAAAAAGTAAACAGTAGGTAAAACAGTTTAGTATTGTTATATGTAACTTACATTTCCATCTAAGTGTCAGTAAGCTATTAACACACAAAATAGGTCCTCAACATTGGTTTAAAAATCAAATAATTGATACGTTTAGGATATAGCCAAATCTAAACGAAAATAATTTTATTTTCCTTAAAATAACATACACCTATTTCAGATAAAAACAACCACTATGTTATTTTCCTTAAAATAACATACACCTATTTCAGATAAAAACAACCACTGTTTGTTGGTTTAAATATCGAAGAATACTTTACAAAGTACTTGTAAATGCATTCATATTATTATTGTCAGATTATAATCTTCAAATGATTCAAGTCTAGAAGTTTAAAGACCAACATTTTTTGAAAGATTTTTTCATATAATAAATCTTACTTTATATTTTACACTGAATGTCCAGCTTTATTCATGAGTCCGTAACGAATGTACTTTTCAACCACGAATATGGTGTTTTAAAAATTGTATGATATATAAAAACAATGGCCGTATATAAGAGCAACATTTTTTTAGAGGGACATCTTAAGAAATAGTTTAGACAAAATCATTAACTTAAAGGTATCTTTTATCTCGACCTTAATCAGTTAATTGTCAATTATTTGATTAAAGTTTTTAATAATACTTACTTCGACCAGAGATTAAGGCGCTACTGTATGAATTATTCTTGTTTTTTCAAGTGTCAGACTGTACGCTGGACTACAACAACACAATTAAAAGCGCAAAAACACACACGCCCTCGAACCTAAAATAAACCTATCTACATTTCATGACCATGTTCCGTTTGTCGAAAGAGAGCCCTAGTGACTCCAATGGATCGTTGTCGCGGTAGCGGGGTGCGTCTCTTTCTGTTACTTTATATGCGCAGAAGATGATGTCAGCGAATACTGCGTCAGACAAGAGACAGACGCGCAGGAAGCCGTTGCCATTGGAAACGGAATGGGTTTTCGTGCTGACGACGCAGTAGATGGAGAAAGAAATAAAACTATAGATAGCAGTTATATCTATGAATGTGTCAACCACAGCCTGTTAATATATGTATAAGAACAGCGCTAAGACTCATGTCGTTTTTTATTCTCATTTTTGTAAGATAAAATTTGGCACATCTTCATTACTTTACATTCAATCCAAGAATAAAAAAAATCAAGTTTGAACTCTGACATTTCGAATAAGTAAATAAGTAAAATTATTTGCTCAAAATACTATATTGTCTTTAAAAAGTCTAAATCCTACACAGAAATAAATTATCAGATATTTGAAATTATTTTGTATGGGTTTGTTGGTTTGCTTGATGTCATCTGCACCTCAGGTATCAAAACCCTAATTCTAACGTTGTAAGTCCGCAGATATATCGTTGTGCCACTTGGAGTATCTTATATTATAAATTTCAACTCTTAATTCATTAATATATATGTACATAAATGTATAATACTATCAGTTGCCTTTTTTATAATCCCCCAGACACTATAAATGTCTGAGGGTCGCGGGTTCGCATCCCAATCGCGCCAAACATGTTTGCCCTTTTAGCCGTGGGGGCGTTATAATGTGGACGGTCAATCCCACTATTCGTTGGTAAAAGAGTAGCCCAGGAGTTGGCGGTGGGTGATAATGACTAGCTGCCTTCCCTCTGCTAAATTAGGGACGGCTAGCACAAATAGCCCTCGAGTAGCTTTGTGCAAAATTCAAAAACAAAAACTTGAAGAGTAATGATGCGGTACCTTGAACAACAACTTTTCCCCTTAAATTTAAGCAAAATAGTAAAATAACAGAAAAAATAGTAAAATTAACAGACGTTAATTCTAATAACTTTACACATTTCACATTGTTCTAGATTTCTTCACGATTAGGTGATGGCCAAAGCTGTGTACACATTAAGAATATCGCCACGAACCGTAAAATTTAATTGTACGAAGCATTAACTTGTTTAATCAGGATAGTAATTAAAGCTCGCTTCTGGAGACACGTGACAACGTAATGCTTTTAACCTAGTAAAGTTTCACATAAGTGGTTTAGTAACAGCAGTAAAGGAAATATCTGTGATGTAAAGCCCAGTTTTCATTAAATTCAACAAAAGCAAATGTTAAGTAAATTGGGTGTAGAAATTCTAATCGAACTCTGACATTATAAAATTGTTATCAGATTTTTGTCTCCACTTTGATGGGTCAGTAGTACGTTTACGGATTTTCAACACTAAAACTCGGTGTTCGATTCCCGGATTGTATTAAGTAGATATAGCAGGTCATTATTACGGTTCCAGTTAGATTCGAAATCATTTCAGTCTTCTTTTGTTTGACTCAACACGGACAAGTAAGTCATGAATATATTGTGCTCGCACGAACTTTTATTAGTTGAAACTTTCTTAATGTTAATTTTTTTAGTATAAAAGTATGTTTTATTTAAGGCTTAGCTTGGGTTGCTTTAAATTTTGAGCAAAGTTACATGAGGGCTATCTGCGCTAGCCGTCCACAGTTTATCAGCAAAAGGCCAAGGGAGGCTAAATAGTCATCACCACTCACCGCCAACGCTTGGACTACTCTTTTACCAACGAATAGCGGGATTAACCGTCGCATTATAACGCATCTACGACTGAAAGGGCGAGCATGTTTGGTGCAATGAGGATTTAAATCCGCAACCCTCAGACTGCGAGTCGAGCGCCCTAACCTCCCGGCTATGCCAGGCTCACACTTCAGGTAATGTACTTTTAAATCTCTTTCGATTACATAAAATGGCGGATAGATATGCTTTACTAGTGTTGAAATAATTTTTCACCAAGTAACCACGAACTTTTTTGGTTGATATAGGATGTGACATTTGGTAAATGTCATAATTATACACGTATTTGAGCCAACGAAATAAGAGATCAGGTAAATGTCGGCTTTCTCATCATGCTTGTATTTAATACTTTTGGTTAAAATCAGTTGATCTTTAACTTTCTTCATCTACTTGGAAGATCTAATATCATCTTTTAGTTGCGACTATATTTTAATTCATCCGTGGTTTTATGCTGCTCACAAAAGAAAATTTAAGTCATGTATAATTATTCATTGCTATTTATACTATATCAGGATAATCCGGCCTCCTTTGGTTTGAGTTTACACGAACAAATCAGGTTAAATATTACCTTATACCCAATATTAATTCATTCACTTTGAAAAAGAAACAGAAACGTCGTCTTGATCAGAGCTTAATATTCATTCAGTTCATAGAAGATGAAATTTCTTAACGTATTACACCTTAATTAATTTCGAAATATTTATTCAGAAAGCTTTGTAATTTACAAAACCTTTGAACAGAACACGTATTTATTAAAAAAACTTAAGGACTGTAATAACTTAGGTAAACTAAAATGTTGTTAAGTGATAATACAGATATTCTATAGAGAATTCAACTATGACGTGTTTATAGAGCAAAGTACTTTATTAATTCATGAGTATTGTAGTTTCTTGCAACAAACGCCATCTATAAAAACGTTTCAGATAAATGTTTTGCAGAGGTTTAACAGCACTCTTGAAAACGATTGGCGTGTGCTAACATGGTGTCATATTATAGTACATACAAGGCATGACGCCAAAGATGACATGTTTTGTATTCTAAGGAAAAAATATTCTTAAACAAAATCATTAAATACTTTCAAACCAAAGGATACGACATCTTCTAAAATGGCTCTTCAATACTGAAGCAGAAACATTTCCTCTGTAGAACCTTTAGAACAACAACGGATGCTTAAAACTACATTCCCAAACTAACCCAAGACAATAAACTTAATTCGCAGAGAGACTACAAAAGAGAACTCTTCAATCCGGAAAGGCCATTAGAGTGAAGCTGGGAAAATCTCTTTGCACCATTAGCAAGGTAACAAACAAGAATTTGAAGCTGATCACAAGTCTCTTTCTATTCATGCTTGAAAATCAGCAGCTATTTGCTAGAGAAAAACGTCTGGTTAAACATGAATCACAGCAATTCTGTTCGGATACATCCTACATATCTGACAAGTCATTTAATATAAATTCAATAGGAGTCTGTGGAAAATTTATCAAGATGTGTTGTTTATAACTGAGTTGTTCTTTTTCAAACGCAGCAACTTAATACAATGGAAGTTCGTTTCATAAGGAGTTATTAGTCATCATAGACATCACTGTGGGCACAGTCCAGGATAGAGGAAGTATTTGAAAAGGCATCACGATATCTAGAACATCGTCATTATAAAATATTGTCAATGTCTGTATACCGAGTAAGTATATCTCACAATGATGTTTTTTTCATTGTATTTTACTTCTGTAATGATTTCTTTGTAGAAATAAAAAAACAGCAATACAGCAGCATTAATCAATGAACGATAGTGTTGGCAAGAACATTGTGCCATTATGCGCGCTTGTTAATTATTTGAAGCTGTGTTTTAAAACATGTTTTGGTTTACATTTAATCATTTTCTACTTGTACTATCAGATTGTATTCGAAAACTAACTTCTAAGCTACAAAATTAGCGCAAAAGTCAGTTTTACTATTTTCGTCATTCCTCATTTCTAACGCATGTGATATTAATGTTTAACATTTTAGGGAATTAAAAATAAGAGTTTATAATTATTCTGATTTATTTGTTAAATTTAACTTAAAGGTACAAGCAGTCTCTAATTGTTTTTAAGAATGATCTTCTAGGTTTAGTGTTGCTATAATTCAACTTTATTTTTTTAACCAAGTTACGAAATGTAATTACCATGGCTACGTACTAAGGTGCTCCAGTGTAAATCAGCGTTCATTTTAGGGTCCGATTTCGAGGAATCCAAGTAAAAGTATTTTCGTGAAATATCCGGGCTCCCTAAGGGGTTTGGTCAAAAGTTTTACATTTGTGCAAATCTCGGGGCCAAGAGGATTCTCCTGACACTACTACTATTCTTCATTATATATACATGAACACATTTTATACTGTTAATAATTTTATCTTTTTATGTAACCCGACCTCACATGACCTGGAGATTAGAGTGCTTGACTCACGATCTACGGTTCAAATCCTCGTCACCGAACATGTCCGCATTTTTAGCTGGGAGGATGTCATAATGTGAAGGAACGGTTAATGCATATATTATTAGTCAAGTAATTTTACATGAAACTCAAACCTTTGCACTATTGTCATAATTCATGTTTGTTGATATATTAACAAGATGAAAAGACATCAATCACTTATCATTGTTAATGGAGCTCCCCAATGGTGATTAAACATAAATCTGTTTTTATTTACATATTTTATTTCTATCAAGAATTAGTTACAATTATTGACTAATATATATTTGATGATAGCCTAGTATTATAGGTCGCTAAATCTTTTTCAGCGAATTTTATTTTAAAAAAGTAACTAACATTGTGCTTTTTTAAAGCGGTTTTCTGTTTAACTGAACTTTAGTTGGTGAAGATCAAAGCAACATTATCATCTTATATTCGATTAGACCATTAGAGCAAACGTCAGTTTCAACCATCATTGTGTGCTACATATATACGCATTGTACAGGTGTATATATATTAGATCACTCATCTATATGTTCTTTCTTTGACATATAATTTCGTCACTTTAGATAGTATTCGAAAACTGTGTCGTATCTATCAGGTTTCATGTCTTTCAGCATGGTGATTGACAAACATCCCAGACAGACCCCGAATTAGTTTTACACAAACTTTAACAAAGAAACGTGATTAAACGTAACTTCTCATCTGTAACTCACTAAAATATAATTTATAATTCATTAACTATGGTTGCGTAACAGAACGTTTTATTTAATCTGAAATCGATTTCAATGCTGTAACTTTGTTCTTGTTGTCAATTTTCGGTGGTTATCAAGAAAGAGTTTTTTTATATATATTAATATTTTACATATTTTCATAATTTTAATTAAATACTTGAGGTATTTAGAAATTTTGTCAATAAAGTTAAGAAACAAAGCCCTTTACTCTCTTGATGATAATTGAAAAATACATTTTTATTTTAGTCAACGTTTCGGTCTTGCAGTTTCATCAAGGTTAGTAGTCCTGATGAAGCAGCAAGGCCGAAACGTTGGCTGAAATAAAATTATGTCTAAAATTGCTTCTGTGTTTAGACCTCACTTATGTTCATTGTTGTCTTTCCATACAACTTCCACTTCAAATTTATGCTTAAACGACAATAACAACTAATTATTGTTAAACAACTGAATTATTATATTTCTCGGCAACTTTGGTAAGTTTTTAGGTGAAGAGATACGGAATGTAAATGATTTTTAATAACAACTAATCATTGTTAAACAACTGAATTATTATATTTCTCGGCAACTTTGGTAAGTTTTTAGGTGAAGAGATACGGAGTGTAAATGATTTTTAAATTACTGGAATTGTAATGTGCCAGCTTTTACACTGCTACGTACAACTTATATATTTCACTTGTTCTTGCTGATTAAACTAATTTGGATAAGTTAATATACATCTCCAAATAAACCTCATGTTAATTGCTTTAACAATTAGCTCTAAATGCACAAATATTTCAAAGCAAGTTCTAATTTTTTTATTTATTTAGCTTGGCAATCTCTAGATGCAATAATTAGTATGTTATTATAATGCGTAGAACCTATCAAAAACAGCTTGCCTCACCGAATGTGTGCCTTTACTCTTAATGATTTGACACTTAGTAATTCAAAATTTTAAAGCCCTCCAGTGGTTCAGCGGTATTTCTGCAGACTTACAATGCTAAAAACCGGGTTTCGAGCCCCTTGGTAGGCAGAGTACAGATAGCACATTGTGTAGCTTTGTGCTCAATTAAAAAACAACAAAACAACAAATTATAAAAAAAATGTTTTACAAATTAAAAAAGTTCAAGTGTCGCCATCTGTACACTACAACTGTAAGTATAATACAACATCTGTTTGTTTTTCTTCACTCTCTTGCATAGCATAACATATAAAGATTATCAGATACTAAAATATGATCAATATGTTGGAATCATTGTATTTATAAGTGCGTGTGTCTATGTTCTATGTAAGCATGGAATGAATTTATAAATGTAGGTGTTTACAAACAGGGTGTGGCTCACGATAAAAATACTTGTACTGTGAATGAGATAGCTCGTATTTCACGGATCTTTTAAAAAAATAGCGTTTTTTTTTAAGCTTGAGATAGCAAGTGCGCTTTATGAGTGACAGCCAAACTTCACTATTCAGGTGGAAGGAATTATCCGAGAATTGGCGGTGAATGCAGCTGTCTTTCTACTAACTTTAGAATTAAGAACGACTAAACTGTGCACGAACATGGTGAAACAAATAATTCAATCTATAAAATGTTTACCAGTGACCTTAGCGACTTCTATTACAAAGCGTAATGCTGTTTTGAACGATGTAATTAACGGTACAATTCGGGGGTGTAACTGAAAATTTATAAAAACCACAGTTTTGAAACTCATTATCAGAAGTCAAGTTTAAAATGTTTTGATATAAACCGTTTCAATAAAAAATAACGTCAGCCGGCTAGTTGATAATAGACCAATTGTTGGAGAGACATAGAAAGGACGTCAGTTAAAACAGGAGGGAATTCTCAACAGTCGCGGCACTTGAAATAACTTTCAGGATGATTAGAGTAAATTAATCAATGACACCTAAAGCATGGTCAAATACATCAACCAAATTTATTCGACCTTCTGAGTCAAAAACTGTAACACGATTTCAAATCAATCAAATGGAGACGGAACTATGACCTAAAAGTACGCACTTAGAATAAAAAAAAATTCAAAGCCGTTTTATAAGCCGCAATGTCATGGCTAAAAATATCTCTATATGGGCGAAATTAACCGCTTCACTATTTTCTTTTTCAGGTTAATACTGGTAGTAAATATACAGAAAACTTTCTATATTACTAAATGTTTCGTTTCTTGAATTTTACGAGAAGCTACAGAGGGTTATCTCCGTTCACCGTCCTCAATTTTAAAATTATAGTCCAGAAGGAAGATATCACCCATCTCCAACAACTAATCGAATAGTGGTATTGTCTGTTACAGTGCAATTTTCCCACGGCTGAAAAAAAGATGAAATTTGAGTAACCTAGAACAGAGCCGCTTACCCTTAAATTACTATTACATGGCCGAATAGTGGGATTTTATCGTTACTTTTGTGGTAACGTGACACAAACCACGAATCATCAGATTCAAAATGCATGCACGATAACTACCAGGTCCATCAAGCCTGGCATAAAACCTTTTCTAAAATATATTTAGTATATTTAGAAAATACAGGTATATTACAGTAAATGAAACAAAGAATTAATAATCCTAGTATTTTATTTTCTAAGAAGATCTAAGCAATATTGTTGACTTTACTGACTTAGACCACTGAACTTATAACACCTTTAGAAATAAAACTCTTAATTTCGGGAAACTTTCCAGTGTTATTATGTTTGCCATCATATTCTCATGAAGGTCCACTTAAAAATTGCCAAATTTATTTTGAAACTACGTACGTTTAATAATTGTCTGTCTGTTTTGTTATATAAAAGCCATATTGGGCTATCTGCTGAGTCCACCGAGGGGAAAAGAACCCTTGATTTTAGCGTTGTAAATCGGTAGATCTGCCGCTGTACTCTCGGGGGACGTTTCATTAACTCAGTAAAGAAGGAAAAAAGTATTTAAATGCTAATAATTAAATACAAAAAAAATCGAAAGAGCAAAATATTAATGTCAGTAATATATAAAACAAACTTCGATATTATAAAACAAAATGCTTAGAAAATATTTGAAGAGATTTATTTACATCTAATAATCAATAAAAGAACGAGAAAGGATAGACAAAAACATGAGACATTTCAGTGTGCTATCTAGTTTAGTAACTAGGTAACCTGCCAATTAAATTGTCAACTTTTAACTACGATTTGAGTATTATACATTCAAAATTATTTTCATTAAAAGTACGTTAAATATACAACTTAGCAAAATATGTTAGTTTAAAAACTTTATTTCACTTTTGGAAATTCGTTCCCGAGAAACTCTCTCCGAAGAGGGAAGTGTCGCCATCTAACGTTTCAACTTATTTAAATCTTTAGTACTAAAATGAAAATTTGAAACTCGGCTTAGTTACTCGAAAAAATAAACATATGTATGAAATTTTCTTGAGCACGAAACAGAAAAATATGTAGCGTACGATCACTTAATGAGAAGGTTATTCCACGTGTTTTAAAATAAAAAAGCAACACATACGATTATTTATTTAAACGTTAAAATATTTATCTGTAATTTAGAAATTGTCGATGTGAACTGCTTACCTTGAGAGCATATTTTTATGCCTTTTTATTTACTGATATATTCTTGAAACAACACTATAAATACGTTATATTTAAACCTTATTATAATCCTCAGTCGTTTGTATTCGAAACAAAATCTGTAAAAAATAAAAGAAAAAGCTATATTTTCTTGTCACTATGTCCCGAGTTCGCTATCATAAATCGATTAGAAGTTTCGTTATAATAAAGTTATTACAAGTTTCTTCATTTTTAAAAATATTGGAATTTATCCCTCTCTCACAAAGCAAAACATCACCACATGTTCCAAATACTTAAATAATATTCTCATTTTATTTGTTTAATTTGTCTATATCAAGTATTACAAAGAGAATACATATATATATATATATATATATACACATATATGTGTGTGTGTGTGTGTGTGTATTCAATATGTGGATTTTAGGAATATTATGTAAATTGTGGTACAAATTAATCGTCAATCAAATTTATTTTGATCATAATATGCAGACAACAATGTGAACAAGAACAGTTAGAATAAATACAGGGTGGTCGCTAGAAAAGCGGAAAATTTGAGGGTCAGATGAGATCATGAATAAAATGCGTGCTTACTCATTTCTATTTTGATTTCTTTACATCATGAATAAAATGCATGATTTTAATGATTTTGAGCATCTATGAGTGTAATATAACATATGTCTTTAAAAAACTTTGTAAAAGTTGTTCTTTGTAAAAATAAATAGCTGTTTGACAAATTTTCCGCTTTTCTAGCGACCACCCTGTATTATTGTTGTCGTTATAGTATAGTTTAAAATATGAGTTACTTCCTAAACAGCGTTCGTACTTTACGTACGTCACTGTATAAACTTATGTTGAAAATCTAGATAATGATGATTGGCCAGAAGTAGAGAATTTTTTCTATATCTTGCACGAGACACAACTTTAATTGTACCATGGCATAGATACAAGTTTTACTATACCTCTCAAGAGGCACAACTTTCACTACACCTTGGAATAAATACAAATTGTAGGCACTCTTTTGATAAAAAAAATTATATATTCAAAAATTTAAACTGGGTTTCAAAATATGTAAGATTGCTAATATTAGTAATATGCATAATTTTTGTTTAATAAATATTTTTTTTAAGATTCATTCATTTTTTCCTATTTTATTATACGTCCCTGTTTGTTTTTGAATTTCGTACAAAGCTACTCGAGGACTATCTGTGCTAACCGTCCCTAATTTAGCAGTGTAAGACTAGAAGGAAGGCAGCAAGTCATCACTACTCACCCTCAACTCTTGGGCTACTTCTTTACCAACGAATAGTAGGAATGACCGTCACATAATAATGTCCTCACGGCTGAAAGGGCGAGCATGTTTGGTGTGACGGGAATTCGAACCTGCGGCCCTCTGATTACGAGTCGAATGGCTTAACCACTTGGCCATGCCGGGCCACTTACAATGTTAACACGCTATGGACGAAGTGCCAAATGTATAGCTTTGTGCTTAACTAGAAACATATATTTTTTATGGAGTAATTTTTTTTTCTATAAACCATCCATGATGATTAACGCTTCACACCCTCCTTGGTAAAATTTTTATTTTGTTGTTTTAAGCTCAAATTCGCTCCACCTAAAGATAAACATAGCTGGATGCTAACTGTAGGTGAAGAGTTGAATAACGTCATTATCTAATGGAATAAAAAAAATCTATAAAATTGTGTTCATGAAAACAACATTATGGCATCTTATATACCAAAACTATATAAAATTACATTCGTAGACTTGCTTCAATCATTAACAACCCTTGTAGTTCTTTGCTGTCTGCAGAATTTACCTTAAGCTATTGGTATGCCACACTGGCTATTTCCCCTTTGGTAAAATTCCGTCTTAATTCATGGTACAAAATTAAAATGTAATATATTTTTGTTATTCATTCATGGAAATGCATGTGCAGTTTACCAGCAAATTATCGTTTAATATCACCAAAAAATTGATTTTTCTGTTTAAACTTGAATCTTGACAGTTAAGTTACATCTTACTCTTAAGGTTTTAATAATAACACGTTTTGTTTCGTACGTGAACGAACAGCCAAAGGAAAAGTACCTAAAGATATTTAATTTGCGACTCAACATCTATCGTGTTAGTACATCTCTATTGAAGCTTTAAAAAAACACGAAAGTGCGACATAAAAATTACTGTTTTCACTTCTGTGCTTGAAAGGCTTTACAAAATATAGTGCATTTGCAGCAAATGATGCATGGTACTTTGGAACTCCGAGTAAAAGAAGAATTACTGTTTGAGGCATAACCTTAAATTCTAGCTCCTGGTCAATATTTCTGTCAACCAACATAATATTTCGGGTAGGAAAAGCTTTTAACGTAATCGAATGTCACCCATGGTGGAAAAATATATTAAAAAAGAACTAATGGAAAATGAAGTCGTGAGAAAATGAAAGGCTTTGAGAATCCTTGATCTTTGAGAAGAGCCTGTGGTTGCAGATAACACGTTAAAGCGATCACAAATGATGAAAAAAATTGGTATTCTATTACAAATAATTTATGCTAGCTTTAAATTAGTTCTTTTATGTAATTATCACAAAATAATACATAATGTAGACTAAACATTGGGTTTAACGTTTAGTTTTTGCTGACATAATAACTTAAAGAATAAAGTATCTAAATAAAATAAATATTTTGAAACCAAATGAAAGCAAGAAAAATAAGAATAACGTATTTAAGCCGTAAAAAGGAGAGATTTTGTTTATAAGCCTAAAGCTTACTACCAATCTAAATAAAGTAAAGAGTAACATATTCTTCTTGAATATCAAATAAGCTCAATGGTTAAGTTAACAAACCTTACAAACATTACTTTTTGTAATGTTGAATTTGACAGTTATGTGAAGATTGTCATTTATCTTTATGAATAGAGTTATGGACCACGATGCTGTAGATAAACATACTATATCTTTTCTACATTTTTGTTTCGATATGAAAAGATTCAAAATATACTTTGTGCCATTTTCACACCCATTTGTTTAGAAATTCATTAAATTTCTTTCACTTCAGTTGCTCATTGTACATTGTCATTCATCTAGAACAGCACCTTTCGTTTTCTCATGGTTTGCAAAATTAAAAAAAGAATCTATTCTACCAGTGGCTAAATTGATCTCTGGAGTTGACAATGATCTTTCTTGTATTTCATTGTAGAATGACTAGTCACATATGTAACGCCAGTTGCTCTGTCTGGGTAATCTAACATTGACATTTTATGTAACCAAAATAAAAATAATATAGCATGAAACAAAATATCAGGATATTTACTTTGAAATACGATATTGAGATATATTGTTGAAACTTCAAAATAGTGAATTAATAGTAACTTTCCCGAAAAGACAACTGTCCGTTGTGACGACAAGTTAACATACATTTCAACTGTGTTAGTCTTAAATAAAAACTGTCTACTTTAATCTTATACTTCTGTTTAGTCTTTATTTATTTATTACAACTTTAATTGTCAGAGAAGATACAAAACTGTTTCGTACTAAACATCTTGCCAAATCTCCTGTTATTAGCTGACCTCACTTGTCACTCTGAGCGGAATCAGGTTTATCTTTAAGTATCATAAACACATCCATTCGTAGGATTGGTTTATTTTGAATTTCGCGCATAGTTACACAACTGCTTTTCGCGCTAACCGTCCCTTATTTAGCAGTTTACACTAAAGGGAAGGCAAATAGTCATCATCACCCACGGCCAACTCTTCTACCAGCGAATAGTGGGATTGACTGTCACATTATAACGCCTCCACGGCTGAACGGGTGAACATGTTTGCTGTGTATAACGAGTCGACTGTCTTAACTACCTGGCCAAGCCGGGTCCATTCGTAGGAACTAAATTATGCTAGAAATTTTCTTACAATTCAAAATAAGAATAAACAATCACAACTTCTCATATGAACCAGAAAAAAGTAATTATTTTAATTACAGCTTGCGAATGTGCTTTAGATACTTATTTAAATGTTTCTTGAATATATTAAAATTAATCAAATGTGATTCTTTCTTGATATATGAACTTATGTTTGTACTACTTTACATACTTACAGGAAAACTTTTATCAGAACAATGATTAAAACTTTAATCGCTAAATTTTAATTATGTCACTACCGACTTATTGAGCACCTTTTCCGAGCTGGAAAAATTATATTCTCTATATTTTTTGTTTGAATTTTAAAATAACGTTTATTATGTTAAAATGCTCTAAACGCTACTGTAAAGAAAGAAAGGCATGGTAGACATTCACTATTGCTTCGAAAATAAAGTATAAGAAACGTACACACATTTTCGAGCTGAGTTTTTGTGACTCAGCACAAAGCTACGAAATATACTGTGAGTGGTTTGATCATCACGGGTATAGAAGTCCGGTTTCTAACGTTTCAAGTCCACAGACATATTGCTGTGCCACTGGAGTGCTCCAAGTTGAGTAAAGTTTAGTCGGCATTATTACAGTTATGTATATATAAACAACTATGTAACGATAATAATCAGTTTCTTATAAATAGTTTAAATAAGAATAAATTTTAGAAACATCATTCGTTCACTGAATCCATTTAATGGACTACTGTGTTGAAACAACAAAATCTGAGAGCTTCTAGCTTCAAAATGTTCATATTCTAAAGTTTTACACTCAACTTATACAAATGAATTAGGTCAGAACAAATGAACACAAAAGAAAAGATATTTAGTAAGAAAATCTTCCTCCTACAGCCAACATGAATACAGTCTGAAGATATTGGTGATCAGCTGCAGAACTAGTTTATTGGAAGATCTCGTTCCATTTCATCAGTGACGTGTAGTGTGTCCCTCTGGTGGTTGATTAGGATTAAATCCAGCATGATACTCACTGAGGCACCACATAAATTATATATAAGATTTAGATTAGAAAGCTTTGCTGACAAGTCTACAACTTGTATCTTTTTCTTGTTCAATTTGGCCTATGAAAGTCCTAGTAGTATGACGTATCCTACATCAGGACTAAGTCTGGTTCTATTGCTGCCGAACCCGAAATGGTCATATTAATTTGTATTGAACTATTACAGCAAAGGTCATTTTAATCTTATTTTGAACTAAGCATATACTTTACTTTTGAACCATGTCGTCGACTTTTGACAGAAATATGAACTTTGGACTTATCTTTGAAGAGTGTAGATGACAATGACATTGAATGCTAATTTTGATGATTTTAACAAAAGTCCAAACAAGATTTCCAGTGACTTATCGAGCTAGAAGACTTTTCCTTATAGTTTGGTCATAACTATATATATATAATTATCAGATTTAGATTACATTCAGTGCAAGGGACTTTAAAAACCATGTTGTGAACATATAGTCATTACATGGTGCAGTTCATAAAAGGATTAACGCACGAGTACATAAGTCTCTTGGTAGCTAGAGTCCACATTCACATCTTAATTTTTGGGAATTTAAATAGAGCATTGAATCAAAGGATTAAAATTTCATTATTTACTAATTTACTTTGATTTGTGAAATAAGAAATTTAGCGTGAGGGATTTTTATATATAGTCTTAGACACAGGTAACATTTCAATGCAGAAGAGACCTTAAAGCAACTTTCTGTTGTCTAAATAACTGTCGTGATAATAAAATATTTATTAACTGCTTTTTTACTGAATGCAAACATTTAAAATGGCGTATTAAATAGAGCTGATCGAATTTTTCCCTGTTCTTGAGTTTGATTGTTCATAGTTTGCGGGTGTTGCGTAATCAGCTCAGATGATGCTTTTGTAATTTTATCACTCAAGAAGTAAGAGTAGTTTTGTTGTTAAACGATTATCAGGTTTAGGTGCACACAATGTCTGATAAAGTCCAGAACAAGTTCTCTAGGATTTCAGAAACTACTTCTTCCCGACAGAAGCTGGTACTTCGTCAACATTTTATTATAATATTTTTTCATAAATAAAATCGTAATGTAGGTACATAATAATAATAGCTTGTTACCCTGTCTCATTGTATTTTCGTTAGAAAATTCGCTTTGGGTAGAAAGTAAAAACTTTTTCTTTTCTTAAAAGTAAAAATTTGCACACACATAATATTCAAGAATTGTTACTCTTTTCGCAAAACGTAAAATATTTTCTTTGACGTAATATTGTACAAAAAACGTTCAATAAAAATTAAGAAAAGTTTGTGAACTACTTGGAAGTCGCATAATATGGTTTCCTATTTTTAGTATTTATAAGCGAAAAGTCTTGCACAATCTACAAAAAACCTTTAACAGTTTAAATGACAGAAACATATTGTGTCATACAGTGGGATTTTAAACGGTATTAACTGCATTTTCTTAATTCAGTTGTGTTTTGTTCTCTGCTACGAGTAGATATTTATAAGTTATGTTTGTCTTCGGATGGCAGTACCAAGGCAGCCGGTCAATTGGTATAAAGACCTGGCATAACCTGGTGGAAAGGGTACTCAACTTGCAATTTGTGGGTCACTAGCTCAAATCATATAACCGAAAACAGCTGGAGTGCTATAAAACGTAGGGGTTAATCCTACTTTCTATTTTATGAGTGTGTGTTTTTCATACAACAAAGCCACATCGGACTGTCTGCTGAGTCCACCAAGGGGAATCAGACCCTTGATTTTAGCATTGTAAATCCGTAGAATTACCGCTATACCATCTATTATAGTAGCCCAGTAGTTGACAGAGAGTGATGTTCACTTGTTGCTTTACCTCTAATATATCACTTTTAAATTGAGGATTCGGCATGACCATGTGGCTGGATTCGTTATTTAAGGGTCTCGAGTTCGAATCCTTGTCACACCAAACATGCTCGTTCTTTCAGTCGTGGGGGTGTTATAAGTTTCGATCAATCCTAGTATTCGTTGGAAAATGAATAGTCCAAGAGTTGGCAGTGGGTGGTGTTGGCTAACTGCCTTTCCTTTAGTCTTAAACTGCTAAATTAGGGACAACTAGCGCAGATATCCCTGATGTAGCTTTGCGTGAAATTAAAAAACAAACAAACAAACAATCTCCTCGCGGGTCAGCGATAGGCGTACAGACTTATTTACAACACTGAAATTAATGGTTCATTTCAACGCAGTGAAGAGGAAAGGATAGACAATTGTTTTTCACTGCTCTTCTTTAATTTAGACACATTATGCACGACATGAAAGTTTTATGACCTTCAGTTAACGATGTGGCAAAATCTCGCCATTTACTGCTATTTCTGCTGTTAGGAACAGCTATTTAGTAAACAATGCTCGGTCATGTTGTTAGTAGTAATCTAAAGATGTTTCCAGGATCAAATGTGCGGTTAGTCCTTTACGCGCCCCTGAGTGCAAATAGTACTTAATAACATTTTTAGAGAACAACTACTAAATTCTGAGTGACCAGCAAACCATAAATCATAACAATTCTTTACAGGACGACTAGTACGTGAAGAACGCGCCGAAACGAGTATCCAATCTTGCATCAGGTATTGTAAAACGTAAATAACAAGAATAAGGAAGAAAAATCCAAATGTTCATTGTGAGACTTCAGGTTTAACTTTTTCTTTTTTAGTAACAACATGTTATTCCGTATGAGAGGACATGACAATAAGCCAAGAACAAAAACATATTTTTGTTATGAATTTCGCGCAAAGCTATTCAAGAGCTATCTGCGCTAACCGTCCCTAATTTATCAATGTAAGACTAGAGAGAAGGAAGCTAATCATCACCACTTACCGCCAACTCTTGGGCTACTCTTTTACTAACGAATAGTGAGATTCACCGTCATATTATAACGCACCCACTGCTGAAATGGCGAGCATGTTTGTCACGACGGGGATGCGAACCCGCAACCCTCAGATTACAAGTCGCACGCCTTAACACGCTTGGCCATGCCGAACCTCGTACGTTAACGACTTAATAATAAATTTTAAAGCTTACTTGCTGTATTTCTTCATTTGATAATTATAATTGAAATATTTATAAAATTATTTTCCATCTCACTTTTATGCATGAACCTTTTAAGTTCAAATCGGTGGTTAATAAAGTTTGTTTGTTTGTTTGTTTTGGAATTTCGCACAAAGCTACTCGAGGGCTATCTGTGCTAGCCGTCCCTAATTTAGCAGTGTAAGACTAGAGGGAAGGCAGCTAGTCATCACCACCCACCGCCAACTATTGGGCTACTCTTTTACCAACGAATAGTGGGATTGGCCGTCACATTATACACCCCCACGGCTGGGAGGGTGAGCATGTTTAGCGCGACGCTGGCGCGAACCCGGGTTAATAAAGAACGTGATTACTTCCCACTACCTCTACTCTGTAATCAAATTTTCTCCAACAGTTCTGTTTACTGTTCAACCACAGTTGAGTAACCACACAGTCGCGTCCGATATTTAAACAAGTGAAGCATAATGTAACTGAACTCTTCAGCATGAAATATACCTCACTGGGATGTACAAGCTAATTTAATGGATATTAGTATCCATTTAAAAATCAAACTACATATTATTATAACGCCCCCCCCCCGACTGAAAGGGCAAACATGGTTGGTGCTACGGGAATTTGAACCCGCGATTATGAGTCGACGCCTTAACCAACCTGGCCATGCCGGGCCAGCATAAGAGCAATAAACACTAATTCTGCATTCATATTATCAGCGGATATAATGACAAAATGTTGCGTGTATTCACAGATTTAAAAATTTCATTCATCAACTAGTAAAAGTTAATACTACTTGAACTGTGAATATGAATAACTTTAAACAATTAGATTTTTGTATAAATTTTTTGTATATATTTCAATACTTATTCATTAAGACATATTTTTAAAATCGTACAAAAGATGTCGCCACATGAATAGTACAAACAGTGGAGTGAATGATGCGTGGCTTTATATTTGTGTAAACTGTACAATACACTAAGCGTGCTCTGCCCAACACGAGAATCAAATCCAACATCTAGTATCGTGTGTAAACTTACCGTTATCATAGCAAGAGACAGATGTTTTGGCATTAAGACTTCTCATTTTTAATACTTTATACGGAAATTTGAAGTGATAATTATATTAAAAAGGTCATACATATAGTACCCTGCAAAAATTCAAATAAACGGCTTCATATAAATATAGAATAACAGCCATTTATTTTGTTATTTAAAGTTTAAAGTACTGTTTCGGGAAAAAATTGCTGAGCTGTCAGTAAGCTGCAGTTCGATCTTTGTACTTTACAAATGTGTGAAGTCCTTAGTTACTTCAAACATGAACGGGTTTACTTTTACCTACCAAAACAAACATTTTTAATTTGGAATATATGCGGCTATAAATTCATTCTATCGCTGCTCTTGGTATATGGTTCATTTTTGTTGCATTGTAGAAATAACCAAAAAAGGCATATATCCATGCTCATTTGGAATCAATACGCAAAACATATTAGCTTTCAAGTTTTATACATTAAAACGTCAACCGTTATATATTAGAATATATTTTACAACCATTGACTTTCATAACGCCATATTAATTTAAGGCACGTTTTAATAAAAACTTGTTGTAATAAATAAAATTAGCTTGTGGTGAATACCATATGTACAGTAGTTATAAATTGTCTTTTCATCATATAAAACTAAAGTAGAAACTATAGCGTAGAAAACTGGTGGTTGTGAGTTTGAACACCCATATCTGGTTGTAATTTTTAAGTTCTAGAGAAAGTTGATATATGCTCATCTCCACGGCTTTCTAGGCCTTACTTTTCATAAGCCCTCATTTATATTCCCGTTCCGTATATGACGCCTAAACTACATTTTGGTCTAGTTTTTAAGACAATTATTCCACAATGGGATCTAGAAGAAAATATCAACAAATGAAAATAACCAAACTTAATACACTTTGCAAACATGTCATAACGTTGTTTTAAGGCAAAATTATGATAAATAAAATTGGTTTGTTTGGTTTGTTCTAAATTTTGCGCAAAACTATTCGAAAGCTGTCTTCGCTAGTCGTCGCTAATTTAACAATGTAAGACCAGAGGGAGAGCAGCTAGTTGTTACCACCCACCGCCAACTCTTGGGCTACTTTTTTACTAATGAATAGTGGGATTGACCACAACATTATAACACTCCCATGGCTGAAAGAGCGAGCATGTTTGGTGTGACGGTGATTCGAACCTGCGATCCTCGGATAACGAATAGAATACCTTAACCACCTAACCATGCTGGGACAAACAAAACTTGAATTTTGAAATTACGGTTCATAACATTTTTTCCCCTGTGAGTGTATTTGTGTATATGTGTGTTTGTCAGAAAGATTGCTCGAAAACAACTGAATGGATTTGGAGAAATTATGGTACACATTTGGACTATGATTTAAGTTAGAAGTCATTAGTTATTGGAGGATCAAGGACGATCACAGCAAGGTAACGAAAATCCAAAAAATCCCTATTTGTTAATATGGGTATCCATTTTTCACACTAATTTTGCTCTATAACTCAGTACAAAATTATTGGATTTAGATTAAACTTGATAGTCTAATGTAGAATATTATTTTTCATTTTCCTCGTGAAAATGGTTCGTTTCTCTTAATAACGACGGTCATATGGACAAGTTTTTGTATTTTTTGAGAACTGAATATGATCAACCCTTTGTGGCAAAAATATGAGCATTGCTGAGTTCCCCTCCATTGTTTTATAGATCTATGTCTTTAGTTACCAATCATGACATTAATAATTTATTTTTTAAATAAAATTTTGCTATTAATTTTCTTATGCGAAATAAAACATATCTTGTAATATATTAAATAAGTTTAACATATGGCCAATAGGCGTGTTGATTTAATTGGCATAAATATATTTAAAGCTAGAATAGATATGTTTGGAAACCAATCATCAACCAATCTGCTCGAGAAATTTAAATGTAGATCGAAGAAAATGCCACTCAGACAATAATTTCTAATCGATGCTAGAAGAGCACAGACTCTTAATGATTTTAAGATAATTTTACACTTCAATAAGTCAGAATTTCAAATCAGTATCTGTTGGAAGAGAGTTTTTTTTTGTTTGTTTGTTTGTTTTGAATTAAGCACAAAGCTACACAATGGGCTATCTGTGCTCTGCCCACCACGGGTATCGAAACCCGGATTTTAGCGTGCAAGTCCGCAGACATACCGCTGAGCCACTGGGGGGCTGGAAGAGAGGTTAAATATTATCTGAAGTTTCGTATAAGAACACTTCTGATGATAGTGAGCTAGTCTGCTATTTATCTACGAGATATAATTACTTGAAAGCTTGACACAAACCACAAGAACATTTGAAACTTGTTAAAAGTCGTAATGATGTAATAATAAGTTACGATGTTTATAAACGGCAAAAGCAAAACTCCAATAAGCTGCAATTTGTAGTTGAGGAGTTTCTAGTTGACAAACTAATAACCGAAAGCATTCAACTGGAATCAATATTAGCTAGAAAGACTGGGAAATGTTTAAATAGGCTGTAACACTAAATTAGAATTTTCAGCTTGAACGACTCGTATGTAATGCTTGGGCTAGAGGGCAATGCAGGCATAGTTGTCTCCAAGTTTGCTCTACCAACCAGAAGAAAGGACGCCAGTTTGGTTTTTTAAGCAGAATAATAGGATTGGCTGTCACTTTTAGAACGTGTCCACATAGAAATTGTGGAAGGACGAACGGCTCAGTCACTGCTCGAGCCTTGGATCTTCGATGCGTCGTCCGGTGCGATAACCACAAGCTTACATCTGTAATGGTGAACACTAACACAATAATATTAATTACCTTGAAATTTTCTGAATTGATTAGACATATGACTGTACAAATAAGCACTGACATAAAGTCTAGAAAATGAGAAAAATATTTTATTTTACAGCATTTGTTGGTATAACTAATAGACACACATACAACATAAGTGTTTCAAATTGTTATCCCGTGAACACTTTCTAGTACTTGAATCTAGCCCCATGGTGAGAACAATAAAGTTAGAGTTGACTTATTTTATTAATAGGAGGCAGATGTGGCATAAAAATGTGTGGCACTTAAGTATTTTACTATAAGTCGTTTTCATCATATATCTTTGTTAAGCCCATTTAATTTAGTTACTACAGTAAAACCTGTCTCAGGCGGAATCGCACGGGACCGAGTAAAATTTCCGGCTTGAACAGTGAATGTGTATTTCCTTAATGTATGTAATTTTTGAGCGGAACGTTATACTTGTTTGACTCGAGGGAATTGAGACGTTTGTGAATAAGGTTATTGTACTGTTTATGTTATATTTATTATAATAAAAACAAAAATAGACATAAGTACACAAAATTTTAATCAAATTTATTTGAAGAAAGTGTCCAATTTCAGCTGTTTTATTTTGTAAATGAGCTTTCTCATGAGCTTAAAAGAGAACGCTAATTCCATGGCCTTTTCATGAAGTTCATTTTTCCCTTCATTTTTGTATGCAATTTGACAGTGTTAATATAACTTAACACTTGCGATGAAGTAGGGATTTCTATTTCCTTATTATCTTTTCCGCTTTGTTCATCTTCTGAATCTCTCACACTGTTACCATCTTCTATTATAGATTTTAAATCAATTTCATCAGTTTTTGTTAAAACATTTTTGTCAACATTCACAAAACTTTTCACGTTCACAGAATAATCTGCATTAATCTTCTCAATCAGAGTTTGTATTTCACCAGAATCGTCACAACAAACAACTTCCCCACAATCTCCGCCATTATCAATAATAAATCTGTAGTTTGAAAAGTACTTTATTACACATTGGTCTTTTTAAGCATTTGATTGAATAACTTAAAAATGCAATTGCAGCTAACAAATCAATTTTCATGGTCGTTTCAGATACTCTCTTACAGTTGTACATGTTTGCAATATTATTGCAATCAATTTTCTCTATTTCAATTTTATACGCTGTATAATTCAGCTATCTAATGGTTGTAAAACTGATGTCGTACATAAAGGTAGAAAGATTAAACGAACATTTGAAAATTGAACTTTGGATGACAAGTTGCATTATCTAGGAAAAGTAAAATATTTCTATTTTCTTGTTCTATTCTTTTGTTTAATTTGTTCACAAATTCTTCGAATATAGCACTTGTCATCCACGCTTTATTATTCGTTTTCTATTCCACAGAAAGTTGATTATTCCTTAAATTTTTAAAACAGGGCAGGTTTTCACTTTTACCTATCACCCATGGTTTCTCCAGTTTGTCATCAGCAAATGCAACCACAAGTACAGTCAATCGTTCTTTCGAATAGTGACCTTCGGAATAATGACGTCAGAAAAAAAAACAGAATATATTTAACCTGTTTTGTTTGTTTTATTTTAATTTCGCGCTAAGCTACTCGAGGATTATCTGTGCTAGCCGTCCCTAATTAAGCAGTGTAAGATACGAGGGAAAGCAGCTAGTCATCACCACCCACCGCCAACTCTTGGGCTATTCTTTTGACCGTCATATTATAACACTGAAAGGACGAGCATGTTGGGTACAATTGGGATTCGAACTAGCGACCCTCAGATTACGAATCTAACCCCTTAACACACTTGGCCATGCGGAGCCCAATATTTAACCAATACTTACTGTAACAAAACGTCCGAGAATTTATTAATATTTAAAGAAATTGTTAGTTAAACAATAATTGCCCCCCAGTGGCTCAGCGGTATGTCTGCGGACTTACACGCTAAAATCCGCGTTTCGATACCCCTGGTGGGCAGAGCACAGATAGCCCATTGTGTAGCTTTGTGCTTAATTCAAAACAAGAACAACATAAACAGTAATTGATTAATATTTAAAGAAATTAATAATTAAACAATAATTTATTTATATTTAAAGAAATTATTAATTAAACAAGAATTTATTAATATTTAAAGAAATTATTAATCAAATTAGAAATTAATACTTAATCGAAAACATTTTTACCGCCTTACTCAGGTTCTTACCCTATTTGTTGATAGATGGGGGAGGTGAAAGTTTCCCGTCTGCATTACGTAGGTTCCGCTACATAGAGCGCCTTTTATAAAAGAATTTGTTTTTTTTGGAATTTCGCACAAAGCTACTCGAGGGCTATCTGTGCTAGCCGTCCCTAATTTAGGAGTGTAAGACTAGAGGGAAGGCAGCTAGTCATCACCACCCACCGCCAACTCTTGGGCTACTCTTTTACCAACGAATAGTGAGATTTACCGTCACATTGTACACCCCCACGGCTGGGAGGGCAAGCATGTTTAGCGCGTCGCGGGCGCGAACCCGCGACCCTCGGACGCCTTACGCGCTTGGCCATGCCAGGCCATTTATAAAAGAAATAGTAAGATAGTTTCCGACTTAAACAGATTTTGTTGTAAAAAATAAGAAAAACAACAAAATAACCTTCGTAACTTAACAAAGAAAAACACACTCTGTATTTAATCATAATGGGTTTTTTTTCAAATATTCGCTCACGAAACGTTTTGACAAAAAGACCATGTATTATTTTTAGAATTAACCAAAAAGCTACGGAATGGGATATGTATGCTATGCCCATCACGGGTATTGAAACCCATGTTTTAGCGTTATAAGTCCGCAGACATACCGCTGAGCCATTGTTGGGCAAGACCATATGAAAGAAGAACATTTCATAATTATAAATAATTCAAAGAGTAAGTTAAAATTAATCATGAATAAATATTTAATATGGTATTAGGACACGATAAGCATGAATATTTGTTTATTTTATTATTTACAAAATTAGATTGAACTAATAATGCAGAAAAAGACCATCGGCATTCAAAATAAATTATTGTCATAAATTATTTTTATAAATTATTATTATAAATTGTTATTATAAATTTTGTCATAAATTATTATTATATAGATATATAGGTTTTATATATTTAACTAACTTTTTATGTATTTCAGGTAATGCTACATTTTCTATTCTAGGACTCGTGATTCGACTCGCAAGCTGTCATCGCAGGAACGTCTTCTGCCTTTAGTAGCCGCAGCGTACTCTAAAACGGTTAAATTTCACTATTCAATCAGAGAATTGTAGCCAAAGTTGTAAGTACTGTTGATAAGCTACATTATGTCAATTAGAAATATGGATGGCTGTGAGCCAGCTACAGTCTACCATTTAGAAATTAGTAACGGCTGTAAGCATACTACAGTATTCAACTTAGAAAACACTAAGCTGACAGAATTATTATGTGTTTTTTTGTTTTGAATTTCGCACAAAATTACACGATGGCTGTCTGCCCTAGTCGTCCCTAATTTAGCCGCGTAAGACAAGAGGGAAGGCAATTAGTAATCACCACCCACCGTCTCTTGGACTACTCTTTTAACAACGAAAAGTGAGATTGACCTTCACATAGTAACGCTTCCACAGCTGAAAGGGTGAATATGTTTGATGTGACAGCGATTCGAACCAGCGATTTTCAGATTATGAGTCGCGCGCCCTAACCACCTGGTCATGGCAGGTGATAATTACGATTAAATTATTTATCACTAATACCACTTACTGCTTATGTTTGTTCGGTTAACAAAATTTGAGGTATTTTGGCACAACATTTGTTCTATTCCACTTTTGCCACTCAAAAAAAGCAGTATAAACCTTTGATATGTGCCAGGTTGTAGAGAATAATGTTATTTATATGATTTCACTGAACAAAATTATTTATTTTTTAGTGATGCAGACACATCGGATAAAGTAATTGTGTTACAATGGTTTGTATGTGGTACACTGCATTTGCTCAGAAAGAGTAACTATCTTTGACATATTAAATTATGAAGCAGAGACATTTTGTACTCTGTAATATGTCGAGGACTACAAGGTGTATAACTAGTAATAAATGAAGTGTCAGGACACCGTAATTAGACGGTGGTGATTTATTAGATACTCTATTTCCGTGTAATATATACTCACGGTGACGCCATGACTTTTTCATTAAAACATGACAACCTTTGTTTTTGGACAGTAATTGTAAGTTCTCCAATAAATTTTGTTAAAAGAAAAGAGGAATGTTATAGCAAAGTCATTTTCATCAGTTTGTTTAACTAATGAAACATGATTATTTACAATCAACAATGCTAATGTTATTACTTCTTTTTAAACACATTTAATTAACCTGTATATTAACCAAGTTTTGTGTACGTCAATGACTTTGTCGGTTGCAAGGTTCTTAGTAGCACACGAGTTACACAAACATTTAAATAAAATTACCATCAGTATTGCAATTAAAAACGATAACTATTGCAGGAATTCCATATATATTATCCAGAGGAAAAGGGTGTTTATTTGTTTCATTATTAGCTGTAATGTAGCATCAGAAAGTTTATCCTCTCAGTATAAATAACACTCTCTTGTATCACCTAACTTAGAATCTTTCTCTGTGTTATGGCCTTGGCTCTAAACGTTAGAACATTTTCCTGTCTGACAGCCATAATTATGTCGCACTGCATTCTTAGCTCAGTATTTGGATATTTACTTCCCACCAAAATCACATAAGCTGGACGATTCTTGTTTGATATTATTGAGAATATAGCTAAAAATAAGCTTAATAGCAAATATACTCAATGCATTGTAATATATTATAAGATTCAGTTCTCTTGTGTGTCGAATTATAACATTAATTATTCCTAGTGAGTTTGTTATGTAGGTTGGCTTACTTATTTAGTTTATAAGCTACGTTTTAATAAGATCTATATAGTTATATTATTTTTGTTCAGAAATTCCTATTAATTAACACATAACTCCTAAACTACCCATACGACACATAACCTTAAAGGAACTTTATTTAAGCCCATAATCAAAGCTTGACCTTGTGTCTCGTGATTTGAACAATAATTCTACTTTAACAGATACATAAGATACTTTTTATTGTATGGCATATTTCAGAACTTGACCCTATAAAACGAGATTTTAACAATAGGTCTACATTAATAGACAGATAAAATACTTTTTATTTTACGACAAAATTTCAACTTCGCTGCACATAACATTTACTTTTTTTCGTCTAAAGGAACTACATCACATATCAAGTAGAAATATATTTTTCATAATGTCAAAAATCTCAAATTTCATCAATTCATGATCTTAGACAAACACACAGGTTCAAGATGTTTTGATGCAAATGAATAGAAACCCCATAACCCGAGTGCTTCCCAATTTTCACTCCCCCATTCAAAGAAGAAAATCTCACTTTTCGAAAGAGCTCGGGTTATACAGTTTTTACTAATTTGTATAAAAAAATGTATCGATGTAAGGCTTTACTACAAAAACTGTACTAAATTTGACTATGCTACAAATTCTTAACCTTCACTATGCCACATACATATGTCGACTTGCTTGGAAGCTGAACGCGTAACATGAATTTAACATTAGTTTTATAAAATAGAGACAGATGACAATATGAATTAGCTTTAATCTTAGTTTTACTGCAATGTGAATTATCTTGGCAAATAATGTAAATAATGAACCAAAAAGTTTCTTACATTATAAATCTAACATGGAAATTTGCAAAATTATATTCAAATTCTAATTCGATGCAAATGAGGCTAATGCATAATACAGGAAAACGATGTGGATAAGCAAGGATAAAATATTAACATTATATGGGTGACTATCACTTGCTTGAAACATTTGGCTTCTTGTAACATCCGTTTCTACAAAATACACTAAGCGTAAAGGCATTCATTCTACCTAACTCTCTTATGGTTTAGATTGAAGAGCACCTAAATATCAGAAACGTTCAATGAGACACAGCTGTTTGTTTTCGGAACTTACTTGTTTGTGAGCGAGAGCTCCCAAGTCGTTGTATGTTCTCTAAGATCATAGAATGTTTCATCCTAACATCTAATAATATCCCCCATTAATTACGAAATAAACATAATTTGAAGATTTATAATGGGTGTTTGTTTGAAAGTTTTTATATCTAAATTTGTTTATCTAAAGACAACCTCGTAAAAGTTACGGTTTAACCGTCTAAAACATCGACCATTGAAATCAAATAGGCTTACTGTTTTGGATAAAAATAAAGTGAACAGCAGCTTTTATGAAATGAGATTGACCGTCGTGTTGTAACGCCCTAAGGTCTGAAAGGACGACCATCGACTATGTTTGATGTGAAAAGGATTCGAACCTGTGATCCTCAGATGACCACTCGAGTGCCTTAATGGCCTGCCCATACAGGGCGTGATTTAAGACATTAAACTTTCTTTTGATATACAAGTATTGCAAATTATTCGTCAGCCGATAAAATTGGGCATATACGTAGGAGCAAAAATTTGCCCAGTTATTACTTGATTGATATTAAAAAACAAAAAAATGTTTTAAACAAATTTAAATGGTTTTTAGTGTTTGGTTGTAATTAAGCACAAAGCTACACAATGGGCTAAATGTGCTCTGCCCACCATGGGTATCAAAATCCGCTTTCCAGCAGCTCGAGTCCTTTGGCACTGCTATGCCACTGAGGTATTCTTTTAGTGAAAACTGATTCAATGTCAAAACTGGAAAGTTTGAAAGACAGTGTGTCTGAATAATTGCAGTAGTATATTTCACTTTCTAATTAGATCCGTAGTTACAGGTTAGTACAATTACAGATTATTGCACATGAGAAGTTAGCTTTATAAACATGGTTATGCAGTTGCTCAAGATGAACCCAATATATTCAGAATATTGAATAAAACATTGCTTTATAGGTTGAATGCAGATGTCTTAAAGTAAACGGTATAAAAGTAAATTATTTTATTCAAATATATAAAGATATTAAGTTGTTCATATGTTTCCTGATATTACATTTTCTTGGAAAAAAAGGCTGAGCCTATTTCGGTAAAGTTTGGCAGCTTTGTCAATTTTACTGTCATAATAAGGCAAATAATTGATAAAGTAAGGAACGAGTTCAGTGACACAATAACTAAACGTGGTCAAATAGTTAGCATGCCGGACCGTAGATCCGAGGTTCCTTGGTTGGCGTACTTTTAATACACAAAAATGTTAAACAAAGGTTTTTATTTACATTTCTTTCATGAAGAATGTAAACTGAGTTGTTGTTCTTGGGCTTGAGATTATTTTACTGTATGCGTCTGTTACGTGTTAGCAATACAGTCAACGATAAATGAACAGCACGCACTCCACTTGTTTACAAAATAATATATACATATATTCGGAACAAATTATGCGTATATACAACAAATACTTTACACTATAAATATAATATGAATATCATAAACATTATGTCGACTTCAGTCTCTCCTTCTTTTGTCTTTGTCAGTCTGCTGTTTCCTGCTCACCTCATACTATTTATTAAAACGATATATTCTCTACGTCAGTAACTTACAAACACAGTTTTCAATAATCGTCTGCTTTTAACGCTCTTGCGGCAAAAATCTAAACAATTGTAAAATATTTATTCACAAAATAAATTAATGAATAATTATCTCCACAAAATAGCCTTTTATGCTATGAAGCTGAATTAGCCGTTTCGCTTTTGTAACAGATTTGCTAATGTGTATTTATTTTAATATTGATTGTTTCAGTTTAATACACATTTAGAAACTTGTGTAACTGATATTGCTACAAGTGTATCGTGAAAGTCCCTCCTGTTCTCTAATTCTGTTGAAGATTCTCGAGCGCAATAACCAACAGTGTAAATATCTACGTAAATACCAGTATTTTTAGGCTAACTGCATTTTTGAGAATCTCACTTAATGAGCATGAAAGGAAAACAGTTCCATAATATTGTTGGTTTACTATAGCCAGTATACTATATACCTCGAAAGCTGTAGTTTGTAATGAACACTTATTAATCGGAAAATTATGGATATTTTACCAGGAATGTTTATAAATTTCGAACATTACAAACTGTTTAACTTCGAACTTTAGCATTTCTACGAGTACATTACATATCTACGCCGGTAAAAAGTCATCTTGCAAGTGCCGTAAGGCCAGCCAAGAAAAACAGCAGGCTTGTTTGTTTTAGCTGTGTAAGACTAGTGGGAACGTACCTAATCAACACCACCAACGACTGAAAGGGCTAGCATATTTGGTGATTCGAACTCATAGCCTTGAGATAATGAGTCCAGTGCCTTAACCACTTGGTCATGCCGGACTTCGCTAGTAATATAGCTTAAGTCGATGTGTAACAATATCCACTTAGAATGATTTCGCTCATTGTTGTTCAGGACCGTTTATAAAATATTCAGTCCGAGACCAGATAGAAGACTGAATATTGTTTGTGAGTTCGTAATTTTTTTTAATAGAAATCATTATTTGTAACAAACGTTATTCTAAATTTTATCGTTCTTTGTATATTAAAGCTTTTTATGCTAAGAAAGAAAATTGTGTTTGTCAATCTTGTTGGTACATATCATAAATTTAATACATATTAACATTTAATCAACAACTAAATTAAAATTAAAATTTTTGGCTGTCTGAAATCATAATGCTTAATGCATGTAAGATAAATAAATTGGTGATTAATCCAAGATACATTTTAATACGTAACATCACGCTCACATAATATGACACTCCAGCAGAAAATACTACTTACTTTAAAACTTATTTATAATCAGCATTCTAAAGCATTTAAAACCTGACAACTTTGCTCTGTTTGTTAATTTCAAGATGTTTTTTATACTTCAATACTAATATAAAAGTTGCTCTTCTCATCATGAGATCATCTCTAGTTCTAATTTTCCTCTGTAAAAAAATAACCGATGTTATAATAAAATGTAATGTACACTTCTCTCTTTTACTAAAAAAAAACATTATCCTTTTTTAAATATAAAAAAAAATTTCTGTAAGACTGAATACGAGATTTCAAAAATGTGTTTTATGTAAAAATCATTACCCCGAATTAAATAACAATCCTTACATAACAAGTTGAGAATTGCAACTCTGGGCAAATCTCCTTCTCATCTACACAACTAGGCTTATAGTGAGGTTTCCTTCTGTTGTAGATATTCTAACATAAATTAAGTTTAAATGTCTTTTCACACTACGACACTAACTTTGTATATTTTATAGTATGAGGGTACATTTCATTTTGTTTGATATAAATGCTATCCCACACATACTAACCATATAGGGCTCCATCAAAGTGTTTTTTCTACACGTAGTGTAATCAGTTTCTTCTTCAGTACGTTTATAGCTTTACGCCGTTCTATGACGTTGGATACTTCCCTGAAGATATAAGAACTGAGATATAAAGCTGGATTCTAAATCTGCTTAAAAACTTTATAGTTAGTTAAAACATTACTCTTGTCAATACGTTGATGGTTTCATATCCCAATCGGTCTCACTTTTTATATTTTTCTGAAGTACCTCCACATTACTCAATCATATATTATTGAGTCTTCATCAAATAAAAGTTATAATAAAAATAGTTATAACTAAAAATTATAACCAAGATATACATGAGGTTTACATAATTAATAAAAATAAACAATCTAAGGAGAGTCTTGTTAAAAAAATAAGGGATACAATTGGATCGTTCGTAGTTAAACTCCTTTAAAACAATATAATGCTGAAAGTTAATATGATACGGATGGTCATGTTTAGAAATTCAGTAATCCCTGCTTTTCTAAGCATAGTATAATAATATTAAACCAAATGACGGACCTATCGTTACATTACACATGTGATAATTCAATTGAGTATCTGTAGAAAGCTGCGAGTAACACAATTATCAAGTTCTTGATGCATGTAAAGATTCATTTCGCTTTCACTAACTCCACCTATTATAAGTGTCATTAACCTAGACTACATTAGGCCAAGTTAGATTGATCGAAATAAATTTGTTACTATAAGGAAAAATATCCATTAAAACAAATAAAAACAACCAACCTTGATTACTGTTTATTTCTTGAGTGAAACATCCTTGTAATGATTACCAATTTCAGCATGTTTTATAATTTTTTGTGGTTAACTTTCACCTCGTTTTATCATCATATGTTTATATAGTAGTTTAACAAAATATAAACAAGTTAATCTTCATATCAATTTTCTGGATCAACCTAAATATGACTAACGTAAACGCTCTATTGATTATATATCGAATGGGAATCATTATTGGTTCATGTTGTACGATAGTCTAATGTCTTACACTTAGTGCAAACGTTCTGCTGAGTCAAGCATGGAATTGTATAGATTGTTAAATTTAATAACGTTATTCCACGAACCATTTTTCTTGACAACCAACTTGACTTGTTACTTATGAGTACAAGTTTCATAACTTGACGATAAATAGTAAAAATAGGCCTGTTATTGACTTAACTCAATATTTTAATTTATATGCGTAAGCGTCTAATAAACTGAAATGCACTGATGCTTTCAAATAAATATACATGATTTCTTTGCTATATAAAATAGTCTTTCGATTGATGTATGGATGAGGTTCTAAGATTCATCACAGTTTAAAAGCATGTAATCATACAGTTGTATCAACTACATCGATATCACTGGTGATGAAAAGTAAGTAGTTCTCTCAATATCATGATCGTTAGAGCACTGAACGCTGTCTGTTCGAAATATTCATTTAACTTACCAGTACTTAGTGACATTTGAAAAGAGTGAAACTTTCACTGGGATCACTAGTTCATAAAGTAACCATGTGAAATGATAACTTTTCTTTCGTTGCTATAGCTCATTAACATTTAAGTATACGAAACGTTCACCAGAATCACCAGTTGATAAATTAACCAAGTGAAATGATGGATTTTCTTTTGTTGCTACACTTTATTAACATTTAGGTATACGAAACTTTCATTGGGATCACTAGTTCATAAAGTAACCAAGTGAAATGATAGCTATTTTTGTTACAATATCCTAGTGATTTTTATGCAAATTAAACTTTCTCTTGGATCACTAATTCTCTTTTTTGTGAATTTTCACATGGATTAAAAGTACGCGATATACAGAAAGTAAAAATGTGTCAAGGATTAATTATCATGAAGCCTAACGAATATTAGTCGAAAATTATGTTTTTTATCCTTAATCAGAATGACATGTAAAAGAATTAACACATCTATTTTGAAAGGATTCATTGAGTCATTTACGCGCTGTGACATTTTTTGGCATTTTACTTCATATTTCTTAGATCATCCTATTCATATAACTGGAAATTTAATTACTTCGATATATCTTTAGTTTCGGTTGAGATCAATAAAGCGATTTATTCTCAAACGCCCTGGTGCAAGATAATTAACGAAAAACGAAGACAAGCGCCCACAGTAACAGCTTTCATTTGCACATAAAATGTTTAAAGAAACAACGAAAACGAGCATTACATTCAATTTAAAGACACTAATGAATTATTTAGTTAATTAAACCAAAGAAATCCGATAAAATGGGTGATTTTGGAAGGAATGTTAGAAACAGAAATAATCTCTTTTGAGTTACTTGTTTTTAAATTGCTATCCATTTTATTTTTGTCATTCTACGACATTTCGAAGTTTCAGTAACGTATTAGCCAGTTGTAAATTTCAATTAAAATCAATCCCAATTGAAAGCAATACCTTCTTTTGATATCTGAAGAAGTTTAACCTTTGCGCTTTTGTTTAAAATGAAAGTTTGTTTGAAAACCAACTTAGATTTGTTATAAAACAAAAACTACACAAGTTTAAGAAAAGTACAATTGATTTCTTGAGCAATAACTGTCTGTTTCTGAAAGAAATTGCTGTAGATTAAAGGATTAATTCACGTGTTTGGAAGACGTCTGAGTACAACAAGCATTACGTTGATTAAACTTATATGTAGGATGGTTTAAGCTTGGATAATGCACTTCCTTCACTCTCTTTAAGGTTTAAGAATGTTTGGAAACTTAGTGTGTTTTTTAATTTATAATTAATGTGTATTTACAAACTCGCCAGACTTAAAATTTTGCTTTGAAAAGCAGACAAAATATATATTTCATGAATGTTATATGAAGTCCACAACTAATTTTGGAGTATTATATAAATATTTTATGGGTCGTTAGTCATCAAAGACGTATATTACAATTCATAATGGCTAGAATATTATTGAAAAAATCACGTTTTTAAAATACTTTACTTTAACCTATCACAATATGTTGATTTTTTTTAAATATTGTCTTCCAATCTTCAACGTATCATATAACTAACCATATACTTTATGTATTAAACCAAGATGGATGCCTTTAAAAATTGTGTATAAATTGTAAAATAAAAGTAGGAGTTAAAATCACTTGGCTATTTAAGTTAAAATTTTGATAAAATCTTTCAAAAACATAGAAACAATTTTGAAGTTTCAAATAATATATAATAAAATATTAAAGTAAGGAATACCCACATTTTAAGTACACGAAATACGTTTTTAATAGTGGTTGTTGTTGAGATTTTTGTATCAATCCGCTCTTCAGTTGTTTTGTAATACAGGCTGTCTCTATACTTGGAAGTAAACATGCAATCCTGCTTTGAATGAAGAAGAATGTTCCGATAGTGTGAAACAGCGTAAAGACTTTCTAATAATGATTTAAGCGAATAGTTAATATTCTTTGTTGTGTAATCATTTGTTATAAAACTCTAGATAATTTGTTATTTGAGTCAGATTTTATTTTACTTAGCCAATACTAAAAAAAATAAATAAATCAGAGGATGTAGTAGAAAAGTTTTATACGGCTCGGCATGGCCAGGTAGGTTAAGACGGTCGACTTATAATCTGAGGGGCGCGGGTTCAAATCCCCGTCGCACCAAACATCCACGCCCTTTCCCACAGATTAGAAGTTGAATGCAATTAATCACCTGGCTCTGTCGAGTCTGTTGTTTGTTATGTATTCTTTTAACATAATGATACGTGGATTGATTTGTGAATGGATACTAATATCCATTAAATTAGCTTGTACATCCCAGTGAGATATATTTCATGCTGAAGAGTTCAGTTACATTATGCTTCACTTGTTTAAATATCGGACGCGACTGTGTGGTTACTCAACTGTGACTGAGCAGTAAACAGAACTGTTGGAGAAAATTTGATTACAAAGTAGAGGTAGTGGGAAGTAATCACGTTCTTTATTAACCACCGATTTGAACTTAAAAGGTTCATGCATAAAAGTGAGATGGAAAATAATTTTATAAATATTTCAATTATAATTTTCAAATAAAGAAATACAGCAAGTAAGCTTTATAATTTATTATTAAGTCGTTAACGTACGAGGTTCGGCATGGCCAAGCGTGTTAAGGCGTGCGACTCGTAATCTGAGGGTTGCGGGTTCGCATCCCCGTCGCGACAAACATGCTCGCCATTTCAGCCGTGGGTGCGTTATAATATGACGGTGAATCTCACTATTCGTTAGTAAAATAGTAGCTCAAGAGTTGGCGGTGGGTGGTGATGTCTAGCTGCCTTCCCTATAGTCTTACACTCCTAAATTAGGGACGGCTAGCACAGATAGCCCTCGAGTAGCTTTGTGCGAAATTCAAAAACAAACAAACAATTAAAGTAGGTTTTCATTATTGTATGAATTTAAGCAAGAATGCCTTGTTTTTAGTTTTTTAGTTGTTGTTAATCAAATACGGATCAAAATGATGATACCACAGAAGACTGAGTACCTTATAATAAAATAATTTGTAAGTTGCAAACAAGTTAGTCACATATATCAGACGACATAAATTTAATGCGGAACCGTATTTATTTAACTTCATATTGATATTGTTTGGTGTTGCGCACCCATTGTGACGCCATCGAAAGAAGGCCGTTTTCTATAGAAGGTGTGTAACAGACCTTCATGGCCTATGATACTGTACTTTAAACTCATGTGTTCGTACTGGTGATTTATTATTTTCTAAGTTGGGGATATTTCCGGTAATTAGAACCATTGAAAGACAAAGGAATATGGATCATCTTGGAACACTAAAAAACATAAAAAAGACCTACAACAAGTCGTATCCAAGCCACAGTAAACAGGTGATAATCCACAAACACAAAAGTCAGTAGCAAAATACGTCCACGTAACGCGAATTTCAAAAAACATACAAACATAGACACAGATATGTCTATATACCATATTAGTTATGGAAGCCTGTTCCATCCCTGGAGAGAAAATGGAGCTCTAAGTAATATCAATACTGATTGTTCCACCTAAGTTACCGATAGAGATGGTTACTTAGCACAGCTTTATAAACCTTCAAGATAAGAAGTATGTTTAAAGTATTTTATCACGAGAACAAATTATCGCTTACAAACTAAATCAAACAATTTTCTACCAGGTGCGGATTGATTGAAGAGTTTTTAATAGTTAAGCATAAAGCTACACAATGAGATAACTGTGCTTTGCCCACAACGAGTATCGAAACCCGGTTTCTGACAGTGTAAGCCTACAGATATACCCCTGTGTAATTAGGAAGCGGTGTTACAGAGAGTATCAAACTTTAGCAGCAGGTTAAAGGTCTTAAAATGATAAATTTTATTTTATTTTTAAATAAATCGCACATTAAAATACCACTTTCGATAATTCCCTAATAAATAAGAGTACCAAAAACGTTTTTAGATCCGTTGATTAATATTTTGATAAAAAAAGAGGAACAAAGTTTGTTACGTATAAGCCATAGACGGTTTGCAATTAATTGGTATGTTTCGCTTCGCTTTTTATTTCCTTCAAGAAGACTGTAGGTGATACTTCATGCACCATCTGTTCAACAAGTTGAGCTACACGAAATTCCCATCTTTTTTGAAAGTGAAAAATACAACAGGAAAAAACAGTGAGAGGAATTGTTTGGTCTAAAAAAATAACCAGTTCAACGTTTGTGTGAGTAATAGCATTAAAAAAGCATGGCGTCTATAAAGAACATTCGACTGACAGAAGGATAAAAGTTAAGCTTGAACGTTATTTTACATGTGGACAAACAGATGTAGTAAATCTATCTTATGTAAGTTAGCAGTTCCTGTAATTCTGTAGATAAAAATTATAACTTATGACTAGCTAACTATTTATTAAACAATAAGCATTCAGTAATTGTACATTTACTAAGTGTTATAATTATTAGGAAGTGCAAAGAAGATATTGTGTTATTATTCCACTCAGAATTAATCCAGTTATTACTTTACTATTATACTGCTGTACATGGTTATAGATTCAATGTACTTCACGCCGTTTTCAATCATTGGATTCCAAAATATATAAAAACTTACTGAATTATGAACTGTTTCAGTTACTAAATGGAATACTTCCAATTCTCTAAACACTCTGATGCAATGAAATGTGGTTCGCCTTCATTAAAAATAATTGTTTTTGTTTTAAATTAGTGTATTTGTTGGAACATATGCATTTAACATAAACTAAATAAAACATTACGATAAGTATTATATGTTGTCAGACATTATACTTTATTGGTGCTTGATATACGTTGTATAAACTTCAAAAGGTATGAAAATCAGTTCCACAGATATTCATATTTAATACTTCAATTGGAAATGTTACTCAGCATTACGATGACGCAATATCTCTATCGCCTGTTGAAAGAAGAATGACAAAACTTTATAAAGTTCTACACTGGTGAATAAATCGTGCGGGAAAAAAGTTAATTCGGATAATAGCAGTCTTCAAATAATCCATATTAAGTGCAACACGATACTTCGTTTGAGGAATCCCAGCTTAGAAACAAACAATATTCCAGTCAATAAAATATGTGTTATAAAAGAATGAGAAAAACGCTATTTTAGTCGACAAAACATTTAAAAAGATAGAAAAGAATATTTCACAGACCACATTACGAAGTTTTATTCTTGAGATTCCCCGAAGTGTGTGACACACACACAAAGGTTATCATAAGCAGATGTTAGCATTTTGGAGTTTTCGTGGCCAACAATTGATAGTGTTAGACGGTCACAAACCTATTGAAAAAAATTCTTTGGAAAAGAATCTCTATAATGAATTCCATAAATCTGCGGAATTTAAAATATATATATATATATATTATTTAGTTGGATGGAATTCGACAAGCTATTATGATAAACTTATCCTTGAAGGAAAAGTAAAGTAAGATTACTGTTTTTTAGGCATTACCTCGAATATAGTTTATTATCAAACGTTTTGAAGTAACTTTACTTTTTAAAAAAAAAAAACACTCGTACAAAATGTTTCTTTCACCCACAATACGATCCTTATTCTTTAACTGCTATTAGTAAATATTGTCTATAGTTGTAATGTATAATTTTAAACAACATTATATTTCCTGGAACATTTTGGAAATATATTTGATGATAATAGAAATGTAATAGCATAATTTCTTACGATCCTTAGTATACTCAGTTCTAACCGATGGACCTGAGAAACATCTTTCTCCATTTTTGTCTGTTCACACTGATTTATTCTAAGCAATCTGTTGTTTCTGCATGCGTGTTTTAACATGAATTTTAGGACAGTCAATGATCATCATAATTCCAAGGATTATTAATTTTATTTTCATAAGCATCGAATTGAATTAACTGTAGCAAATATATATATATATATTAATCGATGGTGAAAACACTAGATTTTCAATAAAGGTTTATAAACAAAAACATCGAAGCAAAGCAGGCAGCTGTTTCCAACAACAGTAAGTAGGATGTGGTTAACTAACCCTAAAAGTCATTATATTGCTGTATAAAATAAAACTACTGCTTTCGCAGCCATTAAACTTTTTATCTACCTTCCAGTTTGGGCTAACGTAGTTTTAACTACTGTGTTTTTATCTTGTCGTTTTCGTTGTTTTTTCCTCGAGGCTTAATAATTCTAACTTTATGATCATTCTTTTCAGTGATGTCATTTGACGAGTTAGCGAGAAATAAGGTCCGATAATGATTTTACTTTGTAATATTATTCTCACTTTTATGAAAACCGATTCAAATAAAGGATGTGGATCAATCACAACCCAGAATCTAAAACCCAGTTTTTCAAAAAAAACAACAAACAGACAAACTCTGCGATTGTTTTTTTTTTGTTGTTGTTGCTGTTTCGCAAAACTTATGATTGTTTGTTTGTTTTTTGGAATTTCGTACAAAGCTACTCGAGCGCTATCTGTGCTAGCCGTCCCTAATTTAGCAGTGTAAGACTAGAGGGAAGGCAGCTTGTCATCACCACCCACCGCCAACTCTTGGGCTGCTCTTTTACCAACGAATAGTGGGATTGACCGTCACATTATACACCCCCACGGCTGGGAGGGCGAGCATGTTTAGCGCGACCCTCGGATTACGAGTGCACGCCTTAACGCGCTCGGCCATGCCAGGCCCAAAACTTATGAAGAAGTGTTAACTGACGTTTCTTGTTGTAAGTGATAAGTGTATACAAACAGAAATTTTTAGCCCCAAGCAAAATAGCTGTGCCTTTTTTTTCTGAAAAATGACACAAACTGCTGAACATTTCAGGTACCTTCATAGAGGGCGTCAAAAAACGAAATTAATGGCAGGTATTTTTATCAATTAATAATCTGGAAACACTCAGAATTTGTTTCATTTCAACAAGTAGCAAAAAATCACTAATGTCCTCCTATGAACTTGGTTTTTCCTTTCGTGACTCAAACAAACTTCCTTACTTCTGTGTGTGAACTACTTACGCAATTCTATGAATACACTTCTTCCCTCATATAATAAAACTTAGGTTGTTTTATAAACAGAATAAATCCTTCTCCTATACTATTTAATTGGCATTCTACGGTCGCAAACTCCAATATGCTAATTTATTTTTGTTTTCTATTATACTAACTCATGCTTATGTCTAAACGCGTTCACTCTTCTGATACTATTAAACTCTTTTTTTTTTCCTCTGGACTGCCAGCCAAATGTGCACACATTTCTCAGATTTGGGTTTTTATTTTTTTCAATCCCTTTAATACTTTCTGCTATTCTCTGTTGCTATAGTTATCTAACACAAGTGCTTTATGCTCTAGCTATCTAACACAAGTGCTTTACTAAACGTTAATATGTCAAAGAGTGGCTTGAAAAATGAATCAGTATAAATCTCATTTTTGAAAACCTGAGATTCTGGTTTGGATCTACTTTACGAAAGTATAAATATGCGATCTAAGTGAACTAATGCCGTCCACATTCAAAAAGGCGTATATGTTTATCGTTCATAGTAATAATGTAGCTTATCATGCATGTAAACCAAATCTATTGTATAAATGCGTAGAATAACATCAGATTTTATTGAGTAAGTACATTTGGAGTCAGTTCTTCATGTCCTTAACTATTATGAATAGCATTGTGTAACACAAATTTTGTTCCTGGATCGTATGTGTTATTTCTTAATTGCTTATGTTGTAAAAGTACAGAAAATGGCCATTATTCCCTTCAAACTTTGCTTTTGTGATCTGGGTAATGAAATTTAGAAATTAACTTATTTTCTTTGTAAAAACGGGTAAATTTGCATTTTTCATTTACATAAGATCTAAATAAAACAGCATATGAATCAAAATTTACGTGTATTTATGCTAAAGCTGTACAGAAATGTTTAGAAGTGAGTAGATCTTCGAGATTTGCGAGTGTAATGTAAATCACTTTCACGTATCAGCCCCCAAATACAGTCTTCCATCATGTTTTGAGTTTTCGCTTCCAGGTCACAAAAGCAAAGTTTGAAGACAAAAATACGTCTTTTCCATTTACTGTAGACATAAAAAATTGGGAAATAACACTTTCTGCCCAGGAACACGAAAAACTAAAAATTTTGTTACATAGTGTAACAACGCCACTAAAAATCATAGTTCTACAACACATAAAAATTTATTTTATAACATCTTTAAAACATAAAACCAAAGTTCATAAATTATTGAACGAAATTAAAATAACGTCAAGTCTACTGGTTCAAAGCTAGTTAATTTTATTAATACAGTCCTTTTAATTTGCGTAGACTTCTGTTTGTTTGTTTTTTGGAATTTCGCACAAAGATACTCGAGGGCTATCTGTCCTAGCCGTCCCTAATTTAGCAGTGTAAGACTAGAGGGAAGGCAGCTAGTCATCACCACCCACCGCCAACTCTTGGGCTACTCTTTTATCAACGATAAGTGGGATTGACCGTCACATTATATACCCCCACGGCTGGGAGGGCGAGCATGTTTAGCGCGACTCGGGCGCGAACCCGCGACCCTCGGATTACGAGTGCACGCCTTAACGCGCTCGGCCATGCCAGGCCGCGTAGACTTCTAACTAAGAATAAGCTACAATAACAGTTGTGAGGCTTCAAGAACAAAATAGTAACAAGAAAATTCAGTGTTTCATGTAACTGTTAGCGGAAAACTTGTGCTTAACACTTATTTTCTTTGTCATGAAAATTAACGTTGTGGCATTCTCTTTAAAAGTTTCATTGATGTCGAAAAGGGTTACAAAATAAAATGTTGTGAGAAAACTGAAGAGAAACTTACAAGGAGAATTCAAACAAAAAGAAGTTAATTTACCCAAATGACTTATTTTTAAATAACAGTGATAAAGATTCTTAAATACTTTGTTGAAGGAATTTATGTATATATCTACGTATCTCTTTAAAAATTTACATCTTTATTCTCAACATTAAGGACTGAAGAAAAAAGAAGAATTAACATGTAATGCAATAATATCTAATAGTTTCAACACAACTGGATTATTCCTTTTCTTCAAACGCCACGCAGCAATTTTAATGTGATGTTATGTTCTGAAGATTAAGTTTAGACAAAGCTTTCTTCTGAATAGAAACATCTTACTCTGGAATAACTCATTTTTATTTAAATTGAACAACATTGTCATAAAAATTTTGAAAAAGGTGTTTGAACACTGAAGTTTTAAAAAAAACAACTTAAGTTTTTTTGTTTTGTTTTTGAATTTCGCACAAAGCTACTCGAAGGTTATCTGTACTAGCCGTCCCTCATTTAGAAGTGTAAGACTAGAGAGAAGGCAGCTGGTCATCACCACCCACCGCGACCTTTAGCTACTCTTTTACCAACGAATAGTGGGATTGACCGTCATATTATAACGCCCCCACGGCTGAAAGGGCGAGCATCTTCGGTACGAACGAGATTCGAACCCGCGACACTCAGATTACGAGTCGTTTAATACGCTTGCCCATGCCGGGCTAACAAGTTAAGTATGAAAGGTGTTTGTTATTTAACAGGTAAGAACTTGCACTTTTTCACGTAAAATTCAAATTTTTCATTCCTTGATAGCTGAAGAGAAAATTAAAATATTTTCCAGCACAAAGCAGCTCATCGAACTTTATTAGTTTCCACAACTTCATATGGTTCTTTTATGAATGTCAGTTCTAAATTCTTATAGAATTATTTATTTACTTTTGACTTTGTACGTTAAACTCTGTCAATGTATTGGCATCTTTGAGAAAATAACTTATAAGCATAAAAATTATACATAACACTGATCAATATATTTGACTTTCCAGTTAGAGGTATTAAAGTGTGTACTTCTAGGTATAAGGTAATATATCGCGTTATTTTGCGCACATTAATAATTTAACTGCACGTGGTCTCGAGTACAGATACGCAGGCATAAATGTTTAACAAAGAACAGTTGCTTCTTTTAAAAAAAAATTTCATCAAACATTACTTATTAAATTCACATGTTTGATAAACTCAGGAACTAATCCGACAGTGATAAACTGTGAAGAAAAAGATATCTGGGTTTTAAGAACAGGAATTTCATTATATATTAGATTCCTCCGGGAGATGATAATGTCTTTTTACTGTGATACGACTTTGAATGTTTTAATCTCCGAAAACTATATAATACAAAATTATCCCCCTTGATGAAAACATGCAAGTTTCTTAATTATAGCTTGACATAAAATCGACAGAAATCTCAAAACCTAAATTAATTGGAGGCTTTTAAAGTTTGTGAAGCGCTCAACATTAACACGTGCTTACACCGAGGTTGCATTTGTTTGTTCGTAATAAAGCACAAAAGTACAAAACGGGCTATCGGTGCTCTGTTCACCACGGGTTTTGGAAACCAGTTTCTGGTGTTGTACAGACTGTGTCACTGGGGTCTCAAGCTTATTAAAAATAATATAATGAAATGATTACATTATTTTCAAGTATTATACTTTGGAAATAATTTGTTTTTGGAAATTCGCACAATGCTACTCGAGGGCTATCTGTGCTAGCCGTCCCTAATTTTGCAGTGTAAGACTAGAGGGAAGGCAGCTAGTCATCACCACCCACCGCCAACTCTTGGGCTACTCTTTTACCAACGAATAGTGGGATTGACCGTCACATTATACACCCCCACGGCTGGGAGGGCGAGCATGTTTAGCGCGACGCGGGCGCGAACCCGCGACCCTCGGATTACGAGTGCACGCCCTAACGCGCTCGGCCATGCCAGGCCTGTTTTCAGTGATAAAAACATTGCATATTCTGAGCATGTCTTTAGTTTCTTACGAAACTGACATACAACAACTCAGTTATGCTATTGCAAATAATAGTTCTCGATCACTACAGTTGTCTAAAACTCTTAGTTGAACTATCCAGAATGACTAAAATACAAAACGAGAGAGATGAAAATGATCGATATTCTGGCGTTAATTAATATAGAACTAGACTATTCATGAAAATCATGCACACGTTCCTGTTGTATTTGAAAATAGTCCACACGATGCGTATTATTAAGTTATTTTATACTTATCACAATATATTATCAGATGGAGGAGACTCGCCATGGCCAGGTGGATAAGGAACAAAACTTCTACTAGGAAAGTTACGCGTTCGAATCCCCTCCTCTCTAAACATGCTCACCCTTTAAGCCGTAGAGCCGTTATAACGTGACGTTTAATCCACTGCTGTTTGGTAAAAGAGCAGCCCCAGAGTTGGCGATGGGTGATGATGACTTTCCCTCTTCTCTTACAGTGCTGCCCCCCAGTGGCTCAGCGGTATGTCTGCGGACTTACACGCTAAAATCCGGGTTTCGATACCCGTGGTGGGCAGAGCACAGATAGCACACTGTGTAGCTTTGCGCTTAATTCAAAACAACAACTTACAGTGCTAAATTAGGTACGGCTAGCACAGATAGCTCTCGTGTATCTTTGTGCGAAATTAAAGAAAACAAAACAAAAAGCCAAAATGATCGAGAAAAATATTCTACGTAAGTAAGACGTTTTATTCGCACTGCAAACCAATAAAAACGTTGTTTTTTTAAATTCGCTAATGAATTTATATTAATTTGGAGAATGTCGTACCTTGTTTATTTTTCTTTTATAGTTTGCAGAAATTTGTCCAGAATTTTGGCTGATGTTTTGGAAACAATTATGAAAACAATAAACAAAGTGGTATAAAATACAAATATTATGGAATTGACACCTCACTATAATATACAAATAAACTGCGTAGGAGTATACTAAGATTAAGTTTCATCAACTGAACTAGATAAGGACTGTTAAAATACAGATGGTCGTGTTATTTCTAGCAGTATTGTGTGAATAAATTCGCTGTTCTCGGAGAGAAATGTCATTTGACAAATACATAAAAATCAAAATTTGTCTGGTGAATAACTACTGATTAAGATGAAATTTAATGTTTCAATTATAATTACATGAAAAATCTGAAGAGGGCGTTGTTGATAGTAGAACTGGTTGAGGTAGAAAATCTAAACTATTTAAAGGTGTTGTTAAGAAATCTGATCTGTAAATTTGCTGTAAAATATAGGTTTAAATATTGCTCCCAAAGAAGTATTTTATACAATAGTACAAAAAGGCCTAAATGTATGTGTAGCTGCTCAAACACCACTGTATAATAGAAATAATTTAACCAAAACCTCAAATGATGGAATAGACAATTCTGTAAGATAACTAATGAACCTGAATTGTACTTGTTTGGAGGCAATCAACCATAATTTATTTGATAATAAAGTGGATAATGATACCACGGTTAATATATAGTGTCTATAGTGAAGTCTGTGAGGAGTGATCATTATAAGTGTTAGAGATGCCACCATGAGTGCTAACAAACACAAACAAATTATTATCCATCATCTCTTTACTTAGAAACAATACTTGTTTAGCAAGCAACACAATGATTTCAATCATGTTGCAACATTACTTAAGCGTATATGGAAACTAAAGCAAACCAGTATTTCGTAATTATATCTTAGTAAATGTCCATAAAATACGATTTACTACTTTGCTTAACTCAAGTGTAAGATTGTTGTCCATTGTACAGTTTACTCGTTTCCTTTTGTATTTTTTTAATGAAAAATTGACCATGTAAGCATAAATTACAAGTTCCGGTGACACCTCGATGTACATTACCGGAGCGTTTTCCTTATTATCTCCAATGTAATATATATATACATATACACGACCATACCTTATTGAAAAGTTGGCTTGCATGTTCACAGTCACTTTAATGTTATACTAAAATATAAGACAAACCGCATATCATATTTAAATTTTGCTTGTGACATGATAGTTTATGAAATACAATTATATGTATGCAATTTCAAAATTTACATGCTAGGATGGTCTGTATGGAAATATAGCTAAAAACATATTTTTTATTTCTAAGATGTTCCCAGCGTTTTAATAATATTCTAATCCTTTTGAGAAAAATGATTTCTAAACTATTTTATATGTGTGTGTATATATGTATATATATATTTACATATTGATTATATATCATGACATTTGTCTGAATATGTCAACAAACCACGAGAAGTAAGAAAATGGCACTCTATATTACCCAACATTTATTTGGGATCGCAAAGCTATTATTCGAAACAGGTCTTTACTTTACAGAGCCAAACATATTATTTAAAATATATGATGGTAGTTCTTCCTCTAGAAAACAGTAATAATATTTTCTTTTACAGATATGTTAACTATTTCAAATGACTGAGTGTAATGATTGTAGACAGAGCCTTTTATCATTTGTGGCTACTAGGCCTGACCAAAGTTTAAGCTATTTGTTATTATATTATTATTATAACTATTATTATTTACTACTGCTGTAGATTGCTCATTTATGACTGTGTTTTGTGTATTTAATAAATAAATTTTAAAATATTCTTTTGAAGTTACGCTTTTTATTTAGTTCAGAGTAACAAACACACTGGTAAAACAACATCGAACATGCACAAACAGTAAGCAGAAAAGGCCTTTGTGTAAGGACCAGTTTATATCATGTTTATGATGCTTACTGTAATAGTTTTGCAGCAGTTGCAGCCTTTGCTTTCATAAGAAAGTCTCTGGATGTTTGGGAGTTATAACATAGTCCATTGGACTACATACACATCCTGTGTGTTATAATACTGCTCAAAACTGAGGTGCTCAAGTTTGTTCTGAACTTGCTTTTGTTTTTAGTCACTAAACTAAATATCCTTTCTTTGTCAACATTGGAATGGAAGATTTTAAGATTCCAAGCATAACACTACACAAAATGTCATACTTCTGGTTGCTATTTCCATCCTTAACTGTACACAGCTGAACCCAAAACTTGTCAACATTCAACTGAAGGACAGTTTCTGAGAAAGTATCAGTTTGATAGTTCAAATATTGCCTTTCCAACATGTCAATAGTGTCGTGCTCATGTGTATTCACAAGGACAGGATACCTGTCTGTGAAGAAGCGTAGAGAAGAGAAATCTTTGCTGACTTTCAGTTTTGGATCAGCAACCTCTGTGTGAATCAAAAGTTCATTATTTAGAGGGAAATGTTTCATCATGTAATTTGTAGCTGCAATACAGTATTTCTTGACACTGGTGTAGAAGCTGACCAGGTCCAGGTCCTTTTCATATTTAACAATGTATTCCTTGACAGCATTTCCAATAGAAACTGCCTCATTAGATTTGTATAAGGATTCATTGTTGTAGTAAAGTTCAGTGATGTTGCCTTCAAGATATTCTGGCTTGATGTATCTGACAAGTATATTTTTAACTTTTGTAATCAAAGTTCTATGCATAATTTGTATGCAAGGTCCTTTGCAATATCAAATTGGCTTGCTCAAATAGAGGAATTGCAGACTGAAGAAAAAGACAAAATAACAAGTTTATTTTGTTGTCCAAGAAAACTGTTAACTAATCTAACTTGCTCTGCGCATAACTTTACTTGGTTACTTTATTGCTAGCTTTCGTTTTCTTCTCTTTTTTCATTGACTGTCTCTTCTTTAGTTCAAGGTAAGACTGCCTAAACAAATATTGAGTTATATCAAATGTTTCTTTATTTGCTTTTTGAGCCTGTTGTCTCCCTGTGTGGCTGAGAAAATGTCTTGATTGTGTCCCTGTGTGGTTGAGAGGATGTCTTGACTGTGTCCCTGTGTGGCTGAGAGGATGTTTTGAGCGTGTCCCTCTTGAAGCTTTTTTCCATCCCACCATTGTAAAAAGAGAACAAACAAATCTTCCAAGCAAAGGGTCAAGATATCATACAACCACTGGATACAGTTTTGAGTCATCCATGTCTGTGGATCCACCTGTGGCTAAACTGTAAATACTGTAAGTAAGTATGCTTGAAATTATTTTGTCATCTTTACGACCCAACATTTGTTCTTTGCCTTTAGTTTTGGTTCTAGCACAGCCATATTTTTGCACTATATCAGAGTTTGGGGACATTTTTTCTGAATAAATGTCCTGCATGATCGGCTACAGCTAGGGGTAAATTATGAGCAATGACGAATTACGTGAACACCACTTCTGCATTTATGGTTTCATATTCTGAATTTTTACTCATAAATGTCATTATCTGCATCGTTTTTGTCTTCGCCTCAGCCTTTTGTTGGTGAGATGCTGATTTTGTATGTCTAAAACAATCGTTTATCTCGCCATGCGCCACAGAAAAATCGATGTGACAAACTGTGCTAAACGCATGACTGTCACTGACTTTTGATGCAATGTTCGGATAGTTTGCGCTATACGCTTTCCTAAATTTTTGATTCACAGTTTTAGTCCTTTTAGATTTGTCAGAAACAAAACGATCTGGTGAACGAGGCCTCTTATTTTTACGCTTGTGAACGATTTCATTGGTGTTTCTATGCCGCTTAGAGTGTGTTTTCTTTAGAGCAAAGCCACATCAGGCTATCTGCTGAGTCCCCCGACAGAAAACGCACCCTTGATTTTAGCCTTGTAAATCTGGAGACATACCGCTTAGAAAACGAGAAATGCTCATCTACGAAAGATGATTGGCTGACAAGCACTGATGACGTAACTATGAATTTCCCCACGTACCCATTATGGAGAAGCACCGCACTCAAACGTAGACGTTGGAGATACAAATATTTTTTATTATTTGAAGCACAAAAATGATTATTACAAGTAACCATTTCGATGGGGGAACAATTTTTCACTTTATTGTATGGGCCTATATAATATATAATAATTTGGGAGTTGCAACAAGTCGTAATATTTGTCTGTTTGAGCGTATTGTTGTAATGTATAACCAAAATCGTAATTGTTGGCATCTCTGCTTTTATACTAAGACCGTGGAACTCAGATTAACAATTTATTGTCATCATTCCAGGCATTGGTACACTCGTATCAAGCATCATTATTCTTGCTTGTTGCTTAAGGTAATATTAGTGACGATGAACACTTTCTATTTAAGCTAATTTCATAAAATTTAGTAAATTTGTGCTGAAAAGTTGTCAATCAAAAATGAATACCAATATTAAGTGTAAAATATTCACCTAAAACTGGCCTCTTGCGAAGAGAAATTTGGCAGAAAATGTATCAATCTAAAATAACATAACACTTCCTTCTATCAACTATTGTATGTTTTCGAATCTAGATATAAAATTGGCACATGATCCAATACCGTTTGTTTAATGAGAATAGAAATTGATTGTGTTTTTATATTCTTATATGATGTTCTATAAAGGTTCTTCGACTTTCTGAATCTCGGCATCTGTTAAATCTAAGTATATCAAAATGATTTAATATAACCTATCTTCTTTTGGGATCGTTCAATTAACATAGGATTAAATGCTATAGAGTATCCAGTTTTATAATAAAACATTTCCCTGTTAGCATTTATTGTTCCTAAGTTATAGTGATAGTAAATGCATAACATCTGTTTAAATGAATATTCAGTAAACATATTTACACACAGATCTAAATAGCACTGTATTTCGTACAGTTTTTTCAACATTTCAACCAATTTGGTAAAAACCTGTCAGTCACAAATATCGTTCAAAGCCCTTAGTAATAGGGAAAACCCAATTATTTTCCAATTTTTAATTGGTGACGGTGGCGTTTAGAATTAGCATTTTGAAGTGGCTTCCGAAATCAATTTGATTACGATTATGGTAATACAGAGAAAAACAGATATGGAAAAACTTACACTAATACCAATGAAAATGGATCATTCAAAGACCATTGCTGTGTTTTTAAAATCCATCATAATAATTTGGATGAAGAAATTAGTTACGGTTACCTTTATCATTTTACACCATACAAACGGTACAGTTCGATTTCTATACAGAAATATGAGGAATTATTATATCAGATAACAAAAAAATAATCCTTAAACCATCAGTATCTATCTATATAATCCTTAAACCATCAGTATCTATCTATATAATCCTTAAACCATCAGTATCTATCTATATAATCCTTAAACCATCAGTATCTATCTATATACTTTTTTCTCTATTTTTGTTTAACGTTCTCCATTGATTTTTTTGCATCGGGAAAACGGGAGTCCCGAAATTCTGAGATCTGCTAATACAGTGCACGTCATTCCAAAGTTGGTGAAGGATTACATTTTAATAAATCTAATGTCTATTCAGAATATCAACTTTCAGTGTTTAAGCCATAAAATTGAAATTAGTTGACGACATATGTAAATTAGCGTTGGTAACTTTCTCGTAAAACTATTTTAAATGATGTCGAAGGCCGCCTAAATGGGTCACCTGCTTTAACCACTTTTACCTTAGACGATAGTGTGTTATATGTCATTTAGCCAATCAGTAGACACTCAAATGGTCTACACATAAGATACCGTTATTGTTTAAGTTTCTACTTTTGTGAACTCAATCAAACATGCGGATGTTGGCCCGGCATGGCCAGGTTGTTAAGGAACTCGACACCTAATCCGAGGGTCGAGGGTTGGAATCCCTGTCGCACCAAACAAAATCACGCTTTGAGCAATGAGGTCGTTATAATGTGACTATCAATCCCCTATTCGTTGGTAAAAGAGTAGCTCAAGAGTCGATCGTGAATGGTGATGACTGGCTGCCTTTCCTTTAGTCTTACACTGCTAAATTAGGGACGGCTAGCACAGATAGCCCTCGAGTAGCTTTGTGCGAAATTAAAAAACAAACAATCATGAGAAGAATTGTCAACTTTCTCGATTACAATATAACATAACATATGAAATTAAAAATTTTGTTTTATTGACTTTTGAAACATAACACTATCGGGTATGCTAAGGAAGTACACGTAGTTTTATTTGTGTAACGTATTTCTCTTATGCATTTATGTAGGTTCCGCTCGTTCTTTAAATTTGTAACAGATTCTCGAGTGTAAGAATCAATAATATATGTTGAACGAGAACGCAAGCGAACCTTCGAACGTTGTTGAATATTCGAGAATCTCTCCTTAAAGTATATAAGCCGACAGTATACTATAAGGCTCTGAAGCTATAATTGTAATTAACGCTCATTAATCGGTAAAATACAATATTTGACCAAAAACGCTTAGAGATTTCAAACATTACAAACTTCACTTAAGTAACTTACGGCGTTAGTATTTTTACGAGTATATTAAATATTGTTGTCGCAAAAAAACTCACATGTGAAAAACAGAGCTCGCTAGCTTCCCGTCAAGTGAAGTGTATCTGTGTATCAACATAAAAATTATTTGTGCTTTGTCGTAGACCTAAAATGTCGATAGAATATTCAGTTCTAGACCAGATAGAAAACTGAATATAATTTGTAAGTTTCTAAAACTTTTGTTTATAAATCGTTATTTCTGATGACTGTTATTATAAATTGTATTGTCTTTTGTCTATGAAAATGTATTTGTGTATCACTCTTATTGATAAACATCATAAATTTAATACACATCGAGATTAATCAATTTCTGTTTGTTTGTTTTGGAATTTCGCACAAAACTACTCAAGGGCTATCTGTGCTAGCCGTTCCTAATTTAGCAGTGTAAGACCAGAGGGGAGGCAGCTAGTCATCACCACCCACCGCCAACTCTTGGGCTACTCTTTTACCAACGAATAGTGGGATTGACTATCACATTATAACGCCCACATGGCTGGGAGGGCGAGCATGTTTGACGCTAATCAATTTCTATATTAAAATTAAAATTTTCGGCTATTTGAAATCGTTATATGTAACTTATGTAACATAATGAATTAGAGAATCTTCCAAGAAAAATATAATACGTGACATGGGTGTGCTTGTTTTCATTTAGCAAAGCTACCTCGGGCTATCTGCTAAGTCCACCGAGGGAAGTCGAACCTATGAAAGAGGTAACCTCTTTCTTTGTGAATCTGACGATGACCGAAGAAGGTCGAAACGTTGCTCGCTCTTCTATGTGAAATATTTTTTCAACCCAAACCAGCCATTTTTGCATATATATTTCTCTACAAGTGGGTTTTCTCGACATCACTGAATAAGCATACTTGGCTCAACCTTCATGAATGTTATTATTCTTCACCAAGTTAGCCTAAAGACCTGTTTATATAGACTTGTTTATGTACATCTTTTGCTTGCTTATCCCACTCAGTATGGCTCTCCTTTGCTCGACTGCCTTTTCCATAATCTTTATCAATTATTGTATGGTCCACCCTAACAGTGTCATGTCTTTTAGCTCCCACAGGAACAACTTTAGATATATTATCTTCTCCGTTCACCTTGAGTGCTATATCACCTCAGCTGTGTCTATTCAGTAACTTTTAACAAATTTTTCCGCACCCAGATCTGATGTAATATTAAACTTCATAAATCTTACGAAACTTTCAGAAACATTATATTGATCGGGGTTAAACGGATAATCCAATACATCAAAGGCCTCAAGGTTTAGTGTACCGCAAACCAAATGGATTACATCCAATCAGGAGAAATTGTTATAGTGGTATTGACTGCTAAGTATATAATGCCTCCGCAGTTGAAAGGAAAAGAGGCATTTTCTGAGACGCACTAAGGCTTGAGCCGTGGATTTTTAAGCCACAAACTGGAATGCTAACCATTAAGCCTCGCCCAGTCCGTAAAAATTAAAGAAAGTTATGAGAAAAATAAAAGTTATATACAAACGAGGTATAACTATGAAAAAGTATACTCTTCACAAGTTATTCTGATTGAGATAACCTGTTGGCTTCGTATTTAATTTAAAGTAATACAACAAGAAATGGAGATTTTTAACACTCAGAATCCAAATGATAAAATAAGTTTACACTTTTTCTGAATACTGCAAGTTCTTGAAGTTTAAAACTTTAAAACATTTAACGAAAGATCAGAAAGTTAACAAGAGTAATAACTTGAGCACATTTTCTTACAATCACTTTGCATACATTTTCCTGTATACAGTCAAGAATAATACCTTCCAATACTATGAGATCTCGAAAAAAATTATCTGGATTTCGGTTCGGTTTGTTTCGAATTTTGCGCAAAGCTTCACGAAGGCTATCCGCACTAGTCGTCCATAATTTGACAGTGTAAGGCTAGAGGGAAGGCAGCTAGCCATCACCACCCACCGCAAACTTTTAGGCTACTCTTTTACCAAGGAATAATGGGATTAGCCGCACATTATAACGCCTCCAAGGTTGAAAGGGCGAGCATGTCTGGTGTGACGGGGGATTCGAACCCATGACCCTCAAATTAAGAGTCGACTGAATTTCGGACTATTTTAAGTTTAAGTTCTATTATAATAACACAGTATTTTTATTTAACATTTACCAAATAATTTTATAACACTTTTAACAGTAGATAACATTCTTGGAGGTTTGTTGCATGATGAATTTGTTTGATTGGCAGGCTGAATTATAGATAATTAAGTAATTTTTTCAACATTTATAGTCGATACAGCCGCTACAAGTGGTTTGCCTATGAAAAAATTACTTTCATGAGCCAACATTTCTTTTAAAATTATGTGAAACAAAACAGGAAAAAAAAACTTTCGATACAAAGTATAACCAAAAATAAAACAGAAACGTGACAGATACTTTTGCAAGAAGCAAATGGATACGGTAAAATAAACAACAGTTAATGACAAGATAAAAATGGTTTGTTTCGATTTGCAATAAAAGTTATACGAGATCTATCTGCGCTAGCCGTTTTTTATTTAAGTGAAAAACTAGATAAAAGGCAGTTAGTCAACACCACCATCCGCCAACTCTTGGACAGCTCTTTTCCCAACAACTGGTTGGATTGATCGATACATTATCACGCCCCCATGTCTGAAAGAGCGAGCATGTTTGGTTGAATGGGGTTTCGAAGGCGTGATCTTCATGATGGGAGTTGAGTACCGTAAAAACGTGGGACAAGATTAGAAAATAAAAACTAGTTAGTTACTAATTGGTAATTTTTGCCATGCCTTTGACCAGCCGATTATAATTGTTATTGTAGATTTTATTGTCCCTAACAGATCGGCAAATTAAAGCTTGACACGTTTTGTTTTATTTCGATACAATTTTAGTATCATATATTACCTATTTTTAACGATTAACCTTTATTTTTCAGCACTGATATACGTATTAAAGGTGTTAGTAATTAGACGGTATTAATGAAAAGCCATTTAAAATATAAATTTACATGAATGTATACTTAGAAAAAAAAAGAATGAAAATTATCTCACAAAGAGTTATTTAGCAATTAATTAGTGTTCTCTTTATGATAAGGAAAGGCATTGAGGTTGGTGGATGATAAAATAAAACAAGTTAAAACGATACCGACTTCATTTATCTTTATTGTCCAAAGTATACATGATGTTAGTAACTTAAAAATATAACTATCTCCGTTTTAAAATGCTAGAATACAGAAAATAATCAGTAAATCTCATTCTACAAGATGTAATAACGTTCCTTTCCTATGTACATCTAACCTCCAATCTGTGAGATTTAAATGCCTAAACGTTGCTATAATTCACCAACTTAAAACAACACAATGTTTGAAATAACTTACACAACTTCTTGTTTATGCTAGTATTAACTGATGATGAATTGCACTTTTAAATTACTGTTTTGGTTTTGTCAGTACCACAGCCACTGTTTAGTCAGAAGTGTTTTGTTTGAAAAAGGATAAAAGCAAACGACTTAGCTTGTTTTGTGAATTGTAAGTTACAGGTGATCCGGAAATATATGGTTAGGAAAAGATTAATACGAGTATATACAAATACAGACATATCATAGGATATATATTTTTAATTAGTTTATTAAAGCTGTATAATAACAACAAAACCGTTATATAGAAGCAAAATGGTTAGATACATTGCGTCACTTTTTAGTGGCTGCAAGGAGTAACTGAGATTTATTAAATCAGTAACGATCGTATATTAATTAGTCTGTTAAGGAGAAAGTATGATATATCAAATTTCATCTTTCATTATTTAGTTTCTATTAGGGAGTAACTGAGATTTATGAAATTTAGAGTATCAGGGATTCATTATTTAGTGTCTGCTAAGGAATAATTGAGGTTTATCAAACTTACTGTATTAATCGCCCATGGTTTAGAGTATCTATTAGAGTACTCAGTATATATAGTTTGAGCTTGAGAAGTTTCAGGTTATTTTATAATAACGTCCAGTTGAAACACTTATGCTATATTACATTATTTAAAAATAAATTCTCATTTAATTGAAAGTTAATAGTAAAAGTACCAGAATATTTCAGTTGTCCAGAATTGAAAGTGCTCTTACTTGATTTAGTGTAAAGTAGATTTTATGAAATATTTAAAGTATAGTACAATACAAACAGTGTATTCAAATGTTTTACATGCAGACTACATCGTTTCTTTAATTTGTAACTAATATGAAAACTCTAATAATACCTTATATCTAAAATATATAGAATTTAAGATTAATAATTTACAGACATAGGTAAAGAAGCAACTTCTTGTTTATTAAAGTATAGGGAAATAAAACAAATATGCTGAAAAATGTAGTGAAAAGGTAGAAACCAGTTAGTGGCTAATATCAGCATAAATATGTAAACTACAGGAAAATTAAATACATTGTAAATATTGACGGTTGGAAAACTTTGATAAACATTCTTAATTACATTATTTAAGTGTCCACGTCGACAATTACTGCAACTTCGAACAGACCTCATTTGCAAACGAATTTGTGTGAAAACACATTGGAAAAAATATTCGACATTTATTTAGGTTTGCTCAAGTATTATTTGGTTCCTTCTGCTTGTTTTTGTAAAACTTAATATTATCGTTCAAGAATGATATGAATATCTGCCTAGAGCAATAAGAATCGTATTATTTTAATATTTTTTAAGTGGACATGAAGAGCGCATGTATACTTATTTTTCATAAATTAAACGTTTTAGAAACATAGATCTAAATCCTTCAGATCATTTATCAAATGTTTTCCTTCAGAGCCATCGTATAGGAACATGTTCCTTATACTTATAAGGAAAACCAGCGCCGAAAAGCATGATATTACTATGGAAAACATTTTCACATAAACGCCTAGTTATTATATTTTGAAAGTATATAAAAATAATTCTTTAGAATAGGTAACCGTGATGCTATAGGTTGTGCTTTGTTGAAGGTTGTCACAATTAAACACAATGGGCTGTGTGTGCTCTGATCATTGCCGATTTCGAAACCAGATTTTTAGCGTTGTAAATTTGTAGACGTGCTGCTGTGTCACTGAGGGGGCGTCTCAAGTAATGCAGTAAAAATGTTTGATGTAATTAAAAGCCGATTTCCTTAATAATTTTATAACTGTTTTCATTTGATAACTGAGAATTAGTTTTTTTTTCACTTTTTGAATAATTTTAGCCAAATATTACAATTATTTAACTTTGAAAAATATCATTGTGTATCATTGAAAAAATGTTCGGTGAGACATTTAAAGTTTTAAAAAATTGTTGTTGTTTTTTGTTTATATGTAGTTTATAACTAAACAATAATAAATAAACTGAACGTATTCCATGATATGCCGTTATTTTAATTGTAAGAAATGGTACTTACCCTGTATATTAAAGACTGTTTATTTATAAATGCAAGCCAGATTTATTCCAATAGTTAGTTTGTCCATAGGAACTCAATAATTTGAAGTTCGAGACGGATATGTTACGAAATATACTCCACATTTTCAATTGCTAAAATACGATATTTATTAAAATTAATCTCGCTATTCGTCTAAACACACATTGGACAGAAGAAATATGATTTATTTTCCGATTTTTTTTTACAGTTGTTAACTATGATTGACTAGTTTTAATCTTAAAAGTTCCTGGTTTTGTTTAGTTTAAATCTCGGGCAAAACTACACGAGAGCTCTCTTTGTGAGTAATCACTAAGTTAACAGTTTAAGACCAGAGGGAAGGCAGCTAGTCGTAACCAACCACCAACAACACTTGGGCTACTATTTTACCAAAGATTAGTTGGATTAACCGTTACATTATAACGTCTCCATAGTTGAAAGAGCGAAGATGTTTGGTGTGACGTAAATTGGAACCCGCAACCCTCGAATTATCGACTCGAGCGCCTTAATCACCAGGTCATGGGGTTGGCTGACATGCGTGTTAATGCTTGTCGCAAGTGATATTTGTCAACGAAACCTAAACCGTCATTTTTTTTTAAATAACTAGCGCGTACCGTTCAAGTCATAGTTATCAAACAAATTTATGCATAATTTAAAAAGCCGAAAGAATATACTTTCAATTAATATGTAACTTAAAATGTTAACACAGTATTTAGTGTGACATCACACAGTCTTTCAAAATATCAAAATATTTTTTTTTTACGTACGTGAAAATATCAATTTATTTACTCCTACACATGACATAGTCTTTCAATTACGGTGAAACTATAACAACAAATAGCACGTGTTTGGATGTATTAATGGTTATTATATCACGACTGCCAATTTCAGCATATAAAAGCTGTCAGCAATATATCAATTTGCTCCTGTGTCCAACTAGACCCAGTATCCCCTATTAAGAATTTCAATCTTGCTTGTTTTGTTGCTTTCATAACATGTTTCTAGTGAATAATTTCTTTAATTTAGCTATAAAAAACATAAAAATAATAACACTTTTAAACTAAATATAAATTTATTTATTGTTTCATGCAAGAAAGAATTATACGTTTTAAATTATTTTTTTTATTTAATATACGCGCTTACAAAAGTTTATGAGTTTATGTTTACGTTTTGATATCGTGTTATTAATATTTAATTACTCTGTCTTTCGGGTCATTAAAACTTTAAGGACTTAAACAACTTATTACGTGGCCGATTTCATGTGTATATATTGAGCAATTTACCTTTTACCTAAATTACAACCTTGAAAACGTGTCAAATTGAATTTGAAATATGATCTCGCTAGCCTGAATTTTGGAATAACTAATTTCATAGTATGATAGAATATATTAGTTGTGTTTAAATCAGTAGAACTCAGAGATTTCGTGGTTTTGGTACTAACGTAAATATATGTTAACGAGAGGAACGTGTGAGGTACAGTAGTAAATAAACTAATTAGTATTTTATGGATGAATGAAAGACCAAACTCGAATCCCATTGCGTATACTATCACATAAGGTTCTTATCCGGAATTTCCACAAAAGAATATAAAATATCAAAAAATACGTTACACTAATAATGCTGAAAAATATAATTACGTAGCAACGAATAAAGAAACTACGTTTTTTCACAAATTAAAAATTACTTCATCCTTCCTATTAAAGTAAACACCTACTTTTGGGGCAAAATGTTATTACAGCTGTAAGTTTTTAAGATCATTCTTTTTAAAAGATATTCCTGTACACATATATTATTATTTAAATATTTTCCTTTATGGCCTGGCATGGCCAAGTAGTTAGGACGTTCGATTTCCAATCTAAGGGCCCTAGGGACACTGTAAGTGACAGTTAATCTTATTATTCGATGATAAATGTGAAGTTCAACAGTAGGCGATGGGTGGTGATGAATAACTACCTTCTTTTTAGTTTTACACTGCTAAATTAGGGACGGGTAGCGCAGATAGCCCTCGTGCAACTTTGCGCAAAATTAAAACAAACAAACTTTCCGTTGTAGCTCCAATTTTTCAGTTTTTATGAAAGATCCTTTACACAAGTATCTATTTGATGGCATTAACTTAAGTGTAACCAAATATTCCATTTAGGATGCAGGTAAAATAGTTATACATAATTTTGTGTAGTGACTTGTGATTATATGTTCTTTTCGTTATTTCAAATCACCAGGCATGACCTTGTGTTATGTTATCCGGCTGTGAATCGTTAGGTCTTAAGTTTGAAATATGATGCGGCTTAACACATTCCGTAACTTCAGCGATGAGAAAGTTGTAAAACTAACACTTAATTCAATTATTTAGCTGAAATGGCCAAATAATGATAATATAGCGTTGTACGCTGGTCTCTGTCTGCCTTCTTTCCGGTCAAGAGTTCAAATTTAGGAGCAGCTATACTTAAACTTTTGAGATCTCCATCTTGGACGTTTAGCCTGCGAGAGTATATTGTTCCATTCTAATAAAAAAAACACTTAATCATTGTTATCAGGCATAGAATCCCTTTTCATACTTTAATTTTACGTTGATGACCAAAATTAAAACGAAAAAATACAAAATAATATAATATTATTTTCATGTAATACATAAATAAAAACAATTGAGAGAAACGTACTTTTCAATAAAATCTAATAATAATTCATTTCAACTAACAACTTTCAACAAAAATAAAAATATTTTGTTTCCCAAACTTTTGGTTTTCCTTTCTTAGATTTAACAAATGATATATTACAGTTTAATTTCAAAAGTTTCCCTGGTGGCTCAGCAGGACATAAAGGTATTATAAAGTTAAAAATCAGGTTCCAGTACCCGCAGTCGACAGAGCATCGATAGCTCATTGAGTAGTTTTTCTAGTTAACCACAAGCCAACAAACACGAAATATAGAAAGTATTAATTTCTATTGATTGATTCATACTACAAGTTATTGTAGAGTCTAAGAAGAGATTCTGTGTCACTGGAAGATAACTTTGGAGATCAAGCCTTTATTTCTACGGTCAAATATTTTAAATTGACACTGGCATCCAGCTTAGTGTCCGCATTAGAAATTATAAGACTGAAGGACAAAACATTTTCGAGTACAGTAAAAACTACCTATGTATTTAATAGAGGCTAATTCTCCAAAAAAATATTTTCTACTTAGTAGAGTATGGAAATAGAGAAAAACACACACTTGAAAACATTTTCTTCGGTAATTCTATTTACTAGTTTATGAACTAACTTTTTTATCTTGTTACAAAAAACCAAAATGATATACATCAAAATATAAAGGGTTTAAAGGTAATATATCTGTGCTGTGAAAAAATTATATTATATTTTCGAAATTTTATTCCTTATACCTTACACTGATTTTTGAACAATGTTTGTATTTAGTTATTAGATCATTAGATTAAGCCGGCGTTAACCTCTAAAAATAATTAATGGTTTGGTTTGTTTTGAATTTCGCGCAAAGTTACACGTGGCCTTTCTATGCTAGCCGGCTCTAATATAGCAGTGTAAGACTAGACAGAGGGAGGACAGTTAGTCATCACCACCCCCCACCAACTCTTGGGCTACTCTTTTACCAAGGAATAGTGGAATTGATCATATCATTATAACGTTGCCACGGCTAAAAGGGCAGGCATGTTTTGTGTGACGGTGATTCGAACCCGAGAATTACGAGTCGAGTGCCTTAACCATCTGATCGTGCCGGGCCAAATAATTAATGAAAAATGCAGCCTGTAATAAGAAGCTGGCCTAGTGCCTAAAGAGTTAAAAACATTAACTTAATATTACTAAAAATGAATGTGGTGAATTTCCTAATAGATGTTAATCACTTAATCCATATTATAAAGCGACTTGTGTGCGTGTATGAAGATTCGAATTTTGCGAACACTGATTAATGTATAACTTTTAGTAGTTCTTGGAAATGTTGCCCTGTACTTTACTAATTTTACAAGATTGGCTCAGATCTCCAGCATACATGGAAGTAAAAGTGAAATAACATATTTAATGTAGCTACGTTAAAATCAAGAAACTGGCCGTCAGAACTGAATGCCAACATTCAATAAATGTGCAGAGGCACCTGGCACCGCCGTCACCGTGAAACCATTGAAATACAAGTGCTTCTTGAATTAAATGTAATAAAGCTCCATGTTAATACCTCTCTATGACTGTTTTATTGTAACTAAGCATTATTCATGAACTGTTTCATTCGATGTTTTTTTTGAAATAAGATATTTTTCTTCAATGAGAGATTCTGATTATGCATCTGTATTATTTAGAAAATCAATAAATCATGCAAGTCTTGAATAAGTAGGATTCTATACAGTAAAACCAGCTTTGCTCGAAGGGAAATGTATAAATTGAGAAAAAATCGATAATGGAATATATTATTTTTAAGTAATAAAACCGGATGTGTAGCTGCTGGAATAATTCCCAAGTGATCATAAATCTAGCTAGAGTCCGAGATTCAGCTAAAGAGACTAATATCTTATCAGGTTATTTGTTTGTATCATAAAGGTTTGGTTTTTTTCTCACTGGAAGAAGTCTACTCATATGCAGCTATGGTTAAGATAAGATAATAACTCAGACGTCGTGAAGTTTTCGCATGTGGCTGATATTATAACATGATTTATTAAAAGTTTGTCGTATATCAGGATGAAAATAATAATAATAGAAACAAGAAATTATACATACAAAATATATTACAAACAATGAAAATTAATTGATTAACTCTGGACGACATTGAAAAATACCAAACACAGATTAGTTTAAATTTTGAGAAGTGTCTTTGCTGGTCAGTTATGATAGTTTGTAGCATAATGAACCATTGAATTTTTTCTATATTAGTTTTTGTAACATAAGAAATAAGTAACTTCATTGAAAAGATGTGTATTTCACAGTGACTAATTAATCACACCCAAATTTACTTCTTAAACATCATTACAAATACAGTCCTTATAATTATGTAGCTTGAAAGATAGAAGTGCAACACAGGAGATGTACAACGAATTACACGTTTTGTAAATTATATGAGCTAACAAACAGATTGTTTCGTATTTGTACAATGGAAACGTTTCTCCAATATGGTTACGACTAAAAACATAATAAAACACCCAAGATATACAACACGTCACCTCACTGCAGTTAAACTAATTCCAATAATGTACCGTCACAAACAGCCACTGTTAAACTGTAAAATCTAATTTACACCGAGATACATAGCTATTACCACAAAAAAGACTCTTATAAAGAAAATAAAACGCAATATATTTGGGGAAAAGCACCGTATATGCTGTATGTTAGGTTTAGTTCCTGATTTATCAAAGTCAAATAACCTTCAAGGTCTTAATAGGCGCTTGTACTACTCGGTGGGACACTTTTATCCATTGAATCATGAAAAAGATTTAATGTGAGGTTTCTTAAGGGAATTGTCTTCGTCTAGTATGCGTTACAAAGGGCAACAAGTTATTACAGTCATGTTATGAACTGAATGTTTGGCAATTTTTTTTTAATACCTGGAGCAAAACAACAGAGTTTGTCTATATTTGTATGTTATATGTTTTCTATAATCTCTGCGGTACCTGCAGAATCTTGGTTGTTGAGAAACTATTATGTTGTCCACTATTTAATACAAATAGCTAATCAAAAGTAAGTTTATTATAAAAGTTAAAAGTATAAAGTAACCAGTACATCAATGAACCCTATCTTATACAAGAATTGATCCGAAGTGCATAATTTCACAGGTTATTTGATAGAAAATCAGGTTAAATTTTAATTATTAGCCTTCGTAGAATTTTCTACGTTTTTGTTTATCGTATTATAGTAGGATGTAGAAATATTGGATAAAGGAGTTTAAAGGTTTTTTTTTTAAACGTGCAATGTGAGTTATTTCCCTCAGGTATCATTCATTGGAACTTATTACGTCATTGAGATAAATCAACAGGTTATTGATTTAACAAGCTGTTATTGACTTATCTAGCGTTAATTTAACTTTATCTCAATCAACTGTGAAGTCCAGAAAAAGTGAAATGAAACGAAGATTTAACAATTTAACTAAAATTTTTACACTCTCCTATTTATCTTCACTAAGTCTCCAGGTACAAAATAGGAAATGAAATAAATTACAATTTAATCGGTTTGATCAACAGATGAATTAAATAAAAAAAAATAAGTTATTTAAAGAAATCGATGGTTAACCGGTTTATATATCAGAGGCTGGTTCACTTGTTTATTGTTATATTTTGTTACAGAAGATGCTGTAAACGTTCTAGAAAAGCTACTATTTTAACACAAAAGCTATGTTAACATTATTTTGACTCTCGTGCCTTAGCAGTGGCAGCACTGAATAAGTCCTAAATATAAACAATTTATTTCAATGATTTAATAAAAATATACGAGTTAAATAATAAATTTTAAATAAGCTAATTAAATAAATGAAAAATGTGTAAGTTTAATACAAACTAACAAAAATCAGAACTATTTATTTAACCGATTTTATCCTATGTTTCTGCTGTTGCCACTTTCAGAAAGATCTGGGACAGCAGTGGCCAAAATTTCATTTTGTGTTTTTTTGACAGAGAATCTTGTGTGCAACTTGGGATCTTAAATAATATTTTGAGAACTATCAAAGATCATTAAACGAAGGTCACACAAAATAGCTTTGGTAGAGTGATGCCTTTAAAAGAAATCTTTCTATAATGTCGAAAATAAACATGTCCTGAAACGCCGAAATGAAAAATCTGAAAGTGGAAATTAAAAGAAGCAAACTCACAATTGCAACATTTCGTGATCTATACGTAGCTGGATTTGTAAGCCAGATTTTTAATCTGTGTTAAAAATTACTTAGCTTTACACCAACGACAGATTTTCTGTTGGCCAAAATGAACATAAAGAAACAATATGCATTTTGCGTTGTTAGATTCAACAACTTATTTGAGTAGAGCTTCGAAAGATGACAATAAAAAAAGGGAAAATAAAAATAAAAAACGTTTTAAGCATTTAATAGGTAAAATGTGAACATTGTGAAATTAGCCTAAATACAAGCTGGTCAAAAGTTTAAGACCATACTGAAACGAGGCGTTAATCGGTAGACACGTAACGAAATTTATTCATTTGTGTTTAAGCATTAGCGTTGTCAACATCTTTTGTGTTACATTGAGTAAAAATATGTCAAAGGCAAAAAGTTGACATAGTTTGAACGTGGCAGAATTGTCGAGCTGCAAAAGCAAGGTCTCTCTCAATGTGCCATCGCTGGTGAGATTGGGCGTGGTAAAACTGCTGTTACAAATTTCTTAAAAGACCCTGAGGGCTACAAAACGAGAATTTCAAGTGGTCGGCTCAAGAAAATTTCGCTGGTGTTGAGTAGGAGGATTCGACGGGTTGTCTGACAAAACACTAGCAGATCGTCGAACCGCATTAAGGCCCTTATGGACGCAGAATGCAGCTCAAAAACAATAAGACGAAATCTACAAGAGAAAGTCTTTAAAATCTGTAAACGTCTTTAAAGGCCATGCCTCCTTCCACACCACGAAACAACTCGATTAAACTTTTCTGAGTAGCACCGAACATGGGACGAAGGTTTCGTTCTCTAATGAGAAAAGTTTAACCTGAATGGTCCAAATGGCTTCCAACCTTACTGGCACGATAAGGATATCCCACCGGAGACATTTTCTACAGGACATAGTGGAGGAGCTTCCATCATGATCTAGGATGCTTTCCCTTTCCATGGAACAATGAAGCTCAGGTTATACAGGGGCGTCAAACAGCGGATGGCTACATTGGCATGTTGGAGAGAGCATCCTTATTGACTGAAGACCCTCGCTTGTGTTGAAATAACTGGATCTTTCAGCAGGATAACGCTGCAATCCACAATACCCGCAGAACAAATAATTTTTTTCATGGCGAATAACGTGATTCTTTTGGACCATCCAGCGTGTTCGCCCGAACTGAACCCCATTAAAAATGTTTTAGGGGTGTATGGCAAGAAAAGTCCATTGAAATGGACGTCTATTCCAAATAGTGCATAATCTTTGTGAAGCCATTTTCACCACTTGAAATAACATTCCAGCCAGCTTTCTGCAAACGCTTATATCGACCATGCCAAAGCGAATGTTTGAAATTATTTGCAATGTTGGCCGTGCAACTCACAACTGAGACCTCTTGTTTTGCATTTCTTACCCTGTTAGGACTTATTTTTGGTATGGTCATAAACTTTTGACCAGCTAGTATTTAGGCTAATTTCATAGTGTTCACATTTTCCCTATTAAATATTAAAAAAGTTGTTTATTTTTCTTTTTTTCTTTTCTTATTTTCATCTTTCGAAGCTCTACTCAAATAACTGGTTGAGTCTAACAACACTAAATGCGCATTTTTTCTTTATGTTCATTGGCCTTAAGATTTTGGCCTGCAGTGTAAGTTCCTAAAGTACGTATGAATTTGCTTTGCCTATAAGAAACGCCACTATTATCAAATAATTTAAAATCCGGCTTACTCTACTGGTCGAATATAGACCGTTGCAAACAAATATAACTGATATATTAGTGACCAAGAATAAATGTATTTTATAAAATTGGGCTATACATATGACATATATATTAAAATGTGTAGATCGAGCAGATGGAGCATGCTACTAAATATCTTTATTGTTGGGGAATTTTGTTTAAAAGAAGATAATTAAAACTTTACTTGAACTTAATTTAAATGCTATCAGCATCCTGCTAGCCGTGTTGATTACGATATATAAGCAGCAAATTACATGCTGAACAGGATTGGTTAAGCTGTAGCCGCCGATTATGAATAAAGTCCTTTTTGAACGGAGGGTATTTTTGTTAAAGGTGTTTGGTAAGAGTCTTAAAATACTTTGACTGGAAGATTATGGCACACACTCATATAAGGCTTACGCCAATAAACTATCTTTATTCGGTGTTCTTAAATTAGTATTTTCTTTATTAGACATCTGCAACCATCTCTTGGTGTATCCGATAAAGACGTACTTACAAGAACCCAATTAAATTGAAAATCCAATTTTCACATTTTCAAGGATGATACAAAAGTATTATAAACAATGTTTTTAAGTTTATTTTCATTCCTATGCTGGATTCTTAAAAATGAATTAATGTCATGAATAAAAGATAATTCAAATATTATTTTTTTCGATCTTAGCTCTAACTTTTAACCTTTTTATCACATTGGCGGGAATGAGCATGATAATACAATTGGTAATAATTTGGAGGAAATTTAAAGAAACTTTAAAATTGAAGTTTTTAAAACTGAACTATAAAAATTAATATCTAACTTGTGTATTAAGTATGGAAATATTTATCAATAACAGAATTAAGTGTCTCACACTTTTACCCCCCGCTAGACAAGCGGTAACTTTACGGATTTATAACGCTTAAATCAGGGGTTCGATTCCCTTCGGTAGACTCAGCAGATAGCCTCATGTAACTCTGCTATAAGAAAACACACACTTATCCATTTCAGATTTCCAGTCGATGCTGTAGGCTGGTGAAAAAGGACCTTTGGTGGTCTGCGAGAGGATAAATATTGATCCTCCCTATAAAAACAAGAGGGTAAGGATGTATAAAGCATAATACCCGGCAATTTAGATGTGAGAGAAAAACGGTAGTACCCCGAGAAAAACCCATTTTCACTAGCTAGATGCCGAATGGTATATCTGGGTAGTGTCTGAGCTGTAAACAAAAAAGATAATTAGAGATAATAAACATTACTAAATTGAGTTAGAAGACATTTGTAAATTGGGTTAAGTGTATTAAAGGGTAAAATGTGCATTTGCTAAGAAAAGGGGTGGCTGATAAATCGGTGAACTGGGCTGTAAGCGAGTTACGGTTTACTGCTATTTTATAAAATTTAGTGGTTAGTTGAAGTAAACGTGTTTTTACAAGTGGTATGTCATAGATTTTATCTTGGTAACAGTAGGAAGTGTAGCATGGCAAAATGAAGACAGTCCTGATAGCCGTGTATTGTAACGCTTATGTTTTCTTATTTATAGAATTGGGCATGCTGCAGAGTAACATGCTATCATACTCGGCCAGGGGTTTTATGTATACTTTGTATGTAAACATGATGGTGTGAGGGGTACAACCTTTGTTCAAACCGCTGATCCTTCAAAGGAAGGAAATTCGCTGACTAATGATGCAATTGTGTTAATATTGCTTGACCAGGTTGGTTTAGAATTAAAATGAATATCTAAACATTTAACAAATTTGGAGAAGGAAATTACATTTTCATGAATTTTTATTTGCACCTTGGGCGTTCTTTCCTTTTCTTTTTGGAGCATCTTTGTCGTCGGCGTATTGAGAAGCACGAATGAGTAATGGCGAGGAAAGGAATATCATTTACAAAGAGAATGTATAATAAAGGAACAGTGTGTACGTGGATGTTGTCGGTCTTTTATGGTGTTCTGGTAAATTGTGGAGAGAGGGTTATGATTGGTTCGATTATTACTGTTTCTGATTGGAGGAGAAACTTCCTGTAGACTTAACCAATGGCAGCCACAAATTACTTACCTCTAATCTGAAATCTATGTTTCGAAAAGGTTTTGTTTGTTTGTGTTTAATTTCACTCAAAGCTACACGAGGGAAGGGAGCTAGTCATCACCACTCATTGACAACTCTTAGACTGCTCTTTTACGAACAAATAGTGGATTCACCGTCACATTATAACGTCCCCATCTCTGAAATATCGAGTATGTTTGGTGCGACGGGAATTAGAACCCGCAACCCTCGAATTACGAGTCGCACGCCTTAACACACTTGGCCATGCCGGGCCACTTAAATTAAGACATCCATCAAAGCAGAACACCAAATAGAAAATTTTAAACAGAATGGTTAAACCTCCTCCTTCATCAAAAACTCCTTGAAGAAGACCACGACAGAAAAAAAGAACAAAAGTCACCACCATCACCAACATTTACCAACCACATCTACAAAATTTCAGTAAAAAAACTCAAATGCATTGCCTAGAAATTCAACACAAAAGTCCAGTAAAAATCCTACAACATCTTAAGGTCCATTCTTGTGAAAACAAACATTGACCTGCCAAAGAAAACCTCAAAACGTCATATATGAAATTCCGTGTTCCTGCAACGATTCATACATTGGAGAAACGAGAAGAAAAACTTGCTAAAAAGAATAAAACATAAAGATGGCACAAGACTTGTGAAAACACGAAAGTCAGCTATTGCAGAGCACGTCACGTCAACTGGACACAGAATAAACCGAGAGGCAATTTCTGGAAGACAAGAAAAATCAAAGAATCATTTTATATTAACAATATTAAACCTTAACTAAACAGCTTGGCATGGCCAGGTGGGTTAAGGCGTTCGACTTGTAATCCGAGGGTTGCGGGTTCTAATTCCCGTCGCACCAAACATACTCGATATTTCAGAGATGGGGACGTTATAATGTGACGGTGAATCCACTATTTGTTCGTAAAAGAGCAGTCTAAGAGTTGTCAATGAGTGGTGATGACTAGCTCCCTTCCCTCGTGTAGCTTTGATTCACATCCCCGTCGCGCCAAACATACTCGCCCTTTCAGCCGTGGGGGCGTTACAATGTTACGGTCAATCCCACTATGCATTGGTAAAAGAATAGCCCAAGAGTTGGCGGTGGTAGGTTACGACTAGCTCCCTTCCCTCTAGTCTTACACTGTCAAATTATGGACGACTAGCACAGATAGCCTTCGAGTAGCTTTGTACGAAATTCAAAAACAAAACAAACTTATCGTAAATGTTTCCTGCTCTCTTGTTTAGGCATTGAATTATATGACATTTTATCGAGATTGGATGAAATGACTGGAAGTGTAGATATCTGTCCGTATGAGTGGGTTTTCTGTATACAGAAACAGTGATAATCCAACCAATCATGACACGCTCTCCACAATTCACCAGGACCTATAAAAGATCAACAACCTCTACACACACAATGAACTGAAGACGAAAGGCGAAAGACTTTCGAAACGTCGTCCTCCACACTTGTGTCTCCATAACAGGCAATTGCCCTCCTTTCTACAAAGTTTCAAGAAGGGACTTAAAATCGTGTACTATCCTGAATCATTGTTTTTCTAATATTGCATTGAAATACTAAATTTGAAACTATTTTGATATACAGTTATTAGATTTGATATTTAATGATCAAATATTTCATTGGACGGACTATTTTAGTTAAAGGCTGAATAAATTTAAAATAGTGATTCAAATTAATTTTGTGTTCGTGGTTCCTTGTTTCTGAAACTGATTTGCGATTTAAAAATCGCGTTTTTAGTTTAAGTGTATTGTTTTAACCAAAGTAATGAAGTGGCCGGGGTTTCTAGGCTAATGCCTTGTTTAGAATGTTTAATTTTTCTTGAATCACTATATTATATAAATTATACAGGCGTCACTCTTACCATCCTTTGGTAATTCGATCATGTTCACCAATTTCTGACGTATTTAACTGATAAAAGTAATATTATTAGAATTATTATGAAATTTTGCTAAGACACTATTTTATATTGACATTTAATTACTTATAGTTCAAGTTTTTAAACTACATACGAATATCGTTCAAGAAAATCTAGTCAAATCTTAATTCTTTGTACAAGCACTTCAAAATTCCTACACAGAAAATTTAATAATATCAATATATTATTATGCGGGAAAAGTGTTTCTATGTATAAATATAGATAATAGTTTGTGACTTTTTTTGAAAAACGAAACATCATACAACCATTGTTGTGGAAAACTTCGAAATATTTAATGGTTATAATTTTGTTCTATATTGATATACATGCTCTGTGTGACAAAGACATACATTTTTATGCTCGCAAGTATATCTAAGATATATTTTTAAGTCAAAATGTTGCCCGCAATGTTATAATAGATGTAAATACAGACTTTTACCAGTAAGGGCGTAAAATCTGGTTGATCAATTTACTTGTCCTTATTTAAGAGAACACTATATCGCACACCAATAGTTGGTTAAAGATACGTGTGAAATAGCGTACAAAGTTAGGGAAATCAAACTGATCGAGTGTATTTTAATAATAAACATACAAAGCAACTTAATCAAGACAGTACAGCCGATAATTTGCTGGTTAGGTCATAGGCTAAACCATATTCGCAAAATACGGATTGAAAACGTCTTTTTTTACTGTCTGCTTGCCGGTTAGTTGAGCTCTCTAGTGTGATAACCTGTCAGTATTTAAATGAGATTATTAAAAACTTTTCTCACTTTTTTGATATGTATTTTCGCCTCCTTTTTTCAATTTTAAACAGATAGAACATCGTCAAAATTTGACAAATAGCAAAAAGTTAGAGGAAAATATATTAAACTTTTATAAATTTAAGAAGTGAGTTTTCCAAATGGGCTATTTTTTTCCTAAATTCAAAACATTTTACTAAAATACTTATTTTCCATTGTAGAAAAGAAACATATTTTTGAACTTGTAATATTTTAGACCACTGTTTTCCAACCTTTTATTTTTCCTGTTCTAAAAATATTTTTACATAGAGTTTACAACAACATTTGAATATATTCATCAATTTTTAAGAGATTTCAGCTTAAAGCCGCGTTCACTTACATTTATTTTTTACTTAACCTATTATCACTTTTGTTATATATTATAAGAAATTATTTTAAACAATACCTGGAACTTAAGGATTTTGATGTTTTAAACTTATTTGTTGAATTTTGCGAGAAGCTACTCGAAAGTTGTCTAGTCGTCACTGTAGGAGACACCACCTACTGCTAACTTTTAGACTACTCTAATCAAATAGTAGGGTTGACCGTCACATAATAACTCTTCCACGGCTGAAAGTAGAAGCACGTTTGGTAATGGTATTTGAACTCTCAATGCGGACAACAGGAATAAGACTACGGAGAAGGTAGTTAGTCAACACCACCTTCGACCAACTCTTGGGTTACGCTCATCATTTAGTAGGATTAAAGGTCGTCCACACGACGGAAAGAGTAAGCATATTAGGCAATGGAATTTACAAAGTGACCAGACATCATTAAACTATTTGTTGTTGCAATTAATTATCCATTCATGAAACAATATATTAAGCAAAATGCCTTCAGATAGAATATATTGAAATTAATATTTTGATAAAACTGAAAAATTATGAGGGGTTTATCTCATACAGTATATTTTATTACATATTACATTACATGTGTATAAATATTGCATAGCACAATGTTCGCAGATTTAAAAATATGTGCATCACTCTTACTTTAAACTTAATAAACATTCAAACTTATCAAGATGTAAGGTGTTGGATCCAAGTATCTGTAACAACTGTGATTGCTCACAGAAAATAATAATAAAAATTGATTTGTGGAAAAGTTTTCTGACTTAACATTACTTAAGAACATAAGTTTTAAAGGCGTACGAAAAAATTTAGAACTTGTTGAAAGTTGTACCTAGCTTGAGTATTGCGTTCATTTATATAGATAATTTTGTAAATCCCAAACCGCAATCCAATTACACAAGCTTGGAAAATAAGGAAGTTTCTTAACCGTAAAGCAGTTCGATATACTCCACAAACATGTCGAATATTTTTCTTAACAAACAGAGACCACCTGCTTCTTGTTGTATTAAATAACTTCCTTCTGTTCTTTAGTTGCTTCAGCTTTTTGTCATTTTCAACATTCCAAACAAATGAAAATAAAGTCACGAGCAGATGGAAATAAAAATAACCGACGTCCAATTATTATTTTTGCTTTTTACGGTAAAGTAACAAATTAAATTGAATACATGGAAATAATTATTTTGAATGTAAAGCTTCATAAACAGTTGTGTGTTATATTAAAATTAAAAATTTAACGCATCCAACTTAATAGATATTTGAGCTTAATTACTTTTTCTTTTATATAGCATTTTCAACCAAAAGTATTTGTGAATTTCCAGTTATAGTGTTAAACTTGTAGTTAAAAACGTTAAAAAGTGTATAAAAAGCGAAGTTTATTTCACTCCAATTTCAGCCGCTAGATTGCATGTGTGAAAATGTTCTAAGTAGAACTACAATCAATCATTTTTGGAAGATTTAACGGAAAACTTGATAGTTTATTGAAATTAACTGTGATAGGAATAGTTGCTACCTAAGATAATTTGAATATCTTGATAACTCTAATGTATTTTCTAACAATTCTCGATATATATTTTACACGAAGAAAAGAAATTCACCGGTTTTATATAAATTTTAATCTCATAAGACCAAGCATTGCTGTGAGTTTAGTTTCACATCACTGTATTAATACTGGCTTGTTTTGAATTTTGCCTGAAGATACTGGAAGGCTATCTGCGCTAGCCGTCCCTAATTTAGCAGTGTAAGACAAGATGGAAGGCAGTTAGTCATCACCATCCACCGTCAACTCTTGGGCTATTCTCTTTACCAACGAATAATGGGATTGACCGACACATTATAACGCTCCCATGGTTGAAAGGGCGAGCATATTTGGTGTGATAGGAATTCGAACCCACGACCCTCGGCTTACGAGTGTAGTGGCTTAACCGCCTGACCATGCTAATTTTGAGTATTATTTAATTCAAATTATTTATTCCTTTAAAATCCAGTTGACGTTTGGTTTTGACATGTTTTATTTGGACCCCAAACTCTTTCGGAGTTTTATATAAATCTTGTATTGTATATTTTTCCACAGTTTCACATTATTAGAAAGACAACAAATCCTTCCTTAGTGGGAGGTATTGGAATTTTATTATTACTAATTGATTTGATTGTCTATGTGATATATATATACAGACATCTTTTCGAATTTCATTCGAGTTAATATAGTTTGTTACAAATTCAGTAATGAGTAAAACAACTGATATGGAAAAGACGTCAAAGAAATTTATGGTTTTCAAGTAATATCCAGCCTTCATATGATGAACAAAGAGGCAAGTTTGAATACAGTTTTTAGTATAAAACGGTCATGATATATGAGATACAAGTCAAGCGACATTGATGTGAATTATGTGTTCATACAACATAGAACATATTAGATGTACTTGAACAACAGTAGTTTTCCAGTAACATTAATTCCTGTGATTTCCTGGATGTTTTATTTTCAAAGAATACACAAATACCTGTGCTGTCGAGAAAACCCACTTGTAGAGAAATATATACACAAAAACGGCCTGCAAGATAGCCTTAAAACTCGATATCCGAAACCCTAACCCAACCATAGACATTCCCAATAACCAATTAGTAACCCTCATATAATTCACCACGATAAAGACAAACTACATGTTCAACAACCAAAACTACATACAAACAAGTGGCCTCAGCATGGGCAACCCAGTATCACCAGTTCTAGCCAATATTTTTATGACACAAGTTGAAACACAAGCAATTAACACAGCATTACATCCACCACTATACTGGTAAAGATGTGTAGATGACACGGTTGCGGGATTCAAATCTACACAACACATGCTTAATTTTTTCAATCACATTAACTCTATACATCCCAACATTAACTTAACATGTGAACAGGAAGAAACCAATCAAATATCAATTCTTAACCTCAAAATTACAAGAACCGACACACAATTCAAAACAGAAATCCACCAAAAAATCACCTATACTGGACTATGCATTCCTTGGGACTCAGCACATGAAACAAAACAAAATCTTAACATACTAAGAAACCAAATAAACATAGCCATAAAACTATGCTCACTAAATAAAATTAACGATGAATTAGACAAAATAAAACAATACTTCATCAACATCAATAAGTTTCCTCCACAAACCGTAGAAAACATTATACGCACACACCTAGACAAAAAGCAAAATCAACCAACAAAAGTAAATATATCTCACGAATCAAAAAATCACAAAACCATATATTGCTGCATACCATATATTCCTGATATCAGCAGACAAATAACCAACATTTGGCAAAAACTAGTAACAAAATATAACATTCCAGTTAATACCAAATTTATTAATAAACCAGGCACAAAACTGAGGTCTATACTATGTATAAACTACACTGACAAACACCACACCAACATTATTTATAAAATACAATGTGATAAATGCCACGACTTTTGTATTGGAGAAACAAATAGAAAAATGGAAACCAGATTCAAAGAACATAAAAAAGTCACCTTTATACGTTTTTGAACACTGCAAGTCAAATAAACACAGCATAACCATAGAAAACACTCAAATACTAAATTAAGAAACAAACATAAACAAACGCAAATTTAAAGAAGCCTTACTTATACAACAACTTAAACCCAAAATAAACCAATATAAAGGAACGCCATTATACCTATATTAATATAAAATAAATAAAATTATATTTTCAGACATCTAACACCGCCCTCTACATTGCGACACTCAGTTACACAATCCCTTCCAAACATGTGGTCAGCTTTCGGTCAGTTACCTCTTTCTTTGTGAACCTGACGATGATCGAATAAGGTCGAAACGTTGTTTGCTCTTCTATGTAAAATATTTTCTCAACCCAAACGAGCCGTTTTTGCATATAAAATACCTGGTATGTTCGAGTGTCGTAAATTCTTGTGTGATGTTCGTTCGATTCGTGTTTTTTTCGTTATGCTCCCATAATAGGAAATGCCTAACATGTAAAAATGAAAGAGACCCATGACACATGTGAGAGTGACGGGAAAATTATGAGATGATTGAAAGCACTGAATTATTTTTTGGGTTCAAGATAAGAGTTCTACCGAAGGCTCAATGTTAAGTCGAAAGGATAATCATGTTAAAAAAAGGGATTCGATTCTCGTGTTGGGCTCATTACAATTAGATCATAGCGTAGCAATGTGTTTAATAAAAAAACAAACATGACATGCATGGCAAGTTGAAGCATTGTGATTCCTGTTTCATGTCTGAGTGACATGAAACTGTATACTTTTTTTCAAACTGTGAGTTTGGTTCGAGGGATTTAAAATATGTTAAACGTTTTAAAAACATGGAGTGTGAGGTATTTTTCAGTAAGTATCTATTCCAAGGTTGCACTTTAACTATATTTTTGTAATTAGTATGTTTGAATTAGCTTTAAAGTAATATGTTTTAAATTATTTTTACTTTTCCGTAGAATAAATTTTAACGTGAAATGTTTCGTATTCTACACCTTTAAAAACTAGGAATTTGCGTCTGTTACAATAATTATTCACGTACTTAGATCCTTGGGCACAATCTTGTTTACTGTGTTAAAACCAACACGAATCATTAAGAAAGTGCAAACAGAAGAAAGATTATTTCAAAACTATTGCATTGTTACTTGTCTTTTCCTACGTGTATCAATGGAAGTTGCAAGGATTTACTACTGTCACGCACTTTAGTTAACAACTATGTCTTTCACTTAAGAAGTGAAGTACGCAGCCATATATTTTAGATCTAATTATATATATTACGAGTTTTGTCTGAGATATTGTAAACGAATACCTAATGGATACATTTTTCACAAATTTATCACAACAACAAATTTAGGATGTGTTATATTGTAATCAATAATAAGATGAAAATTTAACAATAGAAACAAAGGAACGACTTTCACAACAAAGTATCTTTAGCATTCACTTTACTGATTGAGTGTAAAAATTAAGAACCACTCAAACAATTATTGTGAAAGATCGCTTCCACTCAACAACTTTCATAAAAATAAGAAATGAGATTAGTAACTAACAATTTTGTTAGTTTGTTTTGGAATTTCGCACTAAGCTAAACGAGGGTTTTCTCTGTGCGAGTCGTCCCTAATTTAGCAAAGCAAGACTAGAAGGATGGTAGCTAGTCATCAACACTCACCGTCAACTCTTAAGCTACTCTTTTATCAATGAATATAGGGATTAACCACCGTTATATAACGCTTTCACGGCTGATAGGACGAGCAACCTTCAGATTACCAGTTGAATGCCCTTACCTGTTGGCCATGCCGGGTCTAATTAATTAACAAAGTTGTTGCATCAATATTTTATTGAATTATTTATGATGGGTACTGAAAACATAAGACATTAACTAGCCAACCGTTTTATTCCACAATATAAGACACTAACTAGCCAACCGTTTTATTCCAAAACATAAGACACTAGCAAACCGTTTCATTCAATTCAAATTTTCAGTATTCGCGTTCACTGATACATAAGACACTAACTAGCCAACCGTTTCATTCAATTCAAATTTTCAGTATTCACGTTCACTGATTCTCAATAAGCTCCTCTTTACACGATAATGATAGTGTTTTTGTTGGAACTGTTTATTTACAAATAAACATACAATGATAAAATTAAGCGACATCTTTCAGTACTTTTTTGAATCTTCACTCTGTGCATAACACTCCTATCTTCAAGTGTTATATGTCATTAATTTAAGTAGCCTACCTTCTCTCATTATACAGTAAGACCTGTCTGAGACGGAATTGCACGGAACCGAGTAAAAGTTCCGGCTTAGGCAGTGAACATGCTTTTCCTTAATTATAAATAATTTTTGAGCGGAACGTTACATTTGCTTGACTCAAGGGAATTGAGACGTTTGTGAATAAAGCTATGGTATTGTTTATGCTATATTTATTAGAATAAGAACAAAAATGTATATTCAAAATATACATAAGTACATAAAATCTTAATCAAATATATTTGATAAAAGTGTCCAATTTCAACTATTTTGTTTTATTAATGAGCTTTGTCATTCGGTTTAAAGTTTGTTTGTTTGTTTTTGGAATATTGCACAAAACTACTCGAGGGCTATCTGTGCTAGCCGTCCCTAATTTTGCAGTTTAAGACTACAGGGAAGGCAGCTAGTCATCACCACCCACCGCCAACTCTTGGGCTACTCTTTTACCAACGAATAGTGGGATTGACTGTAACATTATAACGTTCCCACGGTTTAAAGAAAACGCCAATTCTACGATCTTTTCATGAAGTTCATTTTTGCATACAATTTGATAGCGTTAATATAACTTAACACTTGCGATGAAGTAGAAATTTCTATTTCCTCAATATCTGTTCCTTTCTGTTCATCTTCTGAATCTCTCACACTGATACCATCTTGCGATTCTATTATAGATTTTAAATGAATTTCATCAGTTTCTGTTAAAACATTCTTGTCAACGTTCATAAATTTTTTCGCGTTCACAGAATAATCTGCATTAATCTTCTCAATCAGTGTTTGAATTTCACTAGAATCGTCATAACAAACAACTTCTCCACAATCTCCGTTATTATCAAGAATAAATCCGCAGTTTCGAAAACATTTTATTACGCATTCTTCTTTTAAGGCATTTGATTGAATAACTTAAAAATGCAATTGCATCTAACAAGTCAATTTTTATGGTCATTTCAGATGCTCTCCAACAGTCGTCCATATTTGCATCAATTTTCTGTACTTCAGTTTTATACACTGTATAATACCATTATTGAGTGGCTGTAGAAGTGATGTTGTACATGGAGATAAAAAAAATTAAACAAACATTTGAAAAGTAGAATATTCCTATTTTCCCGTTCCATTCTTTTTTTTAGTTTGTTCAAAAATTCCTCGAATATAACACTTGTCATCCACGCTTTATTATTCGCTTTCCATTCCAGAGAAAATTGATCTTTCTTTAAATTTTTGAAACAGCGCGAATTTTCACTTTTACCTGCTACTCATGGAAAATTTTCTCTAAATTTTAGAATTAGGAAATATAAGAATTTATTCTTTACGTGAGAAGTATTTGAAGAGCAGAATTTTTCACGTAAAAGACAAATATGTTTCTGCAGATCATGAATCTAGTTTAACTGCCAAAATAATGACGGCAGAAAAAAGAACAAAATATATTTAACTGATACAAAATATTCGAGAATTTATTGATATTTAAACAAAATATTGATTAAACAAGAATTTATTAATAGCTAAAGAAATTATTAATTAAATAAGAAATTAATATTTAATCAAAAACATGTTTCCACCTTACTCAGGTTTTTATTCTACTTGTTGATAGATGAGGTAGGTGAAAGATAGTTTTCCATCCGCATTACGCAGGTTCTGCAATTTAATGGGCCTTTTTATGAGATAAATCTTAAGAAAATGCTGCAAAAGTTTGATATTTCCCGCTTGAAGAGGTTTTATTGAATTTGTTTGCATGTAATTTTCGAAGCAAATTTATCTCAAAACTTATGGTACTTTAGATGATGTTTTTATCATTTTTGTAACATAATAAATTTTATTAGCAGTAAATAAAATTCATTGTTGCACTTTATTAATCCCAAATTCATAAGTTTAAGAAATATTTTAACCGTTACTTTTCAGAAGTTTAAATCATAAACAAGACGTCTCTTTTTTAATAATGACATACCTGGTGGTTTTGAATGATAAACAAGAAATAAGAAGAACAAAAATATTGAAAAGGAATATCCACAGTACTGCATAAATTGAAACTTAACCTTTCATGCACTTTTCCCTCAGAGTTGAAAGTTCAAGCGATCTTGAGTGCTGCACAATGCAGGCTAAACCAGAACATTTTACATCGCACGTAAATGTCAGATGAAGTTTTTATATTGGACAAGTAAATTACAGTGTCAACATTCGTCTTACACTTTCAAATTAACACATAATTTTTAGTATTACACAAGGAAGTTACAGAAGAGCCTTTGCTATTATACTTAGATATAAAAGAAAATACAACTTTTTTGGCAGTTCTGGCCCAAATGTTCATGTGATGTTCTATATTGGTATTAATGTCTACACATATGGAGTAGTATTTAGGTAGATGCCAGAGTAAAAACAGAGAATTCCTTCTCTGTATTGATTGAAAAAAACATGTTCGAGTTGTTATTCTGATCTGTAAAGGTTATTTTGAGCATTTGTTCATCAAACTACACCTAAACAAACTCGTTATAAACAAAATGATGTTCTTTTGATACAATCCTTTTGCCAGACAGACAAACGTTTTTCAGTTTATTTCTTTGTATTTGGTGCAGAGTCATGCCTCGTCACGTGCCAGAAGTTTTATAGGACATTAAACTGTTCGAATGTCCAGAAATGGTACGAAGCAAACAGACATTGACAGAATAGTAGGGTACTTCAGTGTCTATATCTAGAATCCCGAAAAGTTATTGGATTACAGGACACATATTCCAGAAAAGTCTACAAGTAAATGCTGAGAAAAGTCTGCCCAAGATGACCGTATCTTGATCCGGTTAAAACATCAAGGTCGAAGGAAGTCTTGCAATACCTTACGACAGAAATGGCATGAGCACATTCACTTCAGGGTCTCGAGGCGAGCAGTAAATAGTAGACTGACCAAAAAAATGTTATTTTGGAGGAAGGGCTAACTGTAAACCGATATTAATAAGAATTAACCGATGCCACTATGTTACTTGGACAAGACAGTATGTCAACTTATATTTTCAACGTAATATTTTAAGTCTTCTTTTCGGCTTGTTAAAAATGAAGCTAGAATTTGCGTTCATCGTTTGCCTGAAGAATGGATGATATAAGACAATCTTTCTCATGGGAAACACAAAAGAGGTAATGTAGCACATTATGGTGAAAAACTGCTCTTTATATTCTCCATGGAATCGTAATGACATCTTCTGCAGATATTATCTGTAGATGATATTTCTGCCATATGCCAAGCCAAGATTTGGCAATAACTTTGTGTACCAGAATGACAATGCCACTGACTAGAGTGTGCATATTCTACAGAATTATCTCCACCAAGAAAGTGATAAAAAACTGCCATGACAAACAAATTCTCCAAATTCTCATTCCAGTGAGAACCGAGCAAGAAAATTGTTAACCACGACCCCAAACCAGCGACTGTAGATGAGTTGTAGCGCCTTTAGTAACAAGTTGGGATGCAATCACGGTGGATTACGTCATTAAACCAATCTACTGAATGTCAAGTCACATTGCGCAAATAATTAGAGTAAGAGGGAGTCCAAAAAAAGTACTGAATGTTTAATATGAGCTCATATAGGGTTAAAGACTCTACTTATGCCCCCCACGAGTATAGCGCTAAGTCTACGGACTTACAGCGCTAAAATTAGGAGTTCGATTCTCCGTGGTGGGCTCAGCAGATGGCCCGATGCGGCTTTGCTATAAAAATATTCACACGCACTCTATTTATAATATATAACGTTATACTTTGCCATTAAACACGGTTTTGTAAAATTTTGTTGTGATAGAAAAATTTTTGAATTACTCATCTTACTCCAGGTTTGTGAAAAAATTGTTTATTGTTCTAATAAATCGTTCATGATGTTTATAGGATCAACCTTATACAAATTACATATGTAGATGTTTAATATATGTATTTTTAGTTTCACAATTCAAAGTGCATTTGTATTCCATCTTAGTAATAATGATCTTTGTTACAAAATATACAAACATTTTGGTCAATACTGTATTTATTAACAACAACATAACTGTTTCTATCAAAATTCAAACTTCGAGCGTAAGTTGACTGAAGCAGTACATTTCGTACGGCACATATGAATAAGAGCTAAATTCGGAGCTCAAGAACACGGTTCGTATCCATGTGATAAAACATTATCTGCACTTTAAGCTGTGGGCATGTTCTAAGTATGAGAGTCGATTCATGAATGTCGATCGTGGATGGTAGTTGCAGTTATAAATTATTAAATATTTTATGTGCTGATTTGAATCTTTTCGAAGAGGTTTTGAGGTTCTTTGTTTCACTCCCTTTTGCCTTAGAAGAAAATAATGCTCCTTGCTTTGAGTAATGTGTTATAAAAGTGATAGTCAAGTCCCGCTATTGAGCATAACAATAGTTGCCCAAGAGCTGAAGATGATTGGTTTTGACAAGCTGCCTTTCCTGTCGTCTATCACTTCAAAATTAGAGACGGCTAATGCAGAGAGTCCTATAGTAGCTTTGCACCAAATTCAACAAAAAATCAAAAACTTTGTATTACACAATCTTATTAAAGCAAGACACTTTCTGATAAATGTGTAGATTAAAGCATATCTTTGTAAATTAGCCTACTTCCTTCTAAAGATGTAATTTGAAGTATAACCTTCTACACCAAAAAATTAGATTTAATCAGAATATATATATCTATTTTTCAGCTAATTCTTTTTATTGCACACGTAAATGAAAGCCCCAAATTTTGCTGCTCCGGTATGGCCAGGTGGTTAAGGCACTCGACTCATAATTCAATGGTCAAGGGTTTGAATCCCTGTCGCACCAAACATGTTCGCCTTTTCAACTGTGGTAGCGTTATAATGTGACGGTTAATCCCACTATTCGTTGGTAAAAGAGTAGTCCAAGAGTTGGCTGTGGGTGGTGATGACTAGCTGTCTAGCCCTATAGTCTTATACTGCAAAATTAGGGACTGCTAGCGCAGATAGCTCTCGAATAGCTTTGCGCGAAAAACCAAACCCAAATTTTGCAGGTGTGAATTAAACTAAAATTTTTGGTATTGTGCATGTCAGTTAAAGCACAGCCTTTTACATAAAAAGATATACATTAAAGCGAATGGCTCATGTAATTAAAGACAAAACTATTGTACCTCTTATTCAAATTATCACACGAACTCTTGTTTTGTAAATTTAACTTAAAGCAAGCGTTTTAATTTCAAATAACTAAATCAGAAGAGAAGTCACGTGTTGTAAATTCCAAGTGAAACAGCTTTCGTGTTCAGTTCTAAAGAAGCAGGAGCTTTCAGGGAACATCTATGTTGAAGGAAAATGTTTGTGTGAACATTTAATTTTAAAACATAGTTTCGTGTTCATTTGCAAAGTAAAGACATTATCATTTCCTCTCACTTTATTAAAGTTAAAAGCTTTCTCTAGAACACAAATTTGAGGCAAAGTTTTTGTATTAAATATCTGATCAAATCCCAATACGAAACATCCAGTTAAAAGAACATTTGTTTGTTTTGAATTTAGCGCAAAGCTACACGAGGTCTATCTGTGCAAGCAGACCCTAATTTAACAATGTAAGACTAGAGGGAAGGCAACTAGCTGGTCATCTCCACCCACCGTTAACTCTTGAGCTCTTCTTTACTAACGAATAGTGGAATTGACTATCACACTATAACGTCCTCACGGCTAAAAGGACCAGCATGTTTGGTGCGGCTGGTATTCGAACCCACGACCTTCAATTTAAATGCAAACGTTTTAACCCACCTGGCCACGCCGGGTCATGTGGAAAAACATCTTTGTCTCATTCATGAGGATAGATAGTAATAACTGTATCATACATTTAAGTTGGAGAGGAAATTTTCAGATACTCTTTAAGAAAACGCTGAAGTTTTCATAAGATATATTTAAATTTATGTAGAATATTTCATAAGACATTGTTAAGTTGCAACAGCCCAAAATTGACTTCCGAAGTTTATGAGTAAAAACAATATTTGTCAAATAAAAATTTTCAGTAAGCATTATTTTTTCTTAATAAAGCAACGTTGATTTTACTGCACCTCATTATCATAAGTAATATTTTTCGACTACAGTAACTAGCCTGCCACATAACTGATTAAGATTGGAGAACGTAATGGAACCAGGTAAAATTGGTTCATTTTTAATTGTGTTCAGTTATTCTTTGTAAGTAATGGTAATTTTTTACATCTAACAAATCGATGAAAAGTAAAGAAAATTTATAAGCCCTGTGAAGTCTTTGTGAAGTTCCTGAAATACCGTACTGTGAATTACCTACACAAGTAACGAACTACACGTACTTTTAAGGTGTTGGGTAATAGTACTTTATTGCACAATTGGGTAATAGTACTTTATTGCACAAGTAAAGACGTGAAAAGAAAAATGAAGACCTGATACCTACAAATACCAGACAAGAAGAATTATTTGTGATTTTATTTAAAAAACTTAATATTTTAACAACTTCAATTTGCAAAATCATACCAAATATTTCTCCAAAATCGTGAATTTGTTAAGTTTAGTTTGAGGCTATAATAACCATTCAATGACTATTCACTATTTTTATTTCTTGCAATTTTTATATGAAAATAAATTTATAAACTTTAATTCAATGTTTAGAGTTGTTCTTTCGGTGTTATCTTGAGAGTTTTCAACATTTAAAAAATATTTTATTTATAGTTTAAACAAATAAATGAAATGTAATAATATTTAAAACTAAATGGAATATATCTATCTATTTTTCAAATGGAGTAGATTGCATACTTATCAATAAGATTATTGCAAAATTTAAATTAGTTTTTTTTGTTATTTTAATGACACAACTAAAGTTACTCCTTTGTATTTGTTTTGAAATTTTGCACAAAGCTACGCAAGGGTTATCTGTGCTAGCCGTCCCCAATTTAGCAGTGTAAGACTAGAGGGAAGGCAACTAGTTATCGCCACCCACCGCCAACTCTTGGGCTACTCTATTACCAACGAATAGTGGGATTGACCGTCACATTATAATGCTCCCACGGCTGAAAGGATGAGCATGTTTGGTGCGACCTGGATTCGAATCCGCGACCTTCGGACTACGAGTCGAACGCCTGAACACACTTAGCCATGCCGGGACGGCACATTAATAAATCTGTAGGTATATCTTGCTGAAAACACGGATAGCTCCTTGTGTAACTTTGTGCTTAAAGAAAATAAGAAAATACAGTTAGAATTATTATTAAAATCGAATTGCTGTAATAAAGTGCCGTTTTCTTCAAGGAAATAGACAAGTAAGACAATGAGACGTGATTGAAATAAGATCTGGTATTATCCCTCTTATTTACGTATCACGTAAAAATGGCGTGCTAACTTTATTAAAAAAATCTATTACCAATTAACAACCTAGAATATTAACTTACAAAAATATTGAAGCATAGCAGAAATTTAAAGACTTATGTAAAGTCAAAACAGCTCATTTATCGTTTTCTGGGTGTTCTCTAATATCCAGCAAATATACAATTTCTATAGAAAACCAACACAAAGTATTAGATAAGAACGCAATGAATACCATAGTCGAAACTCTGGCTGGTATTACTAAAACATATTTTTCATTACCTGCAATTCCACGCAAAAAAAGAGAGAGCTTGACATATCTTAAAGCCGAGTTGTCCAAAGGGTAACATAGTTGTTCAGATACTGTGAAAAACCAAGAACACAAAGCTCAGTAGTAAAAGTCATCCACCAGAGGGCAACATCATGAAAAAGGATCTCCGTCTGTAAACAAGGCCAACAGGATAGAGGCTCACCAACACTAAGCTTCGAATCATAGCTCCCATTCAATTGTGTATACCTCAAATAACTGTAGAGGAAATGTGTACTTATGATATTGCTTTTCAAGTCAAGTAGCCGAACGCAATGTCTACGAATTCCTAGGCGATCAGATTGTTGAGACGGACAATAAAGATCCGTCGTCATCGTTACATGACAGTCTTACAATGGAGATACCACCAAGATAAACGGTCCTCAGACAGAGTGTAACTGTACGTGGTGATAAGGATTGAATGTAACAACATGTTGAGACTCCAGAATAGTTTTAATATAACCTGCTTGAATCCTCTCATTGATGAAAATTGTATCGTATTATCAAGAGCATTCAACATTGTACTGGATAATGTAAACACCGCTTACTAACAGTTATAAATAAATTACTTTTATCAGGAAATATATCAAATGTTAGGTAATCAAGGCAATATACTATCCTGTTCTTTTCTTTCCATTCTTATTAATAAACATTTCATCTAATCAATATAGCTTGCCAGTTTTGTAGCTACTCTGTTATTCTTTCAGACAATAATAATAATACCGTTCAGCATCCCATCTTCCGCTGATCAAAACATCTCTCTCTACTACAATTCATCAAGGGTGATGACATGGTATCGTTATTATCTTCAGTAGATAGTACCTTGTAGACCCATCAATCATAAAACAACTACCTCTCTAGACACTCCTCAGACGTTCTCTGTGTACAGCTGCTCGTGCTCATACGTAGCAGATACCAGCCTTTTCCTTCATGTTCTTCATGCTGATGGAAAAAATATTATTCACAATGCATTTTTATTATTGCATATTTGAATAAAGTTTAACATAGTAATTTCTTTCGATCGGTTAACTTAAATTATAAATGTGGCAAGAAAACACCTTAAAGCATTAACTGTAACACTTATTACTCTCTTTCCAGATAAAGGTATATTCAGTTCATACACTCGCAAGAATAGAAGAAAAAGGTTCTTTCCTTCACTTACATTGTTATTCTTTTTTTATTTAAATATTTTTGTCGCATAAATCAGCTGGTCAGAATTTTTTCTAGGTTTAACGATGCATTTGTTTATTTGAAATTGTTTGTAATCACCACATTCCTTGTAATTTTATGTAAAATATAGCATTAATACATTTACGTCTATGCTATGATCAGTGCAAATGTGTTTATGCTTTGGAAAGTCATCATATGTATGAATTCAGTTGTACTAACACTTGCTAATAAAGCTTTAATTTGTTGGACTGCAACATGTTTTGTCGATTTGTATGAAATTCGTCGAAGATAAGTTGAGCTTAGTTTTGTGGCTCAATAAAAGTAGGTACTAAATCAGTCGATATTCTTACAGTTACATCTTAAGCTGCGAAGTATTTAAACTTGTTAAAAAAACACACTGGTAAAGCTCCCAGTCTTGCCAGCTGTACAAAGTCATAACATCCCAGCATGATCAGGTGGTTAAGAGCACTTGACTTGCAGTTTGAGAGTCACAGGTTCGAATCTCTATCCCAAGCTCGCCCTTTCAACTTTAAGGGTGTTATAATGTGACAATCAACCCCAATATTCCTTGATAAAAGAGTAGACCACGAGTTAGCGGTGGACTGTGATGACTAGTTGACTGATAAATTAGAGACGCCTATGGCCTATATCCCTCGTGTAGTTGTAACCGTCTTTATGGATTGTTAAGCAACAAAATGTCCATGAAGTGTTGTAAATATCAACATGACACATTTAGAATTTTTATGTAAACGCAATTAAAATATAAAGAACTTGTAACTTGAATATTAAAGGTTTTTTATAGATTAAATAAATATTTTGTTTTAACACCGTTTCGGTTTTTAAAGAAAGCGTTTCGTTATGCTTACCTATCATCGTCACGTAGATACAACTGAATGATGGATCTTGACCAAACTATATCGTGTAATCTTGTTGACAAAAAAAAAACATTCTGGACCTTGTATTAAATTACACAAAAAAACTATGGTAATGCATTGGACAAACCGGTTGACAAGTGCTTAAAAGATTTAAAAGCTCATTTCCTTGTTTTTGTGCACATGGCTCAAAATAAACACTTTTTTGTTGTTTTTAAACAAAGACAGACTAAATAACAGAAATAGAAGAGAAATCAAAGAAGCTCTCCTTATTAAATAAACAAAAACCTATCATCAACCACATAGATTCGTTAAGAGGTTTTACATTAGCATAAGCAAAAGGGTGTAAATGTATTAATAATACCGAATATTTCTGAAATAAAGAAGCCAAACCTATGGTTTTCTTAACTTAAGTTGTCGACTTTGTTTGTAGTAATACGCAAATCTACGTAGTGAGATATCTGTACCGCGCCTACCATTATCGAAACTCGGTAGCTGTTAATAATCTAATGTTTAAAATCGCTGTTATTTTGGCATATCCTAGACTTATGTTGCTTTTACTCTTATAAATATGTGACAAATTGTTTTAGATATAAGTTTATACCAAAAAGTGAAACAGAATAGTCAAATCTTATTTTCATTATTCACATTCAATCCTCGTGTAGCTTTGCGCTAAATTCAAAACAAAGAAACTTGTGTGGCATGTAACGCAATCTAATGGTCTGACTATTATATGCATTTACATACTTATGGTCTAATCATTACAATGTTTAACGTTTAATTTTCTATTATATTAGATACCGCTCTTTCAAAAATCGTTACATGTTCATGTTTAATGAGTTTTCTTTCAGAATGACTTTTAATATTACATTATTCTTTCATATTCCGCAAATTATGAGTTATATTTTCTACTTCTTTCCCACCACTAAGAGTAATTGAAAACAAACTGAATAAAGAAGAAAATGTCAAAAGTCCAATAACTTAAGACTGAAAGTAAAGACAAATGTATAGCAATATGTCAACCACATAATATCTGGTATATCTAGAGGCAAAGAGGCCAATTACTTAATAATAGGGCTAATCTGTTCGGCTGTAATACGAAGACGTAATACTTTAGCTTTACAACAACTATTCATGATTGTTACTTGATTTTTACTTAAGTGATACATTTTATTTTTTTCTCCTTAAACAAAATGGATACCACTCTATAAACTGATATAAAATAATCGTTTGTAAACACTTTTTTTTTATTTCAAGTGTGTCCTGGAGAAATTTAACTCGGTGCCTCTTATACCTGTTTTCGATCAAAGGTTTAGAGAATAACTAATCATGTTTGTTTTTTACACGTAAGTGGACGCTGCCTATATTTTGAAATGGATAAATGTATTAAGTGGGTAAACAGATTTTAGTGTAATCAGCTTCAAGATACTTCCGTTAAAGATAACACAAAATATGCAACCACTAAACGCTTTTCGTCACACTTTTTCTTCTAAATATTAACGAGTGAAACGTCAATACACTGTTTTATCATGTAGATACGAAATGAATTTTAACCAGTCCTAACTAAGTCTAATTTATTTAGCAAACCTTCATTTTGTCCTTTTATATTCACATCACGTATTGAATAAATTCTCGTGTTTCTATATTCTGTAATTATAGAGTAATATGTACACTATTTTAAAATCAGTCGATATAAATATAAACTACCAACAAAGCACTGCTTAGAAGATGGCAATATAGTGCTTAAATTTCCGGATTGTGATTCTGAGGTTCCGTAGCTATGTCCCATTATAACAGATAAAATGTTGCACTCTAATTTATGGGGCTTTGGGTGCGTTAGAAGAGCGAAGGTCAATACCACTATTCGGTATAATAAGAGTAACCAAAGAGATGGTAGTGGTAGATTTTGCATCTCTTTTACCTCTGATCTGCAACCTCCAATTTAGGAGCGACAAGGGGATATAGTGGTCGAGTGACGTTGAGCAAAATTTATAAAGTGAACAAAATACATTATTGTAATAACGTAAAGGGACACTACAATGTACAGAATACACGGTCGTAAAACCCTTTGATCTTATTGCGTAACTAATAAATCCATCTTCGTTATATTTCACTGTACAAACATTCAGTACCAAGCACATTTTTGCGAAACCCATCTGTTTAATTATTAATTACTCAGTAAGTTATTGTTGCGCTACATCTGGAAATATATTCTTGTTTTTCCCTGAGAGTGGGCGTGGACAATCTTCCAGGTTGCAAATCCCAAGATCTCAGGAAGAAACGTGAAATTTTGGGAGTATAATAACTTAAGTGTCTTATAACACGCTGTTTGTATTGAAAAATACATGCTAATATGTTATTACTGTCTTTTTTTTATCAACTTGCACACAGTACCCCTTTAATTACTGTTGCATATACAAGAATAAAAAAAATTAATTTCAGGTTTCACAAGACATTATTCGCAATAAGACCTATTATTATTACTAAATCTTTACACCCTAGTATCTCGAATACACACACCTTGTTCTGTATTTCACGCTCGGCGAAATCTTTCGCTTAATACCAAAGTTCATCAGGTCTGCTTGATATTTAACATGAGTAACGTGTAATGTTACACAAAACATGGTTTTAAGTACCATAATAAGAACAAAAGTATTCCGTATTCTATGAAAACAAACACATACACATATACATATAAGTCGAATAAACAAAAAGAAGACCACTCACTTAATGTTTCTGAGATTTTATTTCCTATAAGTTTTTCATGTAGAAAGTAAAGACATTAAGATTTTTCCTTTGCTAAATGATTTTGTCTTTCCATTTGCGGCAGTCACTTATTATCTACCTTTACAACAAATAAATGTTAGTAATCACTTTCATGCAATGGTTTTCTATTTATATCATGTTTTTTTAAGTTCTTTGAGTTTTCAAAAAATTCTAAACCTGATTTCTTACGTTGAGAAATAAGATATTTCATAACTTTTCTTAATTTTAAGTTCCCATACACTGCGTAAAACTGTCACTGTTTGAAAATAAATTGGACTCAGTTTTTACATTGAAAACAACAAACGCCCTAATATATAAGAAACCACTGTTTAAGGTGGTTCTGTTAATTAACCAGTACACTAGTTTCTGTTTCACAAGAAACTGTCGTTACGAATTCGAAACCTTATACATTTATAAAATAAAATAAATTTTGAGTCTGATCTAATATCCATTTTAGACCTAACTTCTAAAAATGTGCTTTCAGTGGAAAACATCGCCAGTTAGCGATTATTTTTCCCCGAAGGATGAATCAGAAAGCACTGATAAATTACCCTATCTCTTATAATGCTGTTGGCTTCGGGGCAATATATTACTCTACTACGCCCTGTAGTTTTGTAGTCAGGGATAATGCACTGTTATAACCTCATGCCTCAAGTGAATTGTGTAAGCATTCAGTTTTAGTACTTACACACTGTTATAAATTAAAGCACCTAATTGTATCTGTAATCATAATTGAAATCTCTCTTTAAGATGAGATCATTAAAACGAGCCAATAACATAAATCATTCTAATTATAAGCTATTGTCGATGTTTTCACATTAAAGTGTGAAAACTGTTGAATGTGTTTATTTTCTTCAAAATTAAAGTTATACAATATGCTGTCTGGGCTTTGCTCGCTCCGAATATCGTAGTCCGATTTACTGCTTTGACACCTTGTAACATTAGTCATTATACATATTTAGTGATGACATTTTTACAGCGATAAATGTTTAGAATGGTTGAATTTAAGGTATTGTTTAAAGGTTCGTATTTTAGTGTTAATCTCGCAAAACAACAATGATATTGTAACTCAATTGATATAAAATAGTACTACACTGTTGGCCAAAATCTTAAGGCCAATGAGCATAACGAAAAAAATATATGTATTTGCGTTGTTAGACTTGAGTAGAGCTTACAAAGATGAAAATAAGAAAAGGGAAAATAAAAATAAAAAACTTTTTTAGAATTTAATAGGGAAAATGTGAACACTATGAAATTAACCTAAATACCAGCTGGTCAAAAGTTTAAGACCACACTGAAACGAAGCATTAATCGGTAAACACGTAACGAGATTTAGTCATTTGTGTTCAAGCATTAGCGTTGTCAACATCTCCTGTGTTACGTTAGGTAAAAACATGCCAAAGGCTAAAACGTTAACAGAGTTTAAACGGGGCAGAATTGTCGAGCAGCAAACGCAAGGCCTCTCTCAACATGCCATCGCTGGCGAAATTGGGCTTAGTAAAACTGCTATTGCAAATTTCTTAGAAGACAATGCGGGATACGGAATGAGAATTTTAAGTAGTCGGCCCAAAAAATTTCGCCAGCGTTGAGCAGAAAGATTCGATGGGTTTTCCGGCAAAACACCAACCGATAGATTAAGGCCCTTACGGACGCAGAATGCAGCTCAAGAACAGTAAGACAGCATCTACGAGAGAAAGGCTTTAAAAGCCGTAAACGTCTTTAAAGGCTACGCCTCCTTTCACACTACAAAACAGTTCGGTTAAACTTTTCTGAGAAGCACCAAACATGGGACAAAGGTTTTGTTCTCTAATGAGAAAAAAAATTAGCCTGGAAGGTCCAGATGGCTTCCAACGTTACTGGTACGATAAGGATATCTTTCGGAGACATTTTCTACACCACACTGTAGAAAGGGGTGCTTTCTCCTTCCATGGAACAAAGGAGTTTTAGGTTATACAGGGGCGTCAAACAGCAGCTGGGTACGTTGGCATGTTGAAGAGAGCATCCTTATTGACTGAAGGCCCTCGCTTGTGTGGAAGTGACTGGATATTTCAGCAGGACAACATGCAATCCACAATGCTCGTAGGACAAAGTACTTTTCATGGCGAATAACGTGATTCTTTTGGACCATCCAGCGTGTTCGCCTGAAGTAAACTCCATTGAAAATGTTTAAGGGATGTATGGCAAGGAAAGTCCATAGAAATGGACGTCTATTCCAAATAGTGCATGATCTTCGTAAAGCCATCTTCACCACTTGGAATAACATTCCAGCCAGCCTTCTGCAAACACTTATATCGACCATGCCAAACGAATGTTTGAACTTATTCGCAATGATGGCTATGCAACTCACTTCTAAGACCTCTTGTTTGGCACTTCCTACCCTGTTTAGGACTTCTTTTTGGTATGGTCTTAAACCTTTGACCAATTAGTATTTAGGCTAATTTCATATTGTTCACATTATGAAATATTAAATGCTAAAATTGTTTTTTGTTTTTATTTTCCCTTTTTTATCTTCATCTTTCTAGGCTCAACTCAAATAAGTGGTTGAGTCTAACAACGCAAAATGCATATTTTTGCTTTATGTTCATTGGCCTTAAGATTTTGTCCAGTAGTGTATTTGCAAACACTCTTAGAGTAATGTGTGTTTTTTTTATAACAAAGCCACATCGGACTATCTGATAAGTTCACAAAGGGGAATTTTTTTCTTATAGCAAAACCGCATCGGACTATCTGATGAGTCTACGGAGGGAAATCGAAGCCCTGATTTTAGCATTATAAATCCGTAGCCTTACCACTGTATCTGCAAAGAACAACAATGTAAAAACAAACCGTGAAAGAAGAATTTCTTTTTCTCCTTAAGAATTCTGAATTTTTGTGTTTATAATATAGTTATGTGTTTTATTTAATGAATAAAACTTACTGAAATTTATATGATCAATTTTTGTTCAGTTCATTTAATTTAAATTCTGTTACATTTCTTGGTTTTTACCGAATGTAGTAATTACTTAACTTATCAGTAATATCTTACATTGTTTATAAAATGTTCAAATGATGCTTTTCTCTTGCTTAAAAATTTCAAAATTTTTCGAATAAAGCTAATGTATGAAAAAACCTAATGCAGTTTTTAAAAACTATACTTTAATACCACTCTTAAATGTGTGTTTGAATAGAATATTTGTTCTTATCACAAAGCAATGTGGAAGACATAAGATATAGAGAATTTAAAGAAGTCTAATCATGGAATGTATCAATATTGGTATTACTTTTCTGAAAAAGGCTTTGTTTTAATGAGTATTTGCTCTTTCTGTAAAAAAGCTTTATGCACTTTCACTGTTTCAGCTAGATTGGAATAATGAACACAAGATATTTTAATATTACATCTAACGTTCCTTTGTGATTACCACCGTTCCAGCCGGACACCTGGGAATATCACAGTACTAATTAAGTTTGTCCTATAAAACGTGTGTTTTCTTTAAGAAACATAACATTAATAACATGAACATACACGCTATGAACCAGTTTTTAATTATAGTAGCTTTTCACTACAAAACAACATTGTAGATGTAATAGTATTGTGGCCCGAGAGAACAAAGTAGAAAAAACGTAATCGCATTTTCTCGTCTGTTCATTACATTGTGTTGAAAAATAAGACTCCATTTAAGAAGCATCTAAATTGACTAGTAAGAATCATAATGACTGTTTATATCATAATTATATAATACCCATCGAAATATACTATAGTTTGATGTTTTAATAACAGCTTTAACATATATTTCACTGTGTTATTTTGCTTAACTTTTATCCCTTTTTTTGACACTTGATATAAGTAAAATAACTTTTGTCTAACTGAAAGTCAAGGATATAACACCAACAACAACTGAAAAAAATGTCAATAGAATGTTAAAGTTTAATGTTTAACGATGCAGAATTATATTGTTACCTGTTCGTACTAGTATAACTTCAACATCCTGAAAGCTTTTTTGTTTGTTTGTTTTTGAATTTCGCAAAAGCTACTCGAGGGCTATCTGTGCTAGCCGTCCCTAATTTAGCAGTGTAAGACTAGAGGGAAGGCAACTAGTCATCACCACCCACCGCCAACTCTTGAATTACTCTTTTACCAACGAATCGTGGGATTGATCGTAACATTATAACGCCCCCACGGCTGAAAGGGCGAGCATGTTTGGTGCGAAGTGGATGCGAACCCGCGACCCTTAGATTACGAGTCGCACGCCTTAACGCGCTTTATAAACTTTATCTTAAAAATTATTTAAAACTGAAAATATTTCATTGCTCTAGGGCTTATACTACGTTAAAGCCATATATAATTAAAATATCGTTTGTTACCTACTAATGGTACAAATAAATTATAAATACAAACGCTATAAGAAGTAGAGAAAAATACCCTGATTATTTAGTTTCAATACTTTTTAAGAAAATTGTAAACTCTGGATGTTAGTTGAAATCATCAAAAATTATCGAATTTTACCTTTTTAAACACAATTTTCAAAAGATCGCAAATATAGTATATGTTTCTCAAATCACTGCTACAGTGCTGATTATAAACAGAGATCCAAAGATTGAAAGGAACACAATTATAGTGTACGTTTATAAAATTATTTCTACAGATTTGAATGTAAACAAAAACCTAACGATGAAAAAGTCGTATTTTGATGTTGTATTTTTTTTATGAACCACATTAGGTAATATAACATATCAAAGATTCCGCTAGTGCTACTTAATGACTCGGTTTCGATTTTAGTCATCAATTTCTCAGTTCAAAAAATATTGAAGATATTATGTCAGTTTTCTTCTTTTAACTCCAGCGTCATCACGTAGTGCGGAAGAGTTATCAGGTGGTAGGGGTGTAAGTAGCGGAAACGAACTTCGATTTTTCTGTTTTTTGAAAATCTCTCTTGAAACAAGTTATTTCACATAATATCGCTTTGTTTTTGTTAAAACATTTAGAATATGTAATACATTCTATAACGACCATATTTTCTTTCTGTGCTTTCACTTTTCCGATATACAGTCGTAACAAATTTACTCACACATTTATGAGATATGAAAATTCCTTTCAACCAAGAAGATACACACATACGACACACATGTTAAATTTTAAAGTATGGTCATTAAAATACAGCTCTGCTAAGCACATAAAATATTCGTACCAGATTTAAACATTGACAGATCTGCTAAACATAAAATATTCATATGACACTAGAACGTAAACAAATATTTTGAAGTACCTTTCATGCACATAACTCTAAAATATAAATAACTCCTTTGAATTAGAAAAAAAATGTATTTTATATATTACATATGTACGCCTTCTTAATGAACATGGAAAGCTACATATTTAGGTCAATGGAATGACGACTTAACTAGTCCCCGGTTTCCTGGTGGAACAGCAGTAAATCTTTCCACGGTAAAATCTAGGATTCGTTTCGCAGATAGCCGGATGTTGCTTTGCCATAAGAAAATACACACACGCGATTTTGTATTTCTGGAAAATATTCATTTTTATAAAGCTTTCTACATTCTTCATAGCTATTTATAGCGTGCGACTATTATTCGCGTGTAATTTCTTAAAATCATTAGATTCTTCTAAATGTGTACAGAATATTTTCTTTAATTAATTTAGACCTTTGAGCTTGAAATTTTCCTATTTGTGAGCAGCTTAATTTTAATGTAAGTGTCATCAAAGACAGTTAAAATGTTCCTTTATGACAATCAAACCTTACATTAAGTAAGATAATGCTTAACTTTACTGATGTAACAGTGACGCACTAGTGATGTTCTATATCTGTAGTTTCCAAGTTGTTTGTTGTTTAGAATTAAGCACAAAGCAACACAAAGGGCTATCTGTGCTCTGCCCACCACGGGTATCGAAACCCGGATTTTAGCGTGTAAGTCCGCAGACATACCGCTGAGCCACTGGGGGGCTGTAGTTTCCAAAGCATTACCGTAAATTCAATAAATCTCCCTAACGTTAATATTATCGTTTTAGTAATGAACGCAATATAATATTAAATATTAGTTTGACTCGTTTTGTTTGTCATTATCTTATTTTCCTTGGTTATTTCTAGCTTTCATTTGATATGTTAAAATTATATTCGATCAGCCTAATTAAATGCATTTCACAGTCATGTTTTTGTGAGCTATAACATACGATATTAAAAAAAAACAATATAATATTTACTTTTGCGTTTGCAGACCTGAAACTCTTTGATTTCTTGTTATATATTAGTTGTACAGCGTATTTTTATGACCACTCTGCGTGACTTGAGTTATTTACATAAGCTTCTGAAGAACATTAAATTAAATATAACTTAGCCTGAAGAAGCTAGTTAATTACAACAATATTTTTCACATTGACTGCTAACGTTTTCGTTAATGTTGGCGACTTAGTTCAATAGGCTGCATTTTACAGCGCTATTAATAATTTAACCTGAATCTCCTTCTTGACAAGATATATAAAATACTTATAAAAATTGTTTACACACTAAAAATAGAGCTGGACAAATTCAGTCTGTTTACAGTTTTATTTGCGATTGAAACTTTTTGCACAGACGTTTGAATTACCCGGATTCATTCGTGTTGTTTATTAGTCTTTTAAGATGTGTGGTCTAACCTCTAGCTTGCCAAAATGTTTACTCGTGAGTCAATGGTTTAACTGCCTTTCCGAAAATAATAAAAATCACACTTCGCATTTTGGAGTAGCACATGTTTTAGAAGAGTGACAGCCAAACCACATTATTTCATTATAGTAGTCCAAGGGTTGTGCATTGGGTGTTGTTGACTAGCTGTCTTCGCTACATATAGTTTATCTATTTTATATAAAAAAACAAAATAAAAAACTGTAATGTGTATAGATTTTGATGATTTTAGCATTGCTATCACTTCTTTAAGGCTCTAATTCAAAATCAGCGTAAGATACTTACGAAGTTACTTCCGAGTTTTCATAATCCTGAAAAATTAGTCGCTTTATATTTATATATTTGAAGAAAATGTCAATACTGAAGAGTTAAAAATAAGTTGAAACATATGGCAAGAAAGAACTGCGTTAAAAACAAAAAATTCAATCTTCTCACTAATTATATTAGTTTGTTATAATAAAAAAAATAAGTCGAAACAAAAATAAAATACGCTGCGCTAATTGAAAGGATCCCAGGGTACAGGTTATAATATACAATATACCTTAAATTATGGAGAAAACTATTTAACTAGGGCCCACATTACGGTGGAGATACACCGTCTGTTAGTCTTAACCTCCATTATCCGGTTTCACATAAAAAATAGAATAAAGGAATAACAATATAAATTAAAATTAAAAAAATAGAAATAAAAATTACGAGAACGAGATGTGGGTGCTCAAGCCCACAACGTTTCACATCTGTATCACCCTTCACTGCCTGCAGACAGTGTGGAAAGGTCACTGCTCTCCAAAGTAAAGAAAAAGAAGAAAAAAATAAAATTAAAAATTACATAAAATATATGTACATCACGGAATGAATAAATTATATATTCATATGTGTGGGTGTGTATATATAGATAGATAGATAGATAATACCTATTCTTAAATGGCATATTTTTTCTATAAATTTTAACAATGTAAGTGTAGGTTTTAAGGCAAGAGAAAATCTTATTTTAATTTAACTCATATGAGTTACTTAGTAATAAGCATGCTTACATTCTTTGTGTCTCTAGTCTTATCTTTGTGTTGTTTTGACATTTCTTCAGAGTTTGTTTGGAAGTTGTGAGTATTCTAGTTAATACTCTCTGACAGCGTAAGTTTTAATCTCGTTCACCGCTTCTCTCTAACTTCAAAGTTTTCCTAAGCTTATTTCACCCTTCATTTCTTCAAGCAAACGCTGACACAAGTTATCTGCTAGTTCTCTCTGAAACGTCTTATCCTAGTTTAGGAAATATTTTTTTTTCCTTTTTTCTCTGTTGTTAAACTTGTACATCGCTTGCTACTGAGAAACTTGATGTGTCATATCTTTCTTTGATGATCTAATAAAACAGAAATTGCTTTAGATATTGGTTTACTCCAAAAAGAAGTTATCGGTTATTAGCACTAAATTGTAGTTGAATAGCTCAAAGTATAATTGATTTTTGATATTAAATACGTTTGTTTCGTTCTTCGTGATTTGTCGTGAATATTCTAAATGTTTAACATTTTTTTTATCAGACCTGGTGTTGTAATGTAACCGTGTCATTTTTGATTGGTCAACATCATGTTTTCACGCGTTCTCTAGGAAAACGTAAAAAATGGTTAGAATTAGAATATAAGGCAGATGTTTTTATATCATAAATCGACGTTATTTCATGTATGGAAGGAAGTAGAATGCTCTAAGGATCTATATTCATTACGACATTAAGTTTCGTTAGGTTTTAAACGGTTTCTGATTACTGAGTTTAATATCAATAGTTAACTCGTCTTTGTTTGTGCAAAATTTGTAAAATCGTGATATCTTCTTTATTTTCACTAATGGAACTTATAACTTCAAAACAATACTATGTTGCTGAATAATAAATAGTTCCAATAATTCAAACGAAGAATATCTGGAAATTAGGGATTTCATATATTGTTTACGCTTTCTTTAATAAAAAATACAAATATATTTTGTAAATTGTCCCCGCGATAATTCAAAACAAACATTGGGCAACATTTGCAAGTAATAATGAGGTATTTTAATTTCATTCAACACTCCATAACTTAATCACATTTTAGAAGCTCAACACTTTTGTTCTTTGTGCTGCAAATGATCTCAGACAACACGGTTAATTGTTAATTAACAAAAAAAATTACGTAAAAGTTTTATGACGTAGTTACTCCCATAGATATTCTACTCCGTAACGGACATATACATGTAACAATAATATGGCTAGTAAATTTCTTTCTAACTGGATATCTACATGTATAGAATCATCATGTCAACTTTCTTACTTCCCATAACATCTACTTGCCTCAATCTTGCATGACATATTCATCTACAACGAACAAAATGCAGAAGTTAGCGAAGCATAATTTATTTTTAAGGCAACAGAACGATAAAATATCACAGTAAGTCTGTAAATTACTTACGAGGCTACTCTTAACGATTTCATTACGGATACGTATATAGTGTGGCAGTCATGGCTTACTATCATTTCTTAGGTTTTATTGCCTCTTCGGAAGAGGAGTTTTGCACACTAACATATTTTATCCAGTGTGAGAGGTCCCCACAGTTGTAACTATCGTCGCATGCTGTTTGAAACATGCGTGTAATGCTGTAGGTAAGCTTATGAAGTGATCCATGCAGCATTTTCGAACCCAGTAGTGTAAAAAAATATCATTCATGGTCTATCTTAGAAGTTATAGGCTCTTATAATCACTTAAAGTATATTTTACTAGATTATACATATACTTGTTTAGAGTATTCTGCAAAGATACAAATGGGCTTTTTGCGTATTTCCTTCTTATATTTTAATATGTACACTAGAAGGAGGGAAACTAGAACCCATCGTCAACACTTAGATTACTCTGATTGAACAACATAACTTTACTGTAACTGTTATAACGCACCAACAGGCTAAAACTGGGAAGCACGATACTGCGGCATAAGGACGCAAAACCCGTGATTTGCAATCTGGTTCGCTAACCAGAAACTCACTTAGATTTTACTTGTTACTTGTTTGTTTGTTTGTTTTTTTGGAATTTCGCACAAAGCTACTCGAGGGCTATCTGTGCTAGCCGTCCCTAATTTAGCAGTGTAAGACTAGAGGGAAGGCAGCTAGTCATCACCACCCACCGCCAACTCTTGGGCTACTCTTTTACCAACGAATAGTGGGATTGACCGTCACTTTATACACCCCCACGGCTGGGAGGGCGAGCATGTTTAGCGCGACGCGGGCGCGAACCCGCGACCCTCGGATTATGAGTGCACGCCTTAACGCGCTCGGCCATGCCAGGCTTTTACTTGTTACAATACTTAAACTAATGTTTGACTATATTTGTTTGAATTATAGACACAAGCTGTCAAGATCATTTTGCATTGTTGACTCAGTATATGTTTATAAAAGTAACACACGTTTTCTGTTACCCGAACTTGATGAGATATTGTCTGGGTTATGGCCGATAATATTGTTAAAAATAAGGATACCCAATTGAGTATTTAGTGTTCTCTAATCATTGTATGCTTTAGCCTTTCTTCGTTATTGATTTATGATATTATTTATTTTTGACGTATTTTTTCATGAATTATTGTCTTCATTTATTTAAAAGTTACTTTTTAAAATTATTTTAGTTCTGGTTTATGCAGGTAGTTTACATTCAATCATAATTTCTTTATAATAAAAAAAACAACTGCTGATTTGTAAATGTAGTGATTATTTCTACCGGTGTAGTAAACACAGAAGTTAAATTTCTATTACTCAAAATATCTCAAGCACATACTTGTCCCAGAATGGCCACATAGTTAAGGTGCTCAACTTCTAATCTGAGGGTCCCGGGTTCTAATCCCACTCACACCAATGACGCTCATCTTTTCAACCGTGGAAGCGATATAACGGGATGATCAATCCTACTATTCGTTTATAAAAAACTAGACCACGAGCTGGTGATGTGTAGTGATGACTACCACATGTCATGCACTGCTAAATTACACTGGTTTACAAAGAAATTGAGGCAAGCACAAAAATAGCTGTTTTAACCTAGTTTGGGGGTGCTGAATTCAGATTTGAAATCCGATTTTACTCATCACCTCTAGGTTTTTAGATATGCATACTGTACATAAAGGCGTATGTGCATTCAGGGTTAATTTCTAATATTGTGTGACTTATGTCTTCTTTTTTAGTTATTATGCAATAAATGTAAGTGATAGCATTACATTATATATACACATATATATATAGCTATATATCAAGACGGATCACCAGTTTCAGGAATCGGAACAAAGACCTTGCTTCATTTTTCGACATGGAAAACAAGTTGTGCTACTGCACAAAAATACCGGGCTTGTTCACTTTCCTTGGTTTGCCACATAATCCTTCAGACTGGCGTCTTTTCATAGACTCTTCCAAGCGAATTCTCAAGGCTGTGCTTCTGCACAACGGAAATAAATATCCCAGCATTTCCACTGCATACTCTGTCCATCTAAAGGAGTCCTATGACAATATGGAGCTTCTATTAGAAGTTGTTAAGTACAACCAGTACCAGTGGAGTCTGTGTGGGGACCTCAATGTCATTGGTCTTCTTATGGGTATGCAAGCGGGCTTCACAAAGTACTGTTGCTTTCTCTGTCTCTGGGATAGTCGAGCTGTATCCCAGCATTACAAGCAGAAAGACTGGGGGTCTAGAAGCACTTTCGTTCCTGGCAAACACAGCGTCAAGGAGAATCCTCTGGTTGACATGAAGAAAGTGCTTCTTCCTCCTCTTCACATCAAGCTTGATTTGATGAAGAATTTCGTGAAGGCCATGGACAAAAATGATGCTGCCTTCCAACACTTGTCTACTGTGTTCCCAGGTCTCAGTGCTGCTAAGCTCAAAGAGGGCATCTTTGTCGGACCTCAAATCCGAGAAGTGCTGAAGGATACTGATTTTGAGGAGCTTCTTACCTTAAAGAAACTGAGAGCATGGGAAGCATTTAGGTCAGTCTGTAGTGGCTTCCTTGGTAACACACACGTACCAAATTACCAAGCCTGTATTGAGAAGTTGCTAAAAACTTATGAGGATGTGGGATGCCGAATGTCACTCAAAATTCATTTTCTCCATTCCCACCTCAACTTCTTCCCTCCAAACCTTGAAGCAGTAAGTGATGAGCACGGAGAAAGATTCCACCAAGACATTACGAAGATGGAGAGCAACTACCAAGGCAAGTGGAACCCCAGCATGATGGGAGATTTCTGCTGGATGCTCTTACGTGACATCCCGGAGGCAAAATACACCAGATCATCTGCGGTACTATGAATTGTGTACATTGTGTCATCCAAGTATATTTATTCCGTCAATGTTCTTTATCTATCTTGTTTTATCTGTAATAAGCTGCTGCAACTGTTGAAATAAGCACGTATATACTCTGTATATACTAAAATGAGACTATTTAAAAGCCAGAAAACTAGATGTGATAGAGCAAAACTGTTTATAAATTTGAATTCAGTACCCCCAAATTAGTTAAAACAGCTATTTAGTAAAGTAGTAAAAAACACCTATTCACATTCTTGCCTCAGACAAAAAATATTTTTTTTGTAAACCAGTGTTATGGATGGCTAGCGCAGATAGCCCTTGTGTAGGTTTGCGCGAAATTCATAAAAAACAAACCACAACACAAACGTATATAGCTCGTTTATTTATATTTAGGAGACTATGTCACAGATAAAAAAAATTGAATAAATAAAACGTGTTACATGCATATATATTCAACATGTTTGTGAATACATTGAACACTCAGTTCTCATAAAAATGATCCTCGATTACTAAGAAAATAACAAATAATGAAATGTATGTTAGATCAACAGATATATTAGCTTCAGAAGCAAGCCCTGCGTAACATACGGATGTGTATATATTGAAACAGGATACCAGCTCATTAATACTTGATACAAAAATAATGTTGTGATATCTACTACTTTACGCAACATCTCTATACGTGTGAAAGAAATATTTAATACTCGTGATCTGTTATACTGAGATGTTGCTGTAAGTTATAGCCTACAGATTAACTTTTGTGATGAGGTATGCAGTTTTGATGTGCAATGAATTAAACGTCTTCTCGAGTGTAAGTGAAAACGTTCATAAAGCATGTATAAATCTATTCTGAAAGAAAGAGAAGTTGCCACATAAGGCACGATATCGGGTGCATAAAGTCGTTGTAAAAATATCTCACCTAAATAATGGTTCTGTTTTACACTGAAAACATGAATGTATAACGTCGTTGTAAAAATATCTCACCTGAATAATGGTTCTATTATGCACTAGATCAGGTGCTTAACGTCGTTGTACAAATGTCTCGCCCGTGTAATGGTTCTGTTATACACTGAAGATACGTGTTTCCGGATGACTAGAAATTCACTTGAAGTAAAAATGTCCTTCAAGACGGCTGATATGGGTATTAATTTTTTTATTAAAATAAAGTGCAGAACAACGTTTCGACCTTCTTGTGCCATATTGAAGTTATCAAAGCGTTGTGTAATGTGCTGAGAAGGCAACAAATGTAGTTTAATATTTTGTTTATTATACAGAGATATATAATGAACTTTTGTCGACAATCTTAAAATGGTATTTATAAAATATAATAGTATCGGTTTTCTCACAGTTATCCAACTGAGACCGCTGACAAACAAATTTTGTTTGTTTGTGATAAAACAAAACTACATTTGCATCCTCCAAATCCCGGGATTTAGTACTGTAAGTCCGTGAACATATCTAAGGTCATGGCAAAAAAATGGGTTATGCCTTCTGTTACTGTGTCTGTAGTAGCATTTGTAGCAATTCAAGGACGTATTAGGTAACGTAAGCACGCGCCGTATTATTTATGATACCAAACGATAATTGTGTCAGTTAACATGCTGTTTTTTTTTTCAAAATCGAACAAAGGATGAATGAAACTTGGAATTCAAATTTCACAAAGTCTGATAAGCGGAGACGAGATGTACAAAATAACTAAATTTTGAATAGACTCTTAAATGTTAAAAGTATGTTAACTTTCATGTAATTTCAGACATCACAAAGTGCATACATTTACCATTAACAAAGAACCTTGTAAAACAGAGGTATTGGATATAATTTTAATATGTGTCTGAACTGTGATTCTACATAATGATAAACATTTAATTAGAAATATGAGTACAGTTTTAAAGTGATCGTCTAGAAAAGCCGATCTAAATAAATTCTTAGAAGTCGATATTAATTTTTAGCCTTGCATTAATAAATTCGTTATATCTTTCAATAGATATAATAACATAATCTTGCCTGGTAAAAGAAAAACTATTCAAGTTCTTAAACTTGAATCTGATGGTAATCATTCTGAATTAGCTACAGCATCAAACCACCACCTAATTGAATATTGTGATATCTTCAGGCCTTGCAGGACATTTCGCTTCTAACAGTATTGTCATCAATGATCCGGTTAAGTGTGGACACAAAATATGAGTATATTGTGCAAACAAAATCCTCTACGCATTCTCATTTTCACTACCAGTGACTTTTCTGTCGTCTCTTTTTCCTGTATTCGAACATCGTTAAATTACTTATATTCTTATTGTTTAACCCGTGTCAGGTCTTGCTTATAGCATATAAGTTTGTGTATTAAAAATAGCTTCGGAGAAACGATTAACAGTAATAAAGTAATTTCTAATCAATAATTGTTTTTCTTACACTGTACAAGAATACATATTAAACAATTTACCAGTTGTATTTTCGTCTTGTTACTCTAGTTCTTCTTTCGGTTGATGTAGTCTATAATTCTAGTATGCTACCATTTTCTTTCTCTACAGCCGGATGAAATTATTCCAGTGTAGTAAAGTATAGGTCTAGGATAATTCCGTTGCATGTCAAACTAATTAGTTCTGAACCAACTCCATTATTAAGTTAGTTTTACCTTTATTTTCGATATTCAAATATAAAATCTTACATTCTGAAACGCACTGAATGATATATATTTTTTCAATTACCAAAACAAACTATATTCATTTGTACTCATCTGAAGACCGTTGTACATTTTGTTTTCGCTTTGATTTTGTAATGCACTGCATTCATAATTAGATTTATAATTTCAATTTTCTGAAATGAGGAGATCGTAGAAGTTAATGGTTGTGAGTTCCTTTTGCTATTATTGTCTTGTATTGTTTAAAGACTTTTGATTAATATTGTGTTATTCATTAACAAACATTAAAACACATGTTTTTCAGTTATTCTGATCTGCATCAGAATGCTAACACTTAATATGTAAGTTTTAATACTAATGTATTATCTTTGAGTCAGCTTTACTGTATATAAAGTTCATAATCTCGTAATAATGAGAAAAATATTACTTTGATTTAAAAAATATTGTTCCTTCATATATATAAACATTTTGATTTTATCTTTTAGTTATATTTATATAAACATAATTTACCTACCTTGTTATAAGTTCATAGGACAATAAATCAAAATGTTCAACCTTTTTTTTTTCAGCTTAGATATGTATTACTTATCGGAAATGACCAGAAGTTTGTTTCGTTATTTCTTATATAAAGTCTGATGTGTTTCCAGAGTACTCATGATTTCTTTATGATGTGCGTGTTGAAAAATTTCAATAGAACTGAAACACAAAATTCGAACAGTTTAGGATCGAAATTTTGTTAACTGAAAAAGGTTTAAAGAGATGAAATAATTTGAAAGTGTACTGTAATCATATTAACCGAAAAGACGCGATCAGTTTGTCTAAGCGTTTGTCGAGGTGTGGATGTTTGTACATGAAAAGTTCAAAAGGTGTTAACAAAGAATAATTTTGGATTAATCTCCATACGTTTAACTTCAATGTGCACCATTTACTCTGTTTAAATTAGTATGCCCAAACTCCCTTTCAGTCCCATGAATAACATTAACTAGACCTAATTTTTGTCCAAGGTTTTTTATTGCATTGTTTTGCTTACTGAATAAAAAATAGTCAGTTACTTGGCTTGTCTGTCTTAAATGGTAGGGCCAGTTTTTTGATCTTTTTCGATAAACAAATGTTTTAATAATTTCATGGATGCTGTAAATAGAAATTTTGTCGTGTTCGGAATAATCAAAATTACAAATAAATCGCTCACCCATTATCTGAAATTGTGTTATTTTCGCTCGATAACTACGTGTACAAATATTTTGTTCCTTTGCTATCTTAACTATAATAAGAGTAATCAATAAATAATAACGTTATTGAAGAAAGTTTTAATAAAAATACAAGAAAATGATACACATTTTAAGTTGATGTCAGTGAATATCTAATCATAATGTGTTAAAAATCGAAGAAAGAGTTTGGTTTGTTTTGAATTTTGTGCAAAGCTACACAAGGGCTCTCTGCGCTAGCCATCCCTAATTTAGTAGTATAAGACTAGAACGAAGGCAGCTAGTCATCAAACCCACCGCCAACATTTGGAATATTCCTTTACTAACGAATAGTGGGATTGACAGTCATATTATATCGTCTTCAGGGCTGAAAGGATAAACATGTTTTGTAGGAGTAAGATTCGAACCTGCAAACCTCGGATTACGAGTCGATTGCCTTAACCACCTGGCCATGTTGGGCCCCAAATAAAGGGACTATTGAACAGATTTTAGTATCGATGGGTTGGGGGAAATATTATTGATGTATTTTCTGCAAGAACATATGTAAACGAAAATCAAATAACACGAGCACAGACATAAAGCAAAGGTACCATGTCAAAACTAATGCGATAGCCATACTTAAAGTTCAGTGGTATAAGTTTAAAAAGTAATTCAATTTCATTTTAGCTTTTCGAATATCTACCACATTTTGTAAAACGTAATCACGCTTGATGAGAAATGTGTTTAGTTCGGATAGCGTAAGAGTTATTTCTTCTTTCTAAAATTTCAGAAATTTTCGTTTGAAGAAATTTATTCAACAATTTTGAGTCCAGCTGTAAAAACTATAAAATTAAGTTAAAAAGCTGATATTTATTAATGGTTTAGGTCTGGCATGGCCGAGCGCGTTAAGGCGTGCACTCGTAATCCAAGGGTCGCGGGTGCGCGCCCGCGTCGCGCTAAACATGCTCGCCCTCCCAGCCGTGGGGGTGTATAATGTGACGGTCAATCCCACTATTCGTTGGTAAAAGAGTAGCCCAAGAGTTGGCGGTGGGTGGTGATGACTAGCTGCCTTCCCTCTAGTCTTACACTGCAAAATTAGGGACGACTAGCACAGATAGCCCTCGAGTAGCTTTGTGCGAAATTCCAAAACAAACAAACAAATTAATGGTTAAAAGTTATTTTTCAATAACTTACACAGAAACATCATGCAAACATATGGTTGTTTTTGTTTAATTTATTGTACCTAGCATTTCAAAGACAAAGCATATGAGGGTCTTTTAATATTCAGATTATTATTTAGGTCATCTACTCACCAAAAACATCGATCAAAAGTGACAGGTAGATCTATACTTTTAATTAAACACTTTCTAACTTCAATATTTTAAATTATTACTGACATGCCTTTAAACTTTGTAAGTAATGTAACATAATATTGTTTGATATTTTAAAGCAAGCCTTTGAAAAGTAAAAGCGTACAAATAAAAATAAGAATAAATGCATGTGTGTCTTTGGAATGTATCGAATGTATCACACATTACGAAGAGTTGTATTTTATTTTATTCTGTTCATACTAATGGGTGTTTTTTTAAGTGAATACCTTTAAAATACTTTTTCATAATGTATGCTAGGCAATTTGAAAACCCGCAATCATATCTGATTTTCACTTTATTTATTTATAAGATATTGATGTTACACAACTGTTATCTTAACTTTTCTATGGGGTTTTTAATGTCACACGGTGGTACAGGGGTAAGTTTGCAAACTTACAGCGTAAAATATCGGGTCTAGTTCCCCGAAACAGGCACAGCAAACAGACTGAGGTGACGATGTTGTAAAACAAGTGAATAATAGGATTTTAAATTTCTGACACTAACATATCTGTTCATTTTAATGCCCCGTATTTCCGTTGGGATATGTCATAGTAACTATTAATGAAAAGTAGTTCGGAATAGATACGGACTAACACTTCCATTCAATATTGATAAATAGTTTGAAATACCTTTCCTGAATGAACAAAAGTATTGCTATTTTTATTATTTTTGTGAGCAAGAAAAATTTACTTAAACAAATGAACAGCATTGTGAACTTTCTGTTCGGAATATGATAATTCTGCATTTATTTGTTTTTGAAAACAAGAGAATAAGCTACATTTGAAAAGAAGATTTAGAATGGGGTGTGTAGTATTATTTTTGTAAACACTGGCAAACAAAAACAGAACAGCGATAGAGGAATGTATGGATTTCGAAAAAAGGAAAGTGATTAATAATGGAACATCTCTTCTTTTATTTCTTTAATTTGTTTTCTGAAGACGAAGAAATATTGCTTAAAGGATATGGCCTCTGTTACAAAGTTTTGTATATAGTTTATTGATGCTTAAGCCAGCGTTTTATTGTATCTTTATTTTAAATGCATAATCATTTTGATATTTGAGCTCTCGTCAGGAGACAATTTCAGTCGAAGCCCACTAACGTCGTTTTATAAATACTTTATTAAATATCGACTAAATTTTTATAGAATTACAAAATTAAATATACAAATGTTGTAGTACATTTTTTTACAGTTAATCAATGTTCATTGCTTTTGGTTGTTATTGTTGATGAAATATAAACTAGTTTGAACGATCCAACTGATTTATGGCATAAGAATTTTTAGAAAGTGAACGTTGACTATCACAGCAGAACTTATGTGTGGTGGATTTTCAGATTTGATTCTGTTTTGTAATAAATGTTTGTTGCTTTATTTTAAATTTATAAAGAAATGCATTTATTGACTATTATAAAATGAATTTGAAGTCCTAATCATTGGAAATTCATGTTCATAGAGTTAGTTACTGAATCATCGTTCAGACCTTTCAAACACTTTTCGGTCTTAGTCTAAGAACAAATAAATGTGATTATTAATTAGCTCTGTATAACTCATACTTGACTGTTTTGATCAACTTTGTACTTACAAGACAAACATGCTCAAGCTGGTAAGCAAGAACTGAGATGACAGATAAATATGATTTTTCTACCTGATGCTCAAAATAACCCAAATTTAAAAAAATAAAATACGAAAATACATTTGCTAATGAAGAATAACTTATAATACAGTCTCGACCAAATTATTTATATAACAAATCAGATCATTATTATCGAGATGGAATATAAATACATCTAGCATTGTCAAACTGAGAAGTGCAATAAACATCTACGTATGTAATTTGTATAATGAGATGTGTTCCATAGACATCATGAACAATGTATTAGAACAGGAAACAACACCGGTTCACAAGCAGTCGGCCTTTGCTCTTCATAAAACAAGTCAAACAAATTGATGCTTTGGTTTTAAATTACTCACAAATTTATTTTTTTATTTTGGTTATTAATTTTTTTCACTAGATTTTAGCATTTACCTTAACTTCAGCATATTGTTAGTTAATGTAAAAATGTTGAGATTTTGTGATCCTATCCTCTGGAAAAGCCCCCCAGTGGCTCAGCGGTATGTCTGCGGACTTACACGCTAAAATCCGGGTTTCGATACCCGTGGTGGGCAGAGCACAGATAGCCCATTGTGTAGCTTTGTGCTTAATTCAAAAAACAAACAAACAAACAATCCTCTGGAAAAAAATTACACAAAACTTTAGTTCAAGTGCAACTGCAAAAGTATTACGAAATAAACATTCTTCAGCCCAATGTACTAATTAAATATATTCAAACAGTAAAAATTTATTAATAAAATTCGTGATCTAATTACATCATGTAATAGGTATTGGTTTAGAAGTCTAAATTCTTCTGAAACTTCGAACAAAATTATAGAAGTACTTAGACTTGGTGAAACAAACAGAAAACAAATCACCAAGAAAAATGTTATCAAATACATTATATATATATATGTATGTATTCACCCTTAGTTTTATATAACTCATCACTGACTAAAATACAGAAAACAAACTATGGTTAAATATATCACAAATAATTTAATTCACCACCACATTCAAATATATCCAAAAGTACAATCCATAATATATAGTTAGAATCTGTTTTTCTTACTGTGGCTAAAATGATTAATAATGTTCATATAACAGAAATTAATACACAATTATTTTGATACAAAAATAACAAACATGATAATTTCACCACAAAATAACTTAAAGTAACAAAATTCGTCAATCGCGGCTCAAAATCTCGTTAACATCGAGGGTTCTCATTTCTTGGTTAAATGAATCCTAAGCGATTCAAACATTAGTTTTCTGACATGTTGGATTGTTTAGTAATGTACTTCTATTGATATTTCTGCATAAATTTGGATTGGCTAATTTGAGTTACGTTTTAGTTTTGGTCTATATAATCTTAGACATTTTATCTAAAGTTATGAAGTCTATAAATAAAATCTTATTTTAAAATTACATCGTCTAATTTACTGTATTTGTGTTGAATTAAAAAGATTCACAAGTCCATCTAAGTTTACCTGTTATCTACATTAGTTTATAAAAAACACATCCAGTTTTTTTTTCACATATTCTCACTTAATTGAATTTTATTCGAAAGGTACCACGTTTAGACAATACAAACTGATCAGTACAGATGCCTGGACGTCCTTAAGCCTAACCTGATAGGAATGGTAAATCTAGGATCCAATCACGATGCAAATTTATGATTTTCCTTATAAATTTTATTCGGAAATGATTGTAAAATTTCGAATTACTCTAGAATGCGGGTTTTGATCCCCGTAGTGGACAAGCACAGATACTCCTTGCCCACTACGGGGATCAAAACCCGTATTCTAGTGTTACAAATCCGAAAACTTACTATCATACAACTAAAAGGCCTGCTTTTTTTTAATAAAAGAAATTGCAAGAAAACGCAATAGCTTCAAAAGCTATAAGTGTATGTTTGTTTGTTTTGGAATTTCGCACAAAGCTACTCGAGGGCTATCTGTGCTAGATGTCCCTAATTTAGAAGTGTAAGACTAGAGGGAAGGCAGCTAGTCATCACCACCCACCGCCAACTCTTGGGCTACTCTTTTACCAACGAATAGTGGGATTGACCGTCACATTATACACCCCCACGGCTGGGAGGGTGAGCATGTTTAGCGCGATGCGGGCGCGAACCCGCGACCCTCGGATTACGAGCGCACGCCTTAACGCGCTCGGCCATGCCAGGCCCCTCTATAAGTGTAAGGTATTGCTAATATAGTGTTGCACTATTTATAACACATCTTCGAACTTCTCATTCTTCCGGGGAATCTACAATATTCTTAAAATATGTTATTATCGCTTTTCACTGAAAATTAGAATTGATTCCTTTTTATATAAAACTATGCTCTGAAGTATACATTACACAACAAATGAAAGTTTTCTACAGTCCATATCAATAACACACTTTACATTTTACTGATGTGTTGATAATGTTGGACTTGAGCTTGATTCGTAATTTTCAAATAACATATATTGTTCTATCCAACCACGTTTTGTTTTTCAAATACATGAACATAAAATAATTACTTTCGGTTAAGAAGACTGATAACTAATTATTGAATAACAAACGTTATGAATTATTCTCAAACGTCTCCACTGAAGTTTAGCTCTTGACCACTTCACATGTGTTCTATCTACATGTGTCAAAGATAAATGTATAAACATTCTAAATTTAATATAACAATTTGATTTCATTAATTCATTTTATCTCCAGAAATATATCAATTCAAACTCCTTGTTTGAAACATCTAACTTATTTAAACTTAAGTAGTGATAACATAATAGTCGAATTAATAGAGTTTAACAGCAGAAGGCCCGGTATGACTAGGTGTTAAGGCACTCAAACCACAACACGACGGTCGCGGGTTTAAAGCCCCATAACTCCAAACATACATGCTCGTCCTTTCAGCCGTGGGGGCGATATAATGTCGGTCAATCCAACTATTCGTTGATAAAAGAGTGGTCCAAGAGTTGGCGGAGGATGGTAATTACTAGCTGCCTTCCTTCTAGTTTTACACTGCAAAATTAAGGACGGCTAGCATAGATAGCCCTCGAGTGCGATATTCAAAAACAAACAAACAGTTTCCTTTACCTCAATTTAAGTTTTTTTCTGCTGTTGTTTGTTTTTGAGTTTTGTGCAAAGCTACATGAGGACTATCTGCGCTAGCCGTCCTTAATTTTGCAGTGTAAAACTAGAAGGAAGGCAGCTAGTAATTACCATCCTCCGCCAACTCTTGGACCACTCTTTTATCAACGAATAGTTGGATTGACCGAAACATTATATCTCCCCCACGGCTGAAAGTGCGAGCATGTTTAGCGCGACGGGGATGCGAACTCGCGACCCTCAGATTACGAGTCGCACGCCTTAACACGATTGGCTATACCGGGCCACAAGAAAATTGTTAAAATTCAGTTGTGTTTTATATATTTCTATTTAATATATCCCAGTAAGGCTCTTTGAAACTTTATCATGACTGTTTTAATTGCTAAATAAGTATCATGCAAGTATTCAATAAAGGAAATAATGATAATATTATAACAAATATAACACAGTATGAATTAAATGAGGAACGTAAAAAATATTAATCATCAAGTTTTAGGTTACTTGTGTGAAAGCTTGTTCTTATTTCTCTAACTTCATGGAATGGCCTATAAGAGACTAAATTTATATGTAGGTATATATATGACATGTTTTATTAACTGAAGCAATATAGGCTGGGCTATCACTGGCGCTCCTGACTTAAAGAATAAGGAAAGACATTTGTATCGCATGTCAACCTACAGCCATGATGGATTAGCGAATAAAGGTTCCGGCTACCCGTAAAGATGAGAACAGCACTACAGTTTAATATATTTTACAGATACAAATAAACTGTTGTAGTCATTTTTTATTTCAGGTAGTCATTAAACAAGGGAGAAAGATACATTAGTGTAATAAAATATATTTAACAAATATACTAGTATGATAAATTGTTTTATATTGTTATTCCTTATGTTTTGTTGTTTCTGCTTTGCTAAGCACAAATCTGCACAGTGGTCTATCTGTACTGCTTCTATCACGCATATCGAAACCCACTTTATAGGGTTATAAGTCCAAAGACTTACCGCTAAGCCTCTGGAGAGCATATTATTCTCTATACTGTCAAAATTTCAGATGTAGTTTCTGTGTTACACGCATTTGAAATTAGTGTTTTATGAGAAAACCTTTTTCATACATATTACTACATAACACTCAACTTAACAGCTTTGTATTTTTCAGAATTCCACAGTAAATAATATTTTATTACAGACGTACTGAACAAAAGGTGATTTTGTTATTTACAAAAATAAATTCCTGCTAACAAATTTCTAAAGATTAGCTAAAGGAAAAAAAATTGTAAGACAGTTTGATCACTTCTTCACCATATAAAATATGTGTCAATACAGATGAATAGTTAATGTTTTAGTTTTGTTATTGCTCGTGAATAGAGTATCTTGTGCATAAACAAAAACAACGACTTTCACAATTGGATTGTGACGGGAGTTGTCTATGATCCTCTCTCATAAACACTACCAGTGGGTTCTGATCACGTCTGATACAATGTTCGATATAGAAGGCTTATTAAATTTAGTGGTGTCTACTATATATCATACGGGCTGATACTACTCAGACCCAGCTGTCCACAAGTGTGGGTAGGTTTATGGTAGTAAGTTAATGTTCAAGGAACGTTGAATTAAGTAAAGACGGGTTTACACTGTATTTACTTGAATAGGGTTTGGAAACCTACAATACATAAGAGATTTACTATTCTCAAACGTTAATTACAGTCCAGAAGAAAACAATTCAACCAATTTGATACTCTTATTAATATAATTTCTCTTTTATTTCCAAGCTTTTATTTTCGCGTTTCTTTTGTTCTTGTACCAAACAGCACTTTCCTATTTATTTGAGAAAAACATCATATGGGATGAACAGTTGAAAGTAAGTAAAATACAGGTTTCAGTTCGAATATCTCAGTTTCTATATTTGTACTGTTACATGGCAATGTAACTCTATCTCGTGCACAAAGTAAAGAATCGTGTATCGTAGCTACATGTAGTGGTTTCTTATAGCTGTTGAAAATATTTCCCCTCAGAGGTGTAGTAATTTAAATTGAATCATATCTCAAAAGAAAGATCATATCGAGGTTCGTTCAAGTTAATGTCACTAGAGTCAATATGGAACAGAATACAAAAAAAAAACGAAACATCACAACAGAGTAAGCAACTTATGCGTGGCTTTTATTTCATATAGTACATCAGGCATAGAAACTAAATAAAATAAATAAATGTAATAACTGTTCTCAGGCCGTGTTTATTGTTGAGTGTTTGTTTTTTTTCGGGTATTTCTCACAAAGCTACTCGAGGGTTGTCTGTGTTAGCCGTCCCTAATTAAACAGTGTAAGACTAGAAGGAAGGCAGCTAGTCACCACCCACCGCCAACTCTTGGGCTACTCTTTTACCAATGAATACTTGGATTGATCGTCACATTATAATGCCCCCACGGGTGGGAGGGCGAGCATGTTTGACGCGACGAGGGCTCGAACATGCGTCCCTCGGATTACGAGTCGCACGCCTCACGCGCTTGGCCATGCCGGGCCATGTGTTGTAAGAATTAAGTTTATTGAACTCGTAATAAACACAGATGGCATACATTTTTTTGGCAAAGTCTTGTTTGCTCATAAAAACTACGCCATAATTTTTACAAGTCTTCATGAAAAGAGACTACATCAGTTTTCGCTAATTTTTATTTGATACGGGTAAACAGTGATTATTTTATTGAACGACGAATCGATTTTACTATTTTAAACACTCATGAAAGTTGATATTGATTTATTTTTCAAAATTATCAGAAATTTGTTTTTTGTCGTTATTTTGATTACTGCGTATTACGGTCGATTGAAAATCTCATGTTTAGTGTATTTAAGAAGTTTACTTTTTGCATAGAAAACAGACATTAAGAGACAGTTTATAAATAGAATAAAACAATGACACGGTGCTGACACACTTCGTCACAAGAGTAAACTGAGCTCTGTTCTGCCATATCATTTGTAAACCACCTAGGGAACTATCGCAAGGTGTTATATAAATGTTGATCACTACTAGAACTACCCATATCTGCACGTTTTACTTTCGTCTCTCCACAACCTAAGGAAAGTATTGCTACGCTTCATGTTACCGATAACCGTGCTATTATTCCATTACTTCTATGATACTTGATGAATTATCTTTCAAAGCGCATGCGCCCGGAATAGATGAGGCGCTCTTCTCCATCGCTTCAAGGAAACGCTCGTGCGGTTCTCATAGAAACGGGCGTGAATCCACGAAGAAAGAGAATAAGTAGGTTTGTGTTCGTGATCATGGTTATTATTCGAATGGTGACCTCTGCTGAGAAACAGCTAACTGAACAGTGACAGATTAAGAAAGAAATAAAGGACAAGTTTTTATGCTTTAGAAGCTGCAACGGTACAAGAACGGTACACTGGCCTCTGTGGAGCAAACAGACCGACAATAACACGTGATAGTCTTCTAGGTAAATGTCTTAAAATTCTTACTTCCTCATTATTAATAATAATAACGAAAACTCTTGAATAAATACACTTGCTTAATGGTCCCATTGAAATTTTTTACCCAAAGGTACAGTGTTACTTCATTGGAAGACCTTATAGTATAGAATTACAATAAGCTAATTTGTGAATATATTGCTATATTATTGTTCTATATACTAATTAAATGCATAGATTAGTTTTCATTAAATGTACCTTGTAGCTATATTGTAACTAATGCACCGTTCTTTTCTAGGATGGTGTCGGCTATCACGAGCGTCTTGTGCTGAACAGAGTCTACCAGAATATCAATAAACTCATGAATATGACTATTTTGGTGCCCTGTTAACTTTTGAGACGCAACAGAGCTGAAAATCAGCAAATTTAAACATGTACAACAAACCATCACAAGGAGACCCATTGAAATACTTTATATTTCTCGGAATCTTCATCTGTTTACATCAAGTGCACGAGGCAACGGACCGCTTAAGTTCTCGAGTTGTGATGACAAAGTATGGGTCACTGAGAGGAATCATCCGGAATCTAGCTAACAAGGATCTTCGTCCGGTTGAAGTGTTTTACGGTGTGCCCTACGCTAGCGCCCCCGTTGGCTCCTTAAGATTTATGCCACCCGTTACACCACCACACTGGCGTGAAATAAAAATTGCCTCCGCTTTCGGCCCTGTTTGTCCACAGAAATTTCCGGACATTCAGAATGAAACCGAAGTATTGAAGAGGATGCCTCCTGGGAGGTTAGCCTGCCTGCGACGTCTTCTTCCCTTCCTGGTCAAACAGAGTGAAGACTGTCTTTACTTAAATATTTACGCGCCGGCTATACGTAAGTGTTCTTTCAAATTTAAATATAATGTTTATTATTACAAGACAAAGTTTAAATATACTATACTGTGTATTAAATATGGTACCTGAAAGACATAACTAAAGGTACACCGAAGTTAAATTAGCTTTTTATTCGAAGAATACGAATGAATGACGATGATTAGTGAAATATTCTGATTCCGCCCGTCTGCGGACTCATACCACTTAAAGCCAGATTTCGATAACCAGGGACGGCTAGCGCAAATAGTCCTCATGTAGCTTTGCATGAAATTCGAAACAAACAAAACCTGAAAGACTTACTGTCTAAAGAAAACTAAAGAGTAGTTAGAGTCTAATGACTTCATTTAGCCTACAATGATAGGCATTTACTTCTACAAAAAGATCTACTAATATTTTTACTTGTTACTTGTGTGTTTCTTTTTTTTTAGTGATATTCTCGCAAAACTAGATATTAATTTGTTTGTTTTGTTATTAAGCACAACGCTACAATGAGTTATATGTTCTGTGCTCACTTCTCCAGATAGCCTAGTTGCTTTGCGCCATAAAACGCCAAAATAACCAATCCTTGATCTCGATCGAGAGCTGGGAAGGTAAGGTTCTGTATAGACCTCTTCCCTCTCTATGCTCACCACATGGATCTTCATATGTGTTAAGACTTCCTATTGAACCACTGGCGGCGGGTTACGTATTTGTCACTATCAGAAAGTTTCTAAACTGCACTATAATATATTATTTCTCTGCGAGTTATACGTAATACATATATTTTTATGAAATTCTCCAAACTTCGTGTTTATTAATACCCTGGACAAAATACACTAACTTTTTTTGTAAGTTAGCATCAATATCGTATTATTTCAAAGCTGTACAAATTGTGTTCTCCAAACACAGAATGTTTGAAGTACAACATAAATGTTTGTGTTATTGCTGTAAACATGGGATGTTTTCAGTTCAAAATTATTTTTATGTATATACGTTGCTACGTTATTAATTCCTATTTTCATTGCATAAAACGTAACGTAAAAAATGTGCATTAGCCAACACAACACATTTCTGTTCTGTTTTGTTACCTAAAAGTGATGGTGTTATTTTTCACTTGAATTTCTGTCGCAGGCATTCAAACACGAGGCGTGTGTTCTAAAGGAAGCAATTTCTTTTGCTTTTAACATAACGTTTTTAGTGTGCAGTTGCTTTACCCACAAAAAAAAATTCACATCGATAGTAGAATCAACTGGACAGATCAATGCAGTCGTAAATGTTTAAATGCTGTGCAAGAAATATAATCTTCTATAGATTTCGATTATATGTTATTTACTCAGAACGCTATTAATGTTTACTTTTTTATTCAACAACGTTCTATTTTTTATCGTATAAACAACATGTTGTTAAATAAATGTGTTGTGTAATTTATCTGTAAAATTTAATTTTTATCATACTAAAGCCAGGTTATCTTGTTCTTCTAGGTGGATATTAAATTAAAAGACAAAAAGAAACAAGTGCTTAAAACCCCATAGCAATTTACCGGAACTTAAAACCAATTTTGCCACTTTTGTTGAAAAGACTTTGACAAAACAATAAAACATATAGTTTTTAAATATATTTTACGTTTCATATAAATTTTCCGTTGGGACAGCAGTAAGTTTACGGATTGACAACGTTAAAATCAAAGGGTTCGATTCACCTCGGTGGACTCAGCAGCCCTCCGCTAGTACAGCGGTATGTCTTCGGATTTACAACGCTAAAATCAGGGGTTCGATTTCCCTCGTTGGGCTCAGTAGATAGCCAGATGTGGCTTTGCTATAAGAAAATACACAAATACACAGGACTCATCAGATAGCCCAATATGGCTTTGCTATAATAAAAAACACACACACGTTTAATTTAAACTGATGCTGTCAGAGAAAATGAATGGCTCTCAGAATTCCCATGGTTATTCAGCTGTCAGTGCGTTATAAGAAAGACAGTCAATCTTTCAGTGTGTATGAGAGGTAATAAATTATTCTCACTGGTTGTCTTCCTTATGATCAGTAGACTAGAAATTAGAAACTGCGGCAGGTAGACTTATTAGCTTTCCCATAAACAATAAATACTCTATTATATAATAAGAATATCTATTATTCGGTAAACCTGCATAACAATTGACAAAATTACGATATCCAGTGAAGACAACGAAGTGCATTTGTAAGTTTTGTACGACATAATAAATGTATCTAATCATATTACCACAGGCAAGTTATAAACAGATAAACTACAAACTTCACCTCTAAAAAGGTAGTTTTTAGTACTATTTTAAATTAAGCCTATCTTTTTGATCAGTAAAAGTAGATAATTTCTCATATTTATATATTGTTTACAATAAACTTAAATCACAGAAACACAAAAAAATGTTTTGATGTACCTTATTTCTTTATTATAAACTGAATATCAAAATTTGTAAGCAATTACATTAAGAATATTAAGTATGAATGTGTTTCTTTAATGGTGTAATTATACAAAATATTATCTAGTTGTACATCTTAGGACATCAAACTTCAATATATAGCGTTATAAGCTTTCAAGAGTATTCCACTAAGCTACACAATGGGCTGTCTGTGCTCTGCCCACCACGGGTATCGAAACCCGTAGTTTAGCGTGTAAGTCCGCAGACATACCGCTGAGCCACTGGGGGGCAGAAGGAGTTTAAGGACCGCTGATTACATGACTGGTATCAACTGGCAATAATTATATTTGTAAATAATTTGACATGGTAAAAACTCAGTAATGAATTACATTCTATTTGAACTACTCAATCAGTACCAACCAATCTAGTAAAATAATTAATTTTTGTTTATTTATCACACTAAATAGTTGACTATATGCGCACTTGTATTTGATTTCTAAATTTTATATCTTTCATTTACTTTTTGCATTCTCTTTTATGAAATATCCACATATAATCAAATGATTCACTTTAAATTATGTTTACTATCTTTAAAATTATTTCAGTAAGTGAATCGAATGAACCAGAAAGGGCGACAAATTGAACAATAAGTAAACTGAAAATGTAACTTGAAATCATGAAGCTAACTTATGCTAATAGTGTAAATCATATCGGAAATTTATCTTTGTAAAATACTACGCGAATGTGAAACAGAATCTCAACCTTAGCAGTGTACTGAGGCACCAGAACTCCTAGCACTTATCACATATTAACTGATGATAAACAAAACTAGCTTTTTACCAAAAATTTCCGTTTAAATCACTAGAGTGACCAGACAAATATAAAAACTCATTCATGTCTTATTCATTCTTCAAAAAATGTTGTCTTTCTGACTTTTTTAAGTAATTGGAAACTCGTGTAATTTAATTTTTGTTGAATATTGAATCTATAACTAAGCAATATTAAATACTATGGGATGAGGAAAAATTAGAAAATTTAAGAATTAAAGTAATTATAGAGTAGCTTTCGTGAAATACAAGTGAAGTTTATCTTTCCTTCTGTTGGGGCCTAGCATGGCCAAGCGCGTAAGGCGTGTGACTCGTAATCCCCGGGTCGCGCTAAACATGCTCGACCTCCCAGCCGTGGGGGCGTATTATGTGACGGTCAATCCAATTATTCGCTGATAAAAGAGTAGCCCAAGAGTTGGCGGTTGGTGGTGATGACTAGCTGCCTTCCCTCTAATCTTACACTTTTAAATTAGGGACGGCTAGCACAGATAGCCCTCGAGTAGCTTTGTGCGAAATTCCAAAAACAAACATTATTTCATACTCCACGTAATTATATATATACCCCATACACCAACGCTATGATTAATTTTTTAATGTGTATTTTTTCAGTTTTCTATAAACGAAGTCCATTCTCCAGCTATTTAGGCTTTACTTTGATCATTTTTTTGAATTTCATTTAACTGCATCTACACATTGATATAAGACAAATTACCAGTAAACCTACTGATAATAAATTTATGACAAATTATACGAGTTGTTTATTTCATTTTGATTTTTTAATATTTTGCGTTAATTAATATTGCGTAGGCAACACGTATGTTTTGGTTAAGGGACAATCTAACAAATAAAACGGTTTATAAAAGGTACAAAGAAGAACAGGAACGTGTGTTACAGAAACAACGAACACTTAAAGATGGTACACTTTAGTCATAAAGCTTTTGTCTTTTAATCTTCAAATATTTTTTAAGAATTTAATCTACGTTTACCATTTTTTATAGACATAGAACTTTTGTTGTGAGACTTTATGAACCCGATTACTGAGATGGTAAAAAAACTGCTCATTTATGAAGGTCCTTTTTCCCCAAGTTTTCACAACGTGTCTAACGCTCTTCTCTCCCTTTGGATCTTCTTTGCCCCTTTTATAAGATATTTTGGTAAACTTAATTAAGCTTCAAACAAATAGATTTTTGGATCAATATCTTGTGCTTTTCACAACATATGAAGGTCTAATATGAATATAATTATGCTGGTAATGCTTTGTTTTTGTTTTTTTTATTTCGCGCAAATCTACTCGAGAGCTTGTCGTCCCTAATTTAGCAGTGTAAGACAAGAGGGAAGGCAGCTAGTCATCACCACCCACGACTGACTCTTGGGCTACTTTTTTACCAGCCCATAGTTGGATTGACCGTCACATATAACGCCCGCACGGCTGAAAAGAGCGAGGATGTTTGATACGACAGGGTCTCGAATCCGCGACCCTCAGATTAGGAGTCGAACGCCTTAACCAACCTGGTCATGCCGAGCCTGTTGGTAATGCTCTGTTTATGTTTATAATCTACTGTACTCACTGAGTTAACTTAGGATAGCATATTTATTCGTATCTCTACCGTAGTTGGTCGTATTTAATCATAAAAAAATCAAATCTATTATGCACAACCTGAAACAATATTATCGTCTGCTATAGAGAGTACAATATCTAAAGTTACAACGTTTTATCATTTTGACTTGGCATTATGAGGTACAACGGCTACATTATTTATTTTTGTCGAAGCGCCAGAAGTTTATTCATAATAATGTGTTTGTTTTTATTATCATATGTGAGAATAAGAAACGATTTTTAAAACGTAAATTTTTACATTCCGTATTTGTTTTGGACTCAGTATTTCTATATAAAAAGAAAGAGTAAATGAAGTGTTTATCGATATACATAAAACATACTTCCAGAATTAGGAGGAAAAGACGTGATACGTTATTTTCATCTAAATGCTTGTTGGTTTTGAAAATATAAAGCTACACAATAAATTTTCAGTGCTTTGTCCACAGCAGGTATCGAAACACTGTTATCGTTATAAAGTCATAAGATCAACAACAGTATTGATATTAGAACTGTGTTTCTAAAGCATTACTTGTTCACTCAAAGAATACGTTTAATTTCACTAACGTGTCTTTCTGAACGCATCATAGAAATTCATACTTTATATTCAATATGATTTCATTCGACTGGATTTCTACCACATCTTAGATGCGCATATTATGTTTAAATAGAAGTTATAGAAAATGTGCTTTTATAACTTAGAGATAGAAAATGTAATTTATCAAAATATATAAATACATCTTATGATCTTAATATGTCTTACACATAGATATTAAATCTTGAGAACGTCTTAAATATACATATATGTTTTTGAAACTTAATAAAATGTTTTAAATACATTTTACAGGCACAAGTAAGACTGCAAAATGTTTTAAAGGTTTGGTTATATTTCAATCAATGCATCTAAGATATTTCTATTCTTTTATTAAATTTCGCGCAAAGCTACTCGATGTACATTTTGCTTTCATTTAAGTTTGAGATGAAAGAGTATACGTGAAAGCAGCTAGCCAGTACCATCTACTGACAACTTTTGGGCTGCACTTGTCAGAAAAAATACATGTATTTTAGTGTCATTTTTACAACAGTCCGTATTGTTACTTTTTATTATTGTGTGTATGTGACGGTAAAAGGGAGTGAACAATGCTTCGATAATTTCAAAGCAAAAAATACGCGATTATTTGGTATCTTCCTGTTACATTGACCATTTTAAGTTACCAAAATTATGTTTCACTTTGGAAAACCTTTCCAATATAAAATAGGATCTTTGTAAATAGTTTATTTTTTGCTATATATATAATTCCAATACATCTAAATTCTTCGTAAACATTATTCAATTTGATTAAAGCGTGTAATAACAACGCACACGTCACACTACGGAATGATGTAGAGAGTCATATTGTCACTAAAAAACAACAATTCTGTTATTTCTCAAAGTGTGTTTTAATCTGAGGCATTAAGACGATGTCTGTGCTCTTCATCTCTGTTTTTGGTGTTTCAAAATTTGTGATGAGCTTGAATAGTTTTTCAGAAACATCCTTTTCCACCTTCGCATAGTAAACCAGCTTGACAGTTTCCTGGAAATCATTATCAGTGGCCCAATACGTTGGCGGCAAGGTACAGTTTATTAGTGTTAAATCCAACAAAGTTGAATAGAAGTCATGATTTTCTAGGATCAAAAACGACAATTTAGTCGGTAAAACTGAATGTGAAAAAACACTACTTTTTTTTTCCAATAGTTTTTAGTCATTCACTTTAATCAGCAATTTGTTTCTTATCAGATTATGCCTCCAAATTGGGAAAAAGAAAAAGGATGCGACTTCTTCCTTTACGTGCCACAAGTGGCTGTTGAGGTCAGTAGTGGCTGTTCCTCCCAGTGTTGGATAAATGCTGTTGTATACTCGTATACTCAGATCACTCCATAGCTGAAGCTTTTTTGGAGGTGTGTCTGCAACAAAAACTGTGGCTAACTGAGTTTTTAGATAGAAGAACGCATTAATCAAGCAGATGTGGTGCAAATTGTCCATATTAGCTTGATCATAGTTCAGATGATCACCAAACGTGTATACCTGAGCAGTGTGAGCTACAGATGCCATCCAACAGGCATGATGATACGTACCACCCTATTTCCACTGCAGTCCAAAAGGAGTGGATTTCTGTTAGGAAAACAAATCTCAATTTCGTACATTATCGATAATTGTCACAAGGCAGAAATTCATTCCAAGTGTTTCAGATAAAGTTAGTCTTTCATGGAGAAAGTTGATAATAATTCATTACTGATGTTTAAGTTGGTGATCAGAAATAAGTGGTGTCTTAAAATTGATAGTTTCGAGAGAATTCCTCAAAATTTCTTAAGCTCTTTGAACTCTGGGTTGCTCCGACTGGATATGTTTGTTTTTTTCATTTTGCACAAAACTACACGAGGGTTATCTGCGTTAACTTAGCAGTGTAAGACTAAGACTAGAAAGAGGGAAGCTAGTCATCTTTACTCCTGTCAACTCTTTTATCAACGGAGAGCGAGATTCATCGTACAATAATAACATTCTCACCTTTCCTCTTCTGTAGCGTCCTGAAACCATCACAAAGACCTACAATTTTAGCTTTGACTTTATTTTTTCTTTGAGTAGCTATTCCTTGTTTGTCCCAGTGGTTTTAAATTTCAAGCATGACTCGGTCTTTCACTGCACTATTAAAGCTGACAAGTCTTTCATGCTGTATTTATTTGACTTCTAAATAGAATAACAACCGTAGAACATCTCACTTTGTGGGAATTCTGGAAACTGAGCGTTCAGGTGCAGGTTTTCCCTAACCAAATATCCTAGTTTTTCCTCAAAACAATCCGCATAAAGAAGATTTAATGAATATTATTCTTGTGAATTCAAATAATACGTTCGAAATTTAAATAATACATGAAAACATCTGCAGTAAAAACTTAACAATTCAATAAAAATTAAAGCAACTTTTCGTATTATATTAATTAGACTAGAAATGGTAATAATTACAAAATTCCAAATTTTGCTTCGGCGTCTTAATTTGAGCTGCAAATGAGCGTGTTTTAATATAATTAGTAGTGGATGTTGTTTTGAATTTCGCACAAAGGTACATGACATGCTATCTGTGCTATGCAACCACGGATATCGGAACCCAGTCCTTAGAATTATAAGTCCGTAAAGATACCGCTGTACCTCTGGGAGAAGGCGAGTAGTCGAATGGCAAAATGTACAGGGAGCATGCCTTTGAACAACTTTTTGTAACTGTTATATATTTTGAGCTCTCTATTTACCAGAAACGTGTTTTTTTCTTTTTCGTTGGAAGTTGTTTGTTTGTTTGTTTTTAATTTCGCGCAGAGCCACATGAGCGCTATTTGCACTGGCCGTCTCTAATTTAGCAGTGTAAGACTAGAGAGAAGACAAGTCATCACCCCCCCACCACCAACTCTTGGGATACTCTTTTGTCAATGAATAGTGGAATTGACATTATAACATTATAACGTCTCCACGATTGAAAGAACAGCATGTTTGGTGAAATGGCGAGTAGGAAACTGTAGAGCGTTTTCTAAATACAAAGGCTTACATTACGCAATTATTTAAAGTCTTTGTCGAGCTACTTCTAAAAATAGAAGGTAAAGTTATGATCATTTTTTTCAGACAAATATTTGTTTGCTTTAAAGATATAAAGCTACACGATGTGCTATCGGTGCTTTACCCAGTCGGGTATCGAAACACATTAATCATTGATTTACGCTGAGTAGCAAAAAGGCATAACCAAATGAAAAAAAAAACTCTTATCACTCAAGTTTTTGTCATTAAGTTCTGGAGTAGCGAATAACTGTCATTCTTAGCAACCATTTTGTACATGTTGCTGTTCTTTACGTAGCATAATTGATTATCCATGATCTCGACACATTAATAGTTTTAAAACCCAGCTGACTCTGTGTTTCCTTTGGCTTAAAACATGTAAGTACTTTCTATTTCTGTCAATAAAAAAAATTCTAACATACAAACTCTTTGTAACAAGGTAAAAAATATACAAAAATAATCATCACAATGAAGCAATTATTAAACCAACAACAGAGTGAATGATTGTGATTGAAGGTTAAATGAAGATACTGCCTTTGTTAGGCGAAAAGCATGTGTAAAACGTGCCCAAATAACAGTGCACACTCACAAACAAAATAAGTAAAACCACACTACTAATGATGTATTGATTTTAAGAATCACATTTATTTATGTTTTGAATGTTTTTAGTGACAAATTCAGCCCTATGAGTTTTAAATATTTATTTTAAAAGATCTATATTTAATGTCACTGAAATGTCTCCAAAAGTATCTTTCATTGCATCTGAGCTCCTAATTTCACTTTTTTATAAGGCTTTAATAGTATGGAATGCCTTTATCGATATTCTAGTATGAAAGATATAAATAACTATTATTACAACAAATAGCTTTAAATTCTATAACCTTTCAAATTTGAGATTAAGCTTATTTGGTGTCAGAATAAAACCCTTTACTGAACGTAACCATCTACTGTAAAAATTTATAAGACTTCAACCAAATGAATATCTTAATGTCTTTAAAACATCCTAAGTATCAGTTTTTTAAAACATGTTTTTAAGGCATATGTTATTAAGGTCCAAATTTCTAACGTTGGCATGTACAGACTTCTTTCAAAAAGGTTAAATTTAATATTCAGTCAGCATCTAAAGTAAGATAGAATGTAATAAGGAACGTCTTTGACATCATTACAACATCTAGAATTATAGTTTTATAAACCTTTGATCTCAGATAACTTTTAACATTTTACAAATGTGTACATTTTATAAATATATGGCTAGAGAAACACTTTAATCTTTATATAATTGTATAAGACTTTTAACTTAAGGAACATTCTTTCTATTTTAACTGGAAAAAATGACAGGTTTCAGTTTCTAACATATACTATCGATATAAAATAGGACATCATTTTGTATTGAAAAAAATTGTATATATCAAATAAATATATGACGCATATATTTATCTTTATAACGTTTAAGTTATTTTATATTTTATTTCTCTATTTGTTTTAATCTTTTAGCAATGCGTATTGCAATAATAGAACAATAATAAAACTGTATTTACGACATTACATTCTGCCCTTATTTTGTTTGCTTCTGGAAACAGCAACTAAGTACTGGATATTTATTTAGATACTTGCAAGGTAGATATATATTAAGCAGATCTGGTATGATAAAGCGTCGTTGTGTACTATTTTCTACCAAACTCATTAATAAACAGTAAAGTGACGTCATTATTTGTGAAAATCAACTGTTTTTGTAAAAGCGTGGAAGAGATGTTAAGGAAATAAAACTGCGTGAAAGCGTTTAACAAAAGAAAACAGTTGTCCTAAATAACTAGTATACACTTTGTTGGTTCTATCTCCTCTTCATTAGCATACTCTTGCATTCAGTGTTATTAGAATTCACTTTACGGGGCTTCCACCAGTTTTCTCTAGACAAGTGGATGGTGTGTAGTTAGTAAGACAAATGGAATATGTGCCAAAATCAATAAATCTCGAACAAAACGGAAATCAATGATTTAAATCTCTATTAGGTGGATTAAAACTCGAAAGTTAAAGTCAGCATCAATAAATCTTGATTCCTCATTTTTATAGAACCCGAGTCTTGATACGTGAGGGAAAGTTAAATGGGTTTTATTATTAAGCCTTTTTTATAGTCTTCACAGATACATCTAACAAAGGAACTAAAGATGCGTTAAAAATTATCAATTAGTGGCTGCAATGTCTACATGGAAAATAATCTATTTGCAGAATTAAACACGACATTCGTTTGTAATCTTTCAAAAAAAACAATGTTAGAACTAAAATAACTAATACCCAAGAATAATATATTTTTCTTTAATATTCAAAAACCTTATTTTTGCAATGAAAATTGAAATTATATTTCGCCTTATAAAATCGTTAAGTAGGCAACCTCTATTGTGTTGAAATATTCTGATCTGTGACTTTCATAGTTTAATTCTAACGTACCGAACATACTAGGTAATGCCGGAAACATGTCATAATATCCTGACACCTATTTAAATAAATCACAGGAGATTTAATTGATGATACAACAGTCCCTTCCAGTTTTGATTACTGATGTATGTCGATTCTAAACTATAAATATTATTTTCTTCTTTTCTACCACAGAGTGAAGTTTATACTGGAATAAAATATGTAAATATATCTTATCAAACGTTTTAAAGCAAGTATAGTTTATATAGTGCATCAATTAATGTCCATCTGTTGAACAACGATAATTATTTGGATTTACAACACTAAAATCAGGGGCTCGATTCCCCTCGGCGGACACAGTAGCTAGTCCGATGGGGTTTAAGCTATAAGAAAAACACAAACACATGAGTAAAATACAGGATCCACTAAAGCGCCCTCTTCAGTCCGGATTTGGAGATGAATACCATGTGACCCTCTGATTGAGTGATTTTAAAGACATTATTTTTCCGATTCTGTAAGATACAGCGATACAAACTCACGTATACCATATCATTAATTTCCTACACCATTATTAATAATAAGAATGTGAATTCACAATGGTAATCCTAGTCAACACCACCCACTGCCAATTCTTGGGCTACACTTTTACCGACGAATGATGAGATTCACCGTCACGTTATAACACACGCACGTGTGAAAGGGCTGACGTGTTTGGTGAGAAAGAGATTCAAACACACGATCCTAAGATTACGAGTCGAGCGCATTAACTACCTGGCTGTGTTGGGCAAAGATCGGAATACATGTAATACTGGTCTTTATGCGTTTGAACATACTGATTTGAAATTATAAACTCAAAAATGACTCCAATAATAATATTTACTAGTTACTTCTAATGTGTAGCTTTAAATGGTAAAACTTGGAAATCAGTCCCTGCAGTGGTCACAATGCACATAGTCTTTTGTTTGACTATATGATCAAACAAACCAAGTCATGAAAATACAACCACTGGCGAGTTAAATGTGTCTAATAAATATCAGGAACGTATTAAAAAAAACAACTAAACTTACTTCGTACTTTACCTCCGATGACTGAACAATAAGTCATTGGCCTTATAACACTAAAAATCGATTTTCGATACTGCAGTGGGAAAAGCATAGATAGCCTATTATGCAGCTTTCTGATTTACAACAAATAAGCAAACCCTTTTAATCCTGAATTGCTGTTTATTATATAAATACAGATTTAACTTTAAATTAATGTAAAACCCATAACATCTTATTTCATTATATTCTCACGGTGACAATATTGGCGGCATATTCAGTGAGTTAAATAAGGACCTAGAGGTCTGTGACATACTGGAGTATAATGTCTCACTATGTGTCACATTTTAAATACTTCTGTTCCATTTTATTATCAATAATTGTCAGTATTTTAAAGCATATAATACTGCATTAAACTTCTATATTAACTATTAAAATCTCGAACTTTCTATGTTGCAAATTGAAACTAAAACAAAATAAATATTACGTTAAGAAAATGTCATAGCAACAAATACTTCAAAATAATTTTATATTTTAGCAAAACTTAACTTGTGATATAAAAATGTATATTTGAGAAACCTTTTTATATTAGCCCAAATTTTTCGAAAAACTTGTTACAAAACAATGTAATTTAGAAACCATATAGTATAAGCAATGAAAAAAACAAAGAAAATTAACGCAGACATTTGTCTCAATCTCCATAATAATAAAGTAAAACCAGGACAAATTATTAGAACTAATTTCAAGAAGCAAAATAACATTTCTTGTTCGAGATAAAATTGATTAGCAATGTAGAATCCTGAATAAACCCTTTGTGGCTCATCTCTTAATATATGTTAATAAGACACTCGATTAAAGTTACAGAAAGGAAATATTTATCAGCATAACAAATGCACGTTTTTGTAATGTAACTCTTAGGTTTAATCTAAATATTGTAGTTAAGAAACAACGATATAATTTCTTCTCCCCAATAAGCTACTTTTAGAATATTTTTAAGTTTTCTTCAAAATGGATGAGAGGGTTTAGCATGACCTGAGGGTTAAAGAACATCAATTCTCAGCTCATGGGTTCGGATGTCATCATCGAATGTGCTCACCTTTTCGACTGTGGAAACATCATGACGTGACAGTCAGTCCTACTTTTCAGCAGTAAAAAGCATCTCAACAAATGGTGGGGTGATATTGGCTTGCTTATTTCCTTCTAAAATAACCCTTCTAGACTAAGAACGTCTAGAGCAGATAGCTATCGAATAGCTTGGCTCGAAATTTTACAAACAATCAAGATGGATGGGAAAGGCGTAGTAGGTAAATGAAGTTTAAACACTCCATGTTTTTCATGTTTTCAAGGAAATTCAAAGATGTTTACAATTTATAGATCCGGCTACCAATAACATGATTATAATATAGTGATTAAACTAATGAAATAATATTTAGTAAACAAAATTTACATGTCCCTGTTTTATCTAGTACATAATATAAAGTAAGAACACATATAAGCGGCTCCCCAGTGGCTCAACGGTATGTCTGCGGACTGACACGCTAAAATCCGGGTTTCGATACCCGTGGTGGGCAGAGCACAGATAGCCCATTGTGTAGCTTTGTGCTTAATTCTAAACAATAACAACATATAAGTGAGGAGAGGGCTGGTTTCCTGGTGCGACAGCGCTAAATCTTTGGATTCACAGTGCTAAGCTAAGGAGTTCAATTTCCCTTGGTGGACACCGCCGATAGCCCGTTGTGGATTTGCTGTAAAAAACACACACGATAAGCCTCCACTTCCTTACGGTTTAATTGAACACCAGATAAAACGTTGCTTTCAATTACTGTATAATATTTAACTATAATACATTTTTGTTCTTTTCTGTTTCGAAACAGTGAGAGACTAAAACATACACACGTAATTTCATAAATCCACAGTGACACAGCTTTCCTTGACATGAACTGTTAACTACCATTTTTCACGAATGAAAAAAAACTAACGAAGAGAGTGAGGATGGATTTTCTCCATTTTTATAAATTATAAAATACAGACTAATTTGAAACTTAAAACTTTAATTTACTATTACCACAAAGAACGTTTCTGGAGGGAAAATGTTTGATAATATCCAAACTATGTACTATTTTAATTGTACTTCTCCTTAATACTAGGCCCTTTCTAAAACAAAGGTAAACAAGTTTTTTTTAGGGAAAACTGACAAATGCTATTAAAAATGGCATACTGTTATAAGTAAGTAGAGAAATGAGAAATGAAATCATTTTTTCTTCTGTAAAAGTCTTACTGACGCTTTTCGTTTGTAATTTTTAAAACTTTTGTGAAGGTATTTGTATTAAAACGTTTGACTGCAAAATAAAACGTTGTTGGAAAGTCCATATCACGAAATAACTTAGTTAATCAAGTTTAGAATGTATACTAACAGACAATTTGATTGAATTTTATTTTTGTGGAATATTAGCATAAATTTCGTTTGTAATTTTTAAAACTTTTGTGAAGGTATTTGTATTGAAACGTTTGACTGCAAAATAAAACGTTGTTGGAAAGTCCATATCACGAAATAACTGAGTTATTCAAGTTTAGAATGTATACTAACAGACAATTTGATTGAATTTTATTCTTGTGGAATATTAGCATAAATTTCATGTAACCACAAATCTGAAAATTATACAATATAAATACGAATTGTGGAGAGAGTCAATTGAAGGGAAAAACAATCCCTAAAAAACGATCGAAAAATAATGCAAACCCAGAGAGTGTCAGGCAGAATGTTAATGTATTAGTTGAAACCAAAGTCGGTTTTAACAGAGAGGAATACAAGCGCGTTTAAGCAACAAATAAAGTATATTTCATTTTCTTAGCACGTGCAGACACTTTAAAATCATGTGCGCGTGCGTAAATTCGCTAGCATTAACACCAAATGTAACTGGACTGTAACATACAAAACTTCCAAATACAAACTAAAGCAAGAGAGCTAGACTATAGCTTAACAGGTTATGAACAAAACTCCAATAGCTTAATACACAATATAATGATTTAAAACTTGTAAAAAAAATATATCTGAAAGCAATAAAACCAGCCAATTTGAAATATAACTTAACGAAGGTACACATGCTCTTAGATTTCTCTTCAACATTGTTTAGGTGAAACACTATGTACAACACAAAGCTGCGAAACTATTGTTTTGAGTCTTGTAAATTCGTGACAATAACATTTCGAATTGTACACGTTTAGGTTGCTACATTAGTTTTTTACTGCTATATTTTAAGCTATAATATAACATTTCTATTTTCGTTCACGCGTTCTTTAAAAATATGACGTATTTGTTTGTTTTCTATGTTACTTTACAGAGCTATTCACATTTTTTAATATATATATGTATATAAGGCGTGAAATGTGAAGAACGTAAGCCATTCTCTGAATATTTTTGAGCGAAAAATTAAGATCAGATAAAATAAGTTCCTGTGATGATAGAAACAGGACAAAAGCTTTATCTATTTAAGCTTATAAATCACATTTCACACGCTGGTTATTAAAGATGAAACTTGACAGGACTGTCGAACTACATCAATAGGCTGGTAGAGCTCAAGATCCGTCTAATCCTTGTTCTTGTTTTGTTAGAAGTTTCCATTCTTAGTAGCTTAAATATAAGTAGTCAAAGGTTGCACATGTAACTGTTTACTTGGGTTTTCTTCTAATAAGTAAAACTTGAAATTAAATGGAATCTGAGTTTGTTAACTGAATATACAAACTTCACTAAACAACCTTGAATTATGACAATTTTCACTTTCTTCTCTTGAAAACAGTATAATATATACATAATACATTTCAACATTGTCTGCTGGTATATTTATTTATTTGTTATTAAGTGCAAAGTTATGAAATACTCTACCAACGATGTACCCAAGGTCTCAGACTTTCCTATCATTCATCACAGTGTTGGTAGAGAAGTGTTTGGTGATATATCTGATGACTAAAATTAATAGTAACTTCATCTAAATGTTTGTCTACTGATTTACATCAATGAAATCAGGAGTTAGATTTCTCTAGATGGACTGAGCAGATAGCCCGATATGGCTTTGCTATAAGAAAAAAACATACGATCAAAAATGTTTATCATAATAAACGTAAAACATTTCACATTCTCAGAATTCTTCGCAATTTCATATTTAAGGTTTAGTATAAAATTCTGGTATACATTTCAGAATTTACAATGAGAATGTAATAACAAATAGTGTCCGCAATTTCTTTTTTCAAAAATAGTCACATTATTCTTATAAATATTTATGTTTCACATAGGAGCGGACAACTTTTAAATGACAAAGGTGTTTTTTTCTATTATAAAATGTCTTATTGTTTGGAGGTTATGTTCTAGTCCAATTTATTTCAATGTAATTCTGATTAGAAACATGTAGCTGAATCTATTCATGTGCTTTTAAATAACATAAAATTGACATATATATTTATTTTAATCTTACAATATTTCTTTGTTCTTTAAATAAGGTGATAATGTTATTTGCATGCAAATTTTAAATAAAAACTCGTCATTAATCTCGTCAAAAACTGTCATAGTAGAGAAAGAGTGTAAAATGATTATGTTGGTATGAAATTGCTGTTTGCATTCGATAACGACTTAGAAAAAGACTACATTAAACATCTCCTTGATAATGACATTACAGTAACATGATAATAGAGCTAACGCACATCTTGTTTACACAGGATTTTACGCTGGCAGTAATTAATCAAAATGACACCAAAAGAAGACAAAGAAAAGTTTCATACCGAGACATTCATGCTTGCGATTTTCCTTCAGTAAATAATCTACTATTTTCCTTAAATCTCATTGCTAGTTTTGTTTGTTATAAATATTTATTCTCATTGTACAGATTTTCGTAACACAGTTTACCAGTTAGAACTGTCTAAAATATAACGAGTAAAAAAAGATAAAAATAGAATATTAGGTGTTTAAATAATTTATTTGGAAAAACATAATATCTTATTTATTAACGTTTCAGCTATGCACCTTCATCAACAGTCTAAATTACAGTGGTTATGAAGTGTAACCCTTGATAAAGGCACACAAACGAAATGTCGACCAAGTGTTGTTTTGTTTCCAGCCCAAACTACACGATTAATCGAAAATATCAAAACATTTCAGTTTTCTCTATAGAAGCTAGAAAATATATACAGATAATATAATAGTGCTTATAAAGAATGTTACTTTATGCATGAAAGAGTGAAAGCAAGAAGATAAGATTTCTTTATAGATTGGGGCGTGTTTACTGCTAACACAGTGAAACTCAGTTAATCCCGATGAGATTGTGGCGTGTTACTTGCTAACACAGTGAAACTGAATTATTCCTGATGAGATTGAGGGGTGTTAACTGCTGAAGCAGTGAAACTTAGATACTACTGATGAGATTTGTTAATCTTTGGTAATAATCACACACATAAGATAAGTGATGAGGTTTCATAACCTCTGAAGTAGCCATACACAGAGGAAAACAGGCACCAATTTGGACTCATATTTTTCTGAATTGTTTAAACTCAGAGGAATAACAAGTTTCATAGTCAATTATTTACTGCTGAAAAAAATAAATTAGTGTTCTGTTACTAAAGGCCAGTACGAAGTGCATAAGTAAATTATTACTACGTCCACTACGCAAGAAAATTGTTGATTTGAAAAACCACATTTTCAAAGCTCTATCTTTCAGCAATTTCTTTTTAATAAAATTTTAAACAACTCTTTATATTGCTCTGAGATATAATAATAAAGCTACAATTGTGTTTTTTGTTACCAATAACGACTATTTATCCAGATATTTATTAGAATAACCGACATCAACATCGTTTAAATTTACAGAAAATCTTCTACTTTTCGACTTTTACAATTTGTATATATATTTCAACGGTTTACGTAAAATCACTGGAAATAGTAAAGAGACAAATTATAAAAAGTAAAATAAAATGTTATGAAGTCTCAAACATTTTCACATTACTGTCTGTGAAACGTACCTTCACTATTGTTTTACAAGCAACCTTACATTAATTTTAGCAAATATCCTCACACTTTTTCCTAATAAATATCCATTCATACTCTACTGCCTGGTAAACATTCCTACACTATTGCGATTTGATCAATAATGATATTTTATTGTCGTTTTTTATCATGTCAGTCATTTTGTAAAATAGTCATATCTAGTAATGATGTATTTGAAGTGTTTAAAGTGAAGGTTATTTATTTTTAGATATTTCATCGATAGTTTCGTATTCTTCGAATAATATTTCAGAACCTTGAAATATAATAATAACAAATCATGTGTATATATTTTTAAATAACGACAATTTTACAAGAAAACGACCGACAAGGGTATCGGGTAAATTTGTAGAAAGTTTTCTGTTTGTTTCTTGTCTTTTTATCCTCACGGTTTACATAAAATTACTAGAAATAGATCATTTCAAAGAACAAAAAAGTACTTTAGTTTTTATCATGGTTTAAGTAAATTTCAAGAAATATGTGAATCAATTTCTCTCATCTCTAAATCTCTTGTGTCTCGAAAAAATCAATTCTTTCTCCATTTCTTCCTTACATTTTTTCTTTTAATGTATTTTGGCTTCCTTTTATATATAATGCCGAGAGCAATTAATATTATTATACTCGTCGTTGGTTTTCATGAGAGATTAAAAACCTCGTGTGTGGTTATCAGGCCCAATTTGATTTCTGATCAAAACCGTACAAAAATATTCGGATCTAAAACACTGAAAGGATATTTGTACGATTGTTAAAATATCAGTTAAGCGTAAGTGAGAAAACTAAAATGTCTTAACAGAAGTTTGTTTGTTTTGGGATTTCGCTCAAAGCTACTCAAAGGCTATCTGTGCTAGCCGTCCCTAATTTAGCAGTGTAAGACTAGAGGGAAAGCAGCTAGTCATCACCACTCACCGCCAACTGTTGGGCTACTCTTTTACCAACGAAAAGTGGGATTGACCATCACATTATAACGGCCCCACGGCTGGGAGGGCGAGCATGTTTTGGCGCGACTCGGGTGCGAACCCGCGACCCTCAGATTACGCCTTAAAGCGCTAGGCCATGCCAGGCGTTGACAGAAGTAAAATCGTGATGTTTCTAAAGTTATCGTTAGTAAAATGAAAATGATAATAATAACAACAACAAATTGAGATATTCAAGTTTAAGACATCGATAGTTATATAACCAAACTTTGATTAGAAGAAAAATTAACTAATAATATATGTATTGGCAAATTGGATGAGTTTTAAACAACTTGCTTCTTTAGAAACTGGATAGGAATGCATAGGAGTTTTGTCGTAATAATTTAGAATAAGACCACAACTAAGCCTATAGGTTGGAAGAAGCTCCTAAACCACTTAATGTTTTTTCTCATCCCAAATGATTCTTCTTATAATTAGGCCTACAAGATAGAACTACCCATGTTAACGGCATGATTATTGTAACCAAGTATCTCGTGATTAGATAATCAGTAGACTTGTGCAAAGAACCAGTTGAATCTGTGCTCTCGTGTTTGTTTTCCATTGTTCTTCTGTGATTCCAGTAAAACTTAATAACGACGTTGCGTGTTGATCTTTAATTTACGACCCGCGGTAAACTAATAGTGACTATTAAGTTTTTAATAACTTCCTATAAGGTGTCTCTGACAACTACTCTTCCTGCAGGTCTTTCATTTATAAATACTTTGTTCTAAGATCTCAAATATTTATATAATAATTGTAAGAAACTACTAAGCCTTTTATAAAGTTATCATACACTAAATAACAGTTTCACTAAATACAAAATAAAATCTGAAATAACATTCAACTTCACAGAATGAAACGAAAAATTACATTTGTTTTTATTTTTAAAAAATCGCTTGTTTGCAAGCTCAAAATACAAAAAGAACTAACTAATAAAATAAATAAACTGAGAAAAACTGCATAATAGGATATTTAAAACCATGCTCAAGAAATGATATCATCATGGCCTACTTTAATTCTGTGGTAGAGCTTTGGATATTGAAGATGACAAGCCTTATTCGACTGCAAACAGGACGAAATTCTTTGCACTTTAATTAACTATGAGTCTTATAAGACGACTGGAGTTAAGCTGTTAGTATGGATGATAGAAGATAGGATACTGTTGATTAGCTCGTTCAGTAAATTAAAATTTGGGACAGAGACGAGTAGTTTTAGCAGCTTTGCCATAAATACAAAAATACCTCAAACTCTGTACAGAAATAACATGATGTATTTAAGTCTTGCAAGTAATGATTATTCGAAATTTTATCTTCAATATCTAGTTTTGTTTGTCATTTAATAGTCTTCCGATTAATACGTTTTTTGTGCTGACTATGATAATTCTATATGGATTTTTAAAATTAAAGACAATCCAATTCTACTTTAATTATTGATGCAGTATGCTTATAGATAATTTGAAGTCAGATTAGTCTATTACCAAATCTAAGATATAAAGTCGTATTTATTATTTTCAACTAAAACTCATTTCAAACGGCGTTTATTTAGTTAGAACCATGAAGTCCCCCACTAGTACAGCGGTTAAATTCCCCTCGCTGGACTCATTAGATAGTCCGATGTGGCTTTGTTATAAAGAAATCACACACTAGAATCATAAGATATGATTTTCATCTATTTATAACAATAAAAAAAACAAAATTATTGTAAAAATTTTCTTCTTCAATTTTTACTTTAGCAGATTTTGCCTCGTCCAATCGTCTTCATTCATTACCAGATTGGCTATAATCTGTTTCTAGTTCACGTCTTCTTTAATTCTATCCTTTCAACTCTTTCCTACCATTACCTGTCTTTTGTTGCCGCTGTGACAGCTGTAATGGTCTCTATAGTGTTTGATATTCTCTTCTCTTTGTGCGACCAAACCACCTCAGCTTGCTTCTCTTGCCTTTTCGTCTATTCCATAAGCTCTCGCTATTTCAATAATTTTCTTATTCGTCTCTTCTCTTTCAACGACACTTCCAACAGTCACCTAAACAACCTATTTCTTTCCACTTCAGGGTTCAGGTCTAAGTTATCTAAAAGAGCACTTGTCCAACTACGGCCTTATACAATTTGTATTTCAGTACTCTTGGTAACTTTTTGTCACAGATGACCGTGGCTACTACCATCACTTTTCTTCAGACTGCCTGGATTCTATCTCTCACAACTTTCTCACTTATTACTTCTCTATTGATTGTACTCTCCAACTACCTAAAGTCTCTACTGTTCTCAAAGCGGTTTAAATGTGTCATTTTAATCTCCTATTTCCTACCTCTTTCACTAATACCGTTTTTCTGGCGTCAAATGATGGACCTTTTCTTTTCAAACTCTTCTGACAAACTTTTAACTTGCGCTTTAAAGTCTTTCTTATTTCAGCTGTAGAGATAAGATCATCAAAAAATAACAGTTCTGACAGGGGTCCCGTATAGCACTCTTCACTCAAGAAACTCATAACAATGACAAACAATAGGAAACTTTTGGAACAGCCCATCGTTTACTTCAGACTTCTCCATATACACCGTTTTATTGTTGCTTCTTCATAAGTGACTCTTACTTGGCTAGTCAGCTTTTGGAGCACTCCTCTTTACGGCGGCCCCAGCATACTGATTCCTGGGTCACCCTAACATACGTTTTTTTTCCAAAACTATAAATAGCGTTCTATAAATTAGAAATCAATAGAATTATTTAAAAAATGTAACAATTCGAAGATGATGCAACTTTAACTTCCCCTACGTTTGGTTTAAGCGCAAAATCATTGAGGGCTATTCAGCGGGGATAAAACCTAGTATTTAACGTTGTAATTCTTTATATTTACAGCTGTTTCATCGGGGTACGTATTGTCGCCTTTTTTGAATTAGAAAATATTTATGTTCACAAAGTTATTAATTTCTCCTTTTTTTCTTATAAAAATTCAAGTTTTATATTATAGGAGAAAGTTTTTATTTACGGTTTCAGCAGTAAATACAACAGCTTATGTAAATATTAAAAGTTTTAAGTTTGTTTTTGGAATTTCGCACAAAGCTATCTGTGCTAGCCGTCCCTAATTTAGCAGTGTAAGACTAGAGGTAAGGCAGCTAGTCATCTTTTACCAATGAATAGTGGGATTGACCGTCACATTATACATCCCCATGGCTGGGAGGGCGAGGTTGTTTAGCGCGAAGCGGGCGCGAACCCGCGACCCTCGGATTACGAGTCACACGCCTTACGCGCTCGGCCATGCCAGGCCAAGAGTTTTAAGTAAACGTAATTCATAATATACTGACATTTAGTGTTTCATTCATCTTAAAGCTTGGTAAAAATAACAAAAATTAATTTTAAATTTACGAGATTAAGTAGAAAGCCAATAGTATGCATGTTTCATTCGTAAGGCCCTTAGTAGCACAGCGGCATGTCTGCAGACTTACAACACTAAAACCCGGGTTTCGATATGGTGGTGAGCAGAGCACATTTGTGCTTAATTACAAACAACAATCCTTTCGTAAAGTTATTTACGAAAATATTTTTGTGAAAAAAGTATCTTGCAAGAGGATTTAATAAAATATTTTTTGTTTTATATTAGATTTTATAGAAAAAATTATCTCATTTACTTCAAATACTTTTAGTGCGCTTGTCCTTAGGTAAGATTAGAAAAAGCTTAAGAAACGTTGCTAAAGAAAACACGTAAAGCGATTAATTAAATAGAACCTCCGTGGAAATAAGCTCCAGTTCTAGAATATCTCGTCTTATCAATTTGGAACACCAGTGCGCTTCAACCGACCGTAAATAATCGACACGTATATACACTACACAAGTGTGAACATACCTGTTAGCTGCTTGCTGTTGAAGCAAAGATAAGCTTCATTACTTAAGAATCACGGAACTAAGCAAATGATTAGGAAATAAATATACGTTTGAAAGATCATGTTCGATTTATATATATATATATATCCGACATCAAATTTGCTTGTCCACGGCATGACTGATCTTAAGTAACAACAATAACGTACTTAAGTACATTACTGCGGCGAATTAATTGTCAAGCTTGGTTAAGAGCGACACGAAGTAATTGTTGAGCATGGTTAAAAGTGACATTACCAGGTGAAAACTAAGCAGTTAAAGATACAAAATTGTTCCTTCTATCAGTGTAAAATACGATGGAGTGCACCAATAATGTTATTGAAAAGTTCGTGACAAAACTTTATGGCAGTGAATTCGTGACAAGTTCAAGTAACACTCCAAGTGGTCAATTAAACAATCTTAATTACAGTGACCATACAGTGAATTCGTTAAACGTTCACACAATCATCCCTCAAGAGGCCTACTAAACACATTTGCATTGTCCCTACTTTATAATTCACATTTGTTAGTTTCATATGTTCAAGTTAAGATTTTTTTACTTCTAGTACAGATTTACATAAGAGGAAGCATCAGACTTTATTGATGTTTGTAAATTCATGTAGCGGAATGTTTTTTTCTTTTTCAATGTCTCTGATGTTCGTGTTAATATCATCATAAAAAAATTGGATTGCGTATACATTATAAATAATTTATGCATTGCTTCTGAAAATCTGAAATATTAAAAACTATAACAACAAAACTATTATCATTACTTAAAAATAATACACAGTTCAAAATAATAAATAAAAGAGTGTTTTAGAAAATAAGGGAAATATTTACCCCAGTGCTTTCTATGTGCGACACAGCAGTAAGTGCCGTGCCGTTAAACACCCCCAATATATGTACTTCTGAAAATGCTCTCTCGTTCCCACTCGTTATGCACTCGTGTCGTTCAGTTGTCATAGTAGGCCGAGTTATTGCGCTAGTTGAAATTTTCCGGAAAATGTTGGAGCAATATAGAAAGAATTATATGGTACAAGGAAATGTGAACAGCTGGGTGGACAGGCTTAACAATGACTGATTGCAATTGTTGATGAGGATCGGTCAGAATTATCCATCAGTGCTGCCACCATCAGTGCTGCCACAGGTGAAAACATTGTTAAAGGTGGATGGAACTATCCGTGAGAGGCGAAAAGAAAGAGTTATCCAAAGAATATCCATGCCATCATCGATAAACAGCCGCGCTTCCACAGCAACTGATAGATTTATAAACATAACTTGTAAAGATATGTACCGAAACATTATAACTATACCAAAATGAAAAAGGTTGGAATGTTTTCTGTATTTGCACAGGCAATGAAATTCCGATGTGACATTTCAACCCGGAAAGTAAAATTTATCAAATTTACTTCAGATTAATGTGGGGTCAGGTTGTTCTTGAGTTGTGACTCGCAGGAACCTCTCCTTGCCTACTTCTTGAAATTAGGGGTCACAATTACTTGATTTACTTGTAAGTTGCCTTTACTTTCTGAAACATCCTTGTATATTTATTACCTGGATATTCTCGGGTTTAATCGTGTGTTTTAGGACCAACGTTACTGATTTTATTATAACAAGCTTATGCAAATTATACGTTTAAAAACGGCTGGTATTGGTAGGAAAAGCACTTCGTTTTCTCGGAAGCTTATGTGAAGTACAAAAAATAACTTTACACACCTCACGTCTTGTCAATCTTTTCACAAATACTCAATTTGCATGGTTTTAGTTTCTAACAGGGTTATTGTCTTAAATAAAAAGGTGGCAAAGCCCATCTGGGTTTTATTAGAGAACGTGAAAGGGTTACCGTCAAATAAAACTGCTACTAATCTATTTGGATTATCTTTTCCCTGAGATCAGTCATTGCTTTCTAGGACTAGATGGAAGTTTTTAATCCTTCAAGAACTACAGTTTTCTATTTATTGGTTTGTTAGTTATACCAGGTTGCTTCACTGTCTTTTTGATATCAAATGGTTCTCTTAACTGTTGCCTTTTTTGAGGATTTAGGCCTTGCTCCAAATTCGTTCTGTCTATACGCTCTGTCATGAAGAACATTGGAGACTTTCTTCTTAGAAATGTTGTGTTTATTAGCTTTACATCATTTAACAACCTCGGTTTACCAAATACTGTAACATATAATTCTCCGTCCGCATGCTTTCCCTACAGCATTAATTAAATTATCATATGTTTAGAATTATTTGTGAAACAAATATATTTATAGGTGGCAGGCTAATCGTCTGTAGAGCTGCAGCTCACACCAACAGACCATACACAGCTTGTATAAATCGTTCATATGCAATGCAATTAATCTTCTGTATTGAAAACTTTTAAAACATAAAGACTCTGTAATTAAACTTTCAAGTGCCATAACAAATAAAAACTCATTATTTTTCATACTGATATAAATAATACAACAGCATAAAATTAGTTGATGCAAAACTTTTTATTTTACCTAAAAAATTTCAATCAGTTGACAAAGACATCACGCAAATAACAAAAAGATAAGTAAAATCAGAAATGCCTGAAGGAACGTTGGTTTATTTTCATCTGTCGCTTCTGTGTTTGGTTCATAATCGTAAAGGAGTTTTTAATTTTTGTCAAACGCAAATTTAAAACTTAATCTACTTTAAAAGTTTCAGTTCTTCTCTATATGATTAGCATTTTATTTTGTTTAAAATATGAGACAGCACTAAATTTATATATTTGTAGTTTCTAAAAATGCTTATAGAGGTCCCCGCTGGTACAGCGGTAATTTTACTGATTTACAACGCTAAACTCAGGGGTTCGATTCCTCTCGATGGGCTCAACAGATAGCCCAATGTAGATTTGCTATAAGAAAACATACACACGCTTGTAAAGAAATTCCAAAAGATGCATTGCTGCCTAAAATCTTAAGGCCAATGAACATAAAGTAAAAGTATGCATATTTTTGTTGTTAAACTCAACCACTTATTTGGGTATAGCTTCGAAAGATGAAAAAAAGAAAATTGTTTTTTGGAATTTTGCACAAAGCTACCCGAGGACTATCTGTGCTAGCCGTCCCTAATTTAGCAGTGTAAGACTAGAGGAAAGACAGCTAGTCATCACCACCCACCGCCAACTCTTGGGCTACTCTTTTACCAACGAATAATGAGATTGACCGTTACATTATAACTTTCCCACGGCTGAAAGGGCGAGCATGTTTGGCGCGACAGGAATGCGAACCCGCAACCCTTAGATTACGAGTCGCACGCCTTAACACGCTTAACCATGCCGGGCCCAATAAGAAAAGGGAAAATAAATATAAAAAACTTTTTAGCATTTAATAGGGAAACTGTGAACACTAGGAAATTAGCCTAAATACTAGCTGATTAAAAGTTTAAGACCATACTGAAATGAGGCGTTAATCGGTAAACACGTAATGAAACTCAGTCATTTGTGTTCAAGCATTAGCGTTGTCAGCATCTCCCACAGACATCTCCTGTGTTACATTGAATAAAAACATGGCAAAGGCTAAAAAGATGACAGAATTTGAACGTGGCAGAGTTGTCGAGCTCCAAAAGCAAGGTGTCTTTCAACGTGCTATAGTTGGTAAGATTGAGAGTAGTTAAACTGCTGTTTCAAATTTCTTAAAATACCCTGAGGGACGTGGAACAAGAATTTCAAGTGATCGGCCCAAGAAAATTTCTCCGGCGATGGGTTATCCGGCAAGACACCAGCCAATCGTCGCACCAGATTAATGCCCTTACGAACGTAGATCGCAGATCAAGAACATTGAACGGCATCTACGAGATAAAGACTTTAAAAACCGTAAACGTCTTCAAAGATAATGCCTCCTTCCACACCTCAAAACAGCTCGGTTAAACTTTGCTGAGAAGCACCAAACATGGGACTTAGAAAAGTAGAAAAAAATATTTAATTTGAATGGTCCAGATGGCTTCCAACGTTATTGGCACGATAAGGATGTCACACCGGAGACATTTTTTACATGACACAGTGGAGGAAGTTCCATCATGATCTAAGATGCTTTTTCTTCCATGGAACAATGGAGCTTCAGGTTATACCGGAGCTTAAAACAGCAGCTGGCTATATTGGCATGTTGGAGAGAGCATCCTTATTGTGTGGAAATGACTAGATTTTTTAGCAGGACAAGCTACAATCCAAAATGCCTGTAGGACAAAAGACTTTTTCATGGTGAGTAACATGATTCCCATCCCGCGTGTTCTCGCAAACTGAACCTCATTGAAAATGTTTGAGGGTGGATGGCAAGAAAAGTCTATAGAAATAGATGTCAAACAGTGCATGATCTTCATGAAGCCATCTTCACCTCTTGGAATAACATTCCAGTTAACCTTCTGCAAACGCTTATATCGACCATGCCAAAGCAAATGTTTGAAGTTATTCGAAATGACGCCCGTATAACTTACTACTGAAATGTCTTCTTGAGAATTTCCAACTCTGTTTAAGACTTCTTTTTTGATATGGTCTTAAATTTAGAACCAAATAGTATTTAAGCTAATTTCATAGTGTTCGCATTTTCCTTATTAAATGCTAAAAAGTTTTTTATTTTTGTTTTCCCTTTTCTTATTTTCATCTTTCGAAGCTCTACTCAAATAAGTGGTTGAGTCTAACAACGCAAAATACATATTTTTTCTTTGTGTTTATTTGCCTCAGTATTTACGCCAGCAGCGTATTTAGTCGAAGCTTTAGGTAGAATATAAAATAACACTTGGTTTTTACCAGCTAGGTAATAAGTGGGAATATGGACACAGACATGGCACTTTCGGGATATCGAGATGGGCCAGATATCTGAAACCTGTTGCCAAGTGCAGGATCGGTGATCCTGAAAATTCTACTCCTAGACCCATATAAATCAGGACACCTTCTTGGGTATAACGTAAGTTCGCCTGCGAACTTTGTTCCTTCAAGTTTGAACAGTGTAGAGTTCGCGGACAAAGAAACTAATCTATAAATACATCTATATAGGATGCTTTTATAAGGGTTTGATTATTAGACTAAGATAGGCAATAAATGATCAGTTAGTAAATGAAAGTTCAAAGTTCATACGTTTCACCGCTGATTTAGTAATCACTCACTTTCAATAAAATAAGTAATATTTTATCATTGCGTTTTCTGAACATTATTTTATGATTATTTCTGACAAAGTTCATGATGACGAGAAACTCACTTGAAGTAATAATGTATCTCAAGACGGCTGGTATGGGAATTAAAACTTTTATTAAGATGAAGTTTTAATACTCACACCAACCGTCTTGAGATTAAAACTTTATTAAGATTATTTATTAAAACTTTAATTAAGGTGAAGATGGGAACAACGTTTAGACATTCTCAGATCATTTTCAGATTAACAAAGAAAGAATTTGCAACTGACCGTTGCTGGTGCATCTTTTAGAGACGAGAATGTAAACGTGTAATAGATTGTAGGAGGCGTTACGCTCAGACAGTAGTTTATTAATTAGAGTAGGAATAAAGGTGTTCCTTTATATTGTTTTATTTTGGTTTCAGTTGTATCAGTAAGGCTACTTTGATTTTGAATTTGTTTGTATTTGTTTCCTTACTTACGATCTGGGTGTTTTCTATAGTTATGTTGTATTTTTTTGATTTGCAGTGTTCAAAAACGTTTGAAGGTGTTTTTTGTTTTCTTTATTACTCCAGCCCCAGGTGGCTCAGTGGTATGTCTGCGGACTTGCACGCTAAAATCCGGGTTTCGATACCCGTGGTGGACATAGCATAGATAGCCCATTGTGTAGCTTTGTGCTTAATTCAAAACAAAAACAACAAATTGTTACTCCAATATAGAATCTGTGGCAGTTGTTGGACGAAAAAGCAGATAAATGGCAACAAAATTCAAAGAACACAGAAAACACGTTCACATGTTTTTTAACACTGCAAATCAAATAAACTCAATATTACTATAGAAAACACCCAGATCGTAGGTAAGGAAACAAATATGAATAAACGCAAAATGAAAAAGCCCTACTGACACAACAACTAAAGCCAAAATTAAATCAATATAAAGGGACATCTTTATACCTATATTAATTTATAACCAAATGTCTAATTGCAACGCCACCTACAATCCCATACACGTTTACATTCTTGTCCCTAGACATGTGTCCAGCAACGATCAATTGCAAGCTCTCACTTTGTTCACCAGAGATGACCTAAGAAGGTCTAAACGTTGTTCTGTATTTTATTTTAATTACCCATACCAACCGTCTTGGAATACATTTCAGACAGAGAAGTAATTGTTGGATATTAGAGAAAAAATATTGTTTACAATTATACAAATAAATTCTAAATCATGAACGTATTTCCACATTTTGTATTAGGAAAAAAAAAAGTTATTTTCTTATAAATGATCCAGTCAGGAAATATTTAGAACAGAAGACTGCGTATCAGTAGACATCCTTTTGAAAAAATACAGGTCTGAGTTATTGGTCAATTTGTCTTAGGTTTTCATGAAAAAAATATTTTCCTTCTCCAAGAAAACAGAAATATTCTTTCGCCGATAATCTGGTATTTTAAGTCACAAGAACCGAAGGAATAGAAAACGTCTACTTATTGATGGACTATCTCTGCAGATAAATGATAAAGCCCGAAGATATTCTATAGGTTATAGCAGTTAAAAGCTTGTATTGTATTGAAATGAAATCCAAGAAAAAGAGTGTAATAAAATAATTTGAAGACTTGATTTGGAAACATATAAATTAAAATATTCTCATAATGTTTCCTATTACATCAACGTAAAGTAATATTATGACGCCCAAACTCGAAAACAAATCTTTCTTTTGTTGCTTTTCCGCGAGAAGGGACGTACGACCTCTTTTCGTTTTTAAACGCTAATTTTACTCATGCAAAATGTTGTTTGGTACTGGTAATGAAAATAATCCAATAATAAATGTGAAAATTTCACCAAGAATACATCAAGTATTTGTCATTGAAAATAATATATGTGTGTGGATAGTAAAATTCCTGAGATGTCATCAACATTTCAAATGCCAAAAGTCAAGTTGTATTATTATTATTGTATGACAAAAAACACTTATTATTATTTGAACTAATTATGATGAAGCTTTCAGAGATTATACAAACTAGCAGAAATATCCACCCGCTAGGCAAGTATAACTGCTATTTCTGTGGGAGGATATGCATGAGAAAAATAATTTTATTGAACTTTTAGTATAAAAATGAGTTATAATTGCAGCATTAGATGACAGAATAGATTTTATTGAAGTATTTCTTTGTAGACACAGTTTTCAATTAAAGTACTTTGCTTTTCTGTTAAGGCCTGGCATGGCCGAGCGCGTTAAGGCGTGCACTCGTAATCCGAGGGTCGCGGGTTCGCGCCCGAGTCGCGCTAAACATGCTTGCCCTCCCAGCCGTGGGGGTGTATAATGTGACGGTCAATCCCACTATTCGTTGGTAAAAGAGTAGCCCAATAGTAGGCGGTGGGTGGTGATGACTAGCTGCCTTCCCTCTAGTCTTACACTGCTAAATTAGGGACGGCTAGCACAGATAGCTTTCGAGTAGCTTTGTGCGAAATTCCAAAAACAAACAAACAAACAAGCTTTTCTGTTACAACACTCATGACATTTTCACTAAGTAAAAACAGATACTTTTTAAGTTTGTTTTTCAATCGTTTTATATTCGAAATGTAACCCTATTTTGTAATTTTTATTGGTTAAATCTGAAACAGATTGTTTTGTATTGAAATTTCAATTACTTTAATTAATGCTCAGCCTAGTTATAAAAATATTATCCAGTTATGATTGGTGATGATTGATGCTGTAGTTTTTGAGATCGCAATTCCATTATAATATGATATTTACATATAAGGAAGAGCTGTTTGTTTGTTGAATTTTTACGCAAAAATACTCGAGGCGTATCCTAAACTTAAAGTAATAGACTTGTTGGGATATTCTTTACGAAGGAATAGTGGGATTTACCGTCACAATATAACGTCCCACGGCTGAAAAGGGAAAATGTATGGGCACTGGTTTTGATCTCATGATCAAAGGTTTCAAGTTAAATGCTGTAGCCATAAAGCAATGCCATGTCATTCCTAGAAGGAAAGAGGTACAAACAGGTCTATGATGAAGTACCGCCGCTTGGAGTGTACATTGGTTTGTGAAATTAAAATGTGGTCGGTATTGTTGCAGCTTTATCTAGAGTGTGTAACGGTATGTCAGTTTAAAATACTCATCGTGTTGGTGTTGCTTGATGTAAAATTACAATGATTGGTCAAATGACTAAATGGTCGGTGTTTGAGCAGCTTAATTTAGAGTGAACACTAGTTTGTTAGATTAAGGTGAAAAAATTAAAGTAGTGTGGTCACACCTTAAGGACTTTGAATCCTCTGCTGAGGAAGCTATCCAGTTTCTGGTGAGGGGGTGTAAAAGGATGGCAGAAGCCTAGATGGAACAATAACATCAAGAAGAAAGACGTGTGGTCATATCTTTAGATTTTGACTCATTTCCTGAGAAATATGTGTTTCTAGTTGGTGGTACAAAAGAAAGCCAAAGGAGTAGGTGGAACAACGACATTAAGAAGTGAAGAAGGTTAATAATGAGTAAAAAACGAGGGTTGACAATGTGAAACGTTCATGGAGAAGTGTTGTCACATGTGATGATGACACTTGATTGTTTTAATCATTTATATAAGAAGCAAGATTTACGTCGTTTTTAACCTTTAAAGAACACGTAAATCAAAAGTTATAATATATATGTGTGTAAGGTGTGCATAGTTATGAATGTTTCAGTATATTTCAGTCCTTTAAGTATTTTCTCTTGACTAATCCACATATACTAACAACTACTGTTGTAAACCTAAATCTCTGAATGAGTATTTGTTTTTGCAAATCAACGTAGCTCCTCAGCAACACAGCGGTATGTCTGCGGATTTACAACAGCAAAAACAGGGTTTCAGTACCCACGATAAGCACAGATAGCCTAGTGTATATCTTTAAGCGTAACTTCGGAAACAAAACAAATAAATCATCACAATTTGAGCATCTTTAATCAACACAGACGAAGTGTTGTCTCACAATAATTTCACTGTAGGAAAACTATTAGATCGATTCTAAAAAAAATTACCATATGAATGAAGGCTGTTTATATACGGTAATTCTGAAGGCTTATGCTGCTACAAATCTGATTTATATACCCGCAGAGGACAGCACAAATAAACAACTGTGTAAAATTGCGCTTAACTACAAACAAACAAATCTTGGCGTAATAATTTTCAGTATATACTCGACAGGTCCTCAGGATTTTCGTCATTTCCTACAATATTATGACGTGTTTACGAACACCAAATTGATTTTAACGTTCTTATTCTCCTATATAACTGTACTACATCAAATGGAAAATAGATTATAGTTTTGTTCATGGGCAAAGTGAAGCTGCCATGCAACGTAACAAAAATCAAAGGATAATAGGAATTTCTCATGCTATATATAAATACATATGACAAGCAGCTGTTATAAAATAAGATCAACATCTCCTCCCATCCAGTCCGGCATGGCCAAGCGTGTTAAGGCTTGCGACTCGTAATCTGAGGGTCGTGGGTTTGCATCCCCGTCACGCCAAACATGCTCGCCATTTTAGCCGTAGGGGCGTTATAATGTTACGATAAATCCTACTATTCGGTAGTAAAAGAGTAGCCCAAGAGCTGGCGGTGAGTGGTGATAACCAGCTGCCTACCCTCAAGTCTTACACTGATAAATTAGGGACGGCTAGCGCAGATAGCCTTTGAGTAGCTTTGTTCGAAATAAAAAACAAACAAACAAATCCTCCCATCCATCCAGTTTATTGTTACATTAATAAATAAAATAGATCATCGATCATGTTAGCTGAAATGAAACAATCAGTCGTTAAACCTTTGCACAACTATCATTTAAGACGTTTTTTACTTTGAAGAAAATAACACAGTTTCAAGTGTTCCACATCATTCATGAATGAAACTTAACTTTCTAAAATGCATTTTAATTTTATTTCGTTCACGTCGAGATTAAAGCTAACCAATCAGAACAGTCCAGATCCATCGGATGAATAAAAGCTAACCAATCAGAATTCAAGTGTTCCACATCATTCATGAATGAAACTAAACTTTCTAAAATGCATTTTAATTTTATTTCGTTCACGTCGAGATTAAAGCTAACCAATCAGAACAGTCCAGATCCATCGGATGAATAAAAGCTAACCAATCAGAATTTCAAAGTGTTGTTAACAGAATCTGAAACTGCCTGAGCACATAAAGGATGCAGCGTATCAGACATTGTGATAAATATGAGCGTTATTTACTTATTCTAGTTGGATTCAGTTGTAAGATATAAGGTACCTGTTTTGAGACAGATTATATGTTTGCGTCTGCATCTAAACTTTGTGACATTGTGCAGATGATTAGAGAAGAACTTTTTTACGCCGACATCTAATAAGATATACTTCATCACAGCTAAACCCCAAATATCTCTCTTGCAATTGCATTAAGAACACATCCAATTAAACAATGGGATATTGAGTAGAAAAGTCACTTATATGGCACGAGTGAAAGGGTGGACATACTGCACACTACATTTCCGGAAATTATACCATTAATGTTATACATTATAAGAATCTCGTTATGCTACATAAAAATTCATAAAGTTACTACCTCAGCCTAATATACAATAGCGAGCCCTTCAACATTATAAACTGTTCGATATAATTCTTAAAGATGGAATTGGCCAAATGGAGTGGGCTGTACACTGACAGTGCTTCAGTCACATCTAGCATGTACGGAATGTTATTGGATAACACTTCACGTTCTGTTCAGCGAATGTTAACATTAAAGAGCATTTGTAAACAAAGTTTTTTCGGGAATGTAGTTGAGAATACTTCAATATCTTGTCAGCACTTTGATATTAAACGTACAGTATGGAACATTGGTATCAAACTTCCCTTGATATGCTTTGTCACTATACTTACGTTAACTTAATATGTTATGAAGTGTGGACTTAAAGCCATTTCTACAAAGTTAATATTTACAGACATAGACTGAACAATCAATCAGTTACATTTCTCGTCATTTGACGTACCCATGGCTGCTTTGTCATACATAAAATATTAGAAATTTTAATTGCATTTTATTTTATGAAACACGTGCAATCCGTGATGACGAGAAAACGCACTCGTATAAAAAATATATATGTTAAAACTGCTGGTTTGGGTGAAGAAAGCTTTATGTAGAGCAGGAAACAACGTTTCGACCTTCTTCGGTCATCGTCAGGTTCACAAATAGCTTTATTTACCCTTATCAGCCGTTTTTGCATATATAAACACATGTAATGTTATTCGGGTCTTTATTCCCCTATAGACAATATTTTGTAGAGCACCGGCTTTGCAAATAGGTAGCTAAGCCTATAATAAACAGTTTTTATGGAAAAACGTCTACTTATTTATGATTATTGAGCATTCATGTCACAAAATGGTGAAAATAATAGATGAATAATGTGTTAACGTGCAAACATTTCAATTAATCTAAATGATGTTTAAAACAAGCAGTTAAAAATTTGACCTAAAACTTTTAATGTTGTTATATAAAGTAATTGTATTGTTAATTAATAAGATCACCTTGATTATTTCAGTGAACAATACCAGAAAAATGTGTTGTTTTGCCAGAAAATAAGTTAGTTGGACAGGTTAATCAGGACTCTCTGGTTATATGAGCATATAATGTAAGCAATATGTGCTATTATACGAAAAATAAGTTTATAAATTAATCAGTACCTATTTATTGTTCTTGTAAAAATTTTAGTGAAACTTGCTATTGTGTCAGATAGACTGGAGATAAAGAAGTTGCTGCTCTTATAAGTTCATAGTCTAAGGAAATTCGCAAACGTGCTCCTTGCGTAATCAGCGCAAATAACCAACGTGTAGCTGTGCAAAATATTCAAAAATAAAACAAACAAGTTGTGCGTAATCAAAATATTGTTGATTAACTGTAAAAGGAATTTAGTGTACTGTTTGCGTTGAGTCTGTTGTACTAATAGATACCAGCAAATACTGTAGACTTATGAAATAAAAACTGGGTGTATTGGATAAGTTGAGCTTTTTTCATGTTGTGACCTTAGAAGTTTTAGAGAACGTTGCTTATGTATTGGATAAAGCTATTGATGTGTTGGGTATAAACTGAATCTGTTAATATTCTGAGTTAACGAACTTTGAATAACTGTTAAAGTTGTGAACTAATACGTCTTAATAAAGTTTCCGAAGTGCTAAATATATTGAGGTTGTAAGCTGACGTTGGGTGGATAAGTAAAATATATTGATTTATAAGTGTCTATAAGTTATACCAGGTTGATTTATTTAGTACGTTAATTTGATTTTCCTAGTTACAGGTCTAAATAACTATTCTCTTTTATATTTTTCATTTTGCTTTAACATTTAAGCATTATTGAAATATTTTGTTGCTGTAAGTCGTTTATTTTGCTAATAAAGTTCCCTAACATCGCATATGTTGATTTTAGTTTCATAATTTTTTCAAGTGCTTTTAGTAGAGCGTTCCAGTGGTACAGCACTACATTTGCGGACTTACCAAGCTAGAAACTGGGTTTCAATACCCATGGTGGGCAGAGCGCGGATAGCCACTTGCCTAGATTTATGTTTAAGTATAAACAAACTTTAAATAGGTGAGAGAGTTTATTTTAAAAGTTCTATTCTTAGGTTTTTGTGTGTTGTTTTTTTTTGGAATTTCGCACACAGCTTCTCGAGGGCTATCTGTGCTAGCCGTCCCTAATTTAGCAGTGTAAAACTAAAGGGAAGGCAGCTAGTCATCACCACCCACCGCCAACTCTTGGGCTACTCTTTTACCAACGAATAAAGGGATTGAACGTAACATTATAACGTCCCCACGGCTGCGAGGACAAGCATGTTTGGCGCGACGCGGATGCGAACCCGCGACCCTCAGATTACGAGTCGCACGCCTTAACGCGCTTGGCCATGTCGGGGTTCAATTCTTAGGAAAATCTGTAAGTAAAGGTTGACATAGACGTTAAAACAAAAATAATTTTAAAAGTTTTGGCTCTAAAATGAAACTAACTTTAGGGTTTTTTTTTTAGCTGAGGTGACTGCTTGAAGTACGACTGTAAGTGACCAATGAGTAAAGCAGATGTCAATCGAAGGTTATAAAAATAGTAAGTTTTAACACACACGTGGGAAATGAAACGTGACTTCACTCTAGTTTGGAAAACAATAGTTATTTGTTTTCTTGAAGTTAACCAATTTAAACTAATAATATAAAATCAGTGATATGTCTATTAAACATATAATTTATATTATACAAAAATATTTATATATATAAATCCATAAGACGTGATTTTAAAGCCTTTTAAAATCCAAAACTGCATATTTGCACCAGGTACATAAACCTTTGCCAACCTACTTGCTTTACTTTGATATTATATGTACTTTTCCTTACATATTATTTGTAAGTTATTAAAGAATGACTTTTGAAAGCTTCTGAATATTGCGCAATTTGACGAATATTGCATCCAAGTAACTGTGGTAGTATTTAGTTGTATTGAATCGAAACATGCCTTTTTTAATATTTATTTCTGTGTTTCCCATTATCTTTTTAGAATTATCGGATAATGGTATTCTTTATGTGATTTTTAGCTCTGTTTTATCACACATTTCGGCAACAGGTCTAATGCCGAAAACTCCAGGGATCGTATTATTTCTCTGCAATGTAATATATGTATCAACTGTTTTCTTCTAATCTCGAACTCATGATCATGATATATGCTTCATTGAAATTTTACTACATTTATGTAATTTTAAATGGGTCATTATCCTTTATGACATACTTCAACTTTGTATACTATTGTACCATTTCTTAAACTTGGTTATTTTTATGTTTTTCCTGTGCTTGCGCGTGTAATACATTTCAGGCTATGAATATGAATCATGAACATTTGTTTAACTTTCTGTTCTCACTTTAAGTCACCAAGTGACAATTTAAGCAATCTAAAACACGGATAAATTATTTACGTTGTCAAAAGTCCATTGGTGTACCAATGAAACACTATTCATAGTTACAATTTACGCTTGCTGATATTGGTGTAAGCAATTATAAACAAATTGTAATAACGACGCAGCGTTTAACAAAATTACTTATAATATGTTCTAAAGAAGAGTAATTTTATACGTGATTAATTGAAATGTTTGTCAAATGGAAATAAATGTGTGGTTAAATTTCATCCAAACTCAGTAAAATAATTAACTTAAGTCCAAGCATTTCCAGTTCTTACTATTGTTTTTAAATAAGTAGAATAAATGCCTAAGATATCTCTATTGTTTTCATTTATTCGCAGCTATTAGTTCGAGACTCCACTGAAATTGTTATTGTTTTAATCTCAGGTTTCTTTGAATTGCTACAATAAGGTAAACGATCTTTTTTTACAAGCTAATGACGTGGAACACCTGTCTTTCATGTGTTTTAAACATTCGTGCTTCAATAACCCGCATTCATGGTGTAGTTTTAAAATTTCGTAAAGCTAAACCTCAAGATACGGTTCCACATTTATTTCACAAAAAAATATGTGATACTACAATATATGATGTAATCTCTTCCTATACAGAACGTTTTCTCAGTAGTCCCAAGACAGAATCGCGAGACCTGATCACGGTGTCTCCCTGGAGTAAAATCAATAAGATATAGAGGAAATCAGACCTTTTATTTGTGCATAATCCGACACGGTTCTTGAAATGCGCTATTCAGATCCAGAGATTTATCAAACTAAGAGGTTTTTAAATTACTTTACAAAATATTTTTCCTCAGGTTAAATAAACAGTTGTTCAGTTCTAAAATGTTTTCTATTGATGAAGATATTTATCATTTACCTGTGTTTTATAAATTTGTATAAAAATACATAAATAAATATCATCTCAACGGACTATCAAAAAAAATTTAACATTTTCTGATCTGAAACGATATAAATTTCTATGATAAACACGTGTACATAACGTAATCTTTATATCAGTTTTCAAATATAAGACATGAAACTCAAGCATTTAATTTAAAAAAACTTCATTAAATTTGTAATACGCTGTTATATCATGCAAACATACGTCCATTTTAGTCGTTTGATAAAAATCTAAAGTACGACAGTGACTCCGGCCATGTTAGAATGAATTAAGGAACAGTACCAAAACTATTATATACAAACCAGATCTTTCACCCTAATATGATATATTACAACAGCTGTTCCAAATACTGGATTGCTACTTACTGTTCATATGTTTCTGAGGAGATATAAAAGACGTTTTATGATTCTAATAATAACAACCTTTTATTTGTTTTGAATCAAGTCTAATTTGGTTTGTTTTGAATTTCGCACAAAGCTACTCGAGGGTTATCTGCGCTAGTCGTTCCTAATTTAGCAGAGTAAAACTAAAGGGAAGGCAGCTAGTCATCACCACCCTCAGGTAACTCTTGGGCTACTCTTTTACCAACGAATAATGGGATTGACCGTCACATTATAAAGCGCCCACTGCTGAAAGGGCGAGCATGTTTGTTGTGGTGGTGATTCGAATCCGCGGCCCTTGGATTACGAGTCAAGCACATTTTCCACCTGGTGATGCCGCGCCTTTTTGTTCTTGAGAAAAAGTAAAAGATATGACTAAGAAAGGAGAACCGACAACTAGTTAATAAAGTTTAAATCGTCCTGTATGATAGAATGTAATTCTTAATTAATTTTGCAATAATAAACAAAATACGAGTAAAGTGGGGTGACTACATGTATCTTATTTTTTCCACATGTTAACACAGCGGCATTTAGCAAGAAAGGCGAATTATTGGGTCATGGCCGCCATATTTACGCTAATATCTTTAATTTACCAGTACAGTGTCACCACTGTGTTTACGGATGACAGAACTGCAGAGTTTTCTCGGGAAGTTGTTTTTTTAGCACAAAATTTCTAAATGATACACAACCAAGAAACAGAGTACTTTGAGAAGAGAACTTTCTTTGTTAGCTTTAGAAGCTAAAAACAGAGCGATCAGGTAGACAAAGGGATTCGATTCAAAACAATTCTCTTTTTCGAAAGGTTATTACGACAGAAAATTATGACACAAGCAACTTTTGTGATGAAGCTAAACATATCTTTCGATATTGTTAACAAGATAGTAAAAAGGACTTGAAACAAACAAAGTTTCGCAAACTTTCACCCGTACGTCATAGTTACTGTTTGTTTTCTTACCAAAAATGGCCTGAGGAATTGTAATTATAGTGTTCAAATTGGACACATATCTCTATCAGGTCACTTAAACCAGCTCCAATATAATTTAAATGAGTGACTTTGTTTTAAAACTTAGATATTATCTCAGTGGAAAAATCGAGGTAATAGTTTATGGAGTCATTCGGGTAAGTTAAATTGGGGACTTGTAGTTTGAATGAATAGTGTCTATAAATAAAATATGAACGTCTGAAACATTGCTTTTTGTATTTCAAAGTAATTATTATACGGTTGCGTGTAATAAAATACAATATTATCTATCCTGATTTTTTTCTTATTCCTTCACTTCGTATATAATGTAGCGCTGCTCCATAAAGACACCGATTGTATAATGTACAAAGCATTGAGTATCTACGTATCACAGTCATATAATATTCATCTATTATTGGCTGGTATTTCCTCTTTCATCCTGTACTTAAATAATCTAAAAGAAAACCTGATATGTTTAATGGGTAAAAGCAGTTACACCAGAATTATAATGCATTTTAGCCTACATAAAATGCAGTAAAAACAAACTGACTTTTCAATACCTCCAACGACCGTCACAGTACGTTATTTATTAATATACAAAAGGTTTGAGTGAAGGATACAAAGTCGTTTGTAGGCTAGCGAAATAAGAAAAAAAAATTAAACAAGAATTCTTAGCCGAATATTTATCTTTATAAGTTTAAATTGCGTGATTTTGGGGCACTTTTCTGAGTTTACAGCCTTAGCAATTACTACTAAAGGTATTAAAGTGTTGTTTAAACTGGTTCTGTGTAATTAATTGCGATCCCCATTATGAATCACTGAAGTGGTCATGATAATAGCGTATCGAAAGAAGAATATGAAGAGCTTGTATGTGTGTTTTCTTACAGCGAAGTCACATCGGGTTATCTGCTGAGTTTACTGAGGGGAACTTAGCGTTGTAAATCCGTACACTTACCACAGGAATATGAAGATATCCGTACACTTACCACAGGAATATGAAAATATCCGTACACTTACCACTGGAATATGAAGATATTAAATGTCTTAAAGAAAATATGGACGTAATTATTACAAAAATTGGATAAAAGAAGTAAGATAATGGTACGAAATAAGCTGGATTATATCAACAAATAAACCAGATACTGCAGTCGTGACCAAAGTGTTTGCAAATTTTATAACAAATGAAATATTAATTATTATTATTATAAAATAAAAATACATTGAGCGCAGTCGAACTGAGAAATGCATGTTAAATTGAACATAGGTATCATGAATAATTTATTAGAACAGCAAACAGCTTTATCAGAAACCTGCAGAAAAATATCAAAACATATATATACAATGACAAACTATAACAGCAAATTGTTTTAAATAGCGTCTGTAGCCTAATGTTAACTCATATTAAGCATTCAGGAGTTGGATAGTCCTCTTTGTATGTTAATAACCTTTGTAAGACAGCATAACATACTGTCAATAAAGTTATTGTCGTAGTCCACCTTGAATTCATCCCCAATCATCACTATAAGGCACTGCATTCATCTACAATATCTGATTTCAAGCCTTGGATTGTAAATTTTCCGGCTCATTTCCACCCAACCGTTCTCAATGGGATTACTTCCTGGAGGTTATGCTGGCCATGGTAATCTTATAACGTCCTCCTGATCGGGATAATTCTGTGCAATACACACACTATGGGCGGTGTTGTTGTCGTCTTCGAACACATATGTATTGCCTTTATCATATGGCAGAAATATCTTCTTCATGTGATGCTTGTAGGAGGCTTCATTGACATTTTCCTGTAGAATGTGAAAAACAGTTTCTCGTGATAATGAATAGTTACTCAAACATGAACTGCACAGCCTCCTGTGGGAAATACAGTCTACCTTTTGACTGTTTTTCCCAGGCAAAGGGCAATAAAAATTATATTATTAGCTTTAACAATTGGAATCATCTGAAAATATGACATGTTGCCATGGTCCTAGCTACAAACTGGCAAACTGTCTTACCTAATTAACATGGTGATGGCAGTTAATTTTGGTTAATATTTATTTACAGATAGCCGTTTTTGTAACATAGCTTTGTTTTGCCAGTCTCATATTTACTATTCTTCTGGATGCTCTGGAACAAATGTCGTCAAGTCATTCTTCTTGAAAGGTGTTAAAAAACCTCTTTCGACTTTCTCATTTTAACCTAATCTTAACATCACTTTGAGTGGTATGTTCTCGGCGTCTACCAGAAGACTTCCCCGGAACAACGTTTTATGCGGTTTTTCACCAAATATTTTATAACCATCGAAACAGAAGATATTTGAAATGTTACCCACTTTATCACAACATATGTTTCCAGTCACTTATTATATGCAGTATTTATTCTAAGCATTAGTGAAGCCAGATCAATTCTTTCGATATATGAATATGAGTAACTGAATTTCAAGGTACTATACAACAAGTTTTTGAAATTCCTTTCCAAATTAGAGTTGGAGATGAACAAATCATGTTCACTGTCGAAGTAGCTGGGACACAACATGAGTAACTGAATTTCAAGGTACTATACAACGAGTTTTTGAAATTCCTTTCCAAATTAGAGTTGGAGATGAACAAATCATGTTCACTGTCGAAGTAGTCAGTCAGCTGGGGCACAACATGAGAGCTCTTCAACCTTAAGAGTCGGACTAATCATCGTTTATTATGATCTCTTACTAGTAACTGGACTCTACAATGTTTTATTTTTGCTAGTGGCAGACATCTGTTTTTCAATTTCACTGTTAAAAGGTTTAGTTGACAGACATTTTGAGCAGCTAATCAATGATGATCCTGCTTTGATGGTTAGGAAGTGAAAGATTGCAATACATGATCTTACAGACTAACCATAATATAACTATTTAACGCTCAAGCAGTCACATAAATAACAGCGTTTTTTCGCATATTCAAGTAATTGCAGTATCATGTAGATGTCATTTATTTTCTTACGAACTGTCCACTCATTGCGGTTTGATTTTTATTCGACACAAATCACAAATATTAATATATTATTTAAAACACGCTTCTACGTATATTATTGCCCTGCATTGTCAGTTGGTTAGGGCACTTGAGTCATAATCTGAAAGTCACGGGTTCGAATCTCTGTCAAACCAATTATATTCGCCCTTTCAGCCATGAAGGCGTCATAATGTAACGACCAATCCCACTATTCGTTTATAAACGAGTAGCTCAAGAGTTGACGGTAGGTGGTGATGACTACCTGTCTTCCGTCTAGTCTTACATTGTTAAATTAGAGACAGCTAGCGCAGATAGCTCTCGTATAGTTTTGGGCAAAATTAAAAGAAAAACAATAAAAATTCTATATTATTTTAATGAAGATTTTTACTATTGTATTTCTCACAGGTTTATCCAGATACAAAACTTATTTTAAAAATAACAGACTTATGCTGTCATTCTTAATTATTCCAGGAACAAAACTTGTTCGTTACAAAGTACTATTGTAAACGTAAAGTTACTTTGTCAAGAATTCATTTTCTTTCTTAGAACGCTATCGATTATTCTTTACTTTTATTAAGTTTCCATTTCCTAAACCTGGTTAACGATTAAAAAGCTTTCTTTTTTTTTCATTATGTTTACAGAACGTAACAGCATCATACAGCGTCCAAAAAGTAAGGCTTACAGCAAAATACATTATGCAGCTAAATGAAAGTGTACGATGACACGTTAGCACATATAAAATCAAACGTGCTTACTTTATGCAACTCATGCGGTCTTAACTGTAGCTCATCCATGAGACATTTTACTTTTCACTTTTTCTCTTACTTGGACTTCGCAGTAAAACGATACTGGTGTACAGTATGAGTAATAAACTAGTGGATACGCTTTCTGAAGTTCAAACTTCCCACAAATTAAGTTACACCACTTAATTCCTTTTTTGCATATTTATATTTTCAATTCACTCCGATAACTACAACTTTTACACTTTTGAGCACGTTTTCTTTAAATTATAAATAAAGAAGGAAATGCCAATAAAAATGAACCCTGCTCGCACAGCTGTAACTCCACGGATTTACAAGGCTGAGATCAGTGGGCTCAGCATATAGCCCGATGTGCCTTAGCTATAAAAAACACACCTGAGTACTATGCGTGAGTGACAGAAACTTTATTTTACTATTACGTGTGCATATATTCGTAATTTACCGCAGCGTGTAAAGAAGACACGCGTAAAATCCTATGAATCGTAATTGTGAGCATATCAATGTCCTCCGCACTAAGAAATAAACTTCTTTAAGTTGCATCTGTAATAATAGCTCTTTGAACAATAGACATAAGATTTGCTGTGTGCACGCTTTATAGAGAGCTTTATGGTTTTTGATTTTTAGTTTACTTTCATTCACCAAGTTAAAACAGGATTCATATGGGATTTGATAAGTATGTATTCTGGTGCTCCATATTTATTTTTCTGTGCTATTCAGCAAGACCTGTTTAAAATACTCCAAATAAATACGAAACCCAATATATAATAGAGATAGCGATTAACTTAGCTGCGGGATATATTTTTTTTAGTTGTAGCTTTCATTGTGTAAACGAAACCGATTCGCATTGTTTGAACAGTCGTGAAAGATGAATTGTGTTAACAGAAAGCATGAAATTTGTTAGAAAAAATGCACTAACAACTTTGCGAACGATATCTGTGTAAATGATGGTTGTCCATATACTACAGTACTGTGCAAAAATGTTAAGACAATAGAATATTTTGTCATTCTTTTTATTTTATAAAGCTAATTCTTCCATGCTGTTACAGAATATAAATTTGAACACTATGGTAATGTTTCACTGATCTCTGTTGAGAATTTAATTAGCCGAGGTGAGAATAATTACCATTATGTACTTCCCACGTGTACATTATCAAGCGTATCTGTGTAGATGATGGATTGATAGTCGACTATCGGACTTACAAATGATTTTCTTGATACCTGACCTAAGAATCTATTGAAAGATAAAAATTAACACTTTATTTTTGAAAAACTCCGTTTCTGTCAGATACAAATCTCTTCATATCTGTGAATGTACAAACTTTAATTAAGGTTATACTACGTAATTTACTTGCAGTACTAAACGCTAGAAATATTTGAAAAAAAATATTTATTTGTAACAAAAATGTATGAATAATTCGGTTACTTTATATACTGATATATTTGTTTTAATAATTCAAAAAGTCCCTTGCTGGTACAGCGGTAAGTCTACAGATTTACAACACTAAAATGAGGAGTTCGATTTCCCTCGGTGGACTGAGCAGATAGCCCCATGTGGCTTTGCAATAGAAAAAAAACACAACACAATAATCCAAAGTAGTGGTTTTATTGCGTCTATCTTGCCTAAAGAAATGTAAGTATTTAAACTTTTCTTTCAAGTTAATATGTTTTAAGAATATTATATTTTTACAGAAGTTAAAGGTCAGGTTAGCTGAGATTTATTTCTTATAAAGCTTTGTATTGATGATTAATTGTGAACCTACAACAGCACAACTCTGCACAGAATACAAGTATCCGTACGTTTAGAAGTACGAACGTACGTTTAAGTTTAGTGTCTCTTACAAAACACTTTCCTATTTACGTCCCGTGACATTGCAGAACGATGGAAGTTTTTCCAAACAGATTTCTTAAGTGATATCACACCCGTACCACATTGTAATTTTAAAAATGGTAACGTGATGAGGGCAATGTGACATGCTGATTTGTACTTTGAACTCGTAGACTAAAGATGGTGGGTTTGCTGATTGCCCTATAAATGATGTTATGTTCCAGAATAAGACATTTCACCCATTTTTTTCATTCTTCATTGCTATATAATGAATACTATCGGATAGCAGAAGGTGAATATACAATAAACTGGTGATTAGTTAACAATGGTGATAATAATATCACTGTTTATATATATTTTCTATATCATAGAATAGTATATCTCCTAAATCTTAACTTGCAATAGTAACACTTATACACAGAGTTTGACAACAATCTCGTTTAATCAAATAACATGTATACTTTGGATAAATATATAACATAGAACTAGTAATTTGTACTATATAAAAAGTTTTTCAGTTGTTTATTCTCATAGGTAAAGCGTCAAAAATATTTCCACATAATTTTGCAGCATTCTCTATGTGTAATTTACGATATTGCACGTTTAAAAGCAACATAAAACTAAATAATTTAGCACACGAGAGTTATTCGCACTGTGTACACAGTAGTTTCTGTTCATAAGAGAGTTTGTCAAAGAACACTGCACATACCTGGTAAATTTTCTCCAATATTTGTTTATAATATAAACTGACTGTATTCAGTATTCCATTCATATAAATACACACAGTCTCTTCTTGTCACGTCGAATCCCTCGGTGACAACGGAACGATTTGTCAAAAGGATGGCAAGAGGACATTTCCTCCCTCCCTTCTGAACACAGTGGTAAACGTGACAACAAAACTCTTTTCAAAAGAACACCATTGTAAAAAAGGCAAGAAAACGATTACTCATAGCTGTCATTTCCAAAAGGACGTCCAATGATAGGTGGCCTTTCATCTTAAAGATTTCCTGACAGAATCATTTGTCAGAAAAAAAAATATATATGTACCTAAACTAAAGATAAATAAGACTGATTTACTCAATCTTTTTGCCTATTAAACGAGTAATGTTTTTTGTATAGTTTGGTGAGCATATTTTGAACTTTTAATTAAAATTATTTTTACTTAAGAGCATAGTTTAAGTGATTTTTTTCGCGAGATTGCGCTAATTAATAATGCGATGTATTATAATTTGTAAGATTTGCATTGACAAAAAAGAAAATTGGTATAAATCTTAAAAGGAGTGTTAATATATTTCTAAGTTATCGTCAAATTATCGTGAAAGAGCTTTTGTCACAATTTTTTTCCTTCCCGCAGAAACATTTGCAAATGAAACTATTGTATACCTCATGAATAGAAAACGTAAGTGTTTTATTAAGAGTAAGTACACCCTAAATATTTCATATCCAACTAGTGCCTAATGTATTTTAATTTCTAGGTACTACAAGTCAACTCTGAGAAGAGAGACTTTAAACTGAAACTTCGTTACCGACCAAGTGTTTAATAGACTTTGCATGATAATGGTCAGATAATGATAGTAAAACGATTGAGCTTAAGTTTATGGAATAACCATCTTTTATAAGGACCCCAAGAGATGTTTCAAACTGCTTAAACGTCTATACATCAGACGAGTATGGTATTCTGAACCTTCGAAATATGCAATATTTTAAATCTAGATTCGCATACTTTAGTTTATTTGCTCAGGCATATTTGTTCAAAAGTAAAAAAATGATATATGAAAATGAAATGTATTTTTCCAAGTTCCTTGAAAACGAAAAAATATTAAAGAAAAACTTATGTATTTGCACATTCAGCTGGTTTCAAGCATGGTATTTGAAGAATGGTAACAACGGCAGTCGAATCTAAGCGAAAATTATTCACTTAATATTAATTTCACCAAAGGAAAATGAGGTTATACGAAATGTAAATTTTTATGCATAGCAATATGAGACGATCGTGATTATGAAATATAAATGGTTATCAATGACTAAACTAAAAGGTCTAAACGGACAAATCTATGACCAGAAATTAATGTTATCAGTTAGTAAAAATACCAATTATCCCTTCTGCTGTAATTATATGTAGCTTTAAATAAATCATTTTTCAAGCTAAATATAAGGTTTTGCTTGCATTAAATTTACATTCAAGAAGAAATAAAAAAAACTAACACTGACATCGAAACAATGAAATACATCGTTTCAGTCTAGAGTTCGTTTAACGTAACACTCCCTTTAATTAGTTGTGAAAAATATAGTTTTGAACAGAGAAATAAGGCACTGAAACTAGATGGGTAAAGGCTTAATAAAACAACATCATAGTGAGCAGCTTTGTTGAAAAGGAACAGCTGCCGATACGCTTTATGAACTCTGTGAACTGCAATGAATAATGTTGAAAAACCAACTATGTTACTTCTCTGACTTCTATTCATAAAATTATTTTAAAGGTGAAATATCACTGTAACTTTTAATTACCTATGCCTCAGAAGATTTTAGAAACTACACGGCACTGAACGTTCATTCATTGTTGACAAAAGTAAACGTAATTAGTTCACTGAGTTTGCAGAATATCAAAACTATGTTTGTGAACAATAAATCAGTAGATTGGTACCTGAGGTCATATCATTCTCTAAACTTTCTTGAGAAAGTTATTAAAGATATTACCAAAATAATGGAACAAAATATTTGACGAAAAGTTTAAATTCCTTTCATTATTCGTTGTACTAAAATTACGATATTTTTAAAACAGCGAAAAGCAAATGATTATGAAGAAAACTTAGTTTTTCCAAAGTTTCGTAAATGTTTTAAAACACTTAAAAACCTCGTATTTTTACAGTCTGGTTTCTGATATATGAGGGCTCTATAAGTTTGAGAATACATCGAGTAACTACGCAATGTTCTCTAACATTATGCCTGAACACTTACAACATCACAGGTGAAGCACACATTTATTTTGAATATTAAAATCAATGCGGCATTAGCACATACCATAAAAAAATCAAATTATAGCCAACACTAGCATTTTGTTAAGATGTATAGCTAAATAATTCTTTGTAGATGTTTTATTTTTAAAACATGAGTGATTAATTTATTTGGGGAACTGTGTGTGTGTGTATATGTTTTCTAAAAGTAAAGCCACATCGGGCTATCTGCTGAACCTTCCGTTCGGGACCTGTCATGATTTTAACTGATATATATTGCAGTGAATTATATATACATTTGCAAGATTAGATGTGTGCATAAAGAAATATATTTAAAGGTTAATTATTTTCAATGAGTATATCACAAGATTGTTAAAAGTTTGAAAATATGTTTTGAAAAAACTCCCTCTATAACAATTTTTCTGATTACGACTGTAAGAAAATATACATGTATACTTATATAAAAAACTGTTGACTTGTAAATGTGCACACAGATTTCATTGGTAAGAACAATACAATTGGTTTGGAATTGTGGAATTATCGTCACGAGTTCCTCTTAATCTACAGTTGTACCATTGTTCTAAAATAGAAAAATGTATTGAGTGATAATAATATTAAATAACAACGAAGAAAGTGCAAAAATGTACTGAAATAAATTTAGATTTTAAACAAAGTTAGAGAAATGTTTAGAAGAGAACATTAATCAATTATGACACGATTAAAATATTTATTTCAAAAGATCATACTATCAAATCAATGTTGTTTTTATTGTTTATTAATCAAAACGAGAAATAAACAGGATCAAATGAAATGTAAATGTTTGCTTGGAATTGACAGGATTTATCTCTATTAAAACATTAATATGTCATATGACATCCAGTGGTGTAAGTTCGTTTCATGGCCCGGCATGGCAGATGTATTAAGGAGTTCGAATTGTAATTCGAGGGTCGCAAGTTCGAATCCCGGTCGCACCAAACATGCTCGCAATTTCAGCCTTGGGGGCGTTATAAAGTTACGGTCAATCCCACTATTCGTTGGTAAAAGAGGAGCCCAATAGTTGGCGGTGGGTGGTGATGACTAGCTGTTTCCCTCTAGTCTTACACTGCTAAATTAGGGACGGCTGGCGCAGACAGCCCTCGAGTAGTTTTGCGCGTACTTCAAAACAAACAAGTTCGTTTATTTCACTAATTATTAAACATATTCTGTTACGGCATTTCTAAAAATTAACATTTTTAAACTTTTAAAAACAATATCAACACATGTACATCGAATATCTTTCATATTTACTAACAAACGACGAAAGGTAAATGTTCATTAAAAACCTTGTGATAAGAAGGTTTGAAGGTTGTTTTTTAAATTTTTCTTCATGACATCCAAAGACAGCAATTTTATGAAAAGACGATTTTAAGTCAATCAGTAATTTGTGTAAAAATAAATCATGGAGTTTTTGCTACATTCTAATAATTGGGGAAGAGCAAACTGTTGTCGACGAAAGTGCATTTATAGGTCACATTTGTTTAAACACAACTCTCACCGACGTGCCTGGCTTTTTCTTGTTTTCTGCTTGAACAATAATCATAATACTTTAATAGTACAAAGGTGTTCTTTGATCAAGCTGACCTAATGGAAGAGCGACTGACCATTTCTTTACGCTTTATTAATCCGCTTGAACCCCGTATCCTGCTGTATTGACATTATCACACGAATTGCACTTTAGTCCCTGTTATTTACTCCAGCAAAAGTCACGATCTACTATCAAACCATCAGTGCCCATCTAAACATTTGTTTCAACAATAACATAAAAAAAAACGACTGGCAGTATTAGAGCTATCTTATCAACTTATAAATAACAGAATTTCGCATTACTTGTTTGCTGTTAAAGGCAAATAAATTAATTAAATAAAACGTTCATTAACTAAACATTGCGAAGAAATAATAAGCCTTCAAAATTACCCTTGAGCAACAAAGGGGATATAAGAAGCCATTTTGTTACAACGTCATTGTTTATGGTTTTGCGAGAAACCATAAGCTTTTATTTGTCAATAAATCCGTATTCATCTGTTAATTTTAAAATATCCAGTTGAAAGCCCGCTGCAAAACAATGTGCTTTTAGACATATACGTAAAAGATTATGCAGAACTTGAAACTGCCTTTAAGGATGGTTTACCTTGGCTTAAGTAATTGAAAAGAAATGCTAAGCTGTATAAACAGTTATATGTAAAAGTTTTGAAAGTAATAACACAATTCGTTTCTTTCAAATGCTAGTATTATTAATATTATTGATCGCAATGCTTAAACTAATTTGAATGTTATTATTTTTTATTGTTCAGTTTTACAATGATAGTTTAGTGTCAGGATGCATGACGAACTTCAATATCCTGAGATTATTGAAACTTTAAATATTCTAAAAATAATGGCCAAAAATATTTTTTATAGTAAAGATATCCAATTTATTATTTAAGTATTGCAATCGTTATGGATTGTGTTTGTTTTTTAGAACAAACAAAAGAATTTATAATGTGTCCATCGTTGAGAACTGAACTCCGGACTTTAGTGTTGTAAGTCCATAAGCTTAGTGTTAAATCATAGTTTCTGTTCCATATAAACAACTTATGTGTGATCAGAAATTATTGATAATTTAGAGGTATTACGTTAGCAGTACAGAAGAAGTTTAGGACTAAACGCGTAGGATGAAATCAACAGACACATGCAGAAGGTTATGAAATGCGTCGTGTCTCCTAATATCAGCATTATCTTCGAAAATGTACAAACTGTTTCTGACGAAGAAATCAGTGGGGTGAGCGACAAGCAGATTTCTATTTAAACCATTGATGTAGAAGTTGCAGACACTCAACAAACCAGAGAAGATTAAATCGTGATAATTAAGAAAAAAAAAGGCCTACCTTTGATAATCATAAGGGAGTTACTAAACGTCGAAATTTCTGGAAAAGACTAAGTTAAGACTTGATAATTCCGTTCCCCTAGAGAAGGCTACAATAAAATATAGCATGATGAATAATTCCGTGTGTTACTTTTAGTTAAATAAGACGTTTCTATGGAAACCGGAACAAATCATGTTTATATCAACGGTTTGAGTGATATACACTTGGAACTCAGAAGAGCTGGTTTGTTTGTTTGTTTTGTTTTTAAATTTCGCGCAAAGCTACACAAAAGATATCTGCGCTAGCCGTTCATATTTTAGCAGTGTTAGACTAAATGAAAGGCAACTAGTCATCACCACCTACCGCGAACTCTTGGACTACTCTTTTACCAACGAATAATGGGATTGACCGTGACATTATAATGACCGTACGGCTGTCAGGGCGAGCTTATTTGGTGCGACGGAGATTTTAACCCGTAACACTCAGACTGCGAGTTCAGCGCTGTAACTATCTAATCGTTGCGGGCTATCAGAAGAGTTACTTACTGGGTAAAATAGTCTCGAGCCAGACGAGAGAATACGGGTTGTATGTATTACAATTGTGATGCCTTTGAGTTGGTTCTAAAGTAAACCTTCTAACGCACACACATTGTCAGCAAGACAAACCAATATGATAAGAAAACATAGGTTTGTGATAATATCTATTTGTCCTATTTTATTGTTCGTAATGTTTTTCGGTGGTTCTTTGATAAACTCGAGAGCTTGTAATGCTCAAATACCGTATTTAATCAAGGTAGCGGATATTGCACAGACATGTGAATGAACAGCTTTGTGCTAAGTAACAACTAAAAGACAAAAACTAATAATTAGATATCTATAATATCTTTTTTGTGAACTCAAGAAGTAATGAAAACTATTTGGAGAATATATTTGTCACAGGTAGAAATAATCTTTAACTATGCGTAATTATTATATTGACTGTATAAAACCAGCATAAAACAAACCTGGATTAGCTTTGTACTTAAACATACCTTCTGAAAAGTTATCCCCAAATATTAGAATTGCTATCGGTTTTAAGTTATGAATAGAGAAATGACAGTAATTTTGGTGTGTATCATCAAAATCACTTAATGAAGAGAATAATACAGCAATAAAGCTAATCTGTAGCTAATAAAAAAGTCTAGTACATAAGATCAGCTGCTGTGACAACTCGTAATGGTCGATACAAAGTTCTCGTTGAGGCTGTAACGGAAATCAGGAAAATGACGGCTGTTTTTTTTATAGAAGAAAATCCTCACGCGAATTGATGTACCAGTAAAGACGATAATCATACATTCAACAGTCTTGAAGGTCATTTATAAGAAGTTAAGTCTACTATTGCAAGATACAGATTACACATAAACGTTTGCCAAATAACTACATCTTGGCTTTCAATTTCTGGTTCAAGAGAGGAGCCACTCTACATCTTGCTAGGCGATACCTTATGAATTAAGATTCATTGTTATCTCCATGTCTAGAAGAACACCAGCAACTGTGTCATATTGATAGAACTTTACCGGTGTACCTTTATGCAAAAGTATGTTGCATCAATAAAACACTATAGATGTTGCATTCAAGAATGATAAACTTATTTGGGCCTCATATTTTTTTCAATGTCTGATTTCACACGGTGCCAACGAATTGCGAATACTGATAAAATTTTTAAATGAAACCAACTTTGTGCTATATGGTGTTTCATCTCACATTGCATGGACATTCTTTCAAAAATTGAATAATAAGTAGGCATTTATTATTTTTAGCATGTAGCTAATGTGTTTTCCAGGTTTTACTCCTTTTGAGGCCCGGCATTCAGTCGTCAAAGTCTCGTGACAAACCTGTTACCTTGACTAGCATGGAAGATAGCACGTGACGCCGAACGAGAGAGTCAATGATGTTCAGCTGTGTATCATTTGCTCTGCCAAATACAAGAAGATTGTCAGTTGTGAAAGTTTTAAAATCAATACCCTCATTAGTGCATCAAACACGTACTTTAGATTCGGTTTTGAAAGTGCGTATTAGTGCTATCAATTGCCTTACAGATGAGAAAAGTATATATTACTTCTTTGAAGTTATGAAATTTATCTAGTATGCAAAGATGAATCCGAATCTAATACAGATACGACTGAATAATATTTTTGTAATTATCTGAAGCGTTTATTTAATAACTGTTTGAAAGAATCAGAACATTATCGATATGTTTTGTTAAATTAAAAAGCTTTCTTACAAATTAAGTTACTTATAAAATTAATCATTTGCATATCTGCATCCAATTATATGTTTCACTTCACTACTAGTATGAGGTGTATTCTTTTGATAACAAAGCTACATTTGATGTTTTTCTGCTGTGTCTTCTGAAGGGAAATCGAATCCCTGATTTTAATAGTGTAGATTCGAAGAATCCAGCGAGGGACAACCGATCCGAATGTATATTTGGTCGATCCTAGAACAAAGCGATTGAAAACCTGCTGGGCATATGACGTTTCTTTATTATACTAAGCAATATTTATTTCTTAAATTATCGCCTTTAAAAGATACGTCTTAGAGTCAGACCTCTCTACTATTTTTATTTAAGTTGTTATTGTTTTGTTGTTTTTGAATTTCGCACAAAGCTAGTCAAGGGCTTTCTGTGCTAACCGTCACTAATTTAGCAGTGTAAGACTAGAGGGAAGGCAGCTAGTCATCACCACCCACCTCCAACTCTGGGGCTACTCTTTTACCAACGAATAGTGGGATTAACCGTACATTATAACGCCCCCACCGCTGGGAGGGGCGAGCATGTTTGGCGCGAACCAGCGACCCTCAGATTACGAAGGGCACGCCTTAACGCGCTAGGCCATCCCGGGCCTTTTTATTTAAGAGAAATACCAATATTATTGATATAAAGAGTATTTGAACGTATTTCTTTTGTGATTAAACATTATCATTATAGTTATGTTGTTGTTGTTTTGAATTAAGCACAAAGCTACACAATGGGCTATCTGTGCTCTGCCCACCACGGGTATCGAAACCCGGATTTTAGCGTGTAAGTCCGCAGACATACCGCTGAACCACTGGGGGGCTCATTATAGTTATAGAAGTTTACTTAGTCAAAAATAAAAGTTTCCTTTCTATTATACCTTAGCAGCAATCATTGTTGTGAACCAATCAAATGAAAGCAAAATAAGTGTATTTTTTAAGTATTTTAGGTTTGTAGATTGCCTTTAATACATCTCTGTGAGTGACTATTGATTTTACTGATACAATATTATTTATATTTCTCAAATTCCGATTTGGACTTGGGGCATATTTTTTTCGTAATCTGTGCATTTCAAAATACAAAAGTATTTTATCGTGACATTGAATTATGGCTTAGTCCATGAGTGCCATCTGTTGAGATCAAATCGATGATTCTAAAACGCCAATGTTTATATAATAAACGCAGCAGTGCCTTCCAGTCAGCTTCGTTTTTCTGAATAGTTCAAATATCTAAAAACTAAATGATTTTTCTTTATACAAAAATTTCCTAACTCTTTCCCATCAAAAATGTAAGTTATCGTCTTATTCAACATGAGACGACGATGATTTATCGAAGAATATCACAAAAAAGAAACATTAAATTCATGAAATTTCTCAAAACACCACATTTTCTGGAACATACTTTAATACTTACAAAAGAGACGAAATGTTACAAAGGGAATATTTTTAACCTCGAAAATTTCTTTAAGCATTTTGATTGATATGAATAGAATGTCGAAGGGAACGAACGATTTTGCATTAACACTTGCAGCGCATTAAACACTGAATAGAAACCATTTTGTTTGCTCACAGATGGTTTCTGGCTTCTTTCTAAACAAAACTACAGAAATCGTGTCGTTACTTTTTTTACAATAGAAATACAATCGGATGTTATAGGAAACTAGAACTGTAAATTTCTTTTAAATCCAGTTTACGTGCGTTAGATAGAAATTACTCTTGGCCTTGATTAGATTTCAAAACAAAGTAAAAGCAAATCCAATGCTTATGCCGGGTTACCGTCATAAAAATTAAGTTAGTAACAGAAATTAGTTTTGTATAATCGTCCATTTGTTTATCAGATTTCACGCACAGCTAAACAAACGCTATTCACAATAGTTTCCTTAAATTTTAAAAGATAGACTAAAGCTTCAACTGCTCGTGTCAAATCAAGTGGGACTTCACGGTCATTCTTATAACACACTTATGGCTTTAAAGTCCAGAACACAATTTGTTTTTGGCAGTAATGGGATGTTAACCAGATTACCTTACATACACAGTTTTCTTTTTTCTGAAGGAACTGACATTGCCTGTTGATTAGGGTTCTGAACTTACAATATAGATCGAACATCTTCATCGAACATGCTATCCTCTCATTCATGGATTTATAGTAGCTTGACAATTGATTCTGCAATTTCTATTAAAGAATATGCTGAAAGTTGATAATATGTGGTGTTGATTTGATAAATGAACTGTTGTCTGTTGTAAACAGGTAAGGGATGGTTAGTTCAGATAACCCTCGAGTTGCTGTGCATGAAATTCAATAACAAAAACTCTCTTTGTCTATTGTAAACAGGTAAGGGATGGTTAGTTCAGATAACCCTCGAGTTGCTATGCATGAAATTCAATAAAAAAACTCTATTCTCTGATATACTCCTTGTCTTTGGTTGCATATATCAAGCCACAATCGAAAACAATAGAATAAAAACTTGCGGCTGTCTATGTTTGGAATAATATTATCGATGGCTTTTAGTCAGTTCTTCCAAGATATTAACACAATATCTCTTCAGAACTGCAGAAATATAGCTCTGAATTTATTTGTTAAATCAATCACGATTTTACTTATTTACTCAAATTATGTTTAACTTGTATCAGAAGCCACGTTAAAGCTGAGAACAAGAAATTATTTGGTCACTACTTTTAACATGGTTGTCTTTACTTCAGTCGACCCTCCCAGTGACACAGCGGTATCTCTGCAGACTTACAACGCTAAAAACCGGTTTTCGATACCCGAAGTTGGCAAAACACAGGCAGCGCCCCCCGTATAGCATTGTTCTTAGCTTCAAACAAACAAAAAGTATTTCAGTTTTCAACATAAAGTATATATTTGAAATTTTAATCCCTTCCCAATTCGAAACAAGTTTTGTCTGTGACAAATAGACAAATGCACTTAACTTACTAAGTTGTGGCTGTTACTAAGGCCTATCACACACAAGGATGTGGTGAAGAGAGCAAACTGCACAGGATGTTATGTGGATTGCATGTTCACTAGTGCTGTAACAAGCAGTTCTTTCAACTTAATGATGATTGCAGTTCATCCTGAACAACTTCAGATACTTCTGCTACAGATGTATCCAGGTGTCCTTTTCTTAGAAAGAATCAAGTTTCATTCTGTTCGGGCGTGATATTTAACCTTATATTGCTAGCTAAACTTCTGACCTTTCCCAGCTTGCGTTGACTTGTTAATGGAGCAGTGAACTTTATGAACTGGGAACACTTATAAGAGAACTGTGAACCACCAAACAGACTATAACGCAATACATGTCTAAAGCTCCCGCGACACAACGACTAATGATCAAATTATGGCAAATATTTAGTTTTGAGGAAAGGTATTTCACTTTATCAGCTTGGGCGTTCAATGATAAGAGTATCCTCCTTCGCCCCGGTCACGAACATGTGAAGAAATTAAAGAACTGAATGTTTTAACAATATAGGTAGTGTGTGTGTGTTTTGTCTAATAGCAAAACCACATCGGATTATCTGCTGAGCCCACCGAGAAGAATCGAACTCCTGATTTTAGCGTTGCAAATCCGTAGACCTACCGCTGTACTAGCGAGGGGCAATATAAGTAGGAAGGTCAGTGCGTGTCTCTTACAAGATTTGGTAAATGTCCGGTGGGCGTCGAGGCTGAGTGAAGTCCATAGCTGTTGATCGTGATAATGATGACGAAGATGGTAACGAGAAAGAGGAGCCGGAGGTAAGAAAAAAAGAATCAAGTCGATAACCTTCGGAAAACCATCAGATTAACGGGCTTTTAACAGGGCAGCTTGATGGCAGGGATTTATAAATCTAATGCCTTGGCTAGGATGAACGGTACGAGCCAGTGAATCAGATGTAGGGAAAAACGGGAGAAATCCGAGAAAACCCATTTTCACAGGACAGGTCGCGCGTAGTAACTTCGTAATTCATTGTTTACGTTCTAACATGTGTCTACCGCTCAACCTGAGATAAATTTACAAACTACTACTAAAATGCTGGGACTAAATTCCCTGCAGTGGACACAGCCGACAGCTTTGTAACTTTCCCCAAAAAGTTTGTTTGTTTTGGAATTTCGCACAAAGCTACTCGACGGCTATCTGTGCTAGCCGTCCCTAATTTAGCAGTTTAAGACTAGAGGGAAGGCAGTTAGTCATCACCACCCACCGCCAACTCTTGGGCTACTCTTTTACCAACGAAATGTAAGGTTGACCGTCACATTATAACGCCCCCACGGCTAAGAGGGCGAGCATGTTTGGCGCGACTCTCAGATTACGAAGCGCACGCCTTAACGCGCTAGGCCGTGCTGAGCCTCCCCAAAAAGAGAAAAACAAACGAATTTGTTGTTAGCTTTATTTTTTACGATTATTTGTAATTTATTACTGATACTTTTAATTTTCTTTAATCTGTTAAATGACAGGATACTGTTCGTTTTGTCGGTTTTTTAGGCTCGGCTTGATCAGGTGGTTACGACGCTCGATCTATAATCTGATGGTTGCATATTATCGCCCTTTCAGCCGTGAGTGCGTTAAAATGTGCGGTCAATCCCACTATTCGTTAGTAAAGGATCAGATCAAGAGTTGGTGATGACTAGCTGCCTTCTCTCTAGTCTTACACTGCTAAATTATGGACGGCTAGCACAGATAGCCCTCGTGTAGCTTTCCATGAAATTAAAAAAAACAAAAAATTCCAGGCTTTAACTTTGATCTAATTTATTTTCAGTTTTCTGTCACGATTTTGATATGATGTATGTTCGTTTAATTTTGCTATATTAAAATTGTTTCTTATTTGAATTTTAATTCATTGGATCCTATGTTGTATTTTAGTTCGATTATATTTTCTATTTTAATTTGTCTCTCTAACTGTTTGCTGAAGTATGAGTATGTAGTTACACTTTATTTTCCCGGGTTATGGTGTCATGAGGTCTTACGTGTCACACGAGGGAAACAATTACACCATGTTACTAATTTGTTCACTCACTTTTTACTTTAAAGTTCCTGAGATAAGAAATATGGGGTGAAAATAGAAATGACTAAAAAATTCATAAATATCACCTTCTGATAATAATTTTACAACATGTCTTTAGTCTGATAAATTCAAGTAAACTCTAAATTTTTTTCATGCAAAGAGTTTGCATGAACGTAACATTTTTGTAAACAGAAGATCGAAATATTGTACACATGTAATAATTCCTTTATCTGCGTAAAGTTTGCATATTCTAATAGCTGGTACGTCATATAATTTTGGATAGGTGTCAGGGTGCCTTGCGGCTCTCCAGTGACACAACGACATGTCTGTTAATTCACACCGCTAGAAACCTGGTTTCAATACCTGTGATTGGCTTGGCACAAATAGCCCATTATTTAATTTGCGCTTAATTCTAAAAAAACAAACGCCTTTAGTAGAAGAAGGAATGGATTAAGCCTACCTCAAGGGATAACTCGGAAATTTGTATAAAGTGATATGAATTAGAGATTTTTTTCGTATACTTTTGCCATTAAATAAACATTTCTTTTGTGTTTTTTCCTTTGTGAATGTGAAGTAGAATTTTCTTTGTGTTTATCCTATGTAGACGAGTGTAAATTTTTCACCTCAACAATCAGTAGGAGACGAAAGGAGAACCGTAAGCCAAGTCACTAAATATGAAGACGTTTACGTTTTTTGCAAATTAATATTTGGTTTATTTATTCACTCGTGTGTGCCTCTTTTTTTTTGCTTTTCAAGTTTCCAATGTAATATATTTCCCGAATCTGTCTTATGGAGGTACTTTTAAACTTGTCTGTCAGACATCCTTGTAAATAGATGTGAAAGAGAATCTGTCTCATGGAGGTACTTTTAAACTTGTCTGTCAGACATCATTGTAAATAAATGTGAAAGAGAATCTGTCTTATGGAGGTACTTTTAAACTTGTCTGTCAGACATCATTGTAAATAGATGTGAAAGAGAATCTGTCTTATGGAGGTACTTTTAAACTTGTCTGTCAGACATCATTGTAAATAGATGTGAAAGACTTAAGTCACATACACTAATATCTTTCTTAACGAGTTGTATTGGTTTATTGGTATCCCTTATTCACTAAGATCCATTTTGAGAAATAATATATTGAATATTAAGAACCATATTTCGTATTCCTTTAAATACGTGCGTATTTGGTATTAAATATAATGTATGGTAAATGTGTTTTAAAAAAGGAAAATAAAACTTAATTGTTACAGACATAAACATTCCCGGTTGAAATGAAAAGCTACGAGAAGGATGCGTATTGCTTTTTTGTAAATGTTTAAGGAATATTTTCGTCTCCTGATTGCTTTTAAAATGTGCAAATAAATTTACCTTGCCAAAGTCTATTTTGTTTTTGCTTTAATGATTTGTATCATTTCCGCGGCATAAGCATATGCAAGTCATTCTTATCTTACAAACTGCAGACCTATGTGATCATTATGCTGTCATTTCTGGGACACTACCTTTTACAGATATTGATGGGTTACTTTGCCTCAATTATCATTTTCCATTAGCAATGATTTTACGTGAGCACCAAAAGAGCCGGACGTGATAGGTGATCTTCAGCGATATCGTTATTTATAAAACTAAATAAAATGTCAGTTGAGCATTACGGTATTGCTACTTAACTGACGATATAAATATACACTTTATCTGTGCAATAAATTATTTGATACTATTAGAGTTCACATATTCTTTTGGTTATATAATTACTATTTCTTATAGTGATTAAACGCGCACGAACTCATTTTAATAACTTTGTATGCCGCAGATTTTCTGTTTACCTTCTAAAGCATTTGTACCAGATTTGAAGCACAGTTTGTGAAACCATTTATTACGTGACCTTTTATATATTCGTCTCTGAGCTGAGAAATGGGTCATCCAAACGTACTCGAAGTACATTATTTCTCCAATGATTTTTTTTAGCGGAGAATACGCGTTACATTCTAATATGATATTTTATTTCAGATTCGGGTCTTTTTTTAATGATTAATTCAACCGACTTCAAAGGGGGAATCCCAGGAATGAATTCTCTGACGCCTGACCTGAAGTGATATTTGAGACATACTTTGCCCTATTCCACCATGAATGCTGAAGTATTGATCCCAAGGAAAACTGTCAGAGGAATACGACGCCGTGATGATGCATAGAGAACATTTCCCTTATATTGGTGTATATACAACGCATTTTTCAACAAAAACGTCCAATATATATGTGATTAAACTATTGGGAAATCTTGTTTCTCTACTTTGGAGTGATTGGAGCTGTCTAGAATATCTCACGTGAAATATATTTACAGTAAATCAAAGCTAGCTTTACAAGAACGCATAGATAGTAGTGATTCAGCTTTACTTGGTCAAAACTATCTCCTGATTCACTTCAAATATAGTTTCAAAGTTCTGCAAATACAATCGACATGCCAAACTAAGAAAAACAGTTTTCTTTTCAGTATCATTATACGATATAATCAGAAACTTCGAAAGGAATATTTGATAACATCATTTGTGGATTTTTAGAGCTACGAAGAAAGTGTAAATGTGGTCACTTATTCAACTGCAGTACACACAAAAAGCACATGACTATTTTGCAAATGCTACTTATGTGTTACTGCTATTCAATATTGCACTATAATTCGTAATCTCATGCTGTTATATTGTATATTTCTTTTAATTTTTGCACATAAAATTGAATTTTCTTCTTGCATAAACTTAACACAAAATTTTATAAATGGATTAAAATTGTTTAATCTTTCTCACACACGGAAATCACAAATCACGTAGTGTTAAATTTTACAACCCGCTTTTACATTTGATTAAAATAAACTGTACAAAGTTTTCGCACTGGTCTACTTCAAGAGAGCTTGAAACACAAGACTTGCTTTCACGAGGGAAGAGTCAAAGGTCATGTTTAGTCTTCTTCTGTTATAGAATTTTACCAAACTAAAAAAATGAATTAAAGTTGTTTTGTGAACAAGCTCAAAATAATATCATGAAATACTCAGGTGTTTCAAGATAAATGTTTATTTACTAAACGTATTTCGTAATCTGTTACAAAAGTTCAGAGTTTATTTACATATTTAATATTGTATTGCTTGTTTATTTTCAAGCGCAAAGCTATAAAACTCGTTAGCACAGTTGTGCTCACCAAAAGTATCGAAATAAGCCCTCAGACTTACCGCTGAACCACCAGGAGGCCAAACTCTTGTATTAAAAGCAATTTTGTACATTACATCACAGCGATATCTATACATTTTTATTCTAGTCACGTGAGATTAGCCCCATCATTTTTTGTTATATGTTTTATAACTAAAGCCCCATACGTTTTGAAACTGCATATAATGTACTATGGACTTTCTATTGGAAGTAGCTAAAAACTTCCAGGTTCTTACCTGAAACTTGATCAGTGAAATAACTGAATATTTTATTTCTGCTTTATAAAGACAACCTTCAATAATTCGATCTTCAATGTCAAAGTTTGAAAGTAGTGGAATCAAATGGAAACATATACATACATATAAGTAATATATCATATATTAATTTTTAAATCACTCCATGTGTCTCCGTCTGCAATATAAAGTACCCCGCAATGAAATCTGTATTGTTGAGAAATGTTTCAAATTCTCAAAGGAACATAAAACATAATTTAATATTCAATCCTAGTCTCACAGTGACTAGAACACCATATTAAAATTTTATAGTCACGAAATCTGTTCATCCGTTTTTAGTTAGATCATAAAGGTTGAGCCTCAATACAAATTTTTTGACTTTCATACATCTATAAGATCTTTACGTACAAATAATATTCTATAATTATTTTAATGGTGAACAAAAATTAGTGCATGAACGAACCCTCCAAAGCTCGACTTTAAGGTATTATATTCGTCAAATAAGTATGTCTAAACTGCAGTATTATTAAGTATACTGATCAGTTATGAACAAACTGGCTGTAAGTCACTAAGGCAGAACAGATCTGTAATGGCTTATAAAAAATTATATTGAAAAGAAGGTCTGAAATAACTATTATAGAACTTCCGATGTAATTTAAGTTTTCCGTTTATAAATACTTGCGAAGAAAACTGAATAATGATTTAGCGGTCATTTTCAAACCACATGTTACTTAACTGTGTATAAAGTCATCACTTTTACACGAAACATTGCAAATATATTCACAACACCTGACACGTGAAATTTTGTGTTCATTGGATTTTGTTACTGATAATTTATTAGAACCAGAATTGACAACGTGAACCGTCTTATACTCTTTCACATCAAAGTTATATACAGAACGTTTATAAAGTTCACTATTTAATAATTGTTTTTTTCAAATAAATTATGATTATGTATCAAATAACACGAAAGTAGCTCAAACATTTATAACTTACATGTGAAAATATACTATTATTAACTACAGACTCTTATTCTCGTTTTTTGCCACGAAAATTTTCAACATATACACACAACACTGGAGAAAATGGTTATAAAAATGGAAATATGGCATTCCATTTGTGTGTTACATATATCTTTCCGTAATTAACCCTGATACTGCGCATGTGTGCATGTATTAAATATACAGTAAATAACCTTCAACTGAAACTGTGATGTGCCTTTCTAAAATTTATAGCAAGCAGACAGAATATTACCTTTACATTTTTTTGTAATTTTATATATTAGGATGCGATTTTTCAATTTTTTAAAACTAAACTAAAGAAAATCCAAGCTTAAAGGTTATATATTTTTTCATATATTTTTCCTACGTACAATTTAAACCATAATAAGGGTTAAATAATTTGAAATATTCATACCAGCCAAAATAATTATTTGTGGTAATTATAACAGTAGTAGGTGTAAATGATCGTATGATATTCCACAGTACATAAACATATATCAGATATTTATATATATATATATATATATGCTTTTAAACAAAAAAATGACGGTTTTGAAAGAGCGCATGTTTTTTGTCATTCTCTGTACAATCAAAACACTTAAGACAAATATTAAATCGCCTATAGAACTGAGCTATGCTCTATTAACACATTTCTCCATACTCTTCAATACTTTTTTAAACATTTCACATTCCAACTTATTGTAAAAATCATATTTTATAATCGCTTTCTAATGCTTTTGTTTGTTGTTGTTTTTTAACAACGAGTTACAAATAATTATGGTCGTTTTCTGAATCAACATGGCACAAAAACGAACTACTGTCGTTCGTGTGTGTACCCCCCAGTGGCTCAGCGGTATGTCTGCGGACTTGCACGCTAAAATCCGGGTTTCAATACCCGTGGTGGGCAGAGCACAGATAGCCCATTGTGTAGCTTTGTGCTTAATTCAAAACAACAACAACAACAACGTTCGTGTGTGATTCCAACATTGTTATGAATATGTGAAAGGATTCCATTACAAAACGTCCTACAGCGGCACAACAACATGTCTGCGAACTTACAATTCTAGAATCCGTGTTTCACTGTAGTCGTGATGGGCAGAGCACGGGTAACCCATTCTGTAGCTCCATGTTTAATAACAAACAAACCCATATAGTTCGTAATCGAGAAAGTAATTGGATAATTATTTTGCATTCAATACTCTATAATTGGCACCAAATAAAACTATAACCCGAGCGTTTTTCAAAACTTCTTGAACCTACGGGTTTTTTCAAGCATTAAGACTATAATGATCATTGATATATATTTGTCTGTTTTCGGTCACACGTTTTTAACATGTAAATCATGAATTCTACTTTTGCCATCAATTCATTTAACTAGAATTATTTTTTCGCGTTTATAGAACAGTCAATTCCCAATCCCTTTTCTCTCTGTAATCGGAAAAGGCTCGTAAACTGCAATTTTCAACTGCTTTTAAAATATATATCTGCACAAATGAGATCTGACTATAAACAAATTAAAAATTGTAAATAAAACAAGTCTCACTTTCTATTCTGCAAGAAATTTCAGTTTGCTTTTATAAACGATTGTGTATAAAGACGAGAAGTTTATTCAACTGATAGAGAGAATCGTGCTTCTTCAGACTACTTTACATTGTATCTCGTAATTACGTGTTTATAGTATTTTGTGTATTGTGTCTCATAATTACGTGTTTATAGTATTTTGTGTATTGTGTTTCATACTTGCATGCTTACACTACTTTGTATTGTATACCAGAATTACAAGTTTAGATTACTTTATGTCTTGTTTCATAATCACCTGTTCGGACAATTTTATATTGTGTCTTATATGTTTAGATTACTTTATAGTTAAGATTGAAAGTGTTCGTACCCCTGAGTCGCGAGTAGTTTTTTTCTCGTAACTTAAAAAATACAACGATTAGGGTAATAAAAGTAGAGTATATTATAAATATTATACTAACACACATCTAAATAAATGTTTATGTAAATTGAACGACAAATAAACTGTTTATAAACCAAACATGGGAGGAGCAGAAAGTGTTCATGCTTCTACTTTAATGGTTAATTGTGTAGCCTTTCAGGTGAATTACTTGGCGCAATCTTTCCTCATAGCCCTCCATGATCGTTTAACAGTACTCGACTAGTGTTTTCCTTTATTCCTTTTTATAGAAGGTCTCCAACTTTTCCAAGTTTTTCTGATGACGCTAATGAGCCCTGGTCTTCAACTCATGTCAAATATTTTCAATTGGGTTGAGATAGGGTGACTGCGATGGGCACTCCAGAACGCTTGTATAGTTCCTCTAAAACCAGGATAGCACATATTTTGATGTGTGCTTAGGGTCATTGTCGTGCTAAAAGACCCAACGACGCTCAAGCCGCAAGTTCCGAGCATCATTCTTGATATAAGAGCCTAATATATCAACGTACTCTTCTTTTTTCATGATTCCGTTGACCCGAGCCACCTCCGCGTTTAACTGTAGAGACGGTGTTCTTTGGAAGATTTCGTTTCCCCTTCTTAAGGATAATATTTTGTTTTTTGTTTTTCAATTTCAAGCAAAGCTACTCGAGGGCTATCTCCGCTAGCCGTCCCTAATTTAGCAGTGTAAGATAAGACTAGAGGGAAACCAACTAGTCATCACCACACACAGCCAACTCTTGTGTTACTCTTTTACCAACGAATACTGTGATTAACCGTCACATTATAACGCCCCACGGGTAAAAGGGCGAGCATATTTGGTGCGACGGGGATGCTGACCCGCGACCCTCAGATTACGAGTCGCACGCCTTAACACGCTGTGCCATGCCGGGCCCTACGGAAAATATAGCGAACATCACTGTGGCGATAAAGCTCGATTTCAGTTTTGTCTGACCAAAGAATACTATTTTAATAGGTAAAGAGTTTATCTACATGCTTTCTTGCATACCTCAATCGTGCTTCTAAATGAACAGGCTTCAAATATGGAGTTCTACGAGGACGGTATACTTTGAACCCAGAAGAGCGTAACACGTTCGTAACTGTAAATGTGCTCACTTCAACACCAGTTTCCCTTACCAGCTTCTGTATGTGTCAATCGAGTGTTCCTACTAACTTCTCTGAGAACCTTCCTGTTGGTTCTCTCTGGAATTTTGGTGGGACGTCCGGAACGAAGGAGGTGAGCAGTTGATCCTGTAAGTTTAAACTTGGCAATTATGCTTTGAAAAGTAGATTTCCACACATTAAGTTGTATAGCAATACCGGAAAGAGACACTCGAGACTTGTATTATGCTATAATTCGTTTTTTTTTTTAAATCACTGGACAGTTGTATCCTGTTCGTCATGATAACCAAGCAGCTAATGATGGAGACGGCGCTAAATTGCCGAATATACATACTTTGCTGGCTAAATTCTAATAATTATGAACCCAGTGTCTAGTTTTGGGATGGTATAATGTAGTTTATTTGACAAACTAAACAATTTTTTTAAGGGAATATCAGTTTTTTCACTAGTAAGAACACTTTCTGCTTCTCGTATTTTTGGTAATTTGTTTATAAACATTTTAATTGTTGTTTAATTTACATAAACATTTATGTAGATGTGTGTTGGTATAATATTTATAACACACCATACTTCTATTAGCCTAGTCATGATACTTTTTAAGTTATAATCAAAAAGCTAGTCGGGACACAGGGGTACGAACACTTTCTGTCGTAAATGTATATGGCGTTTCTAATTACATTTTAGACTGCTTAATATCGTGGCTCATAACTACACGTTTAGACTAATTTATATTGTGTTTCATAATTATATGTTTAGACTAACTTATACCGTATGTGAAACACTTTTCTATCTATGATTAATAAGTATTTAAATCTTCTACATTCATATAAGAACCATAAAACAATTACCATTAACTTTTACTTTTAACAGACATTTTAACGTAATCATGAAATGTCTCTCTTTAAAATAATAGGTAGTTTGTTACCTGCTCAACACAACTTTACATAATATAACAATAGTAATAATGCTCCATGGTTCAGAAATTCAAGCCACGTATTTACTCACGGATAGAGAATCTTTTTGGAATGTTCGAACTCAGAATGACAATAGCACAAAAACTGTATAAAATGTCTTTGTTATGAGTAGAAACTAATATAGACTCGCAAAATTAGATGTTTTTTTGACAGTGTTTTTCATTTAACTATTTTAAGCGAAATATTTTTGTGTAATTATAAACGGCTAAATATTTCCTAAGTTGTCCAAGACATAATTTTTTTTAAAAATTAAGCTGCAAATATAGTTAATAAACAGCTAAATATTATAGCTTCCAATAACCGTTACAATTTCTCCAAGAGTAGAACATACATATAAATATACATACAATATTTTAAAACTTCAAACGTTCTTTTCGTTTTAAAACGCTCCAACCGTTGGAATTCAGGGCTCATTTTCCGCGGTAGATAAAGTGCAGATCGTGTAGCGTTGCACTAAGAGATGAATGACACATAACTTATGTTTACAGATTTTTGTGTAAAAATACTGGTTAAACATCTAACCCTTGATTTTTTCAAATGCCTAAAAGCCTAAGTATATTTATCTATGCTTTGATTATAGAGGTTTTGTGTGAACCTATTAGTGTCACGTGACCACAACGAGGTTTGTAAACATACCGCAATATTGGGTGGCAAGTGTCCCGCATGACTGAACGAGTTAACAACTGCTGTATTCAGCACTATTCACATGTGAATGGCTGCCGTTGGCTTTTCATCACTTGTAGCACACCTGACAGGTGCTGAAAAGGCCAGGTATGAGGAAAAGTTGAAGGAACTGGGTGTAAAAGACCCGTATATGCTCCCGCCACGTGTATTTACGTCAGTAATATCCAGCCAAGACAACATTGCTCAGAATCAGACTGTTGCCGGAGTAGATCTGCCAAACATTACAAATAGTAACATTTATATATATTTGACAAATAGGACTTCCATCTATACAAATGAAAGTATAAAAGGTTACAAAAGCCTTGATGCGTACAAGTACTTTGTGGCAGGATTTGAACAGAATGTCCAGATAATCAGGGCAACGTCGGATAAAGTCATCCTTTCAGCAAAGGTTTGCACATCATGTTATATTGCATACATGTATCATGTACTTTGTATGATAGATTTAACTACATTTTAGACGAAGAATAGATACTGAAGTAAAGTAGTGCCCCCATTTAAATAAATGGTTCAATATTATTGTACTACATGTGAACTGACTGTTGTCAAAGCTCTAGCCTTGAAGCACTTCTATACATGTTTGTATAATGATATTTAAGACACCTAATTGTCTAGGCTGTTTCAAAACTTAATTTTTGATTTATGATTAATTTTTGGTACGGTATTAATATTTAGATAATAAATAGTACAAGTAGACATAGACCTTTAAAGCTGGTCAATAGCCATGTTATGTTTCTGTAAAAATAATTTAATATTCAACTGTTCTATTATTTTTTCATATTATTTTATTTCCGTCTACATACATGTCTCAGTTGTATATTGTGATGTACACAAGTCAGAGTTATCACATGCAGCTTCAAGTTAATCAGCAGAATCAGTACAGCTGCTGTCAGTGGCAGCAGATTCTGTTAAAGCAAGATCAAGCAGCTTCATGTCTCTTATGTTGTTCTTCTCACCTTTTGGTCACTTCTTTCCTGTTTTCATATTTACACAATTCAGCAGCTTTCCTTCTCTTCAGGGGAGAACTTGTAAAATGAAATATGGAAGGTACAGAGTCAGGTGATAGGGGATCATCACTCTTCGTCCCTGAAACAGAGTACAATAACTTAGTTGAGATATAGGTCTACAGGCATCATCAGATAATATTTGTATGTATAACAGACACACTGTACACTTTTAACTGAATATATATATAACTGAATATGCTGAACATTGTTTAACAACTGAATGTCCAGCCAACAAAGTAATTATTTGCACACTTTTTAATCTTGTGCCAGTTGTGGTTTTCTAATGAATCACTTAAATTGGTCCTTTAAGAGATATTAACATTTTGTCTTAATGTACAAAAGGCTTTATAACCTATTCATCATGAATGATATTGTTCCTTCAGTAAATTTACTATTCAGTTATTTAAAAGTAAAAGAAAATTGTGCAAAAAAATTCCTTTGACTGGTTGGTGCTGCAGTGTGTTATGCTATACATATATCATACATGTAAGTTTCAAGTTATTCAGCCTGGCTATAGATGAATTATACATACCTGACACAAAGTGTTTACTGCATAGTCTGGTTTGCTCAGTGGGTGTCCAGTTTTTCCTATTGACAGCTGCAATCCATCGTCTTCTTCAGTCGGGATCTTTAGGAAATCTGTTGTATGAGACATTTTCCACATGTCCATGTCGATTTGAACAGTTAAATGCACAACGCGATTGTACCATCGCGCACTTTCGACTATGAATCACCCCTGTGTTGGAATGTAAACATGCCGAGCGTGCCACCCATCATGGCGGTCAGCAGTAACTTGGTCAAGAGTGACGTCACACGCAAAACCTCTATTGTCTGACCATTACGATTTTAGTGACGGGGAGTGAGGGTTGTGTGTGTGTGTACCGTTAAACCTTCTAAGTGTAGTGTGGAATCATCCAGCCTAGAAACAGGTGGATAATATGTACCATGAAAGTAAATATATCGATTCGATTTGCCCCCCAGTGGCTCAGCGGTATGTCTGCGGACTTACACGCTAAAATCCGGGTTTCGATACCCGTGGTGAGCAGAGCACAGATAGCCCATTGTGTAGCTTTGTGCTTAATTCAAAACAACAACAACAACGATTTTAAATTAACATCGTTTCTGAATTATGCAATTTTCAGTTAATTCACCAACATTTTAAATAAAAACAAACATTTTTAATCAATGGAGACGCTAAATTAAGAAATTTAATAATATCCTTCAAGATTTTAAGGTCTCTATATATCATTTTATACTCTCGGTATATAGACAGACAACAATATTAGGTTATAATTTCATTGTTAAGCAACATGACATAAAGATGACAGCTGGGACGTAAGTGTTACCGTTTCGCATTGACCTTTCTACATATAAGAAGTTATTAATCTAACTGATTTTTACTGATAAATGTAATATTATTACGTCATGAATTAATTCATGATCTTAATTTTGATTGTCTCACATGGAGAGTTACTAACGTATGACTGCCTGAGCTCTACTTTTCTGTCTCTCTGTTGGTCAAACATGATTTTGCAAAATTTATTTACTTCAGTTAGCTATAAAATGTGAGGTTATGGTATATTTTGTGTTGGGGTTGATAATACTTGCCCGTTATTTTTTATCTGCTTACGCTAACAGTTCGTATAATCACTTTATTTTGTTTAATTACTGAGTACAAACATGTGTTTAGCTTGCGTGAAAAATTATTGTAGGCATAATAATTTTTTTTAAATTTATTTGCTACCGTCATTGTTTTTACAATGTTTGGGAGGAGACATCTTTATAATCAGGACCTGATTATACATAGTCAATGGGTAAGTGTGAATGAGACTACTATAGCTGCCAGAATAAAAACCTAGAAACCTGAAATTTTACACTCATACTGCTAAGTAGACTTCGAGGGTGTGTGCTATATAGCATATCATTTAGATTAAAAACTTCTAATACATAGAGAATATAATGCACTTTGGAATTAATGCGTTCCAACAATCGTTTTTATGTCTTGTTACCTTCCAACAAAAGTATGTAGCTTATAAATTTATGCTGAAGTAGGTCCAGAACACACGCTATTAAAGTAGTAACCTGAGCCAAGCCAAATACTTTCGTTAGGTTGAAATAACTTGATTTATATGACTCTATTTTTAAAAAAAATAAACTAAAAATGTAAAAAGTTTCGTATGTTTAGTATATAAATAGAATTTTGTTTGTAAACGAATTGGATGTTAAGAAAAGTAGTCAAACAACTGTATTTTATTTGTACTTTGATTAAGCTGTGTCTCCAAAACCCAACACTAGCCCTTATCTATGGAATCTTCCAATACAATTTCTTTAAACCAACCAGATGAAATAACATTTTTTAAGTGAACTACACTTTACAAAACTATATCAGATTAAAGTTGAATTTAGTTTTATTTAAGTATTGTGTGAAATGTTCTTAAATCAGGAGAAAAATGTTTTGTTTATATAATGGGAAAATTTCATTTCGAAGCGTTCACAATATTATATAATCAATTTAAGTGCTTTATAATTCAAAGCTCAGAAAAAAAATATTAATTCAACTGATTACGGCATTTGTAACTTGGCGAACTCTTTCTTTTCTACATAAAATTCATTTGATTTTTGGCTCAGATACAAACTATTTCAGATAGTTGATCTGACAAGCGATGTAAGAAACTTTTAGAATGTATTTAACAATCAATCCATGACAGATCTTAATACAGATTATTTATTGTAAATAATTTCACACCATCCATTTGTGAAAAATTCAGTTAAGGTGATTTTTTTTCGTTTTTATACTGACAATATAGAAAATTATTGCACCAATATATTTTCTAGAATATTCTCCTTACTCTTATTAGACTTGTTATATCACAATTATGATCTAAGAATATGTCATCAAAACTGTAAAACCATAATCATGAAACAGAAGTTCCACCAAACAATAATAAATGCTTCGGAATCTATCAATTTTTTCACGATGTTGTTGTTGTTTTAGAATTAAGCACAAAGCTACTCAATGGGCTATCTGTGCTCTGCCCACCACGGGTATCGAAACCCGGATTTTAGCGTGTAAGTCCGCAGACATACCGCTGAGCCACTGGGGGGATTTTTTTCACGAGAGACCTGTCAAAATGTATACGTTAAGGGTTATACAAAAAATATACAACTTTAAATTTAAAGAACATTAAATACCAGAGAGAAACAAAAAATGTAAATTATAACAATTTTAAGTGGAAGGGATTTCTCAAATAAAAGAACTTATGGTTAATTGAAGAAAAAATAACAATATATTTAAAGCGAAGCTAGTTGAAAGGAACTAGAATCGTTATTTAGTTTTGGAGATTAATTTATTATCGTTAAATTTTATTTGATTACCATATTCTGGTTGAAGTAATTCGAGTTATATAATTTTGAAATCATCAGTAGAAGGTGTTAGGTGTTTGTTTTGTGGGTTCGGATAAAACAAGGACAAGTATTTAATATTTTCTAACCTATTTGTTTACAAATAAGTATTTTTAATTATCATTAAATTTCGCCAATATAGGTTGTTTTATAGTCACCACAAAATATGTTCATGAAACTACGCGTGTATTTTACCTATAGCAAAGCCCATTAGGCTATCTGCTGCATCCACCGAGGGGAACTGAATCCCTGGTGTTAGCATTGTAAATCCGAAAAGGACCCTTGAGCGAAGAAAAATAGACAGAATGTCTTTTGTCAGAAAAATGTTGTGAATATAAAAAGTCATTTGTAAATCATACATGGTTAAAGTTGGGGTCTTATAATAATACTGTATTTCCCTAAGAATCCAGGAATAAGAAGTAATGGGAACATTGAGAGGGTGTAAGGTTTTCTAGCAAACATATATTTATTTCTCAAAAAATTGCATGCTATAGTTTTTCACAATAGTTGGGAAAAATTAGTTGTAATTCCAAAGTGGATGTATGAAAGGTAAAATAAATACTTTAAGTTATGTTTAGTAAGTTTAATACAAGGTTACATTTAAAAGAATGTGATATAAATCTATTAAAGTGGGGGTATAGACAAGTAAACATGTTATGACTGAAATAGTCATGAATTTCACCGTTCCATAACTAGTATAGAATGCATCTCTATTCAGGTATATTATGTGATAACTAGTTAAATTTTCATGCATATTCTGCATATAGATAGTTACATCTTTGTTAGCTGAATGTATTAAGATCATAAACATTAGTTTTCACTTTAGCACAAGTAGACACTACAGCACAAAATAATTATATATGGAAACTCTCCATCGACGTAATTTATCTTAGTTACCGATCACTCAACGCGTAGCACAGTTCAACTATACACTTCTATTGTCGCCATGTTGACACATTGTTAAGGTGGTAGTCTTTCAGTCATTGATAGAAGAAACACGGCTTTATACTACGTTTAACTTTGTTTCAAGACTTTTTATCTTAATGGGCATATAAGCACTTGGTGAATGGAAAAAACAAAACACATCAAGACACATACACATTCATATTCTATGTCTATTTCTGTGCCCAAGAGATATATAAATGAAATCGCGTTGCACACTTATTGCACACCAGAGACGGAGTTCGACTATTTTCCTGTCACCGTTGAAAATATTTATTGTTTTATTTAAAATGTTTCACGCTATTAGCGATGCTACATATGGTGATATTAAGAGCAGACTACCGCTAGTACAGCGGTATGTCTCCGGATTTACAACGCTAAAATCAGCGGTTCGATTCCACTCGGTGGGCTGAGCAGATAGCCCTTTGTGGCTTTACTATACGAAAAAAAAACACACTCACGATATTAAGAGTAATATCGTGAGGTAAATACATATACAAATTGTTTATTTTAAACTGAATTCGCATGTTACTTTGATAATGCTGAGAAATGATTGACAGTAATCACGTTTTCAACAATCCTTATCAAATATTTGAACAACCTACTCATCGTTCATATTTTCAGCAAGTCTGTATGAGACACAACGTAATGTTCTATGAAGAATAATCTTCGCTAGAAACTGAATTTATTATCTGTCATAAACTTTTGAAAGCGAAAGGAAATTCACCTAAGAAAGTTTTTGTTAGTTAACATAATAGATTTATATGTTCATCGATATTGTTGATAAATTTTTGGTTGTTTAAAACGATTTCCATAAGTTAACTTTCTGTTTCAGTTGTATGACAGCGTGGCTCCTTTAACTCTAAACTGTCAAGAAGTAAAAACCTTATTATATGAATTGTTCAAGAGATGTAATACAAAGAATGTAATTAAACCAACAAATCCTAATCATTCCTTATTTCAAAATTTGCAAACGTTATCAATATTACAAATATGAACAGTAATGATTTGTTGATGTTTGTTGGATTTTGCGTAAAGCTACATGAGATCTATCCTTGCACAGCCATCCATAGTTTTAAAGTGATATTCTAAAGGGAGAACAGCTAATCCATAACACTCACCGCCAGCTCGTGGACTACTGTAGCTAAATACTGTTATAATACTGAGTTACAGCGCTAAAATCAGGCCTCAAATCAGCCGTAGGAGCATTGTAATGTGATAGTCAATCTCATTATTCGTTGGTAAAAGTGTAGCCTAAGAGCTAGCGTGGGCGGCAGTAACTAACTGCCTTTATCTAGTCTTAAACTGGTAAATTAGGGACGGCAAACACAGATAGCCTTCGAGTAGCTTTGCGCGAAATTTCAAACAAACAAAGAAACGTTTTATGGCACTTTTAAAATAACTGATTACAAAATTTTAAGAAATAAAATTGTTCAACGGAGTTAAAACTTTAAATGAATTCTCAATAACAATTTCTGGATATGTCATTTCTGATGACAATGACATCAGTTTAATTTTAAAAATTAAAATGCATTAATGGCAACTTCAGACAAATGAATTCTAGATTCGTGATAACAAGAAACCCATTCGAAGTAAAAATTATTATACAAACAGTTGATATGAGTATTAAAACTTTAATTAAAATAAAGTACAAAACAACGTTCCGACTTTTTTAGGTCATCTTTAGGCTAACAAAATCTAAATTTGTGCAAAAATATCGTCCAGTGTGTTTCTATATACCTTTAAAAAATTCCCCCTAAAAACAGATACTTATTTCACGTTTCAACACCTTTTCAAAATTGTGAGCGATTTACTTGTGTGAGGAACATTCGCAAATAGATGGAATTCACTCTCGTATGTCTAGACTACATAATTCAGTCTTTGTTCTTTAACCTCAATCTAGTGTAATTGTATTTTAGTACGGACTTCTAAGAAAGTAGCGTATTGAAACAGTTTTCATGTGTACCTGAGGAATACCTAACGTTTTGTTACACTGGAATAATTAACTCGTATCCAAATTTCCTCCTGTTATTCTTTTCTTCTCTTGGTTTTACCTTTTTTCCATGCAGCTCTCAATCCCAGTAGCACAACAAAAACAAGGTCACGTTAAGTAACACAATACCATGTTTATAAGAAATGATAGTTTTACTTCAAACTACATTTGTCTTCGATCGTTTTCTTTTACCATTCATGTTCAATACGTATTCTTCGTTTAACGTGTCCTGAACCTGTGTTTTGCTGAAGCGGTTAACTTTGGCTTTTCTGCTAGACATCAGTAGACCTGGACACCACAAATTTGTTTTCCTTTTTTCTTCTTTGTTCAGCAGACAGCTGTTATTCATTTGCTTATTCTCAACATTATGATTAGATTATTTATTTTGTCATGTCAATGTGTAGTTATTTTATTAGGAAATGTATGGTTTTGGCAATTCTTAATAGTTTATTCAAATGGAATATTTATAATTAACTATTCGATAAATAAATTATAGTAAATCTGTTTCTTAGTCATTCCAGGAAACAGAGTTGTATATACTATAGTATTTTGGGGCAAAATAAGGGTGTACCCTGTAGTATTCTGGGGCAAAGTAAGAAATATTCTTTAGAAATTAAATATTTTTATTCACAAATTAAACTACTCTTCACTTTTAAATATCGCTTTCGTTGTTGTTGTTTCGAATTAAGCACAAAGCTACACAATGGGCTATCTGTGCTCTGCCCACCACGGGTATCGAAACCCGGATTTTAGCGTGTAAGTCCGCAGACATACCGCTGAGCCACTGGGGGGGGGGTCTTAAATATCGCTTTCAAAATAAAAAAAAATGTTTCCAACACCGCACCCTCTGCCTACATTTTTGTGTTTTCCAGGAGTTATTTGCCTATATACATGTGGTAACTGTAAAGTACGGTATATTAATATATATTCTCACTTCACTTTGTAGATGAAAATATCTGAGCAGAACCAGCGAGAAGCTTTTAAATCCTTGTGAAAACGTTAAACACTCTGTACCTTTTAATTATTTCAAAATTATAACCTCAATCTCCTCCAGTCATGAATGACTCGAATAAATTTATTATGATACTGAATGGATATCAGAACTTAAATAACATTAGCTCCTTTCGACTATCTTTATTTTAAACACAATATTTTTAGCCGAGACATAGCGGGTCATAGAAAGGCTCTGATTATTTTTATCAAGAACAAACTTTTAGGTAATACCTTGGTCATCGTTTGACCATTATGAGAATTAAATACAATTTATGACTCAGGAGGTCAAACCCATTCGATTGTTGTACTTGACCATTTCCATGATCTCGTAGATTAATCTACTCTACTCCTGCCTTAAAGAATTTCAAATGCCGTGGCGACTGAAGATTCCTTTGTATTTTTCTTATGGCAAGTACAAACCGCTGTTTTTAGCTATACAAATAATTTAGACGTGTATTTTTGTACTTCAGTAGTTATGTTCTTAGTCTACTGAATATTCGCCTTGCTAGTGTGTGTGTCATTTGAGTGTTTGCTTCTGGTAGTTGGTGATCGTCTCAGAAGGTTACAACACGTTTGATGTAAAGTGTTTACCATTTTTTTGATGTGGCGCTTCTGTTTTTAATTAAACTCCCTTTGTCACCTGGTGATTTTATAACCCTAATCGCAAACAGCATCAGAAGTAAGTAATTAATAAGAAAACTATTCTATTATATCTCGAATAAAAAAAACTCGAAGGGTGAAACATAAGACAATCTCTAAAGTGTCCTTTGTATGACATGTATCAATAATTTAAAAACAGAGTGTAGTAAACATCTATGTTTTGGTTATTCTTCTAACTTTCTCATGTTTTTAAATAAGATACTCCTAACGTTACAAGTAATAACCTTCAATCTCCGAAAAGAAGTAAAATACAATTACTGAATAGAGGAGAACGAAAGATATTTAAACTACATTCATTTCATTCTAAATACGTAATTTCAGTTCCAATATTCAAATATAGGTTCAGGTTAATTTCCTGTCTTCTGATTTTATACCTAATGTAATGGAAATATAGAAAATTAAACATTCGTTATGAGAAGCTTCAATGAAAACAGTGCTGTTTCAAAACAAAAGTGAAAGTATAAATCATTTAACAATGTACTCTGTATAAAAACATATATCCTTTGGTAGAATCAATCTATTTTGAAAAATATCTTCTTTTGGAAACAAAGGTTTTAATAAACTTAGAACTATACAATAGTGCACACATAAAATAAATTTTGATTTGTTTGGTTTGAATTTCGCACACAGCTACTCGAGAGCTATCTGTGCTGATAAAATAGAGCTTGTCGATTTTGCAAGAACGTAAGAAATGAATATCGCTTTACGTTAGTGTGTAGTTAATATACTTTAATATTATTACAATACAAAACAACATAAAGAATGTGTGTGGTGTTTTTGTTACAGCAAAACCACATCTGGCTATCTACTGTGTTTACCCAGGGCAATCGAACCCCTGATTTTAGCGTTGTAAATCCGAAGACTTATCGCTGTCCTAACAAAGAACAACATTTAGAGAAAAACTGTAGCTGTTCCTAAGAGCTCCACATGCCCTAACTTCAGTGAAATTGCATTTGTTTGTTTATTTTTTTAATTTCACGCAAAGCTACACGAGGGCTATCTGCTTTAATCGTCCCTAATTTAGCAGTGTAAGACTAGAGAGAAAACAGCTAGTCATCACACCCACCGCCAACTCTTGGGCTGCTCTTTTATCAACAAATAGTGGGGTTGACAGTAATATTATAATCCCCCCACGGCTGAAAGGGCAAGCATATTTAGTGCAACGGAGATTCTAACCCGTAACCCTCAGACTGCGAGTTGATCACCTTAGTCATTTGGCCATGCCGGGCCAATTGTGTAAATACATGTTATTGTATTTCAGAAAAAGACAAAAATAAGTTGATGACATGTTATAAAGAAAATATATATATAGAATAGCATAAGGTGACAGATATATCTGATATATTGATATTTATATACTCTTTTTTAACAAACTATTTTGTATGTGAGCCCAAATGCGTAAATACCTGAATTTTAACCACACGCTATTGAAATTATGACCAGAACCATCGGAGTGTCCTACGATTATATCCAACATTAGAATCTTTCTGTTCCAGATAGCTATTAGAATCTATCTGTTCCAGATAGCTAGCCCCTGATTCATGCTATAATATCTTGTTTCAGTATAACAATATCATAACTACCACTACAGCTATGGTATTGTCTTACATAGGCATCATAGTTAAATATTTTCTATTAAAATAAGGATATACTTTAATTCTATTCTATTTGATGTGAATACAAGTTTCACCTATAAATTGCTTATCATAAACGACTGGATGTAAATCTTTAAATACGACAGTCTTGACTGACTTAAAGATTTTTTTCCGCGTTTACATAGCACCCCCCAGTGCACAGCGGCATGTCTGCGGACTTATAACTCTAGAAACCAAGCTTCGATACCCGTGATGGGCAGAACACAAATAGCCCATTGTGAAGCTTTGTGCTTAACTAAAAAGGGCGACAGACAAACGAATTACATTGATGTAAACTTAGGACTTCTCTATTTTGGGGCTTGAATTACTTTCTGGATAACTCGTGGATTGAGCTATAGCAAATTGTAAGCTGGTTGTACTGGAAAATAGAAACGTTAGAAACTTTGTTTTCAATTTTCTACAAGTAAGGCGTGTAACGGATTTGATATTATTTTAATATCTATGTTTGTTTTAGTTTGATATATATTTTAAAATATGTGTATCTTATATTGTTAAATGTGTATTGTTCAAGTCCCGCCTGTTCTTTAAATTTGTAGCATAAGAGTCAACAATGACAGACATGTGTAAAGTACTAGTGTACTTGTAACTGCCAGTATTGTTCCAATCAAACTTGCTAGAAACCTACCTTAAAACTTTTAAATAGACGCGTCAAGAGGCAGTTTAATATTGTTGGTTTGCTACAGTCAGTATACCAAAAACTTCGGAAGCTGTAATTAGGATAAACGCTTATTAATCGAAAATCTACAGATATTTGACCAGAAACATTTATAGATTTGGAACATTACAAACCGTTTAAGTTCAAAAAATTAACTTTGAGCGTTAATATTTCTAGAAATACATCGCGTAACTTCAACGGAAAAATTCATGGGAGAGCTTCGAGCGGTAGTTTACCAGTTAAGTGAAATATACTGATATCAACATAGAATTATTAGTTCGTCGAGAACTGATAAACTGTTAGTTTTAAACCAAATAGAAGACTCAGTAGAGTTTGTAAAACTCTTGTATACAAACCTAGATTTTTAGTAACTATTTGAAATAACCGTGAAATTGTTATTTGGTTTGTTTTGGATTCTGAGGAAAGCTACACGAGAGCTATCTCCGCTAGCCGTCCTTAATTTAGCAATGTAAGTCTAAAGGGGCAACTCTTGTACTACTCCTTTACCAGCGAAAAGTAGGAATGACAGTCACGTCTTATGCGACGGGGGATGCAAACCCTAGACCCTCAGATTACAAGTCGAGTGCCTAAACCACCTAGCCATGCCGGCCCATATATTGTTACTTATATATCAAAATACATTTATGTTCAAAAAGAAAATTGTGTGTATTAATCTTGTTAGCAAATGTCATAAATTTGATACACATCAACAGTTAATTAATTTCTGAATTAAAATTTCCTGTTATTTGAAACCGTAAAATGTAACGCATATCGGATATTTATGGTAAATCGGATATTTATTTGAGATAAATTATAATACGAAACATACTTGTCTGTTGGCTTGGATGATAGGACATTCTAATTAGTATAAGAATGGTTGTTTTGGAATTTCACACAAAGCTACTCGAGGGCTATCTGTGCTAGCCGTCCCTAATTTAGCAGTGTAAGACTAGAGGGAAGGCAGCTAGTCATCACCACCCACCGCCAACTCTTGGGCTACTCTTTTACCAACGAATAGTGGGATTGACCGTCATATTATAACGCCCCCATGGCTGGGAGGGCGAGCATGTTTGGCACGACTCAGGCGCGAACCCGCGACCCTCGGATTACGAAGCGCACGCCTTAACGCGATAGCCCATGCCAGGCGCAATTAATATAAGAATTAAATGTTACCCTAATTTAAATAATCTGTCTCTAAAAATTCACCTTTACTGAATGTCATGGGTTTCATAGCATTCTATACAGTTCTGATAGATATAATAGCCCCCCAGTGGCTCAGCGGTATGTCTGCGGACTAACACGCTAAAATCCGGGTTTCGATACCCGTGGTGGGCAGAGCATAGATAGCCCATTATGTAGCTTTGTGCTGAAATCAAAAACAACAAAAGAAATAGATATAATAATTTAATATAACTCCAAGTGAAGTAAATTCTAAATGAAATAACTGTTTCTTAAACAGTGATAAACAATTGAAATCGGATTAGAATAGAGAAAATATGTGGCTATTTATGTAACCAACACAAACAATGACAAAAAACTTTATCCAAGGAAAAAAAAGAGCTAATGTGAAACAGATGTTTTAATATTTACAATATTTCGGGCTGGAACATCCTTTATCAGGTACGAGTAATTTACCGAGGCACAAGGATGTATGAACAGTATGGGATATAATGTTATATGACAAGAGATTGCTTAACAGATTACTAAAGGTATCTTGATATATTCCAGTTTAATTTAGATTAAGGCTAGTTTAATTAATTAACATTGCTTCTTTGATTTTACGTTTGTTGATATTTGTTTGTTTTTGTTTAAAATTATAGTGTTTTCAATAGATATTCTATGGTTATTGTGTTGCAATATGGGTAATGATGGGGGACATTCATTATTCTGTGAGTATGGGTTGCATTTTCTTCCGCTTTATCTGATGTGTTATTCTGAACAGTTTTCTAACCCCATCTTTTGACACTAGGCATTTTTCCTGATATAAGTTTCCATTTTTTTATTTTCGATTTTATCATAACAAAGAGGTTTTTTAATTTATAAGTTCGGAGCTATTCAAAACCTGTAAAAATTATTAATAATAACATTACTTGATTTAAAACAGATTAGAAAGTTGTAAAAACTTTCCTTGATCGAAATTTATTAGTTCAAGGCTTAATAAACGCATGAATGTAGTATTGAATTCGTTTTTATCTCCAGAATTTTGTATCAAAACTAAAATATTAGAGGAAAAAATCAAATTGTTAAAACCATAAGGATGCATGATTTTCATCAATTAAAATCCAAACCTGACTTTAGAAAGCAATAGCGTGAAAATGACTACATATAAATCAATGCATTCCTAAGAGATTATTCTCCATGACAAGTGTTACTGAGGAAAGAAGTCATCACCAAGTAACACAGTTAGTTTGTTCTCAACACATGCGCGTCTTGGTGATTCCTTTTTGCAAAGTCGCAGCATGAGGAATTCATTTGTGTAATTATTTTCTGCTCAATCTAACTGCAGCTTATTGAAAAGTTTAAAGTAAAAGTAAGTAGTGAATCTGCCTTTTCTCAGCTTTGATTCATATTTTCACCATCGTGCGTCGTTTCATTCCAGGCAAACGTCGAACGAGCAAAATCTTTGAAAGAATGGTAAAAGTAGTCATGTTTCTTCTGCTTCTGTTTCCAGTTTCGACATCTGAAACTTTTGTGTTTGTTTATTTCTAGTAAAGGTATAAACAAAACCTCTAAAAACTTTTATGTTTTACTCGTAATGTACGGTATTATACAACGCGTTTCAGTGCACTGACCATCTGTTGAATGTTGTTTTTAAATTGGTAAAAATTAAGACTTGATATTCAACATGGATCAGAGCAGAGGAAATATTTTGTCAGATTTATTTTTAATTTTAATTTTCTTATTGCACTTGGGATTTAGACAATAAAATACAACTTTGTTACTTGTGAACGTATATCTTATCATAAACAGATCTTCTGTTACATTGCCAACGAAAATATATGTCTTTCCTTTAACATTAACTAATGATAATATAGGAAGCTCGTATCTGAAATGTGATAGAAGGAGTAAAACTGAAAATTCAGTAAGATATTTCATCAGAAATCCTGCGTAACTTAATCATAAACATAAAGTTATTTACATGAAATGAGAATGTAATAAGAAATGTCCTAGGATTTTTTTTAACAATAAAACGTAATATTATTACAAGCCATAATGAAACTTGAAAAAAAAACATCTTCTGTGCAAAAAATGTTAAAATTTCTGAAGGTACTATAACACTACACCACAATTAAATAGACATTTAAAGCAATTGTATTATTTTGAGTTGATTTTTCAATTTAGAATTTATATTGTCTCGGAATTAGGATTTTCAAAATGTAGAGCACTTTATGTGTACGTAGACAGAACGGACAGATCAGATATCCATTGGAGATAAATATAATTGGTTCTAATTTTGAACAAATTCTGTACAACAAGAGTTTCGACCAATCTTTCTTTAAGCTAAATAAGTGTATTGACGGTTACTTCTGTGACGTGTCTACAGATACACCTTAATCTAGGTTAACCGCTTTGCCACCACCGGCCCCGTCTTTTCTATTGGTCTTGTATTATTAAAAACTATTTCACTGTTGGATACATGCAGTGAAAAAGTTTACAACCCGTTGATAAATATTAGGCTAAAAATTATATCTACGTAAACCCTACACTAATTATTAGACCCCGATATTCATTAAATAACTTTCGTTAAAATATTCACTTGCACGCAATGCATGTTCAATATTCATTTTTCTTTCTCATTTCACAAATACGGTCATGTGAAAAGGTAAGGAAACCCTATGAAAGCCAATGTATTTTTGTAATATTTTTGGATACATAGATATGAATATAACTAAACAATTAAAACTGCAGAAAAGACTTCAAGATCTTCTGTAAATGTAATTTTACAAAAATGCATGTTATAACTGAGGAAAAAGTTAGGACACTCTTCCCCTTAATAACTAGTGTTATCCCCCTTGACTGAAATAACTACTGTGAGACGCTTCTTGTAGCCATCTACCAGTTTCTGACATCGGTCTGAAGAAAGTTTGTAACACTTCTCAATGCAGAATCCTTTCAGCTGTGAGATGTTTGAGGGTTTCCTTGCATGTACAGCCCGTTTCAAGTAACCCCACAGCATCTTAATCGATTAAGATCTGGGCTTTGACTCGGCCATTCCAGGATTCTCCGTTTCTTAGTTTTCAGCCAGTCCTTGGTGAATTTACTGGTATGTTTTGGGTCATTGTCGTGTTGCCTGGTCCATTTCCGCTTCAGCTTTAATTTTCGTACAGATGGTTTCACATGATCCTCAAGCACCCTTTGATACACAGTAGAATGCATGGTAGATTCAATGATTGTAAGCTTTCCACGTCCTGCTGCAGTAAAGCAGCCCCAAACCATGACACTTTCATCTCCGTGTTTTACAGTTGGTATGAGGTTCTTTTCCTGGAATTCTGTATTTGGTTTACGCCAAACATGTCCTCTGTTCTGGTGTACAAATAATTTAATTTTGGACTCATCTGTCCAAAGAACATTATTCCAGAAGTCCTGGTCTTTGTCTACATTTTCTCTAGCAAACTTCAGTCTGGCCTTGATGTTTCTCTTAGAGAGCAAAGGTTTCCTCCTTGCCTACTTCGCATTCAAGTTAAACTTGTGCAGTCTTTTTCTGATTGTCGAAGCATGCATATTCACATCAACAGTAGCCAGAGCCTGCTGTAGGTCCCGTGATGACATGTTAGGGTATTTGGAAACCTCTTTTAGCACCTTGCTGTCTGCTCTGGGGGTGAACTTGCTTGGACGACCAGACCTGGGCGTGTTGGCAGTTGTTTTGAAAACCCTCTACTTGTTGACTATTTTCTTGACAGTGGAATGGCTGATTTCAAAATCTTTTGGGATCTTTTTAAATCCCTTACCAGACTCGTAAGCTGCTATAATTTTCTTTCTGAAGGCCTCAGACAACTCTTTTTTTGCTCTCACCATTGTGCCCACCCTCACTTCAACAGTCAGAAGCACATCAAACGAAATGTATGAGGTTTAAATAGGGCAAGCCTCAAAATGCTGAGTAACGATCTTCTAATCATGTGCACTTGGTGTGATACACCTATGTGTGAGTTGAGCCATTTTAAGTTGGAATAAATGTGGGGGTGTCCTAACTTTTTCCTCAGTTAGAATATGCATTTTTGTAAAATTACATTTACAGAACAGCTTAAAAAGTCTTTTTTTCAGTTTTAAATGTTTAGTTATATTCCTATAATCTTTCAATATTGTTAAAAGTGAAATTAAATATCCATATATCCAAAAATGTCACACAAATACACAGGCTTTCATAGGGCGTCCTAACTTTTTCACATGACTGTATATAACAAAAGCAAATTTGAACTTAACCATTTTCCCTGAAATTTTTTCACATTTAAATTATGAAAAAAACTAAATTGTCTCACAAAAACATTACCATAAATATTAATAGAAAACTCTGATCAGTTTCCGCAAATGAATGTTAGATGTTTTCTTTTCAGAAAACCTTTTCGTATCTGGCTTTCTGATGTTGAAAACAAAAATACATTTTATCCATCCGTTTACATTATCGTATACTAAAACTAAAGCGTGTCTAGATAACCTTCGTCACCTGGAAGGATAAAATTCAAAAAAATGATATACAAAAACTCTGATTATCTTAAACACTGATAAAGGAAATTCAACAGTGCTCATGGACAAAAAAATCTAGTAAAAAGGTTAATTCTACCCAGAATAGTAAATCAGAGTTTCCAAGGATTTCACACGTTCGAAGGAACATTAACATGAAAAAAAAGGTTGTCCTCTCTTCTAAACTGACAACATTTTAAAACTCTGCTGATACCAAAACTTCTAAATTACGCGGTTTTTCGAAAAAAAAACCCAGAAAGATGCCCACATTGTCTTATTGCCAGTCTATGATTAAAATTACCTTAAATTACAAGTTTTTGACTTGAAATGTCTACCATGATGTACTTTTCACCGTGTTATTTACAAACCACTCACAGAATTCCTGTAAAAGCTTCATATTTTGATTTACGTGATCATACGTTTAGTTATGACGTCAAAGCTCTCTTCAAATAAGCCTCTTTCCAAGCAGCTGCTGGTACAGCTAAAATTATTAGATGCTTTGTCTAAAATTACTTTTATTGTCATAACTTAGGCACTGAATGTCGCTATAAAACTGATCAACTTTCAGCTCATCAATATAAATAATATAATCTATTACACCCATTTAATTCGATGTTGCTTAATCTACGGTTTCCACTTAACACCTTATTCTGAACATTGTACCTTTTCTTTTTGATACTGCCTATGATACGTTGATGATGTATTGACAAGTTGTTGTTTTTTCAGTCTACGAGCAAGTCCGGGTTTTTCTAATTAAAACCGAACAAATTTTGCTATAAGATTTACCACAGAACAACAACACATATAACCTTATAATTTTTTAACATTCTTCCATGCACATCAGACCAAGATTTTTTCACGACGGTAACTTCCAAAGTCACCCATACTGGCCTCTATAAACCATAAAATTTAGTTTATTCTATTTATCAAATAAAGAACATTTCAAAAACGTTCATTTCTGATGATTGTTGTACAATTTTTAAGTTGTTTTGAATTAATAAATATAGCATGGGAAGTTCTATTTTCTTCATACCAACAAACCACAATCACTAATATCCATAAAATACGACGTTTAAGATTACTTCAACAGAAACAAAGACAACCACATCTGGTCTTTACTGACATTCCTGGAATTTTTAATCCTTTAGAAGGTTTATGGTTTCATTTTTGTAGAACACGCATTATTAAGATGAAAAGCAATTTCGATTTTACTCCTGGAGCAAAACCAACCTGTTGTCAAATAAATTTGAAAACAACCATATTATAAACAAGTACATCAAACTACATAGGTGAAACAAGATTTCGTATCTACATAAATTAGCAGTGTTAAACCTTTCAACAAGACTGGTAACAACACTTCCTATCTTTTATTTAAAGTGATTTCTTTTCAAAATCTCAACTTCAAAACAAAAATAAAGGTAATCCCAATAAAATATGTCCTAGTTCTCAAGTAAATCTATCCGCCAATGATTGTTCAACTGCTTTATGATTGGTTCTTAAATATTGTTATAGTTCCAAATGTAGTTTCCTAACACTTATTCGTACCCTGTAGCACACCAGTGGCTCAGCGGTATGTCTGCGGACTTACACGCTAAAATCCGGGTTTCGATACTCGTGGTGGGCAGAGCACAGATAGCCCATTGTGTAGCTTTGTGCTTAATTCAAAACAACAACAACAAACAACAACAACATCGTACCCTGTAACTAATGGTAACAAGTAAACTTTTCAAAACATTGCTGTTTAGATTGTTATTATTTTATCTCCTCCATGTAGCTGTTTTATTATACGTTTATTTATCCACCTTATTTTGGAATTCCTCATTTATTTACTTTTAACAAGCAAACTCTTATTGCACTCTAACGTGTGATGCAAAGATTGCAGTACCAGAATTATCGTACGATGAAAAACGAACACTTTTACTCAAATGATAATACTCTATTACAAAACATTACACATTTCATAACAAAATGCTTCTTTAAAAAGCAATAATCTTATACGAAATATCTTGACTTCCAAACCATGTTTAAATGGCCCAAATGTACGAAAAACTCATGGAGCTTCATGTAGCTAGATAACATTCCTGTGACTCCAATTCCTTGATTCGTTTTTCTCAGGAGAAAACCCCTGATATCGAAGTGTGAATGAGAGCTTGTGAATTTTGGTTCATATGCTTTAAATTCTTGTTTATTATCATGTTAACAGTAACAAAATATATGTTTAGCTTCAATATAATGTTATTTATTTTGCCATGCTTTTTAAGTGTTTTGCTCCGGATTGGCTTAAGGTGTCGTTTAAATCCCTATATTACCGTTAGTTTTCTTCCGGCATGTTCTTTCACTTCAATACAGAACAATGAAGACTGCTTCATTATGAATTGTTTATTAACTATCTCAGTACACGAATATTTTTCATAAACACACGCACGCATTTCTATGTATGTTTGTTTGTTTGTTTTAGAATTTTGCACAAAGCTACTCGAGCGTTATCTGTGCTAGCCGTCCCTAATTTAGCAGTGTAAGACTAGAGGGAAGGCTGCTAGTCATCACCACCCACCGCCAACTCTTGGGCTACTCTTTTACCAACGAATAGTGGGATTGACCGTCACATTATACACCCCCACGACTGTAAGGGCGAGCATGTTTAGCGCGACGCGGGCGCGAACCACGACCCTCGGATTACGAGCGCACGCCTTAACGCGCTCGACCATGCCAGGCCTTCTGTGTATGTGTGTGTATAACTCCAGGCAAAAAAAAACAAGCCATGGCGACATTGTACCATCTAATGTTTGAGAGTTTGCTGCTTGTTTGTTTGTTTTTTTAGAATTTTGCACTAAGCTATTCGAGGGCTATCTGTGCTAGCCGTCCCTAATTTAGCAGTGTAAGACTAGAGGGAAGGCAGCTAGTCATCACCACCCACCGCCAGCTCTTGGGCTACTATTTTAACAACTAATAGTGGGATTGACCGTCACATTATAACGCCCCCACAGCTGAAAGGGCGAGCATATTTGGCACGATGGGGATGTGAAACCGCGACTCTCAGATTACAAGTCGCAGCCTTAACACGTATGGCCATGCCGGGCCGGTTTGCTGCTAGCTAAATGTACAGGAATGCTAAATTTGTTTCGCTTTGCTTTGCACTGTGTTATTTCACAAGCATGTATAAATAATTACATAAAGTACTGTTAACTACTGTTTAGATTAGTTTGATATGAGAACATCTTAAATAATTCAAAATTTATTTAGCTTGGTAAAAAAGACTTTTAGCAATAAAAATGTATCAATTTGATAACCAAATGCATCTCTTTAAAAACATTAAGCATTTTATCAGAATAATAGTCTTTGGCAAACAAGTATTATTTATTTAAAAATACTTTGTTCCATAAGAAAAAAGCACAACTTGATTAGGGAATAGCTTTTATCAAGGATCATGACTTGGTGGCTAAGACATTCTGTTTACAAGTTACGAGTCATGGGTTCTAATTTCATCACAAAACATGCTCACTTTTTCAGACGCAGAGGCGTTATAAATCCCATTAGCAAATTAGAGCCAGAGTGATGACGATGAGTGGTTTCCTACTCTCTCGACTATCACTTCATAATTAGGAACGGCTGGTGCAAATTTCACTAAAAATATATATATACAAAAATGAGTATGAGAAAAAAATAAATCCACTTCGTATTTTTGTACAAAGTTACAAAAACGCAACCTAATCATAAATGTCCCTTATTACTGTTAACTAGTTAAAAGTACCCACTGACAACTCTTGGTCGGCCAAATACTTTTATCACATCAACATTCTTAAAGTATGAATATAGTTTTGTAGCTGCAGGACGCGTATTGTAAATACGCTCATGCTTATTACTAGACTACGTCCAATCCACTTTTACGGAACGGTGTTTTTCTGCAATATTCCACAGATCGTACAACCCTTCAATAATTGTACTTATTTTTTGGAATAATGTTTTACTGCAGTGTTCCACAGATCGTACATACCTTCAATAATTGTGCTTATTTTTAAAGTAGTTGAAGATAGAAGTTATGTATCAAAAAGAAAATCAAACGAACATTTAATAAATATTTGATTTGAAATTAAAAACCAAGAGTCAAATTGTATTTGATTTTTAAATAGCAGTTATTATGAGAATAAGTTATTCCAACCAAAAACTCATTTAAATGTAAAATAGTTGTGTGGGATTTAAATTATATGTGAAAAAATAAGTGAATACACTGTTGCATGAAACGGACACATATATATAATTTAAAACGTCTTCTGGTTTCAATAGAAGGTTGAACCTTTTTTATCAATATAAAAAAGACAGGATATAGCAGGGGTCTAAACATGTAAACAACTTCCAACATCATATTTTCCAGTTAACACCAAACAGACTATTTACTGTTTGTATAGACTAGAATACGACGATTTTTAAGTGCTCATAAAGAACGACACCTAAGGTGACGTTTCATGTCCTGCAACACAGTAGTTAGAGCAACAATAGAACAAACAGTAAAGAACTATCAATACAACTACACATTGAGTTCCGTTATGAAACGAGACAGAAAACTTCATAAGCTGAAATAAACTTATAATTCAATATTTTATACAATAACTAGTTTCAGAAAGAGATAGAAATACTGTAAAAGACGTACCAGTATTATAGTAGAACGACTGTACTCAAGTGTTTGTTACTTCAAGTCCAGGATGTTGTTTTTGAAACGGTCCAATAATCTGTGTATTTTAATCGATATGAATCGCAAATCACCACGTGTTGTTAAAGAATAGCTTCTAAATGATTACATTTTTTAGGCTTAAGTACAAGTGATACAAGGAGTACATAGCAGTTCATGTGGCCAATTGTTTTGCTGAAAGACAACACAATCGTAAACCATCTTGAAAAAAACAAACAAACTAGGTTTAAACGTATAACGCCACATTTCATTCCAAGAAACCATCACCCCTATCGATACTGAAGCTGTTGTTGTATCTCGATTTGGTGAACATACTTCTTTGGTTAAAAATTCATTTAAATACTCCTTAAATCCTCAGCCTGTTGTGGGGTATTCTATCAGTCAAAATTACTCATCTTTCATGACATAATATTACTAAGGGAATTAAAAATGAATTCTAGAGACAACTAGTGAAGTACTTCTGTTGGAACATGTCCAAGAATTTGTTCCTTCATTGACAAACCAAATTGTGTTCGTGTGGAAGACTCACAGTAGTTCAGTTTAATGTCCAATACTTTCTAAACAGAAATCTTAATTGTTATGTTGCCTATAGATACTTAAGGAAAATCTCAATAATGATATGAAATTAAGAATTCGTAAGGATTAAGTGGGACTATGTGATGTGAAATAAGTTATATAACTTTACAATAGAGAAGAAAACAAAATACGCTACTCTATGGTCAACTGGTTTCTGATATTTTGAGCCAGTGGTTTTAACCTTTATGGAATTTTCTTGTTCTATTCTTTCCGTCACAGAACTTCAACCCTTACCAATGTGATTTTTCTATTTAATCTTCAGTGTTTTATCTATGTTAGCGCGTTTTAAGTATATTCGTGATTGATTAATGCTTATGACTTGGTCTTCAGTCAATGTAGGCGTTAAATACGAATGATCTGCACTTGTGTATTGTATCAAAATTAATAAATAATTAAAATCAACCATTCATTTTTACATAATTGTGAAGATTTAATTAAAGCCATTAACGTACAATGTATGTTTAAAGTGGAAGTTTTGACAGCTTCAATTAAGTTTTTAAAATTGTGTAACTTTGAAAAGTTGGTTTTTATTTTTTTATTAAACAACTCTATTCTGATAACAATTCTTTACTTTATCTGAACGACCGACTAATGTTTGTTATTTGTATTTAGCTTCAAAACACATGACAACTGGAAAGTAAAACTCACGACTAAAATGATAACGTATTGGATTAACATTCACATCAAGCTATTCTATAAACGCTGTGTGAGAGCACAGAGAAAATGTTTGAACATTATAAGTCTTGTTTATCGTTGTTGTTTTTGTCACTGAAACTTACTGTAAGTGCCCTCTTTCAGTTTACTTTAGGTACTTCAACTGAATACAAAGTCTCCCAAAATCGTCCGAAGAAGGAGTTCTGGTATCATAACATAGCATGTCATTCCACTTATATCCTGTTTACAAACTCTGTGATAAAATTCCCTTACCAGATAAACCGATAACTCAGAATTCATCAGTTCGTGCCTGGTGTTTGACCATCAGCTAAAGTAAATAATATCATGGTAAATTATGTGTTATCCTCCGAAATGTGTTGATCGTATATTTTCTTTTTTAATCATAGAAGATGACTCTTCAATGTTTCATGCACATGCTTTTCAATGTGTGTTATTATATGCTTCAGTGAATTGTTTAATTTCTACTGAAACTGTAAGAGTGTAATGGAAAACACCTTTTTTAAACTTAATCATAAAATCTGATAACGATTATAAACGTATTCTTGCTATATTAACGTTGGTAACTTGACATACTCTAATACCTATGTATATTGTAAGCGTAAAGATATGTTGTAAAAGCATTCAAAGTCTATTGGGTTTAACCGGCAAATTTATTTTAATTCGTATGGATGGATACAACGTTTAAAAACCTAAATGAAAATGTTAACGACTCTTAGTTATAAGCTACAATAAAATAAGATATATTAATGTTCCCAGTGCATAAGTCCCTGATGTGTTCAGGAGTAAACTTGATGACTCTAAAATTCGACGTACGTTTCTTCGGTTGGCACAGTGCAATTAGACCATTTTACAGTTTTGTGTTTAAAACAAACAAATTGAGTATAGCAGATTAGATTTTTTTATTTTAGAAACAAAGAAAAAGATAGTGTTTTATTTAATAATTAAAGTTTGTAAAAATGATTGAAATGCAAGTGTGTAAAACATTAAAGGAAAATCTGGATTTCCATTTTCATCTTCTCGCAGTTCTCGCCACATGATCCTTTATTATCTGGAAACAGAGCTATACAAAATATAAACAATATCGATAGATAAGTTATTCACAAAATTCTATAAACACATTAATCGAAGAAAGTGTTTTTGTTTTTTTTTATAAAAGAGGATATATTACTAGTGCTGCTAATTTTTATTACATTTCTGATATAAAATTGTAATCACCTGGTTTATTTAATACTGAAGAGGAGAGCTACTTAGCTGTACTTAGAATTAGTACGTTTGATTCGTAATATGAGGGTCACGGTTTCGAATCCCGGTCGCACGAAACATGCTTGTTCTTTCAGTTGTGGGGCGTTATAAAGTGACGGTCAATCCCACTATTCGTTGTTAAAAAGTAGCACAATAGTTGGCGGTCGGTGTTGATGACTAGCTGCCTTCACTCTAGTCGCACACTCCTAAATTAGGGATAGCTAGCGCAGATAGCCCTCAAGTAGCTTTGCTCGAATATATATAAAAAAGTACAGGTGAAGACAAACTTAAATAATAAAGCATTTATTTTAGTAAGTACAGAAAACAGCTTATTTAATGAGAAAGTCGAACAACTACATAAAATATACTCTTTGGGGGTAGTCGTTGTAAACAGTTGTTTTTATATTATCGTTGCGCTGTTTCGAGGTTGGCGTATGAGTGAGGTATTGTTGTGGCAAGACCTTAAACTAAATCGGTCGACATGGCAACCAGTGATTTTGTTTGTCACGTGTTAGAGAAGCAAGCACTAAAACAAATAACGCATTAGCTTGAGCAAATCGTTGATTTTCTTTTTTTCTCTTTCGTAAGCGGCACAATTTATTGAAATGACTTTTTAAGTTAAAGCTATGGACGTCAATAGAAAGTTGATCTTGTTACAAAAAAAATGTGTTATTATAACAAACTGACCTCCCTAAAGAAGTAAAATAATAAACTAAAACGATGTCGTTATTTTCGAGATAAATGGAACTGTATCTGATCAGCTACGTGTTTTATTAGTCTCGTTTTTTTGTTTATTTGAGAAACGTCTTCAGGATTTTTAATAAAGATTATTTTTGTTTGTTTTTGGAATTACAAGGGCGAAATTCAAAAGCAATTTCTTCACACAATTTACTTGGATGTCGTTTTACCATTTCAATTTCCAGTTTTATGATATTAATATCGAAACTATATATAAGCGTCCCATGAATCCCTTTCTCCTATATAGAAATCATTTTACTCCATTTAATTGTGCTTAATGTCAATGCCTTGCTGCAAGACGGCTCTTTACCTAATAAGCAATGGCATAATAGATACGAATGAATTGGGACCTATCTAAAGTCATATCTTCGTTAGTTTAGTTATCAGTTGAGATGCAATACACTTGGTATGCTTCACTTTCAGATGTTGTACTATGGTTTTTAATACCATTCTTTCCTCTGTCATCTAACAAACTATCATCCAATATTGCTAAACAATTTTAATTTGGTGTTATCTGTATATGACGTTGTCTTGAAGCTTTGCTAGACACATTTTATTATAAACAGCACAAGTTGTGTGTAATATTTTTTACACTTTCCATACAGCTCCTTCTAAAACATGAATATTCATCTGAAACTGTAGCATGTAGTATCCCTTATCATTCAGAACTTTGAGCTGTATAAACTCGTCATACGATAATTAGGTCCCGAGAGCTAAAGTGAGTTTAGTGCACAACTCCTGAAAATGACAGATTGCTTTTACTTTCATAGGCATTATGTTCGTGTGACACTGGCTGATTAGTTAGATGACAGCTATTCAAAGTGTTAACTCTAAATATTTGATTTTATCCGGGTGCAATTCATTCATATAGGAGCAATCTTGTAATATGTGTATCTTCTATTGCTTCCTTCCTAGTATCCACAATTAGGAGCAATCCGATAATATATGTATTTTATACCACTTCCTTCACAGTGTCTGCGATTATTTTCACTACTCAGTATTTATATCAATTTTAAAGCTCATATGAATGTGGTCGTTAAGCTCCTATTAATATATTTAGTTTCAAATGCTGATTTGCATAGTCTAAACAAATTTCCTTTTCAGCTTTTTCGCAATCCTGGATCTTTAGCCCGTAATCGTACTTTGTCAAATTTGATCTTTAAACACTTTTTTTCCATATCTTTTTCTATGCTTTTGTAAATTTTATTTCTACACTGTAACTCTTGGTCTGTATCCTCTGTTCTTATGCTTTCAATATTGACCTTCAGTCTGTTAAAACATTTGTTTAAATTTTGCTTTTCTTGCACATTTTCAGGCGGAATGCCTGTTTCTGTTACCTCAGTCTGATGAATTATCTTTAAACATACTCTATTATTCCATTTCCTACTTGTAATAAAACATCCTACTATTTGGACTTTGACTTGTGCATGCTTAATACTTAGCCTCTCTTATCATGCCCTTTTTAGTACTTAGGTTCTGCCAACACTTTATCATTCTTAAAGTTAACCCTAAATTTACAAACTTTCATTCATAATATTAAGCTATTACCACCTCAAACGACACTTCCTTATCCTCTATTATCATATTCGTGTCCGTTTATTATAAAATTCTTATCGTGTTTAGCCTGTATTAATACACACTAATGCGCTCAGTATTGAGATTAAATCCACGTATATCATAATTATTCTTCAGTTTCATTTAACAGATTCTCACGCTCAACGTTTAACTTGCGTTATTACTCCTTACTTACGTGTATGTTAATACTGACTGATACTGGTATGATCATGGCGTTCTTTTCTACACTTCCTAATTGGTATTTTTTGTATCTCTTGACTTAGAGCATTTGCCTTTGTTGAGATACAACATTACTAGCCGTCATTCAGGATTATACCAAACAGAATTATTATTCAGGATAGATTTAAACATCAGTTATTTCTTAGGATTCACATAAACTTGAATTATTTTTGTGGCTTCACACAAACTAGTTATTCAGCACTCATACAAACTATAACACTATGTAACACAAATTTTGTTCCTGAATAGTATGTGTTATTTCTTATTTTTTATGTTTTAAAAGTGCTGACAATGATCATTATTCCCTTCAAACTTTGCTTTTGTGATCTGGATAATGAAATTTGGAAATTAACCTATTTTGTGTATAAAAACGGGCAAATTTGCACACTTTCATTTACATAAGGTCTGAATAAAACAACTTATGAATCAAGATTTACAAGTATTTATACTAAAGTTATAAAGAAATGAACAAAAATGTTTAGAAATGAGTGAGTTTCGAGATTTACGATTGTAATGTAAATCACTTTCAGGTATTAGCCCCCAAATATAGTCTCCCATCATGTTTTCGTTATACGGAGCTCAAAGTCCAGTATATTTTGGTGGAAGCGCTCGGCTTGCTCTTTTGAGTATGCTCCCATGATCTCCTCGAATTTATCAAGATGAGTGTCAAGAATATGGACTTTCAGTGACATCCTGCAGCTCATTTTGCCATAGTTCTTCATCACAGCCTCAACCAGTTCCACATAATGTTTGTCCTTGTAATTGCCCACGAAGTCCCTAACCTCTACAACAAAGCTGCCCCAAGCTTTTCCTTCCTTCCTACTGAGCTTCTTAGGAAATTCTTTGCACTCCAGGATCTTCTTTATTTGTGGTCAAACAAAGACACCAGCTTTGACCTCTGCCTCAGACAGCTTAGGGAAGAAGTCTGGAAGTACTTAAATGCTGCGGACTTCTTATCAAGAGCTGTGAGAAATTGTTTCATAAAACCAAAGACACCATAAATGAAACTACTTAATGATGTTATTAATACGTTACTGCTTTTATTTAAATATTGTTTGTTAATCTTTCTAAACATCTTATAAATATTAGTATTCATATTAAAATATTTCAGTTTACGCAAAAGATAATCAAATTCTTGTCTTAATAATGAAAGATGTACCACGTTTAAAACGAACGAATTTCCTGAGACTTAAAGAAATAGTAAAGTTAAGTACAATTAAAATACTTTATGACAAATGAAGATTGAAATAAACACTGTGTAAAGGTTCTAGAATTGTACAACAGATAAAGATAACAATGAATACTGTGTAAAGGTTCTTAGATTGTACAACAGATAAATATCACAATAAACACTGTGTGAAGGTTCTAAGATTGTACAACAGATATGTGTAACAATAAACATTATGTAAAGGTACCAGGATTGTATAGGAGATAAAGGTAAAAGTCAACGCTAAATATAATTATCAGGATTCTACAATATGTTACACTTTTTGTGTTGTTTTCTTTTGTTAAGATAGTTAGTTTTATTCCAGTTTTGAAAATATGTTTGGCCTCTTATAATCGATCTTGTTATTTTGTCAGCGAAGTTGCACGTTTACTCAAAGCATGTGGAATCGATTACTTTAAGTATTCCTACAATATCAATTGTTTCTTAGAACCGAGTAATTTGTGTTTTATATTTTACACTCCTATGTTTGCAGTACATAAACCCCATATATTTTGTACACTAAATTTGCAACAAGTATAAAACTATTGGATAAATATCTTTTCATTAAACTTCTCATGGTACACTAGTCCGGAATTCGTTTGAACAGATGCCATTTTCAATCACATTATATTAGATTTTCTATATTACTGCCTTATGCGAGTACGAAATCTTATAATCCATATGATGATAGTAACAGTCCATGTACGGCAAAAGTACAAGCCATAAATGTGAACTTTCGCTTTAGAATTTCACGAGCAAAAAATAAAATAATATGAAAGGTTATTTTAACACAATGTTTCTTATGTTTTGTATCATGGGAAGTATTGCACAATATCTGCAAGTGGGCATTGATCTGGTGTTTAAATGTTTTACTTTGATCTAATGTTCAAACTTTTAAAAAGCTTTTTGCCATCAAAAAGTAACATAAGGTTTTGTATCTTTGTGTTAAATTCATCTCTAAGACGTGTTTTTCTGAGCTCATGAATATTATATGAGTATTTGCTTGAAAGTGATATCATTTATATGAATAAGATAAACTTTTAAATTAAGGCTGAAGAGAGATTAATTAAGGCTGAAGAGAAATATCTTACGAACTCTATCAGGCCAGCATGGCCTAGCGTGTTAAGGCGTGCGCTTCGTAATCTTAGGATCGCGGGTTCGCGCCCGAGGCGCGCCAAACATGCTCGCCTTCCAAGCCGTGAGGGTTTTATAATGTTACGGCCAATTCCACTATTCGTTGGTAAAAGAGTAGCCCAAGAGTTGGCGGTGGGTGGTGATGACTAGCTGCCTTCCCTCTAGTCTTACGCTGCTAAATTAGGGACGGCTAGCACAGATAGCCTTCAAGTTGCTTTGTACGAAATTCAAAAACGAACTCTATTTTTAATGACTTTTTATGTTTTCGTTAAGTAGTTGTAATATATTGATTGAGAAAAGCTTATAGTCTACTTTAAACGCCCTCCAGTGGCTCAGCGGTATGTCTGCGGACTTACACGCTAAAATCCGGGTTTCGATACCCGTGGTGGGCAGAGCACAGATAGCCCATTGTGTAGCTTTGTGCTTAATTCAAAACAACAACAACTACTTTAAACAATGCTTTTATAAAAAAACTTTCCGTATTTTAAGTACATAAAATAAAATACCAAAACGCATAATATTTACCTCTATTTCATTCGACCAGATGTTGAATGTGTATTATCGTTTAAGAATTGAAAACTGAAAAATATGTTGAGCGTAAATTGAAATTTCCTTCTTTTCAGTTCTTCACCAAAACGTAAAGGTTCCAGTGATTGTTTTCATTCAAGGGGAATCTTACGAATGGAATTCTGGGAATCCGTATGATGGTAGTGTCATTGCAAGTATGGCAAATGTAATCGTCATAACGTTGAACTTTCGTCTTGGAGTTTTAGGTGAGTTAACAAATAAATGTTTTGATGTTTAACTTTGAGCTAATGTTACAATGCCTGAACTAAATTTCATGGCAATGAAAACTGGCATATACACTACTGTTTTTTTCAAAGTGCATTAACCGTTTTAAAGACATAGTGAAACTGAAATTACCTTTTTTTTCCAAAGAACAAATCCACGTGATGTAAACTTTGAGAAGGTAAAATATATCCCATTGAATTACCATATTTTTATTAGGATTTTTACCAGCCCTTGAAGGAGCTTCTCGTGGCAACTACGGTCTTATGGATCAAGTTGCAGCTCTCCATTGGATACAAGAAAACATCATGGAATTTGGTGGAGATATTAATAATGTTACAATCATGGGGCACGGACATGGTGCAGCATTCGTAAATTTGTTAATGGTGTCACCAATGGCTAGAGGTAATAAGTAATTTTATTTAATTTTTCCTTGGTTACATTTTCTTGATAGGAGTTATGTTTAGTTATTTTCGCGTATTACTGATACACTGTTTTCTTTTTGTTGATGTTACTTATGCCGATAGTCGTTGAAATTTTTGTCTGCTAATAAGCGAATTTAAACACTTCAATAGTGTTTCGTTTAATCGACAGTTGGCGAAATTCAAGCTGTGATTTATATTCTGTTCTACACACTGTTTGGTTTGTAAAACTCGGAACTAGTTTCTTGTATTTATTAGAGAGTGTGAACAGTATGTTGTACAAGGAAGGAGCAAACTCATCCGGAGATTGAATTCTGAATATGTTTTTATTTTGAGAATGATGTCTGTATACGGTTCTTATTACTTTGTGAAACTTATTTTCTTCGATTTATTGTCGAGCCATTGTTTTTCCAAAGTTCCTAGTAAGCACTGTTAATAATTTTAAAGATGTTCTTACACGTACAGTGTCCAAAGATGAAGTACATTTTATTTATCACTGCAGATGTGATCTTCCTGAAAGTATGTTACTATTATCAGGTTAGCACAATATAGAAACAAAAAAAGCTTAAATTGTATTGGTATTTATGACAGAACTATTAAGGCCATCTTAACTTTATCTCTCCACACATTTGCCGAGACCACTATTTCACAATAAACATCTTAATAAAAACTCTTGTTAGTAATTTTCAATATCTTATGTATCTTGAAACTTGCCTATTAGTATGCCATAATTCTCCGCAATTTCTCATTGAATAAAAATTTTCTTAATGGATTCATTATAAAACGTTTAAAACAGTAAATATAGATTTGATTGAAAATTTTGCTCGTATTTAAAACTACATGCTTGATGTATCGCATACAGAGTGTAAAATTATAAAATATAAATTGAAGATTTTGATATTGTAAAGCACTTTAGATTCATCCAAATATAAAAAAGTCTTCTATCTTTCACTAAAACCCTATAACAATTCTAATTTATCAAAAAATTGTGTCATGTAAATGTATTATTTGCGTTTTGTTATCCATATGCAAAAACATATGGATCCATCTTCCAAAACAAATACGTTTGTACTATATAACATTGTAAAGGCATCCAGTCTACAGCTATGACATGAATACACTCTTATTCAAAATTCCTGAAATATCCGGTCCGGCATGGTAAGATTGTTATAATGTGACGCTCAATCCCATTGTTCGTTTGTAAAAGAGTAGCCCAAGTGCTGGCGGTGGGCAGTGATAACTAGCTGCCTTCCCTCTAGTCTTATACTGCTAAATTAGGAACGGGTAGAGCAGATAGCCTTTGTGTAGTTTTGCGCGAAATTCAAAACAAACCAAACCAAACCTGAAATATACATGTTTCTTTATACTGAATTACGTCGTTAAAACTGAGTGCAAGGAAAAAAACTTACTTTGAGTGTACTTTATTTTACTGTAATAACTTTACATTTGTTCCCCATACAAACGTTGATAATCATATCTACCATTCAGTGACGTGGAGAAAGAGAGGGAAACGAGACAACTCATTGTTACTGCTATTCGCAAATTGCTGTAGTTTTCTTCCTTCTTGCGCGATAGATCTTCTCAAACAGGAAGCAATAAACTTTCCTTTTTTTGTTAACTTTGTTCCTTTGGTAAAATGTTTTAGCGACAGAAGCACTAGTAATATTTTCCGATTAGAGTTTTCTTGTATTTACAAGTCATTGATTTTTGTCAGTTTTTCAGGCGCAAATTTCATGTACATATATGTTTCTTTGTGTGTTTTTGGTCCAAACTGGTGTATATTTCTTGCATATTTTAAGCATACCGAACTTTTTTTTTAAATAAAAGGTAGTTTCGATAACACTTACACATTTTGTGGATAGTAATATGTTAAAGTAATATTGAATAATACTCTATATACTAGTGTTTATCTTGAACTAAATGTAGGAGTTGTGAATTTTGAAAAGCATATTTTCTAAACGTCAGGTGAACAGTGACTTTTGATGTCATATCAAAACTATACAGTTTACCAATCTTAACTCTACTACTAGGAAAGTTTTGTTTTCTTTATTTCTTGTACATATTTTTTACAGTAAGAATTATTGGGGACAGCATATCCCTCTTGACATGTTTTGTGCTATAAGCGTTTCACATAATAATTTAAACTCACTTCTAGTCTAAACAGTAACATTCAGTGATGTCGAGAAACCCACTTGTTGAGAATTTTATATGCAAAAACGGCTCGTTTTGGTTCAGAAAATATTTTAAATAGAAGGTCGAAACGTTGTTCGCTCTTCTATTTAAAATATTTTCTGAACCCAAACAAGCCGTTTATGCATATAAAATTTTAAACTGTAACCTGTATTTATCTTTGTGATATCATTTATAATGACAGAGTCGTATGGTGTAGCTTCTTTAATGATTATAAATTTCTGTTACTTGGATAAGATTAGTTTAACCTACAGCTATTAGCGTGATAGGTGGTGTTATTTTCCCTCATTAAATTAATGTTATGTAATAAATAAATGGTAGAGTAATTATTACAGTAAAGAAATAATTCACAGTCGTTAATAGGTAATTAACTAAAAGTAAATTATTTAATCTTACGATATATTCATAATGAGTAACTCTAATTTTACTCTGAATTACTTTCATAATATACTCCCCAGTGACATAGCAATAAGTCTACGACTCTATAGCGTCCGAAATATGATTTCAATACCCACCTTGGATACAACAAAAATAGCCCATTGTGTAGCTTTGTGCTTAATTATACAGCAAACTAACGAATCCATATAACATATAATGAGTTTATATTTAAAAAGCCCAAAACGCTTAAAGCAAATAAATATATTAAAAAGTATCAGTGTCCTTTTTAATATCAGGTTGTCAATTCATACATAAAATAAGCTATTTTTGAAATTTCCTAATACGTACATGTGTGTAAAATGACAATAACACATGATCTGTCAAAGATTACAATACGCAAACTAATCTCCAAAAATTAAAATGAACTTACATAAAAACATAAACAAGTAATTTCATTAAAAATCATTGCAGCATGTGTTCTTACCTGAGGTAGGAAAATTGTTTCAAAACGTGTTTTCTTGTTAGAATAGTACAGTAAGCAACGTGTTTATGAGTTGGTGCAAATTAAGTCAACAATTCTTCAACAACAGTTTCACTATTAGAAAAACACTCTCATTTTTTTCTTATTTCCCCTTATTGCTGGCAACTGTATAGCGCTTACATAAATCGATATTTGTTTCTTTATTTTGGTAAAAAGTCTGCTTTAGATTCAACTAAAATTGATATCAAATAAGACAAACAGTACATAAGGGTCTCCTTTGAATTCAGCTAAATATCTATTTAAAGTAAGAAAAAAGTACTTTCTTAAGATTTGGAGTAATTTCAAAAAACTGGTAAAAATGTTGACATTTTGTAACCAAGGATATATAAAAGCTGATGATACATATATATATATTTACCTTATTATTCATTTGAAATCATATTCGAAATTATGAAGTTGTTCGTTCAAACAGAAAGAATGTATACAAAATATTTATGTTTTATTAATTACCCCTGACACAGTACGCTTTTTATAGAAAAACAAATTTATGAATAGGAAAGCGACGTAAAGTGTATTTTATGAATAGCAAAACAGATAAGTAGTTTTATCTTTGTTAATAATTGAATACAAAACATTTCTGTAAAACAAAAATATAAAAATTAGATGCAAAATTTCTAAATTTGCATACAAAAAGGAATATTCAGTGATATTTTGAAATAGTAATACAAATTTAGCTCTATTCTAATAATATTTTTATTGAAATGAAAGGACGATCATTGATTACATTGTCATCATGAACGTTAGTATTACAATACATCTTTATCAATACAAGAAGGGAAAAAGAGAGTGTTATTCTTACAGTGTGTTTGCTTCCTTAGAAATTACTTTCAAGTACTAGCCCCCTCTAGTACAGCGAAATGTCTACGGATTTACAACGCTAAAAGCAGGGGTTTGATTCCCCTTGGTGGGCTCAGCAGATAGCCTGTTGTGGCTTTGTTGCAAGAAAACACACAAACACTCTTTTGGGTTGTTTCACTAAAATATTCGAATGTGGAAATGACATTATATAGACAAGGAGTTCACATGTTTCTACTTACGTTAATAAAAGTAATTATCATTTGTTTTGGCTTCAAAACATTCACGTTCTTTGTCACGGCGAGTTTCAAGCAACCGCAGTGATGTTTCTAGATTTACCTATTTAGCCTAAAAGTTGTTTTTTAGCAGTTCAATTCTGCTATTTTGTAAGTAAAAACATTATTTTTAATTATCCATGGCGCCGGTGCATTAGATCCGCGTGTGACGTATTAATGACGTCATATCATGAAAATAAAATTCTCTGTGACGAGAAACGGAGACGAAACATGAAAATCGTGACCCCTATTGCAAATCTAGATGGACATAGGATAAAAACTTCGCGAAGTTTGGGTTGCACATTGCATGATAAAAAGTTTTTCCAGTATCATGTAAAGAATTGTTTCATTATAGTATGACGTAATAATGGGTAGCACTTTCTTTACAAAATCAATTAATCCGTCAGCGTGGCATGAGTATTGATTATTACAGTAGCGGCAGGATAAGCTAGAACCATTCCTCGATTTCATTTTGTAGTCACAATAAAAATGACTGGTTCTCACGAATATCTCAAGAGTTTATTTGAATTTTTTTTTTCCAAAAATATATTGGATTTCATGTACACAAATAGGTTTAGCTTTCATATAACCACAAAATTGACTGTATTCCAATCAGAATCATCAATTTAACTTTGTTATAACCATAGGATCGAACTGATTTTATTTTGATTATTGCGTTATGTACGCTCCTAAACCTTGACTATTCGCCATTCGGATTTCGCTTGGTTTCTGTCACAAGGTTCAATGTGCCTTAAAAGATAATTTGAATTAATTTTTACATCACGACTACATCTACTGTGTTTCAGATATAACACATTTGTATAGATCGAATATATTTTACTTGCAGTATTGAATGCTGTTTTGTTATCACGTAAAGATCGATTTCATTCCATTTAAATCAGTTAATTTAGCTCTAAAGATCAAGAGTACTTATTTTCCTGAGATCAATCAATTCGATTTTATTGTCATCCACGATCAGATTGATTTTACTTAAATCACTAAATGTTGTTTCGTTATCATCATAAAATTGACTGTAATCCAGATACGTTACTATATTTAGATCATACATCACCAACAAATTACAATTTATTCTGGTTAGGTCTATAGATTGAATTTTATTATTTCCACTAAGTTGGCTAGATTCAAACAGTTTAACTGGATTTCATTAGGTATTATCACGCTAAACTGGCCCCAGTTACATCACCGAGCTCAAGTTTATACAAATGTATTTAGTAGTGCTTCAAGCAATATATAATAGGAAACATAACTATATAACTGTATATTTTTTCATATGTTGTTTTTTCTTTTGTCTTAGGCTGAATTTTATTAATAATCTTCGTGTACATGAAAATATCATACCCTTCTACAATTCAGGTTTGCCGAGATTTTGAATGTGTATTTGATTACGAGTATTAAATCTTTGTTTAGCAGTTTAAATTACAAAGTGGATGTAACATAGAAATCTTTAAAATGGTAACTTTATTGTAACTAATATTACTTTTGAGTTTTAAAGAGATTAGGAAATATTTATCAAAAGATAAATTCATGCTCACTGATTGGAGTGAAAACTTTACACTTTAACAGTAAGTTGATTTTATTACACGTGTTTTGTGCTCTAATTACTATTTAAAACATTAACATCGATAACAAATGTGTAACGATGAAAATAATCTTTAACTGAACAGTAAAAACTGTAGATATTATGTTTCAATTACTCACATACTAGATGAAACTTGAAATAAACATTTCATCACTTTTCAAAGTATCATTACAAGAAACTTGCTACACCATTACTTGATTATCTGAACAATTGTAGTAATCTCTAGCTAGAGTAGATTTTATATTTGCATGTAAGATCACGCTCTTCAACACTCATTAAATTGTACACTTTATCACGCGTATTTTGCATGATTTGGAGACAAACTAAGTATTTCATTACGAAACAAAGAATTTAATTTCATAATAAATCTTTGCAACTTATAACCTACATCGTTCTTTGTTGTTTTATTTTACGTAAGTCATCTACTAAAGTTAATGTACTTAATAGTCACTCACAAATATTTTTCGTGTTATACCACAATCACAATAAAATTGCATACTATTTGGTCAATTGCTTGCATCAGTTATTTCACAAGACTACGTTCTTTATCATTTTGTTTTTGGTTTTTAACATTGAAAACTAGCACATCCACTTTTAAACTATTACAAAAATACGTGTATCAATAGTACGATTGCACAATTGATTCTTATTTTGTATAATTTTGGCAGAAATACTGTATAACATCATCAGAAATGAATAGAGGAAAATGAAGAAAAAAAATAGCAATGCCATACATTACAGTGTACTCATCATAAAATACTTTGCCGAAACAATCTATAAAAGAATATCCAATTTTATTCAGTAGAAATTAAAATAACATAAAATACAAAAACCAAGGTACTATTTGTTCCTTCATGACTGTTCTTGCACACTTGTAAAAAGTAGAAGCTTTAACAGACACCATTTATTTTTCAAATAATCATCGATTTCACTCTAGAACTCTTGAACCGTTTAGATTCTGCCTTCAACTGTTACCGAAAACCACTCATTCCATAAGTTAATTGTCGTGTTAGAAAAATAAAACTGTATTAAATGAAATCTAGTTTGTCTTTTTTGAAATCTTGAATTTTTGTGTTCTCATTCTATTGTTTTCAGAATGTAAAATAAAGAAAGCAAAGATCTTTATCCTATCGAGTCTCCTAATATTCTTTAAAACGTCAATAAGAGTAACTCTTAACCTTATTTCATAAGAGAGAGTAATTGAAAACATTCTAAATTATCCTTATAAGATAATCTTTCCAACCTCCCAAAATCATTCTGAAGCTCTCCTCTGGATCCTATCAAAATTTTCAATTTGTTTTCTTTGGAAAGGAAACCAAAACTGTTCAAAGTATTTGAAATGAGACATAACTAGTAAAGTATTTGAAATAATTATGTTTTTAGTCCTCTAATTAATACACTATAAATACACTTTTGAATTTCCCTGTACTAACAAAAGAGCATTTGTCAGATGGTTCGAGTACCTTACTTATCTCTATGTCAAGATATTATTATGTAGTCAACCTTTGGAGTGGTTCCTATCTGTATTAAATGTATGATCTAATCTATGACAACTAAAATGTTTATATTTTACTCATTATAATAAAAGTTCATTGGTAAACATTGTTCCAACTTACTAATAGAATCAAGTAATTCTATAACAACTATACGCTCTCAAAAGATAGGCTAGAAATATTCCCTGCTGTGACATAATTAGTAATTTTGACTAATTTACTAACTAAATGATGATGTTGTTGTTTTTTTATTTTCTTGGTGAATATCATTTGCATACCAACTACTAGATTAAATTAGCTCACAAGCATACATTAATACACTACATTGACCTTTGCCTATATAATTAATTAACCATGAACAGTTTAAAATTATTAGAGTAATTTAATTAAATGTTATAATAAAATAACTTTGCTTCCATTAGTTATTATATTTTAAGCCTTTACTTTGTTCAAGAATCTTAGCACAGATTGATAACCGTTTATTTCCCTAAAACAAGCTAAACTTCATCTTCTTAAATTCCATTTTCAAATTAAATTTTGTTTCCTAACAATATATTATAAACATATATGTTCCTATAAACATCTATACTTAATTACTCTAAAAATGATTGTTGTTTTTAAAAATTAGCATTTTAATATTTTTAAGTTGATGTTTAATTGTACTTTAATTAGAAAAGACAGTGATTAGTGGGGACAGGGAAACAATATTCAATTTTAAATACGGTTTATCATAAAAATTGAAGAGTTGTTAAAATACTATAAAAAGTTGGTTTTTCATTGTTGTTAAGTGCTCAATGAGCTACACTACATGGCCAAACTTATTTGAACACCTCTTCTATTTAGTGGGTTCGGCTATTTCAGCCACAACCATTCCCAATAGGTACATAAAATCAAGCATACAGCCATGCAATCACCATAGACAAACATTGGGAGTAAAATGGGTTGTACTGAAGAGCTCAGCGACTTTCAAAGTGGCACTGTCAGAGAATACCACCTTTACAACAAGTCAGTTTGTCAAATTTCTGTCCTTGTAGAGTTGCCCCAGTCAACCGAAAGTGTTGTTATTGTGAAGTGAAAACATCTAAGAGCAACAACAGCTTAGCCACGAAGCGATAGGCTGCACAAGCTCACAGAACAGGGCCTCCATGTTCTGAAACGAGTAACAATCGTCCACGGTTACAACTCTTACTACCGAGTTCAAAACTGTCTCTGGAAGCAACGTCAACACAAGAAGTGTTCGTCGGAAACTTCATGAAATGGGTTTCCATTATCAAACAGTTGCACACAAGCCTAAAATCACCATCTGCAATGCCAAGCGTCAGCTGGAGTGATGTAAAGCACACCGCTATTGGACTCTGGAGCAGTGGAAACGCATTCTCTAGAGTTAAGAATTACGCTTCACTATCTGCCAGTCTGACGGGCAGATCTGGGTTTGGCGGATGCCAGAAGAATGCTACCTGCCTGAATGCTTATAATGGTATGGGACTGATTTTCATGGTTTGGGCTAGGCTATTTATTTCCAGTGAAGAGAAATCTTAATGCTACAGCATACAATGACATTGTAGAGAATTGTGTGCTTCCAACTTTATGACAACAATTTGAGGAAGGCTCCTTTTTGTTTCAGCATGACCATGCATCCGTGCACAAAGTGAGGACAATAACGATATTGTTTCACGAGGTTGGTGTGGAAGAACTTGACTGGCCTGCACAGAGTCCTGACCTCAACCTCATCTAACACCTTTGGGAGGAATTGGAACGATGACTACAAGCCAGGACCTTTCACCCAACATCAATGACCGACCTCACTAATGCCCTTGTGGTTGAATAGGAGGGAATCCCCGCAGCCATGTTCCAGAATCAAGTGAAAAGTCTTCCCAGAAGAGTGGAGGCTCCTTAAGCAACATAAAGGGAATCAATTCCATATTAATGCTCAAGGGTTTGAAATGAGATGTTCAACAAGCGCATATGAGCGTGATGGTCGAGTGTCTACATACTTTTGGACCCCATGGGTATCGTAACTAGATTTTTAACATCGTAAGTTTGCATACGTATTGCTAAGCCACTTAGAGAAGCTGTAACAATTCACAGACATAGACCATTATGAATAGCTTTGTAATAATAACCTATATATGTAAAGCACAACAACAATCTGTCCATTACCTAGCTATACCAAGGTTGTTAGTCCAATCTCAACCAAACTATAGCTTAGTTGTTGTTGTTTTGAATTAAGCACAAAGCTACACAATGAGCTATCTGTGCTCTGCCCACCACGGGTATCGAAGCCCAAATTTTAGCGTGTAAGTCCGCAGACATACCGCTGAGCCACTGGGGGCAACTATAGCTTAGAACAATAGGCACGTTAACGGTGGCTCTATTATTTTTTTTATTAAGCATTTACTGTCTTTGACATTGAAGATGACATTAACAACATTTATAAATAGTGCCTTATACAAACATAAAATTTTCGATAACAACATATATAAGGAGCTAGGGGAAAGCACATAAACATCATATATATTTCGAAGAGTGCACTGGCACTGTCTATGGGGCAATGTAATAAAAATAGTTTATCTCTTCTTCTAATTTCGCACAAAGCTACACGAAAGCTATCTGCATTAGCCCTCCCTAATTTAGCAGCGTAAGACTAGAGGGAAGGCAGCTAGTCATCACCACCCACCGCAAACTCTTGGGCTTCTCCTTTACCAAGGAAACATGCTAGTATAGTTCGTTTGCTGTTCTGTCAATTAGTGCATTTCCACCATCTTGGAGGCTTTTATGTTAACATCAAGAGGTAAGTTTCATCTTACGTACTCCCAAATTGTAGTATCTTATTTTTATATTATTATTTTTCTATTTCAATTAATTCTTTATTTGGGAGAACATTCACCTTCTCACAGCTCTTTGCAGGCAGTGAAGGGTGATATAGATTTAGGACGTTGTGAGTTTGAGCACCCACATCTCGCTCTCCTAGCTCTATTTTAATTTCTTTTCTATTTTTATATCTACTATTATTCTTTATTCCTTACGTGAGACTGTTTAATGGAGGTTAGGACTTGATATACGGTGTATCCCCATTGCTATATTAGTCCTACTACCCTAATCAGCTCCAAAACCCAGGATACATTTTATAATAACACATTGTAGCGGTTACCCTGGGATCTTTTCAGTTGATGCAGCGATTTTATTTAATTCGGTTTAGTTTTGGCTCTTTTTGAGTTAAAGTAGCAAATTGGGATACATATATATACTTCACATTAAAGGAATGTATAACACTATGTAGCGGTTTTAATATATACATTAACTGATCTTGTATATACGACCTTTCAAGTATCTGATTAAGTTGTTTTTGCTTGATTTTTAATTTAAAGAGATTGAGTTCTTACCGAAATGAAACAAATAAACACTTTCAGTTTCTTAACTGCAGTCTTTACCTTTAGGAACACATATGTTTCGTCAAATAGTCCTTAATGCTTTATCTATAAGTTTAAGTAGAAACTCATTTTAACAAGAACGTTCCAATGCTGTTAAATTCATTTACTAAACTGAAATAACTACTTTTTATCTTGTGTGCTTTATGAATCAAAATCCTCATTATATAAATCTTATATAACTCAAAATAAAGTTATCATAATTAAAGTATAAAAATTTAAAAGTTTGTCCATGATATCTTCCAATATAACAAATTCGTTTTTTATTCTTAATCAAAAGGTATACAAATAGTATTTTATATTATTTTTTTCATTTTCTACTTAAGTTCTTTGTTTCGTGTTTGTAAACTAAATAATATAAAATCTTGATAAATGTTACTTTTGTCTAAGGAAAAAAGTGTCATCAACAAATATTTCGAGATATACGGGTTTAAATTCTTTATAACAACCATCCATCGAGCGATTTTCATAATAACATAACAAATTATCCAAAGCTAGTGCTACTCTAAATCCCAAAACGACTCCGTCTGTCTAAAATCATATATTTTTGATTAAACAAAAATAATGTTTATTTTACTTTGTATCTAAATTCCACTATATGACTGAGCGAGAAGCAAATACAAGGTGTAAGAAATAATCCAAAAGACTGATACACTATCTTTGCCTTACCCCTTGGGGATGATTTCTTTGCACATAATTTAATGTAGCGTATGCATCCTGAAAAATGCACATACATTTCCTGCAGAATTCACAATTTCCTAACCCTTGTACTTATTCATGCAACAGTAGTAGGCTTAGCTTGTTAAATGTCAAATTCTATTCATCAAGTGGACTTATTCAATAAAGGTAAGACATTTTTAGAAGTAAACGTATTGTTATACAGTTACAAGAGAAAATGTTCGTACCCTTGCGTCTTAAGTAGTTTTTCCTTATAACTTAAAAAATACAACGATTAGGGTAATAAAAGTATGGTGTATTATAAATATTATACTAACACATATCTAAATGTTTATGTAAATTGAACAACAAATAAACTGTTTATAAACCAAACATAGGAGGAGCAGAAAATGTTCATGCATCTACTTTAATGGTTAATTGTGTAGCCTTTCAAGTGAATTACTTGGCGCAATCTTTCCTCATAGCCCTCCATGATCGTTTGGCAGTACTCGACTAGTATTTTCTTCTATTCCTATTTACAGAAGACCTCCAACTTTTGCAAGTTTCTCTGATGACGCTGATGAACCCTGGTCTTCAACTCATGTCAAACATTTTCAATCGGGTTGAGATCGGGTGACTGCGATGGGCACTCCAGAACGCTTGTATGGTTTTTCTGAAACCAGGATTGCACATATTTCGATGTTTGCTTAGGGTCATTGTCGTTCTGAAAGATCCAAAGACACCCAAACCGCAAGTTCCGAGCATCATTCTTTATATAAGAGCCTAATATATCAACGTACTCTTCTTTTCTCATGATTCCGTTGACGCGGTAATGGCTGCCTGCACCAGAAGAGCTGAAGAAACCCCATAGCATGATGGAGACACCTCTGTATGTAACTGGAAGGATGGTGTTCTTTGAAAGATTTTGTTCCCTCTTCTTATGGAAAATATAGCGAACATCACTGTGGCCGAAAAGCTCGATTTTAGTCTCGTCTGACCAAAGAATACTCTTCCAATAGGTAAAGGGTTTATCTACATGCTTTCTTGCATACCCTAATCTTGGTTCTAAATCAACAGGCATGGAGATCTACGAGGACGGTATGCTTTTAGCCCAGAAGAGAGTAACATGTTCGTAATTGTTGAGGTGCTCACTTCAACCCCAGTTTCCTTTACCAGTTTCTGTATGTCATTGTGTGTTAAACGAGGGTTCTTACTAACTTCTCTGAAAACCTTCCTCTTGGTTCTCTCTGGAATTTTGGTGGGGCGTCCGAAACGAGGGAGGTTAGCAGTTGGTCCTGTGAGCTTAAACTTAACAATTGTGATTTGAACAGTAGATTTTGGCACATTAAGTTGTGTAGCAATACCGGAAAGAAACACACGAGACTGGTATTTTACAATAATTTTGTTTTGTTTTTAAATCACTGGACAGTGTTTCCTGTTCGCCATGATGACCAAGCAGATAATGACGGAGACGGCATTTAATTGCCGGAAGTACAATTTTTCCTGGGTATCTCCTAATAATTATGAAGCCAGTGTCTAGTTCTGGTATGGTATAATGTAGTTTATTCGCCAAACTGAACAAAATGTTTACCAGAATATCGGTTTTTTTACATGTTCTAAAATGTACGACCACTTTCTGCCCCTCCAATTTTTTATTTGTTTATAAACAGTTTATTTGTTGTTTAATTTACATAATAGTTTATGCAAATATGTATTAGTATAATGTTTATAAAACAGATTACGTCTATTGGCCTAATCGAACACTTTCTGTCTTAACCGTAGTCATATTTCAGAATTACAGAAATAAGAAACTAAGTTATGAAGAATATTGTGTCAGGTGTAAAGAAAAAATGGGTTAATAAATGATAAAAAGTTCAGAATTCTAAGACTTACAGGATCACGTGCAGGTATTTTATGTGGGTTATCAATGGTACAGAAGACATTAATTGGCAGGATTTCTTTTATGATGTATTAAATCATTAAGCAATAACGAATTTACAGAATAATGTAAACCTGTATATAGTAAAAGATATGTAAATGACACATTTAAATATTTGAATTATTTAAGTTGAAAACATTAAAAACAGTATAATATTCAGAATAATGTAAGACATTTTTCTAGAAGTACTTGATGAAAATAAAAAAGGAATTTTTAAGTGTAAAGTGTTTCATATAAAAACGTTTTATAGGAGTATATTTTAATTACGAAAGCTTTATTCCTGAGATGCATAAAATTAAAACTTTAGAATAAAAACCGCACAAGATAAACAGCACATTTATTATTTTGATAAAATAATTTAATAAGATTAAAATGCTTTTGATTAAAAATACGTTTCCACGAAAAATTAAAAATATTTGAAAAATATTCGACCTATACGTATATTTAGAAATAAAGTTTATTGTTAATAAAATAGTGTTTACTTATCTGTTATTCGAAAACAATATTTTGAAGTTTACAAAAAAATTGTTAAAACAAACAAATAAACTGAAGACTGGAAGAAGAAATCCGTAAGTTAATGCATGTGTTAAAAATGATGTGTAGAATTTAAAATTTCGTATAATGAATATTAAGAACACGTAACACCAAAAAACATCTTTAATATGGACCTCTCAGGAATTCCTTAAATTCCATCATCAATATTAATATAAAAAATAGTTTATAATATTCAAACTACAATAAACACGTCATCTTTGAGTTTTCATGTTGAATCACAAGCTTAGAAAGAACTAATTCAAACGGTAACAATATGATTAAATGTATGACAGAATATGCTGCATAAACATGTCTAATAACACTGTACAACAATTTTTTTGAAAAGTTTTTGCTGATTATGTCACGTACCTGGTGGATATGCACAAATATAGTTTTGTTTTTGCTTCATCATGTAGCAAAACTCTGAGAAATAGACAGTTAACTGTTTACTGGCAATAAAGTATTTAATTGCGTTTATGTTTCTAATACGCTTTTTAGTACAACATGATTAAAGTTTTTTGCTCCTGACTTTCGTTTGTATTCAATGTCCGGTGCACCACGTTGCAGTGTCCAACAGTAATCAGCAAGCATTGAAGGATTCCTGTTGCCCTGATATCGTTCTTCCATTGTAGCAATGTCCTGGTGAAACTGAAGATTTCGATGAAACGGTACGTGATGGGCAAATTTGGATGTGATTTTCGTGATCAGCAGCCAAAAATCCATAAGGAACAGCCAATAGTGTTTAAGAAACAAAAACTTTGTTGTGCAGTGTAATTAACATTGTTGCAGGAAAGTATTATAGAGAAGGCTTAAATATAAGTGTAAACACTCTATATTTAAAATAATAATAGATATCAAATAATAATCTGAAAATCCAAAACTGATTACATTAATGACAACAGAGAGTAGATTATGTTGTTATTTAGTGCTGGTCATTGAATTCGGAGAAGCTTTCTTTAATAAATAGTTCGTGATTAAGTTCGGAGTCAAGAGTTTTAAAGTTTTCTAAAAGCATGAGGTTGTTGTTATTATCATTGTAAAATTTTATAAAAACTCGAGAGGATTAGTTAGCTTACATTTGTTTTTGCTGAAATTCTCATGTTAATACATTTGTACACGACGTGTAGTTTTATCAATAAAGAAAGCTTTACAGCCTCAATCAATGTATTTATGTACAACTCACGAGCGCTCGGGAACTGTTAGAGTGTCTTTGGTTTCAGTTTTCCTTGCCCCCCATTGGCTCAGCGGTATGTCTTCGGACTTACACACTAAAATCCGGGTTTCGATACCCGTAGTGGGTAGAGCACAGATAGCCCATTGTGTAGCTTTGTACTTAATTCCAAAACGACATCTTTCGTTTTAAAATATTTTAAATTATAAATGTTGACGTAAATGCAAAACGTAGCTTAATTTGTAAGTAGTATAATTCTATTATTTTTTTTAATTTGATATTTGACTTTAAAACAGATTTTAAATAAGGTGTTTCAACAGGAATAGTGTATTGTTATGACTTCAGATAAGATGTTTCAACAGGAACACTGTGTTATTCTGAATTTAGATAGGATATTCAGCAGTATTATCACTTTAAATTGTAGTTTCTTTACTTATCACCAAACTCTAACTCTTTTCTTTTAATATTAATGTTAATTTTTTATATAAATAAACCTGAAATAACTCAAACCAAACGAATTCCAGTTTAAATTATAAAAGGCAAATTATCATTTTGTTTCTGAAATTCGTCTTTGCTCACATCTAATCTGCAAGGAAACAATGAACAAATTCGATAGTTTAAATCAACCGTTTGTGTTCACAAATGTAATTTGAATGTAATTAGGAGGCCTTAGCAAATACTAATATAGCTGTCGTATTCTTAATCTGTTTTATATAAACAGGAAATTACCATAATGGACATTAGGAAACGTAATGACCTCAATGGCCAAATTAGCTTGATAACCATGAAACAATTTATACCGATAAATGATAATCATATTCGCTCACTTATCGTGTAAAACAGATTAAATATAATTTTAATTACGAATCTACTATGCATTGCTTATGCGCTTTAATTATGGGAGCTTCTCATATGAAACCAAATCAAGTATACCAACTTTGTTTGTTTGTTTTGGATTTTCGCACAAAATTACTCGAGGGCTACCTGAGCTAGTCGTCCCTAATTTAGCAGGGTAAGACTAGAGGAAGGGCAGCTAGTCATCACCACCTACCGTCAACTCTTGGGCTACTCTTTTACCAGCGAATAGTGGGATTGACCGTCATATTATAACACCCCCACGGCATGTTTGGCGCGATGCGAACCCGCGACACTCAGATTACGAGTCGCACGCCTCAACACGCTTGACCATGCCAGGCTAGTACACCAACATTAACTATATTTGGCTTCATTAGAAAGTGCGGTTGTTTGAGTCTCAGGGTTTTCACCCACTGATTCTAAGTTTCTCACACATCACAATGTTTCTACAGACCGTCATAAAAGCTGGCAGAGTATGTACAGTAAAATAGTATAATCTAGTAGTAATACTTCAATGATAAGGAATAAGTTACTTTTTTACTACACCAATAGTTGTATTTTCTAAGTACAATTGTTGATGGATCTAGCATCTTGCTCCATTAGCTTACGATTTTACCTTGCTACTCCAGAAACATAATGCAACCTTCTAATGAACTCGTACTATTCATATTCCCATGCATTTGCAAGTTTTGCCTCCTAGTATGAATCTAGCGCATTACTGCCCTAAATCTAACAAACTACTCCACTATTATAATACAGTCTTCTAATAATCAGTCGAATTATACTAATCACCTTCCGTTGTAAATGATTTTTTCTTCAGTAGCCTCCAAATATTTTACTTTAACCTTATCACAATCTATTATTTTTATTTTAATGAACTGTTATTTTTTTAAATTACCAATATATAATGACGTATGTCTATGGTATCATAGACGCCCGTTGTAACATCCTATCAATGTGGCGTCACATATTCGAATACTTTTTAAGTTTTAGACTTCTATCAGTAAAATGAAATATTTTCTCAGAGTAGTTTATTAGAACAATAGTACAATGAATTTCGCGCAAAGCTACTCGTGGGCTATCTGAGCTAGTCGTTTATAATTTAGCAGTGTAAAACTAGAGGGTAGGTGGTTAATCATCACCGTCCACCGCCAACTCTTGGGCTACTCTTTTACCAATGAAATGTGAGATTAATCGTCACATTATAACACCCCCAGGGCTGAAAAAGCGAGCATGTCTGGTGTGACAGGAATTCGAACTCGCCATCCTGGGATTACGAGTCGTGTTTCAACAAGATTTCAGGTGGACATCGGAAAGTTTTAGCTCATTCAGAAGTACAACTAAGGGTACAACATTTTCTGTTAATGGCTTATCACATTCACGTAATATATGTTGTTTAACATTTACATGTATTTATAACTCAAATCCGTATGTTATTTCATTCCTAATTCAAACATAAACCCAAAATTACACTTAGTATACCTTCGCTAACAAACTATATCAGAATTAAGCAATTTTGGTATTCTGCGTTTCAAATAAAAAACTCATTTATCGAGTAAAAAATATGTTTTATAATAAATATTAAGAACACTGTTATGCAGCAATACATTTTTAATATGGACGTTTCGGAATTTCCTTAAATTCCACCATCAGTGTTCGCATCTAATAAAAATAGTTTATAATAATAAAACTACAAAGAACAACATTGTCATTGAGCAAATTTCCGTATTTAATCACAGGTTTAGAAATAACTAATTTAAACGGTAACAATATAGTGGAATGTGCAATAGAATGCGCATCATACATATGTTTATATGCATATACTGTTCCTTTTGAAACATCATATCTGAAATCAAATAATACACTAATCCTTTTAAAACGTCTTATCTGAAATCATAATTATAGACCATTTCAGTTGAAAACATCTTATCTATTTGTTTACTTTGCACGTAAACACAAAACTACACAATGTGCTATCTGTTCCTTGCTGACCACGGATATCGAAACTTGATTCCCAGGATTATTACTGACCAAGTTCAGGGTGATGTAATTAAAAGTTTTATTGTTATGTTTCAACACACATGTAATCCTATAAACTTTACTTTGGTTAGAGCAGAAAAAGCATGTCACACATAACGAAAACTGTGTATTTAAACTTCCAAACTGCGATAAGAATTGAATTGGCTAAGCATGACCATAAACTCCGCTTTTTACAGACAACTATTAACAGGGGTCACGTTCCTGTCATGTGCATAAAGAAGATGGGAATATCACAGGTACTGAAATATTTATATTAGTAACGGTTGTGATACTCAGAATATGCAATGCAATTATTTACTTCATATGCACCTTAAACAACCGAATAATAAATCTCCAAAGTAGTTGATAGACGTCTTTAGCTTTAGGTGATAAACAAATCACATACGGAATCAGGAGTGATATAACACCTTAAAAGTTAGCACAACATACACAAAACATTCACAAAACCACAAAACTCTTAATGTCACTAATTGATTAACACTTTAGAACGTTTCCAGCTGGCGTGAAGTAATCAATTAAATAAATAAATTTAACAATAAACCATCAGTATATGTACACAACTCATTCTACGTTACCCAAATGGCACTACACCCAGTAGTGTATGTTACAACATATATATCATTTATGTACAATCACAGTGCGTACAAACACTATAAGTGAAGAGAACGCACACCATACCATTATCTGCACATATCATAATATTACGGTGTGCACCTACAAGATGATATACGTACAGGATATTAACCCAATTGAATGAATGATATTTCACGTCACGTTACCTTGTATGAAAAACGTGCATGATTGAGTGAAAAAAACATTTTAGAAAATGAAAGTGTAAGAATGTGTGAACAAAAAAATGTAGGAAAGGGTGAGGCGTCATACAACTTCCTCTGTACATCATCACAAGGGGTGTGTCCAACATCCTGTGTTCAGGATATTATATAACTTATATAAACTTTACAACTATACAACTATTATAAAACTTTAATTAAAATAAAGTACAGAATAACCTAAGAAGGTAGAAACGTTGTTCTGTACTTTATTTTAATTAAAGTGTTAATACCCATACCAGTCGTCTTCAGAATATATTTTTACTTCAAGTAAATTTTCGTCATCATGAGAAGAAATGATCTGTGATTCTTCTACGTTTTTACAGACAGTAACGTTTGCATGATGTCAATACACAGAAAATTTATGGATTTTTATTTGTATTTTAATCCACTTATAGAGCTAATGTACAAAATCGTGTTGCTTTTTTGTGCAGTTGCAAAATGGGGAACAAATTGTAAATAAAATACAAGTTTTAGGTCGGTACGAATACCTAATTTTCAGGTGTTGTATAAACAGACTTTAAAGTATCTGAATTTCTTCCAATAATTCAACTCATATAAACATCTAGTCATTGTATTATAAGCATAACTAAGTTTGATCATTTTAGTCTATCTGGCTTATTGTATACAGAATAAAAAGTATGAACGAAGTAGGCATTGGCCAGATCTCCGACACTCCCCTTGTTTACGTTTCACTGAAGAATTTTCATTACATCTTACCATTTCTACCTTGTTTACTCTTTCTTTTATTTATTTTTTTGTTATCCATTACAACACTTTCAATTTTTTTATATTATTTCTTGTTATTTATATCTTACATCAACATTTGTTTCAAAATACACTTAAGTCATTTCCCACACCATTGGGTGCCATTTGCCCCGCCCATAAGTATAGTATGGCTGTATTCTTTATGGGATGTTAATAACATTTAAATGACATTTCTAAAAATACGATAAACGAGGGCTCTCGAATGACTTTTGAAAAGAACTCGTATTAACGGGATTTGGTTTTGTGTTTGTTTGTTTAGAATTTCGCACAAAGCTACACGAGGGTTATCTAATCTAACCATCCCTAACTTTACAGTGTAAGATTAAAGGGAAAGCAACTAGTTATCACTACCCACCGCAAACTCTTGGGCTACTCTTTTACTAACGAATAGGGAGATAAGCCGTAACATTATAACGCCCCCATGGATGAAGGAGCGAGCACGTGTGGTACGATCAAGATTCGAACTCGCGATCCTCAGGCTACGAGCTGAGAGCCTTAACCACTTGGCCATGCCGGGCCCATTATGGTTTGTAAAACGTTCATATATACATATATATACACGATTGTGAACTTCTTGAACCTATTCAGTATTAATAAAACATGTTTAAAGCTCCATTAGATTCAATTTATCGTTTGTTTTTATTCTAAGCTCAAAACCAGTCAACAGTGTTATCAGTTGCTACCACATATACCTAGAGTTATAGAATTAATATAAAATGGTCCTCCGCTGGTGCAGCGGTAAGTCTACGAATTTACAACGCTAAAATCAGGGGGTCGATTCTCCTCGATGAACTCAGCAGATAGCCCCATGTGGCTTTGTTATAAGAAAAGAAACATAATATAAAAGGTTGCAATTTTTTGATTGTCTCCCGTACATCTAATACTAGAAGAAGAGTCTTCGGCTAAAGAGGAGCTTTAAATGTGAGAAAGCACTACTAATCAACCAGCAGTCATAATAAAAATAAACAGTAATAGAAAACTAATAACTATGAATGTGTATATATATGTGTACTCAAACATGAAACTGAAGTTTATGTTGAATGTGTAAATCATAAATAAATGTATGAAAGTTTGAGATTTCTTTGCTTGAAGACGTTAATATTTTCGACGAAACTATCATTATTAATAAGAAAACGTGCTGTGTATTTACAGGACTGTTCCATCGCAGTATCATGCAAAGCGGGTCTGCACTCAGCCCCTGGGCAATAGCCCGACAGGCCCCAGAGTATACTCGTCAGCTAGCTAGTAAGCTAAGTTGCCCGACAGTCAGCAATGTTGTAATGGTTGATTGCCTGAGAAATCGACCTACAGAAAGCATATTAAACGTAGTGTTAATTGTAGCGGACTATCTTCCTGCCTTCGGACCAGTTGTTGACGGAATTGTGATACCTAATGAGCCTGAGATACTTATGAGAGACTACAACAACCTATACAACCAATACGATCTTCTGCTTGGCGTCTCCAGAATGGAATTCTACTTCAAGTTTTCAGCAAATGAAGAACGTTACGGTATAGAAGAAGGTCGTCGAACTAAGCTGTTTCAGGCATTAGTAACAAACGTATACACATATCATTTGCAAGAAATATTTTATGTTATAGAAAATGAATATACGGACTGGGAGAGAGCCAACCAACACCCTATCAACATTCTAGAAAATACAGCTAACGCTATGGGAGATGGTCTTGTCGTTGGTCCTTTGCTTAAAGCAACTGAATACAGAGCAAAAGGAAGCAAGAAAACATTTCTATTTGTATTTGGTCATCAAACAGAAGAGTCGGAATTTCCAAAGCGATTTGGATGCATTCATGGAGAAGAGCTTCCCTACGTTTTTGGTGCTCCTTTAGTTGGAAATCTTGCACATTTTCAGCAAAACTTTTCACGTTCAGAGGTGTCGCTAGCAGAAGCCGTCCTGACGTATTGGACCAGTTTTGCAAAAAAGGGGTAATATATTTAGTTCTGCTATAAAACAAATGTAAATATATATAAAAAGTTTTAAGGAATAACTGAATCGCTAAACAGAGTAACGTTACAACGAATTTCAACACTATTTTATTTTTAAACATGCACCTTCACGAATGTCAACATCGAGCAAAAAAGGTAAGGTGTTTCTAAATTTTTTTCACTGTATACTACGATAGGTATCACTCAAATAAGAAAAACAGAGAAATAAATTTAGCAAGATGTTGCTAATACCATAGAAAATACAGATTGTATTATTTTAAGATAAAATATGTGAATCATATCTATGATTTTGTACCTTATTATAATAAATTTGTCTGACTTTTTTATTTATAAATAAAACTTATATTAATTATCTGACGAATAAAAATGTACAACATAATTTCGGTGCCAATTGGAAAAGCATGGTTTAATCCCGAAGATGTTTAATGTTGTAAACCGATAACAAAGTTATTATTAATTTAATTACTTTATTATATGACCTGAAGTATATATTATAGTTAAATTTTTACCATCAATCAAAGAAAAAATTGAATTTTGAAAAAAAGTAAGTCTTAAGCGGAAATACATTTAACTAAAAGAGGTTAACTAAACGCTTGAAACAGAATTTAAAATTTTATTGTTATAACATTAATTATTGTTTATAATTGGTAAACTTGTACTTGAAAGAAAAGAGTGACAAAGTGCATGCTGTAGTTATATATTGAAAATGTGTTAATCATACTTATGAAATGTTACAGATTTGGTTTAAAATTTGAGTGCTTCTTGGAAATAAACGTGCTTGGTTTACAAGCAATTATCTGGTTGAGAAAAGTTATAGTTACAGTATGAGAACAGAAAGTCTCAGTTTAAAGACTTTTGTGCCTTGGTGGAATTGTATTTGAAACTTAATGACTTGAAAATAATACTTGTACGTTTGTGTTGTGATGACAGATAGCAGTGACGTGGTTTACTCGTGAATAGTTCCGACTTATAGGTTCAACTGCTGTATGTTTTAAATATACTTCATTTTTGGCTTGAGCACGTGAAAAGTCTGTTTCAGATTTTTTTGTCTTGATAGAATAAGAATTGAAGCTTTTCTGCTTGACAGTAAATAATATTTGGTAAATGGAAATGTTATGGTTCAAAAATGTCAAAGTGGTTCCTTTATGTTAATACCTTTGTGTCTTGACAACTGTTTTAAAGATATTGTACTTAGAGTCTTAGAGATAGTAGATTTATGACTTTGAGAGGATGCAGTTGTACCTCAGAGATACAAATGTCATGGTTTAGAGAAGTTATATTTTGGAAATAAAATAATTGTGGGAAAATAAGATGCATATTTCAGAAACACTATGCTTATACCTCTCAACAGAAAAGATGTGGTAGGTATTAATTTATTATCTTTAAAAGAATGCAGTTGTGATGGGAAAGTATTACATTTATGATCGAAAATGTAAGAATTAACTTTTAAAATTGGTTTCGTTAGATATTATTTGCAATTTAGAGAAGGTGTTGTTCTTCGTAATGTAAATAATTTATATGTTATGCTGTAATTATTCGTGATAGAAGGATTATCTTCTGGAGATGTTGTTATACTTACGTTTATAAACATAAAAACTGAGATTTTGCAGATGGTGCTATGATGCTGTTAGAGATGATTTGGTTGTGAGTGATTACTAAAACTTTACGATTCCAGCTATGTCTTTGTGATAATAAATCGTGGTTAAGAAGTGATACATTTGTAACTGTTAGCAGACGAAATCGGTTTATAGATGATATATTCATAGCTTTGTAACTGTACAATTATAGTTGCTGTTCAAAGAGTAATATTTTTGACGTTGAAAACGTGTAGAAATAAAAGACTTACGGTTTAAAGCTCATATGTGGAGTTAAAATTGCTTTGGTATGTAGGTGGTATACGCAGAAGAAATTGGAGTAAGTTATGTTTAAAAACTTATACAGTGTTATGTTTATTAAGACTAATCGCACGATGTTTCTGGCTCCATGTTTTTGTTCTTGGAAACATAGCCCGACACAGCAATTTTCATTGTAGCAAATGTTGAGAAAAAGTTAATCTTAAGCCACATATCTTAATAAATTTTGAAAGATTCTTGCTGCACGTGAACGTTTCCAAGATGTTTATGCATACTAAACATCAAAAAGTCTATTGGAGCTGTTTTTTGGAGATTTAAAGGTGTGACGTTGATTGCAATGGATATCATTCAACTTTTTCATTGAAATTTCTCATCCAAACAGCTTTGATTTTAAAACGTCTTTTTAGAAACTGGTAAACGATCAGCTTATGAATGTTCTTCAAATCCAAATTCTTGCTTATGATCATTTTAAAATGACAAGAATTGCCCATCTTTATTTCTATGTGTAGCCAGATATAGCTGACCATATCTGTGGTGACAACACACTATGTTATCACATAAGAATAGCTTATAAAAAGAGCAGATAAATCTCTAGATAAACAATACAATTACTCATGAAGATTAAAAAGAGGCGGGATTTACGGGTTGCTCAGCTCTATGTTAATGTAAATACATTGTTCATTAACGTAAGTGCATTTATACTTTAAAACATAAGGCTTATGGTTTAAATCATTAAGAATTCAGCTATATTTAAAACTGGACGTCCTTCGTTTCTGAGTTACTTGTATTTTTTATTCTAAACGTGAACAACACGTGACACATGAACATAGGTACCAAGTCATGATACCCAACTGAGTCGAATACCAATGACAATTTTCGGAGGTTTTCTCGCTACCTACTGCCCTACCGGTTCCTTCATCTTTTGCCTTTCATTGTTTGATTACACGTTAGTTTATTTTTAAATTGTGTTATTTCCTCTGAATATGAACAAAAATCGTTCATGGCTGTTTCTTTTGTCTTAATAGTAAAGAGAGGTCAATCTCTTGCCAGTAGAGTTGTAAAGGTTTTAATGAAGGGAGTTTTCTTTCTAACTTGTGAGCGTTCTCGTTTAGTTTTATCCCAGTATAGGCTGATATTTATTTTGTGGTTATGGCATCACGTAGAATTCCCAAAGTTTTAGTATTACAGTCTGTTCCTAATTTAGCTGTCTAGATAGGGGAAATCCAATAAGTAACATTCAAAATCAGACCAGTTGCTCTTCCTTCTTTACAAAAAAAGCTTTTGATGTAATGATAAGGCTTAAGCGCACTTTATAAAAAAAAAAACAAACCTGTTTGCACATGTATTGACATGTCTCTGAAGACCTAAACCACAGTGACAAAAATGACATATTTAGCCTCTAAACACGTGGTTCCTGGCGAATTTTCGATTGTTTAACGATGTGTAATGCTGTCATGGATTACTTTAGCTGGAGATTTATGGCATAGCCTTTTCCGAATTAAAGAATATATTTCACTACGCCCCACAAAAACAAAACAAACTCGGACAGACTAACACTTTAAATATTAAAATAGCTCTGAAAGTACATCTTAAACAGATAACAGCAATTTTAATTCACAACGTCTCTGATATAGTTATGAAAGAGGATCTTCTGACTCCCAAACACGTTCTAAATAAGTTGGATATATCTATTAATATTATTAAGAAGGTAACAAAGGATGATTTCAAAATGATGAAAATTCACAAGTTTGAAGTAAATAAGCTTGTTTTTGCACCCTTAAACTAATGTTTCTTTACAAGAGAAAGATGGCTGAAAAACTAGAATCAGTAATTTCATTCGAATATATATATATATCACAATAGTCTCCTTTTGTATTTCCAAGAGACTTTGTACTCTTGATATTTTTATACTAGTCGTGAAACTAACGACGAAACATTTGTCAAGGTGATTATTTTAATATTGGTCTCCATGTTCTTTTCATAAGCCTATTAAAACGGATGGTGTAGTGTCGAACACTAGGCAGACGATCCGATTTTGAGCACTTTCAATAGCAACGCGACTCCAAAATTATCGTTTTTATAAATATTATGCTTTCAACTTTAGTACGGTGATTCCAATCGTAATAATTTATATTCGGCCTTTATGGGGAAATTTCCCTTAGAATTATATCCAAAACTGTTAAATCTGATTACCAAAACAACTTGAGACACTAAAACATATCTGTTGCATCGATAACTCTGTAATTGATGTGTAACAGATTGAGACACTAAAACATATCTGTTGCATCGATAACTCTGTAATTGATGTGTAACAGATTGAGACACTAAAACATATCTGTTGCATCTGTAACTCTGTAATTGATGTGTAACAGATTGAGACACTAAAACATATCTGTTGCATCGATAACTCTGTAATTGATGTGTAACAGATTGAGACACTAAAACATATCTGTTGCATCGATAACTCTGTAATTGATGTGTAACAGATTGAGACACTAAAACATATCTGTTGCATCGATAACTCTGTAATTGATGTGTAACAGATTGAGACACTAAAACATATCTGTTGCATCGATAACTCTGTAATTGATGTGTAACAGATTGAGACACTAAAACATATCTGTTGCATCGATAACTCTGTAATTGATGTGTAACAGATTGAGACACTAAAACATATCTGTTGCATCTGTAACTCTGTAATTGATGTGTAACAGATTGAGACACTAAAACATATCTGTTGCATCGATAACTCTGTAATTGATGTGTAACAGATTGAGACACTAAAACATATCTGTTGCATCGATAACTCTGTAATTGATGTGTAACAGATTGAGACACTAAAACATATCTGTTGCATCGATAACTCTGTAATTGATGTGTAACAGATTGAGACACTAAAACATATCTGTTGCATCGATAACTCTGTAATTGATGTGTAACAGATTGAGACACTAAAACATATCTGTTGCATCGATAACTCTGTAATTGATGTGTAACAGATTGAGACACTAAAACATATCTGTTGCATCTGTAATTCTGTAATTGATGTGTAACAGATTGAGACACTAAAACATATCTGTTGCATCGATAACTCTGTAATTGATGTGTAACAGATTGAGACACTAACACATATCTGTTGCATCGATAACTCTGTAATTGATGTGTAACAGATTGAGACACTAAAACATATCTGTTGCATCGATAACTCTGTAATTGATGTGTAACAGATTGAGACACTAAAACATATCTGTTGCATCGATAACTCTGTAATTGATGTGTAACAGATTGAGACACTAAAACATATCTGTTGCATCTGTAACTCTGTAATTGATGTGTAACAGATTGAGACACTAAAACATATCTGTTGCATCTGTAACTCTGTAATTGATGTGTAACAGATTGAGACACTAAAACATATCTGTTGCATCGATAACTCTGTTATTGATGTGTAACAGATTGAGACACTAAAACATATCTGTTGCATCGATAACTCTGTAATTGATGTGTAACAGATTGAGACACTAAAACATATCTGTTGCATCTGTAACTCTGTAATTGATGTGTAACAGATTGAGACACTAAAACATATCTGTTGCATCGATAACTCTGTAATTGATGTGTAACAGATTGAGACACTAAAACATATCTGTTGCATCGATAACTCTGTAATTGATGTGTAACAGATTGAGACACTAAAACATATCTGTTGCATCGATAACTCTGTAATTGATGTGTAACAGATTGAGACACTAAAACATATCTGTTGCATCGATAACTCTGTAATTGATGTGTAACAGATTGAGACACTAAAACATATCTGTTGCATCTGTAATTCTGTAATTGATGTGTAACAGATTGAGACACTAAAACATATCTGTTGCATCGATAACTCTGTAATTGATGTGTAACAGATTGAGACACTAAAACATATCTGTTGCATCGATAACTCTGTAATTGATGTGTAACAGATTGAGACACTAAAACATATCTGTTGCATCGATAACTCTGTTATTGATGTGTAACAGATTGAGACACTAAAACATATCTGTTGCATCGATAACTCTGTAATTGATGTGTAACAGATTGAGACACTAAAACATATCTGTTGCATCTGTAACTCTGTAATTGATGTGTAACAGATTGAGACACTAAAACATATCTGTTGCATCTGTAACTCTGTAACTGATGTGTAACAGATTGAGACACTAAAACATATCTGTTGCATCTGTAACTCTGTAACTGATGTGTAACAGATTGAGACACTAAAACATATCTGTTGCATCGATAACTCTGTAATTGATGTGTAACAGATTGAGACACTAAAACATATCTGTTGCATCGATAACTCTGTAATTGATGTGTAACAGATTGAGACACTAAAACATATCTGTTGCATCTGTAACTCTGTAATTGATGTGTAACAGATTGAGACACTAAAACATATCTATTGCATCGATAACTCTGTAATTGATGTGTAACAGATTGAGACACTAAAACATATCTGTTGCATCGATAACTCTGTAATTGATGTGTAACAGATTGAGACACTAAAACATATCTGTTGCATCTGTAACTCTGTAATTGATGTGTAACAGATTGAGACACTAAAACATATCTGTTGCATCGATAACTCTGTAATTGATGTGTAACAGATTGAGACACTAAAACATATCTGTTGCATCGATAACTCTGTAATTGATGTGTAACAGATTGAGACACTAAAACATATCTGTTGCATCGATAACTCTGTAATTGATGTGTAACAGATTGAGACACTAAAACATATCTGTTGCATCGATAACTCTGTAATTGATGTGTAACAGATTGAGACACTAAAACATATCTGTTGCATCTGTAACTCTGTAATTGATGTGTAACAGATTGAGACACTAAAACATATCTGTTGCATCGATAACTCTGTAATTGATGTGTAACAGATTGAGACACTAAAACATATCTGTTGCATCGATAACTCTGTAATTGATGTGTAACAGATTGAGACACTAAAACATATCTGTTGCATCGATAACTCTGTAATTGATGTGTAACAGATTGAGACACTAAAACATATCTGTTGCATCGATAACTCTGTAATTGATGTGTAACAGATTGAGACACTAAAACATATCTGTTGCATCGATAACTCTGTAATTGATGTGTAACAGATTGAGACACTAAAACATATCTGTTGCATCTGTAACTCTGTAATTGATGTGTAACAGATTGAGACACTAAAACATATCTGTTGCATCGATAACTTTGTTATTGATGTGTAACAGATTGAGACACTAAAACATATCTGTTGCATCGATAACTCTGTAATTGATGTGTAACAGATTGAGACACTAAAACATATCTGTTGCATCTGTAACTCTGTAATTGATGTGTAACAGATTGAGACACTAAAACATATCTGTTGCATCGATAACTCTGTAACTGATGTGTAACAGATTGAGACACTAAAACATATCTGTTGCATCGATAACTCTGTAATTGATGTGTAACAGATTGAGACACTAAAACATATCTGTTGCATCGATAACTCTGTAATTGATGTGTAACAGATTGAGACACTAAAACATATCTGTTGCATCTGTAACTCTGTAATTGATGTGTAACAGATTGAGACACTAAAACATATCTGTTGCATCTGTAACTCTGTAATTGATGTGTAACAGATTGAGACACTAAAACATATCTGTTGCATCTGTAACTCTGTAACTGATGTGTAACAGATTGAGACACTAAAACATATCTGTTGCATCTGTAACTCTGTAACTGATGTGTAACAGATTGAGACACTAAAACATATCTGTTGCATCTGTAACTCTGTAACTGATGTGTAACAGAATGGATGAAACTATCTTAACGATTTCTGCGTCCAATGAAAAACAGAGACGTGAATTTCTTTTAACCTGGAGACCAATATAATAAAAGAATATTGGTTTTACGTGACTAAATTTAAATTTAATATGCAATTGTGTTTTCTATGGAATGAAATTTATCAAATGGCGTGTTTAATCATATAAAGCATTGTAAGGTAAGCTGTTCATATCATCATTCCTTTTATTTAATCTTTGTCTTTCAGTTCTGAAGTATTACGTATTTCATGGTGAAAAACAACAAATAGCTAGATTCATTCTTTACAATTATAAATCATGTATTTAATCAAAGAACATTCACAATGCTGCTGTACTCTTTCGTCGTTTATTCTTATTTTTTTCTGAAATGTAGCTAGAATCTCTGGCACACATGAAAATTAATGTCATAACATTCTGAGATAATAAATACTATTAATATATAAGCCTCATTAGCGTCACAACCTAAAGTGTTTAAAACTTTTTTCAAAATATTTTTAAATAGCTTAATAGAATGAAGACGCAGTTCCTTCAAAACGTAAACTCTCATTGCAGTTTACAAAGAGACTAGCTGCTTATTAGAACTATAGGTTGTCTAATTTAGTGGTATATTGGAATTTATATCTTTATGTAGTTTTATAAATTTGTTTATTCAGATTATTTAGAGATACATTATCAGTTTAGTTGTGGCTGAGGAATCTGATTCTTTACTGCCAAGCATCAAAGTGCGATTTTTTTATATCTTAATAATTCAATGTATATATAAACAAAACATGTTTTATTGTCTTGAAATGTTTACATGTCCTGCAGTAATTTCTGTATGCCCAATCTATATTTCTTTGTCACGTCCAGAGTTTTCACGAAACGTCATGTCTACTTTTACATTTTCATTGATATCAGGCCCCTTTTTGTTGCGCTTAAAATGTTTACAACCACTGGCTATACATTTCTATAGCCCAGTATCGACTTGAGTCTTAAAGAACGTCATAGAACTCTAACAAACACAATACTAAAAAAAATGATCATTGCGGTAAATGAAGCCCCCCAGTGGCTCAGCGGTATGTCTGCGGACTTACACGCTAAAATCCGGGTTTCGATACCCGTGGTGGGCAGAGCACAGATAGCCCATTGTGCAGCTTTGTGCTTAATTCTAAACAACAACAACAACGGTAAATGAAATAATAATTTGTTCTCAGTAGAATTTGTTTTATGCTAAATTTGTTACACAAATCTTAAAGTGATAAAAAGAAATGAATATTATTTTCGAAATTATAGAAAATACATTATTAAAACCAAAACAATTTTTTATGAAGTTCAAATTTCCAGGTCTAGATAATTTAATACATTTCGAGATCACAGAATTATAGCGTTTTAGATTAGTATTACTTGATGTGAAAAGAAATAGTAGACATTAATAAGATGTACACCAAAGCTATTACATACTAAATACTTAATTTTTAGACATTGGAAAAATATATTGCTTAAGAAAACAGCGAACATTTTTTTTTTCCTTTTATGCTTGTTTTAAATTCTTTGCAATTATGCGAGAAAAGAAAACTGTTTTAAATTTATGGTAAGTTATTAATACCGTACAAAATGAAATATTGATTTTAATTAACAGGAACATTATCGAAGGTATTATTATACAAATTATGCACACAATAAAATAATAATGCTTCAAGAATAGTATTAAGCCATTGTATTTTCCTTCTTTATCACTTTTTTTGGACTTCCTACAAAATTATATCTCTTAAAAAGGTAATCTAAATGATCAAAAATACGTACTTAAAAGTAGGTAACAAATGTGTATAGGTTATAATAGTATTTGTTGCAAAGCACATAGAGATAAGACTACTTCTGCTGTAAGTTATCTACTTGTTAACATACCATTTTCTTCCATTCTCTTTATTAAACTATACTCTTAATTTTACTTAAACATGAAAGAAAGATAATGTTTTATGCGTAATAACGTGTAAAATATCCAAACTGTTTTTCATTGACTAAAAATTTAGTTTCCAAAGTTTAAAACCAGCTACGCTTATACTGACATAGAAGATTTTGACAATGCTTCAAAAACATATTGAAGATACGGTGACCTCACATGAGACTTATTAAATTTATGACGATATATTAATTTGGTTTGAATGCTTATCACACTTAACACATATTTTTGTACTCTAAACGACACAGCAATAATTGTTAAGTTACTTGAATAACAAATTTATTCAAATCACAAAAAATGCATAAATAAAATTATTCATGTCTGTTCATCGTAACTGACATAATATTGTGTTAGATTACTTATATTAGCATTAGAGTGCACTCGTCTTATTAATCGTGTGAGTTAAATAACCTGTGAAGGTCATCCAGTATGGATCAGAGTAATAAATTATTGATTATTAGAACAGAGTAGAGGACACTGAACGATAGATATGTGATTTTTTTTGTCAGTACTCAAAATAAATATGTAATCATGTAATTTTCATAAACCTAATAGTAAACAGAATAAAAATACACTTAGTTTGATAGATACATATATTTGGTTGCGCTATTCGTTTTAATGGGTAGACCAGACGGAAGCAAGTCAATAACCAACCAACAATAACAACGAATAGAGCAATTGACCGTAATATCATTACGCCCCCACAGTTCAAATGCTCAGCATGTATGGTGAGAGAATTCGAACCCGCGACCCACAGGTTGCGAGTTGAATCTCTCAACCACAAGACCGTAGACAAATTAGTTCACATATTAATGCTATTAAACAAAAGTGCTTTACCGTGTATTATTATATTTTTATATATTTATGTATGAACATAAGTACATGGATATTTGCTTTGCTTAATATGTACTTCAAATGTTGTTGTGTTTTTGTTTTTGTCTGTGCATTACCTAATGGCTAAACGCATATAGTCAGTGTCTTTCTGCTTGCACATGTAAAACTAAATTTAAATTCCGTTGTAATTATATTACACGAAATGGGAGTGTTCTTTTCATTACTTGTTCTTTCTGGTGGATCAACGGTAAGCTATCTATTACGGTTCTCGCTTATCAAAATAACTAAATACATTGCTTTAATTAAAATAAATCATTATCTAACAAAGAATGTATTATCTCTGAATGATTGGTTACTTGTTTCTTCTTAAGGTACAGCTTTATCGCAAATGTAAGCTTTGACAGCGAAATAAATTAACATTTATTTTAAAAAGTAAAGAATTACCTTCAAACTAAAAACAAGATTAATTTCGGGGTTTACTTCAACATACCAAGGCGAAGGATTTGGTTTGTTTTGAATTTCGATCAAAACTACAAGACAGCTATCTGTGCTAGCCTTGCCTAATTTAGCAGTGTAAGACTAGAGGGAAGGCAGCTAGTCATCGTCAACTCTTGGCCTTCTCTTTTACCTATGAATAGTGAAATTTACTGTAACCTTATAATGCCCCCACGGCTGAAAGGTGTGAAGGTGGTTTGAATCTGCGACCCTCGAATTTCGGAATCGAGTGCCTTAACCACCTGGCCATGCTGGGTCCCAAGAGAAAGAAAACGATTGGATTTTTATCTTATTCAATTAACTTGAAATCTTTCTTTTTCTTGGATGAACCAGTTGTAAAACTTTCAAGTATTTTGGTTATAATCATTTTTATCCGCTTTTAATTGTAATTCCTAGTACAGCTATGTAGCACATCTAAACAACACCTTTTTTAGGTCTTCTCCCGTTTTACACATAGTATCGTTACCAAGACTGCACCGTACTATCTCTACAAAACCATTCCCCTTTATTACAGTGGAACTGTAAACGACGGGAAGTAATTGATGATCTCAGGGTATTACACCCCGACAAACTGGCAGGAATAATTATCTGCCACAATGTGACATGTATGGTCGTGTTAATTAGCGGAAAAGAACATCTGTTTGATGTTGGAAAAATTGGTTACACGACACTGTATTGGCACAGCTGGATTGTAATATGCTTTACATAAAACTAACAATCTATACTTTTTTGTACATTTAATTTTGATATCAAAAGAATTTAAAAAATATCGTTAGCAGTCATTATTCTTACTAATGCAATTTATGCAGACGTTACTTCATCAAAATGTATGATGCACGTGAAAAAAAAGTCTTTAATTAAAACCAACGTCATGAATTTATTCATTCATAATAACGTCTCAACCATATTAATATATTGATTGCTGCATAAACAGATTTCCGTAAAAAATGAAATTACTCGTCAGTTTTAGTTAGGTGATATGTGCCTTCCAGCACTGTAGCAAATTATTTTGTAAGAATAATTCTACTTAAAGGATCGAACTTACAGAAAAACATCTTTGAAAATTGACAATCTCTCATTTCAGTGTTTTGTGATTTGATTCCTTAAAGAACGTTGCTCTCAGCGAACACATTTAGTGTGTAAGCGTTTAGAATAACAATTAAATAAAATGATTTAATGTCGTGCTTGGTTAACATAACAATTGTGTTTAGAAAAGAGAATATTTTTCGGTAACAGGAAGTTAACAATTGCCAGTCAATAATTATTATTTGATGTTTAATGATGTATGAATAGCTGCTAGTCTACTCTTTGTGTATTTCTCATGTTTAATGATGTATGAATAACTGCTAGTCTAGCCTTTGTGTATTTCTCATGATTCCGAATCAGACATACACCTGTGTACTTAGAGAAGAAAAACTAATACTAAAAAGTCATTTTATGTTTCCAACAGCTGCATCCTTTACATGAATTCACTTCTTCTATTTCGTTAATTCGTTTTCAACTACTAAAAGGTAGATTTTTTACACTTACGTCTCGCAGTTTGTTTTATGTGTGTTAAAATTACCACGTTTGGATATGAGGCAAATCCATCAGCCTGATCTATACTTAATAAAATAAACTAACTGTACAACGGTATATTGGAACGATGTGTAAGCATGTGATAAAGTTACAGTATATCTGTCATCTTATTTTGTTCCCACACTCTAAAGCAATTAGGTTAGTGAAATGTGTAGACAGAGGTTCTTCACGTCGTTGTTTTGACCAGTAAACAAAGGGTTTTTTTCTTTCACCCTCACACTGTACAGTGAATCCAAGTCTATGCTTCGAATTCTGTAGACTTAGAGAATTAATTAATAAGGAATAATAACAACTACACTAGAAGGTAGAAAGAAAATAAACATATCATTAAGTTTGTCATGATTATCAATGATGAACTGGTGCAACTATCAGAGCATTATATTGACAAGTGAAAAATCCAACAGAATACAAAGAGTGTGTAGCCACGTAAAAATTACTAACAAATATAAAAGTATAGATTCATGAATTAAATTTTGTTTTATGGTCACTACAGCAAGTTAGACTGGTGACTTCTCAATAGAAGGTTGACACCACTCGTTATTAAGGATAATCGGTAATTTTAGAAAATATTCCTACTTACATTTTTTGATTGAGAAGTAAATAATATAATCATTATCTAGGATTTAGAAAATACATCTATAACTGCTTTCCTTGTATACTGAAACTGAATTAAACTGCTTGTTATTGCTTTTTGATAAGAAACAAGTGACACGTGAGGTTTGGTAAAGTGGTAAAGTATTAACGAATAGAAAGTTTAATTTCAATAAATTATTGTTATTTTTGAAACAAGGCATTAGGAAATTATTAACATACTAGTCTAAGCAGAGATATCAGCCAGTCTTTTTTCTTCTCATGGTACATGTGGCGAGTAAAAAGTCGCTCAAAATATAATATTGCTTGTTTTTTAAACTTTGCGCAAAGTTACACGAGGGCCATCTGCACTAGCCGTTCCTAATTTTGAAGTGTAAGACTAGAGGGAAGGCAGCTAGTCATCAACACCAGCAACCAACCATTTAGCTACTCTTTTACTAACGAATAACGGGATTGACTGCCACATTATAACGCCCCCACTGCTGAAAGGACGAGCATTTTTGGTGCGACGGAGGTTTGAACCCGCGACTTTCGGATTACGAGTCGAACGCCTTAACCAACCTGGCCATGCCGGGCCTAAAATGTAATATATGCAACAATTTTATTAAGTTTAAAAATTTAATTATATGGGAGTTATTATGCTTAAATCTAAGATCGCCGCTAATATGCTTTTCGATTAGATTCTGAGCACGATTTATTGTTTGGTGTTCATTACTATTTTTCTGAGGTCACCACATATTTTATATGTAAAGGAAAATTGAGTTAATCGAAAGAAAATACATTTATTTAAAGCAAAATTAAAATGAGTTAGGAAATATTCTTATAGAAAATTCCAAGTTTCTGCTAAGATGGTTTCCAATAATAATAAAACTTTTGACCATTTAAATAAAAAGTCAAAGCTATAAAGTTTAAATTAATTAGTATAAATGTGCAGGAGCGTGTAGTTCATATAATTACTCAAGCATAAACTTCAAAGATCGTGAATTAGCAGGAAGTGTTTCATTTAGGTTTTCCAATTTATAAGTGAGAACGACATAAAGACAGGGGTTAAAATGAGTTTCTAGCGAGATTTTTGATGTCAAATTGTCGTCAACTTGTTACCCCCCTAATTTGGCTGAGTTTAGTTGTTGTGAAAAAAAAAATAACTGGCTGAATTTGCATGTTCAAAAAGTGCAGTCTGAGTAGGGGGAATATCTTCAATGCTTCATGAACCTTAAGTAAATGGTATTTATGAAACATTATTCACAAATTTTTATGAGCATTTGCGATTATGTTATACGATAAATACCTGTTTTGTTTGTTTTCGAATTTTTTATGCGAACCAGTACATGAACATTCTACACATTGTTGTCTTTAATTTTGAACGGAAAGACTAGAAGGAATCCAATTAGCTAACGGCATCCACCGACCACTCTAGAACTGTAATTATTTGGTCGAATAGTGAGACCAAACAGTCGGATTTTCATTGACTCGCCTTCTACAGTAAGAAGCGCGTTTCTGTAGCAACGGGGCACCAATCAAAATCTCTTAAGTCAGGGGCCTTAAAAGTCACTCCTTCACGCATAACAGAAACATAACTGTTTAAGACAATGAATGAAAATAAATCGTTAATTCTATGACAGGCTATTGATGTTAATTTTCAATCCATCACTAAATGTACGTTGTTTTTGCGTATGACCAATTATTTCAGATGAATAACGTCAGTATATATGGATATATAAATTTCTTAAAAGCAAATTAATTTATTTCAAATCCAAATGTAGCATAATGCATGTTTGACACGCTAATACTTGTTGTGATCTTTTAGTGATCCTAATGCTCTACACTTCGAAGACGACGTTGTTGACAAAGTTAGCGGTCGTTTCGAACAAGTTGAATGGCCAGCCTTTGATAACGTTCTTCAGAAATACATAAGTCTAGGTATGGGAATTTTCTACACGTTTATAATCATGCACAAACTAAAGTTGTGAAAAGCTTATTAATTGGAATAATGTTTATAGCTTTATGCATACTATAACAATTCATTTCTTTTCGGGATGAGTGAATTATATGAATGAAATTGAACTAACTGAAAATGTTGCTAATCATTATAATTAAATTCGACGTCAAGAAATAAAACGAAAGCCCTTAAAGCATAGTTCCAAGTGAAATATGTAGACATAAATAATTAAGTTAAGTGTTCTAAAAAAATACAGTTATATGCATTATGCAGACAACAGTATGATTCTAGTAAAACACAGGAATCCTTCTATAGTAACGATTTTTAATCTAAATTACTGTGGGTTTGAAAAGTGTCGAATGCACAAATCAAAATACACTAACATTTCGTATTTCTGAAGTTCATTTATTTACATTTCTGAGTAAATTACAAACACTTTAAAGCAAAAAATTATTATTTTTAGTATGATACAGTGTTATCGTTTCAAATACCTGCTGTGAAGACGGATAAGTTATGAACCATACTTACTTGCGTGTAAATTACCCTGTTAAAAAACACATTAGCTACTCTGATAATCAGGTCAATCAATCCTACACTCGGATGCCTCGCTGGTTCTTATCCTATTATTCAGCTCACGCAAGTATGTTAATAAAGTGTGATAACCTTTGTTTCAGTGACACAATAAAAAAGTGAGCTGTTAAGAACAATGTAAGAAACCCGTTATAAAACTGACTATGCTAGTTGTTTTCATGCAGTGTATACATACAGATAAACAGAAGGCTACTACTTCACAATTTTTAGATACCACTAATGTGTCAGAGCTAGATTTCACCAATAAATATTCGTACATTTCTTATCTATTCTAAGTTTAGCTAGCTATTTTTTATCATCAGAGCTTAATGTCATTTATTATAAAAAGGGTAAAATTGATTGATTGATTGTTGCTGAAAAGAAAAACGTTACACAATGACTTATCCGTGTTCTACCTACAGCGGGTATCAAAACCGGATTCTTAGAGTTGTATTCGACAGGTTTATAACTGGGTTACTGAAGAGCGAAAACCTGTGAGAGAACAAATGTGATTGCTCGACATGTCGGTTTTCAGTTAGAATAGCTACACGTGCTTGTAGGCCAAATGAGAAATATCTAATGAGACTATGGCCTGAAACAAACTGAAACTAAGGTAATTATACGCCATCATATAATTAATATTCGACCATAGCATGCATAAAATTATTAATAATATCTCGTTAGTGAATGATCAAAGTTTGTTTGTTTGTTTTGTTTTGAATTTCGCGCAAAGTTATTCGAAGGCTATCTGTGCTAGCCGTCCCTAGTTTTGCAATGTAAGTCTAGAAGGAAGGCAGTTAGTTATTACCATCCACCGCAAACTCTTGGGCTACTCTTTTGCTAACGAATAGTGCGATTGACCTTCTCATTATAACGCCCCCACGGCTGAAAAGGCGTGCGTGTTTGGTGCGACGGGGATGTGAGCCCACGACCCTCAGATTACGAGTCGCCTTAACACGTTTGGCCATGCCGGGCCTTTTTAGATTAATATTGTGAATGCAAAAGTTGAATACTTTGCCTTCTATTTCATATCAGCATATTACATGATAAGGCTTGGGTTATTTTGTTTGATAAAAAAATTTTAAATGTAGGAAGCTGATTAGTTTTGGTTTTTCATTTGATACACAAAAGATTTGTTAGCGTTTCCATGGTGATAGATCCGTATTGTCTATCTACTATAATGCTAAGTTAATATCTATATGAATTTGATTGTTCAGAAAAATCGCTTGTCAGGTAGTTATAGTGCAGAGTTTTTCTTTTCTTTTTCATGTTTTGAAGGCGACACAACAAAGCAGATATAAATTTGGAAAAAGAATCACAAACACAATTAACACAATTAAAATAAGAAACAGAAGCGACCATTTAATGTATAAGTAATCATATATCTAATTTTTAATAAAAATGCAACAGCTCCAGGACTAATGCTTAACAAACACTGTACTTGTACTTATAACTTAAGTCTTCATTTTTCTTTAATGCGTTACATGACACTGGTGTTTAGTTTATTGCTTATTGCATAAAATCTTTGTTAACTAGTAGATAATCTTTTTGTAGGAGTCAAGCCAAAAATTCGTGACCATTATCGTGCACATCAGCTCTCTTTCTGGAACAATTTAATCCCTAAAATACACAGAAGCGGCACTGGAGTATACCCGCACCACAGTTTCCTTGGTAACCCACAGAGTCAAGATGGAGTTCTACCTTCTGACATACTATCTACAACAGCTGATGGTAATGTATACTCGACGGAAGTTTCCAGCATTCCAACCACTTTAAACCTTTTGGGAACATCAAGTGGGCCATCAAGTACTCCACTTGTTGAAACTACTCCAGGAGTTCTTCCAAACAATTCCACTGGCACAACTCAGGCATCTGAACATAGTACTTATTCTACAGCGCTCAGTGTCACCATTGCAGTTGGCTGTTCCTTACTTATTCTGAATGTCTTGATTTTTACTGGAATGTTTTATCAAAAAGATAAAAACAAACTTGAAGCTAAGCTTCAAAAGAACAATCACAAGGTAAAAGGCAAGCTTCACGTCTTGGTTTGGTAATTAGAAATCAGTAGATAAATGAGGTATTTATGTGTTGTGTAATAACCGCTTTAATGTTTCACGATGCAAGGCATACCTACTGTAACCACATGAAGATTAATGACTGTTAATGTGCTATCAGATGGGTTACAGAATTAAATCTCGTGCAAAATCAGATACTTTCGAGCTTCATTACTGTACACTTATTTACACATCTAGCAAGATTAATAATTGTTCCTAATGTCGTTTAACATTTGCTTAAATCATATAATTTATGTAAAATCAAGAGTGGTCAATAAAGTAACTTTATGACTATTGAATAATACTTCGAAAGTGATATTTCTAGCAAAATATGTTGAAGGGCAGCTAACAGCATTTATGTGTGTCTGGGTTTATGAAAAACCACTTTAAAATGTGTGTCTTAACTTCCTGATTCTCATAAACATTTTTTTATTTAACTTCATTTAGCATTTACATTCACTTTTTACTGATGTGTATACAGTTTTAAATAATCTCATTCGCTTGCTCTCCTGACGAACTTTTATTGGAGAACATTTTAAAGTTCAAATGAATTAAAATAATAATTATTTAATTATGTTTGTATGCAGTATGAAATCCTAAATAGGATTAGTTATTTCCGTATAGGTGTTCTTTGTATTCGTTTGCCACGCATTATTTGTATTTAATCAAATTCAGTGATTGTCTCAAAGGAGGATCTCTCTTTGGTATATTTCAAGTTAGCCTCTGTATTTTAATTTTTCTCACGTTCTAGCTGTTGTTGTTTCTGTATAAAGCTAACTTGTTATATTTAACGTATAATGAGACATCAGGATAATTACGAAATGGTTAAAACACAGGTCAAAATGCAGTTTTAGTTACCTTTACTTGAAACAATATTACTGCAATTACATGGCAGGTAAGTGTTATGACAGTTACATGACAAATATCTGTAAAGCGATTTGAGCATCGTCTGCCTTGGTTGGAAAAACGCTAGAACGTGATCACAAGAATAAAGACTTTTACGTTTTGCGTAAAATCAAATACATTTTTTTAAATTTATACTTTATTAACCGTTCAAAATATATAAGTATAGAGATATGATGACCTCTAAAATGAAAACATGCATTAGACAACTGATCATCTCTTTCTATAGAAGGATCCATATTATAGTTGGCTATTACTAACGGCAAACTATTTCATTTTTTTTAGATGAAGGTAACACAAGAGAATGACAACATTGCAGGAATTCAGCGCAAACAAGTGTCTCGTGTACCTCCTCTTTCACCTTCTAGTCAGGACCTCCCCCCACCTCCTCCTGCTCCTTCACCCACACCTCCAAAGGTACCGCCCAAATCCGTTTACAGTCCCCAAGAAGAAAAACCGATGCCCGAAGCTCAACCTCTGTTACATCATGGCTGCCAAAGGGTGGCGCCTCCTTCTAGACCCAATACAGAGGAGATGAGAGTGTAAGATGTGTTGATCAGCTATTAGATATTATGAACGTTTACGGTTAAGACATGTAAGCTAACTTTTCGTGACTCAGTTCTGGAAAATAATTTTTACTGATTTCACAAACGCATTAATTCAGGGCCTTCAGTTTGACCTTATTTTATGGAATTTCTTCTGTATTCTGAATATGACGACAATAATGAATATCAATAATTCTCTTTGAGTTGATTTGAATCAATTGGTAGACTGGGTATTTCGTTTTATTTTGGAATCAGCAACATGTAAAAGGTTTTTTCAATAAATCAAATATTGTTTGCCATGACAGTTTTTTTAATCAGAAAAATTAACACGTATGTACAGTTATAAAACCATTTTTATTACTGAATTGATGCTTCACAGAACACTGATGGTGCCATCACTTTAGGTAGGCTAGCCCTAAATCTGTATTTCTTGTACAATAGCACGAATACTGATTATTGTATTTAAATATGTTAAAAAGAAATAAAAAGAGAAATAAGTATTTGAAAACTTTAGGTATTGTAATAGTGACGTTAATATAAAAAATAATTAAGTCCAAAATGGATTGCTGTTGTGTTTAAAACTACTAACGAGAATGGTTTATACGCAATATTTTCAGATACACAATGTATAAACAAAAACATGCTAAATTAGTAGTTAGAATACTAAATTATGGGACTGAGATTTGGTTTCTGTCTCATTAGCGCCAAAAAAAACACCACTCTGCGTTTTTTGGGAATCATGGGTGCCTTATAAGTGCGATGGTCAACTTCACTTAGTGATATGACTACATTAACTCAATAAATGATGGCGAAAGGTGGTGACTAGTCACCTTTCATATAATCCATTAGTTCAAAATTAGAGATGGCTAGTATATTGAAGATTTGCTCAAAATCCAACGAAATAAGAAATATAAATTCCTCAACTTTTTTTTAAAATAACTTTTCTTGGATAAATAAGGTATATACATTTAAATATGCACATAGTGTTGTAGCAAACATGAAAAAACTAATAACACTAAATATCATTATATAGCTGTTTCGTTAGCTTTGCTGCTTTTGTAAGTATCATAGGTTTTTAATATCGGTGTCCCACGCCATTCAGTTTAATAAAATGTCTCAAACGGGATTAATGATCCTATTTCAGTTCGAACTTTATAAGTAGAATATCTTTATTAATTTGAGACTTATGTAACTATAATATCGGACACACAATACTTATTTTGATAAGTTAACTAAAAGCAGCATTTACACATCAGCTAATTAAAAGATAACGTTTATTTTTACCAACGTTTCACCTTTATGGATTTTTTAGGGCTAATACATAAAATTCAAATTTATAAGACATGTTAATACTAATATTAACGTACATTCCTTATTAAGTTTAGTTTTATTGATCAGATTGTTTATGCGCAAATTGTACTTTAATTTTTAAGCTAGGCTCGGGTGTTTCGATGGTGTCGTTATGTATACGTCTCATCCCGCCCCTTCCCAAAGAAGACCGAAAATTTGACAAAACGTGCCAAATAAGAATCACCCTCGTGTGACGAAGTTCTAAAAGCGGGTTTTCAGCGTTGCAGATCCGAGATCTGGCATTGGTCTTTTTATTTCTGGCTTTCCTAGAATACCATGTTTGAAACTATGTTCGTAACTTCATTACTAGCTAGGGGGTGTACTTTCCAACTTTGCTCAAAACTTTTATATGCAAAAACGGCTCTTCTGGGCCCAGAAAACACTTCAAATAGAAGAGCGAACAACGTTTCGACCTTCTTCGGTCATCGTCAGGTTCACAAAGAAAGGGTTACTGGTCGGAAGCTGACCACATGTTTGGGAGGGGTTGTATAATTGAGTGTTGCAATGTAGAGGGCGCGGTTTGAATATATAATTTTGTCTATAATATTAATATAGGTATAATGGTGTTCCTTTATATTGGTTTATTTTGGGTTTAAGTTGTTGTATAAGTAAGGCTTCTTTAATTTTTCGTTTGTTTATGTTTGTTTCTTTATTTAGTATTTTAGTGTTTTCTATGGTTATGTTGTGTCCATTTGACTTGCAGTGTTCGAAAACGTGTGAAGGTGACTTTTTATGTTCTTTGAATCTGGTTTCCATTTTTCTACTTGTTTCTCCTATATAGAAGTCGTGGCAGTTATCACATTGTATTTTATAAATAATGTTGGTGTGGTGTTTGTCAGTGTAGTTCTTACATAGTATAGACCTTAGTTTTGTGCCTGGTTTTTGAATAAATTTAGTGTTAACTGGAATGTTATATTTTGTTACTAGTTTTTGCCAAATGTTGGTTATTTGTTTGCTGATGTCAGGAATATATGGTATACAGCAGTATATGGTTTCGTGATTTTTTGATTCGTGAGATATATTTACTTTTGTTGGTTGATTTTGCTTTCTGTCTAGGTGTGTGCGTATAATGTTTTCTACGGTTTGTGGAGGAAACTTATTAATGTTGATGAAGTGTTGTTTTATTTTATCTAATTCATCGTTAATTTTATCTGGTGAGCATAGTTTTATGGCTGTGTTTATCTGGTTTCTTAGTATGTTGAGTTTTTGTTTTGTTTCATGTGCTGAGTCCCAAGGAATGTATAGTCCAGTATGGGTGATTTTTCGGTGGATTTCTGTTTTGAATTGTGTGTCGGTTCTTATAATTTTGAGGTTAAGAAATGATATTTGATTGCTTTCTTCCTGTTCACATGCGAAGTTAATGTTGGGATGTATAGAGTTAATGTGAGTGAAAAAGTTAAGTATGTGTTCTGTAGATTCGAATCCCGCAACCGTGTCATCTACATATCTGTACCAGTATAGTGGTGGATGTAATGCTGTATTAATTGCTTGTGTTTCAATTTGTGTCATAAAAATATTGGCTAGAACTGGCGATACTTATACAACAACTTAAACCCAAAATAAACCAATATAAAGGAACACCATTATACCTATATTAATATTATAGACAAAATTATATATTCAAACCGCGCCCTCTACATTGCAACACTCAATTATACAACCCCTCCCAAACATGTGGTCAGCTTCCGACCAGTAACCCTTTCTTTGTGAACCTGACGATGACCGAAGAAGGTCGAAACGTTGTTCGCTCTTCTATTTGAAGTGTTTTCTGGGCCCAGAAGAGCCGTTTTTGCAAATAAAAGTTCTCAACAAGTGGGTTTCTCGACATCACTGATTTGCTCAAAACTACATGAAGGCTACCTACGTTAGTCGTCGCTGATTTAGCAACGTACGACTAGAATGAACGCAGCTAGTCATTTCACTCAATTGGACTACTCTTTTACCACTGAGCAGTGGGATCGACTGTCACATTATAACGCTCCCATAGCTGAAATTGCAAACATGTTTAGTGTGATTGGAATTTCAACTCGTGACCCTCAGATTACGAGTCGGGTGGCTTAACCACCTGACCATGCCGGGTCCACAAGTTAGCGGAACCGTTACTTAAATTGATAAAAAGAAAAAGCACGTCACGTTCTTTATTTGTCCACATGAAATGTTCTGTGATCCCTTAACCGATGCTAATCATTACATCAAGGAGAATGTCACGAGTTTGTTACTTAACCGATGTTAATCATTACATCAAGGAGAATGTCACGAGTTTGTTACTTAACCGATATTAATCATTACATCAAAGAGAATGTCACGAGTTTGCTATATGTGGTTCCACCTACTTTGGGTAACATCTATAACAAAAATATGTTTGTTTTAGTTAATGACTTTACAGTGTCAGACCAGTACTTATTCCACGTTTTTCTTACTTTTTTTAATGGTTTGTTTTAAATTTTTTTTAACTTTAAAGTGTTTTCATTAAAAATAGTACACATTTTTAATTGGACAATGATAATCAAAACACAAGGTCAGACTCTTAAAGTGGTAGGACTACATCTGAAAACTCCGTGCTTTTCAAATGGTCAGTTTTATATTAGGTTTTCAGGAGTAGGACCAACAAGAAATATCTTTCTTTTCATCCAGGAAGAAGGAAACCTCCGAATGTAGTCCGTCAAAACCCGTTCTGAAGCTGGAAAGAGGGATTAATAAAAATAATAAATTAATGTAATTGTAATACCATTCATGTACTGTTGGATAAAGTAGGGGCGTATAAAGTGATTGTAGGGTAAATTGTGTTAAATAAATTATTCATATAAATACAAAATCCTGATTTATTTCATTATTTCAAGCTCTATGTTCATTTAGTAAACCCCCGGGAGTAGGATGAGTGCCTCAGCTTGTTGTATAATAAAAGTAATTTTATTTATAACAGTATCAAAATAAAATTACGTTACAGTGCAGGACCTGGGTGCACATAAAATTCTCAATATAAAACAGTGTGCTCACAAACTCTCACAACATTAACTTTACGGAAATGCAGGCACTTAGTTTCCTTGCAGAACCGAGTAAAAGCCTCGATCTCTGTTTGTCTACTTTTAGTTGTTTATATTCTATTACTTTTGTTCATTAATAACCTTTAGCGATTGCGGTTATTGTTATGACAGAAGGATTTGTAGAATACTAAATATTAATCTTTAGTTACACATTGGCTATTGTACCACACAAGTGGTTACCTGTTAAAACAGGCCTAGATCCATTTCCCTGATTGGATTATTGTGATTCAATTTTGTTTCTGTAATATCACTTCATATAATAATATTATGATTTTTGTCTTGTTTTTCTTAAAACAACATTTTTATATTTTTCTTTTCTCCACTCATAAAATTATGTATTATGTAATCATAAGTTTACATTCGTCATATAATGGTGGACTACAATGGCCTCCCCTTGAAATGCATTCGACGAGATCTGGTCAGACATGATATCAAATCCCAATTTTTATAATGGGTTTGGTAAATACAGGATTTTTTCTTGATTTTAGTAACATATACTCATAATAGGTGTTGTGCACCTACTGTAGTCTCTTAGAACTTCTTATTTTACGTTATATGCGATATCAGATCCAATGTTAGCTATTTTAATGTTCTAGCAAGTTTTTCAATTTACTTTCCTTTTTTTAACCTTCATTTATACTACAAACTCTCAGAACTACAAAATGATCTAATTTATTCAGTCGTAATTGCTTATTTAAGTGTTAGAGTCCATTACAGTAGCTGGTAACAGGAAATTACTTGGCCAGTTCAAAATTTTGCTGTAACTGAAAATTCACTTTCCTTGCTTCCAATGGTACAAAATACGTACTACTCGAACTAAGTCCACTTGTTTTCTAATTTCATGCTTGGTCGAAAGGGCTGCTAGTCCATTCGACGTGTTTGCGTCATGGTTGATTTCAAATACCTTTTAACCAATTATGATTTAGAAAACTTGTTTCTCATTTAGCTGAAATGGGTAAACCTAGCAGAATTCTCAGTGAGAATTGACTTTTTCTTGTACATGTATTTCAATATACTTCATACTATCACTTTTCACCTTTCGTGAAATAGTTTGCAATTGACCTTCAAGTTATATTGCGCTGACTCAGTTACGTCGGTCTCTAAAAAGCTGTTTTATAAAGTTGGTGCTTAACGCATTGTTTCAATAAGTCACTTAGTTTATTTTTCAATAAATCTGAAACGCAGTAAGGGAACAGTGTAATAAGCTACCTTTTTATATTGAAATATTTCCTCCACGGATTCAATTATTGTGTTAATAGTTTTACAAAGAAATTGATTTGGAAATTTTCTCTGGGTCATAGATAGTTTCTTCACATACAATTTAAGAATAGTGTTTTCTTTCATAATCAAATCTGTTGTTCTTCTAAAAGTATTCAAATTATTTCTGCAAGTTTGTGTTTTATTCACCAATAATTTTGCAATAATGTTGATAAAGAAAATATTTTGTTGTTTCTAATTAACTGTTTTCATATAAGACATTATGTCACAACACAAGACAACCCACAAATATGAAATTGGAAAATATTTCGCTATAACAAAGCTGCATCAGGCTACACACTATGTCCATAGAGGAGAAATCTTGACCCTGATTGCAGAGTTACAAATCCAACGATTTATTGTATTTCTACCAGAAGATTTTCATTTCAGAACGCGAATTGTTTCATTGGTTTTACTTAGGATGTTGTCTTCAAAATGGTATTGCAATCCACCAACAATATCTATCTACTTTTCCATCTCCTATCATTTAATATCTTCATTATTAAATTTAAAATTTTTTTTTATCAATCATTTGCTTCAATTCAATGAATGTTGCTGCCTCAAAGCGATACTTGACTACATTACTCTATGCTGCTCTTTATTTTTAATTTGACTCCACGGTTATACTCTGATCGGTAAAAGTCCTCCAAGAATAACATTATTTTCTCCAGTTTTACCTAAAGAATCTAAGATAAAAGATGATATCTTACGTCTTATAACGACAAAAGTCCAAGGAGATGGTATTTGATACCGACCTTACCATCTTCAGTCGTAAATGATTAAGTAACTGTAATAAACTGAATAATAATTACCGTGTCTCATGTGTGACTTATTATGCATAGTCACTCGTATTCTACAAAGTAGAAATACGAAATATTTCTCCTGAACCAAACTACAGCTAGAAACAAATGAAATATAGTGTAACGGATAATAATTATGAAGGCCAACTTCAAGTGAAGAATTATTCATGAATATGTTTTGGAACATACAAAGATAAAATAAAAGAGCTGGATATATATAATAAACTGGAGAAACTTTACTTTTGGCGTACAGTCACATTTCATGGAGAGCTGTTAATCATTATCATGAGTAAAACTGAAGGAAAAAATCGAGAGGCAGACAAAACGCTTACTTTGTTCGGTTACATTAGAAAATGGATTGATGAATTGGTGATGAAATGTTTGAACTGGGAAAGTTAGTGCGGGAAGCAAGGAATAGAGCACAAAGGAGAACCATAGTTTTCGATCTCTTAGACTGGGAAAACACCATGATGGATTGACTGATGTCTGGAGTACAGTAAAGGACAATGTAATTATGCTTGGACTTTCTAGAAACAGTTATCACGAGCCACGGTCTTGTCAGAAATCAATTCAATTAGTTCCCTGGATATCCTTTTCCAGAGAGTGCTTATAGATTTCTTGTGTTATAACTATTCCAAATAATATTACACAACAAGCTCAATGATGCTCAAATATCCAGTGAGCTTCGTAAAACTTCAATTTTCGGACATGAAAAGATTCTCGTTACTTCCATGAAAAACAATATTTTGAGTTCCATAAATCATTATCAGAATAGCTGGCAAATTCACGTTCTTTTCTGTAGTCAAGCGCAGATTTCTCGTAAGAACAAATTTGTCAATTTTCAGTCAAAATTCTAAGACTGTCTACTGTTGATAAGTTTCCAGATGATGTGCTAATGAGCCATGTCAACGTAAAAATGGTAACACATTTTTGCAATCAGTTTTCCACCATTTGATGAGGGTGAGAAGTTGGTTGGATCTGAAATATTCCAGAAAATTAAAAGACTGAATCGCGTATTAGAGCATATTAAATCCCTTGATAGGTAATTTCTTTTTCTTTTCCAAGTTATCGTATAAAATATCTTTATGTGTCGTTTTTTTCTCTTGTTGTTTTTGGGAAAGGCAAATGTTTATAAAATTACTAGTCCCCTTTCTTTGTACCAATAACTACAGTGCTCTAATTTGATTTTATAGCTATATACACATGTATCAACTAAAACAGGTATTTACACGTGCATTTTCACTTTCGTTTTGCATTTCTTTACTCATTAAAACTGTTCTGTCGTAGCAAGTTGTAGTTTCCTTAATTTCTGACACAGTGTAACTAAAATGTGTGGCAGAAGTGTTTTCTTTAAAGTTTGGAAACATCAATTCTTTACAAGTCCTAATTTCAGTCTCTTCACTTTCTTTTTAACATTATTTGTATTTTAAATACACCAGTGTTCTCGCATTCCTTTTCCAATAATAAACACAAGAAAGACAGTTCCGTCTGTCAGTTAGGTGTTTTTTTATATACGTCAAAGTCAATCTACTTTAAGTGAACACTCATGTTCTAATTTTAAGTATCCCTCGCTTTTTACATATTTTAATTTTATGCCTTTTTCGATTAATTGGTTTAGTTTGTTTTGAATTTAATGCAAAGTTACACAAGGTCTATCTGCACTAGACGTCCTTAATTTAGCAATTAGCCAACTCATGGACCACCAACGAATAGTGGGATTAACCGTAACTGTATAATGCAACCACGGCTGAAAGGGCTAGCATGTTTTTTGAAACAGGGATTTGAGCTTCGACCATCAGATTGCGAATGGAGTGCCCTAACCACCTGGCCATGTCGGACCCTACGTAATTTGATAGTCGCAAGCTCGAATCCCATCTCGGAACAAGTTTGACCTTTCTGCCATAGTAGCATGATAATGCTATGGTCAGTCGTACTACGCATTGGTAAGGATTAGTCCAAAAGTTTTCGAACTGTGATGTTGACCAATTGTCTTCGCTGTAGCCTATAACTTCACAACAAGAGACAGCTAGAGCAAGTAGCCCTCATCTAGATTAGTGCGGAATATAAAAACCATTTCATTTATTTTCTTCTATTTAAGTCTATATTATATATACTGTCATCTGAACTTAACTACAGACATGCTGTAATTTTAGACTCCTTATTAGACCTAGCTACTTTTATATGTCACGTGAATTTATTTTGTTTATTAAGTTTATATACTGGTATAGAACATGCGTTTATATCTTGAATTTAGACTTTAGTTACATGCCAACACTTTCATTTTGATAACTAGTATTAAATAATCTGGATCTTCTGTCTAGTCGAAAAGATCAGTCTTAACACAAAAATCTGGGGCCTTATGACGCTAAAATCGGGTTTCGATACCTGTATAGGCAAAACACATATAGCCTGTTATACAGCTTTACACTTATACCAAACAAAAGCTGTGAAAAAACAATTAATAGCCTATGTTTCATATTAAATTAAAAGAACACATGATGAAAAGGTTTATCCTCTTTGCTTTATTGTAAAAATTAGCATGAATGTGATGTAATTCCGAGTATTTTTATACTGTGAATTATAATTTCACAAGGATAGTAAATAAGAATGCGTTATATTATGTTAATCACACCGTTTTTGTTAGTTCCAGTAACAGCTATACCTTTCACTCTCATCATATTCGCGAGGATAGAACGAACATAGTAGCCTTTATAACTTATAATTTATGAGTATTTTTGCTTGTTTTCTAAAACACTAAAGTTCACGTTTTTAAGTTATCAAGTACCTTTTAACATGATAAAAGGGGTCAGTATGTAAATGTTAGGAAAAATAAGAATATGGAATATGAGAATCGGAAAACAAGTATTGGATAAAATAAACAGTTTGCGGTGTTTTTACTTAAAAATTAAAAAAGGATAATTTCAAGGGTTACTAGCCCTTATAAAAACAGGTTGCATATGACAATAGAGTAATGTGTCATTACACAAGCAAATCACGGAGACATAGGTAACGTCTTAAATCTTTTTATTAAGTTAACAGTAAATTCCCAATCGTTCAACAGTACAATGCTGTCACAGTACATTATGGCTAAATGATTTGTTATATATAATACAGTCCGGAAAAGGAATAGTGAATAAAATTGCCCGAGGAACCAAAATCAATATCTCAGTAAACATTACATAAAATAATTTAAAATAATATCACTCTTATAAAAAAATATGAACTGTAAGAGCACAAGTTATTCCAAAAACGAATTGGCGATAGAAAGAAAAAATACTTTAATCTTTAGATATATGAGTTTGTTGTAACGCTATACAAGATTTGCATGATTGCTATAAGAAATGAGCGAATTGCTTTCACAGTGAGATGGGCACTTTCCAGCACGATATAGACATTTTAAAGAATGAATTTGGTTTACTATCATAAAGCGTACAGTAACACAAGAATGAATCCTGTTTACTATCATAAAACGTACAGTAACACAAGAATGAATCCTGTTTATTGTCATAAATCGTACAGTAACACAGGAATGAAACCTGTTTACTATCATAAAGCGTACAGTAACACAAGAATGAATCCTGTTTATTGTCATAAAGCGTACAGTAACACAAGAATGAATCCTGTTTACTAGCATAAAGCGTACAGTAACACAAGAATGAATCCTGTTTATTATCATAAAGCGTACAGTAACACAAGAATGAAACCTGTTTACTATCATAAAGCGTACAGTAACACAAGAATGAATCCTGTTTATTGTCATAAAGCGTTCAGTAACACAAGAATAAATCCTGTTTACTATCATAAAGCGTACAGTAACACAAGAATAAATCCTGTTTACTATCATAAGCGTACAGTAACACAAGAATGAAACCTGTTTACTATCATAAAGCGTACAGTAACACAAAAATGAAACCTGTTTACTATCATAAAGCGTACAGTAACACAAGAATGAATCCTGTTTACTGTCATAAGCGTACAGTAACACAAGAATGAATCCTGTTTATTGTCATAAAGCGTACAGTAACACAAGAATGAATCCTGTTTATTGTCATAAAGCGTTCAGTAACACAAGAATGAATCCTGTTTATTATCATAAAGCGTACAGTAACACAAGAATGAAACCTGTTTACTATCATAAAGCGTACAGTAACACAAGAATGAATCCTGTTTACTATCATAAGCGTACAGTAACACAAGAATGAATCCTGTTTATTGTCATAAAGCGTTCAGTAACACAAGAATGAATCCTGTTTACTATCATAAAGCGTACAGTAACACAAGAATGAATCCTGTTTATTGTCATAAAGCGTACAGTAACACAAGAATGAATCATGTTTATTGTCATAAAGCGTACAGTAACACAAGAATGAATCATATTTACTAACAGTTTTCCACTAGTACAGCGTTAGGTCAACATATTTACAACGCTAAAATCAAGGGTTCGATTCCTCTCGGTGGACTCAGCAGACAGTCCGATGTAGCTTTGCTATAAAAAACACATACTTTACTATCATAAAACATACAGTAACACAAGAATAAGTTCTATTCGCAATCATAAAGTGTATAATAACACAATAATGTATTTTTTTTATTACCATAAAGCATACATAGTAACATAAGACTGTAGTCTATTTACTATCGCTAAACACTGTTGCCTCTAATTATATGAGGTTAAACTCCTTTAATCTATGATCAGGACGCTTAGATGGAACACTTATGTCATGAAAAGCGACACGTCAGACATTTAAAACTAGGCCAGTGTTTCTACATGGCATGGATAATGAAGCAAGTGTTGTTTTTATTACTTCCTCTCCTCACCTGTAAATTAGCCTAATTGCACACACTACGTGTGTTTAGCGGTCTTAAAATCCAAAGACTACTTACGAATGTTGTTTTTTTTAAATTTATTAAGATGTTGACATCCTTTTCAGAAGTTTGTTACCACGCATTTCATTCTCATCATTTTACGCGTGAACAATGATTGAAAAAGTCGTTCCAAGGGATAGTGAGGAAGTTTCTCACATTATTATAATAGAACACTTTTAATTTTTCATTCTTTGATCCCCTATCAGTTTATAAGTAAAATCTTGGGATCAAAAATGCATTTATATTAGATAGTTTAATGACCTCTATTCTATTGACGTTGTTCGGAAGAAACGTTTTGTCCTGAAGCACAGATAATGACCTACAGTGCCTTGCAAAAGTATTTTCCCTACAAATAACGACACATTTTGATGAAATATAAACGACGAAAACATTTCTTTGATGAGCACATTTTTATTCAAAATCTTAATAACGAAAGTTAACTTAACACTGTTATATGTGAAGGAGGTTGAATGTAAGCAAAACCTGCAAAGAAAATAAATAAATTGAAATTTCCTAAATTGTATGAGAAGTCAACCACTTAAGTCAGAACTTGATGGAAGCACCTTTGGCAGAAATACTGCTGTAAATATGATTTAGATACGTCTCTATCATCTTTGCATAATAAAATGGTGTGATTTTACCTATTCTTTCTCGCAAAATTGCTCCAATTTTGACAAGTTCGTTAAAAATCGTTGGCAGACTGAAATAATTAAGTCTCACCATAAATTTTCTAGTGCATTTAAGTCATAACTTTCATTCGGTGACAAGAGAATATTCAATTACTTTTATCTCTCTTTTTTGAAACCTCTTCAACGTGACTTTGCTCTTGTACTTCAGGTCATCGTTCTGATGAAACATGAATTTTCAACCAAGTATCAGAGTCTTGTCTAACTCAAGCACGCTTTCCTCAAGGATTCGCCTGTACTTTATCCTGCCCATCTTCCCACCTTCTCCTCACACCTGGCAAGCCTTCCAGTACCTGTTGATAAGTAGCATCCTCACAACATGATGTTGCAACCTACATTCTTGACAGCTGAGATGATGTTGACTGGTCGATGTGCTGTGTTGAGCTTGCGCAATCCATAACTCTTTCAAGTTAGATTTTAAAAAAATCATTTTTGTCTTATCCAATCACAAAACCTTCTGAAGCATGTCTACAGTATAATTTACATGTTTTGCCACAAACTCCACACGAGATTTAAAATTATTCCTTTCCATTAATGGCCTCTTTTTTGCTAGTCGCTCACGTAAGCCACCTTTGTTTACGGACTAGGATATTGTCGATGTATGAATATTGACACCCATCTCAAACATAGAAGTTTGCAAATCTTTTAAAGTCACTGATCATCACTTCTTGCCCGGCTGCTCAGTTTAAAAAGGCGACCTGATCTGGATAATGAGTGAGCGCTATGAGAATAAGTTTGTTTTTGTTTCGCGCAAAGTTACTAGAGGGCTATCTGTGCTAGCTGTCCCTAATTTAGTAGTATAAGACTAGAGATAGCCAGTCATCACCAGCCACCGCCAACTCTTAAACTACTCTTTTACCAACAAATAGAGGGATTGACCGTGACATAATAACTCCCCGACGGCTGAAAGGACGGGCATGTTTGGTGCGACCGGGTTTTGAACCCACAACCTCAAATTACAAGTCGAACGCTTTAACCCACCTGGCCATGCCGGGCCTTGGTATGAGAAACGTTCCACTTCTTAATGATGGACTTCACCATACTCAAAAGGAAATTCAGCGACTTTAAAAACTTCTTGTAATCTTCTCCTGATCTGTACATCTCTACCACTTTATACCTGACTTGTTTAAATAGTTTCTTGCTCTTCATGGTTGGTTTGTCGTATCATTATATGAATTGTGGCTTGAACAGACACATTTATTCTGAACTCTAAGTTAAACCACTTTGATTACACTTAGCAGAGACCATAACACTAATTTTTCTACCTCTCGCATTAATATTTTACATCTGCACTTATTTAGACTTGCTTTAGCAAAGAGAGTTAATATTTATACAAATAGAAATATTCCAATTCATTTTGAAAATCTAAGTTACTTACATAATTTCAGTGTTTGTTTGTTTGTATATTCTTCTCAGTTTGGTGTAAACTGTGTAGATTTTAAATATAATGTTTCATTTGAAAGCTTCACGATTACATTCTCAGATAACAATAAAATGTAGAAACTCTGCAGTGGGATGAATTTTTGGTAAAACACTGTAAATTAGCAATACAAAATATTGTATACAGCAAATTTATTAAACAATGTATAATGTCGTACATGCTACAATGTTTTATCTCAATCATATCCTCTTTCAGACATAAAGAATTATTTTCACTTCCAATAAAACTGGGTAAATAAATTCAAGCAGTTTTCAAATATTCAACTCATAAACCTAGTGTAATAAGAGTAGAAATGTTTTAAGAAAAATAATTAAACCATAAAGTACTATAATATTTATATTTATATATTTATATAATATTTATATGTGAACATATAATTCAAATGTTAGTCAGAGCAATTTTTATCATAAATATTTCGAATATCCAGTTTCCATAAGTTTTTTTTAAGTAACAAAAATACTTCTAGAAATTTTACTGTGCACCCTCTTATTGGTTAGCTTTGGAAGGAACACTAGCTTTCTAAACGAGCATTAGCACAAACATCGACTCTCAAACGAACACAATCTTGGAAAATGGGCACTGTTTTTCGAACGAACACTAGTTTTGAGAATAACGCTAATTTCTAAATCAAGTTCTTGTCTTTCAAACAAGAATTAACTTAAAATAAGCATAAGTTGTTCTACTAAACAATAAGTATATGACAAATAACTTTGAATAATTCAAAAAAAATTACCAAGTAAAATCACACAATTTGTCTGTTTTTGCTTGAAACTTAATATGTCAGATCATTGGATATCCTTTAAACCATGGAGCCCTGCAAGTATTTGTATTAAAATGAATTACTCTCATCAATATGTTTTAAAATGATCATTTATACTTCTGTGATGTGTTCTAAAAACCATGTGAAAGAAAGCATTTAAGTTGAAAAAACATTCGGATCCTGAGAAGTAAACTGTAGCTGGATATTCACGGTTAAAGAGAGTTTCTTTCTGATGCAATTTATGTTTGTTGTTAAGCACAAGATTACTTATGGTTATCTAAGCCCAATTTTTAGTTTTATAATTTACAAAACACACTGCTGTGACAAAGCTTTGGAGCTTATTTATAATTGTTTTGGACGAGGTTTTAGTTTTTTACATTAGCGTGTGTATGAAATTAAACACCATAACTAAAAATTACTCTAGTTTATTGTAATCATAAAACAAAAGCAATGATTATATCTTAGAATTCTGTCTTTTTAAGCCAATTGCAAAAGGACGAAAAGCATAAAAAGCAAAATTATAACATTCTAGTTACGCCAAGTAAACGATTCATTAAGCTGTTAAAAACATACTTTGAACTTCCTGTATATCCTAAGGTCATATCTTACTCGTGTAGTTAAATTAAAGAATATATTTGCTATATGCTTTAGCTGATTAATATTTTTATATTGGACAGGAAACGCAGCAAAAAAGTCAGCATGTGTGATGATGTATAATTTAGTATTGACATAAACGTGGTGTTCAAAGTTCTATATGGTTCTTAACATTTTCCGCTCCAGTGTCAGTCACTCTAGGTTTTACTGAATGAAGTAGACACCGTGTCTTCTCGTCCTCCAGGTTCAACGGTAATATGCCAAGGTCTTGATGGCTATCTGTGATAGTGTATGTTTTTTTGTTGTTTTTTTTATACTGCTAGCTTCTTCCAAGAGTTACGGTTGAAGAAGCACATTAGTCTAGTCGATAAAGATCGTTTCTAGCCATATGGAATACGGTTCCTTTTCGCTATCGATAGAAATCGTAAAGTTATGGTGTCTGCCTTGTTATTGATCATGTCTCATGGCACTTATAGTGAGAAAGCTACATTTACTTTCCTTTTACACTGCCTTAGGAGTTAAGATGAAATTGAAGATTTCAAAAACTGAGTGAACCGTATGCAATTTATTTAGCAAATTGAACTATCTATACATATTAGAATTATTTAATGATTTCAAGTTTTAGTAGAAAGACTCTGATCACGTGTGATCGATCCATCTTAAATCACAATAACGTTATTTTCATTCTTTTGTTTATATTTGATTTCCAGTATGAAAAGTTCTGATTCTTACTTTGATAATTAACGACACTCACTGCGGAACTTTATAAGAAGAGAATGAAGATCAGTTACAAAAATATGAAGCATAGTTGTGGTTTTCTCTGTGTTTGAATTTGCCATTTTAATCTATTTTAACAAGAAAAACAAGAATGTATGAATATCTGTGTGTGTGTTTTTCGTATATCAAAGCCACAAAGGACTATCTGCTCAGTCCACCGAGGGGAATCTAACCCCTAATTTTAGCGTTGTAAGTCCGGAGACATACCGCTGTACTAGCGGGGGGCAAATCTGCGAATAAGATTCCACGTGTCGACTTTCGATAAAATAAACCCCCTGATAATACTGACAAAAACATTTTCACACCTAATCCAACAATACATTATTTCGTGTAACCCTACAAATGTAGCAAAGACTACAAGATACGAACTTATACTTATGTCGTGTAGTACATTCTGTATCAAGTTATTAAGTCCTGCTGTTTCTGATAATAGTCCAGTTTCATTATAGATCAGTTTATACACGAAACAAGTTGCGTTAAAATTGGGAAAAAAAAAACTATGAAATGTGTAAACTTCAGGCATTTATTTATTGTGTTTTATTTAACTTCATTTCATTATCAATGTACTGTTACAGACAAAAAATAAAAGCTGCAAAATAAATGAAACAAGAATAAAAACAATAATAAAACTTGAAACACTTTCGTTATTTAGAAAATTACCATAAACATTTAACATTGAAGTGCTGCTAATTGCGTACAATTAAGTTGTTCTATAGATGTATATTATGCTAATATATTATGTTAATATATATTACACGATAGTGTACCCGGTAGAGGCAAGCGGTACGTTTATAGACTTAAACCTCTCAAATACATCGTCTATTTCTCTGCGCTTTTCACTGAGGAAACAACAGTAATATAATATTAATTTTCATTCGTGCAAAAGTATATAAATTCAACTGCTTCAAGACGCGTGTAATGAGTTATGTAATTCGTTATATAGAGTATAAAAACTTAAAATATTAGTGAAAGTTATTGAACAGTATCACAAAGAAATGGTAGTTTAGGATTATCAGTTATGCAAACCAGAAGATGTTTTTTTATAAAATCTAGAGAGCTGTTAAATATCTTAATAACAAAAAAAGTAAATACACATAAATAGTTGGTAAATAACGACTTACGTAAGTTACGTTGACAGCTTGTTTCATTAAAATTTGGAAAAATACATTAAACAAATGCTGTGGCCCAGAATTGAAGAAAGCTTTTCCAAGAAATATCTTACTTACAAAAGTTTATCATATATTTGTTTAGATTAGGCATGGGTAGGTGATTAGGGACGTTCGACTTGTAAACTGAGGGACACGTACTCGAATCCTCATCACACCAAACACGATCGCCCTTTCAGCCGTGGGTACGTTATAATGTAACAATTAATCCCACAGTTTGTTGGTAAAAGAGTAGCCCAAGAGCTGGCGGTAGATGGTGATTACTAGCTGCTCTGCTTACCACGGGTATCGAAACCCAAATTTTAGCGTTGTAAATCCGCAGACATGCCGCTGAGCCACTGGGAGGCAAGACCATGGCCGTCTCTAATTTTGATATATGAAGAGTCTACTTTTAACGACATTTTCGAGATTTACTGTCACTCTTCTAACGCATGCACAGCTAAAAGTACGAGTTGTATTTATTAGTACGAGGTATAGAGCATGCAGTTTATAAATCTAAAAACTATGGTAGGGTTAATTATACTAAAAAGTGATTAACTTTGTATAGTTCAATAAAGGACTTGAAACTATGTATTTCGGGTTGTGATTTAACAAAAATCGTGTCATAAAATTTGTTTTGAGTTCAGTTATGAGAATGCGTGGTATCAAATGAGGTTTGATTTTAGCCTTCAGATTATCATGAATCGATTAGCTGATTAGCCAGGTAAAAATAAAGCAAAAACAATTTACATAAAACTTAAATTACAACAATTTAATTAGAGCTATGGTATGTATGCAAAAAAAACATTCTTTTAAACATTTTACAGTTTAAAATGTTCTCAGTAAGCACATTCACGCTTGTAAGTGAACTTTACAGTTTACCACTTAATAGAAAACATTTTTAAAATTATGAAACATAAAATTCACTGTAAAATAGAAAACAAATGCAAATGAATACATAACACCTGATACTGAGTACATTTGAATTTATTTATAATGTAGGAATACGCACTAACTTACAGAATGTAAATTTTTGAGATTTTTACCAATCAAAACTGTTCTGAAAATATGAAATAAGTGAACAGTCACATCATCTTGAAAACATTTAGCATTTGATACATTTTTAAACAATCACATGTGATCTTGAAATTTCCTTTTGAAAAATATATTATATCTTAAAAGTATGTGAAGAAAATTCCGTTTCTAAACTTGGATTGCTTTTAGTAACAAAATATTCTTTTCATTCAAGCGATGGCACTACTATTAGTGTGAACGGTTAGTTAATGTTTGTACAAGAAATAGAGATACGTTAAAGCTATTTCAAGGATATTTTAGTCTGTGACAAAACTGAAATATTATGTATTAATACGAGATATAACTGTATATTTAATAATAAAAAGGCGTATCTGAGGGTCAATGTGTTTATGTGATCGCTATAGCTCCAAGAGAAAGAACTGGAAACCTGAAAATTTTCACCCATACTAAGGGGCATAATGTAGTTTATTCGCCAAACTAAACAAAATTTTTACGGGAATAACAGTTTTTTCACACGTTCTGAGCTGTACGAAAAATTTCTGCTTCACGTATTTTTGGTTATTTGTTTATAAACAGTTTATTTGTCGTTTAATTTACATAAACATTTACGTAGATGTGTGTTGGTATAATATTTATAATACACTATACTTCTATTTGCCTACTCGTGATAACTTTTAAGTGATGAGCAAAAAACTACATGAGACGCAGGGGTACGAACACTTTCTGTCGTAACTGTATCTTATCCATGAGCGTGCGCGCTGCGAGTGTACATCTTTTTAATGAGACGAGCTAGCTAAAAATTATAGAAAAGAACTGGTTGCTGATGTAATAGCTTTTAATATATAGAAAAGCCAGTGCGTTTTGGTGACAATGCGTTCCAACAATGGCTTTTGTGTTACGTTGCTTAGCAACAAAATTATATACTATATACTTTTATGTAAAAATGAGTTCAGAATACACACACTAGCATTCCAATAGCCAGAGCAGAGCCGGGGACTTTCGCTAGTCTTCAATAAGCTATTATTCATATTTGAATTCCATTTACCAGAAACTATGTCTGGATTATTTTCTGTTGATGCTTATTTTACTGGACTACTTTCATTTGTTATAAGGCTATAATTACAGTAAACATGAAAGTAAATGCTTAAATTTAACCCATGAGCAAAATGTTTACATATTTTCAGTTTGTTTGAGATAGTAATGTAGATTTTTTAATGCAATATTTCGGTTTAAACAATTTTTTGAGTCATAAATGCCTCACCATATATGATTCATATAATAAAAAAACATTTATCAGAATAAAACATCAATGGAAACTTCAGAGTGTAAATATCCAGATTCAAATATTTTTGCTCTGGAAAGTTATAATATTACTTGTTTTCAATGTTTCCAAAATACATTATCATAAACAATTCTCTCCAGACTCTATTGCTCAGGTAATACATAAACATGTTTAAGAATAGATCGTTTACGAAGACCGTCACGTAACAAAGATTAATTATTGAAAGCTCATTAGCCATAAAGATACACAAAAATATTAATTTTGTTTTTTTATTTGTTGTCAAACGCAAAGTTACACAAAGGCTTCTCAGTGCTGTGCCCGCTGCTAGTTTCAAAACCCGATTTTTCTAGCATTTTAATCCCTCCCTCTGACTTATCACTGATCAATGTACGGTGAGGGTGAGTTATGTTTGTGCACATGTTTGTCTTCTGTTGTTTACTCTTCTTTTTTCTTCTTCCAAGCATTTTTTTTCATCTGACCGCCATTCCATCATTTCTTGACTGATGGACACTGAAGCCTCATCCAACACGCTCCGACAATTTATTTTATTTTATTTTATTTACGCCATTCTAGGGAATTTATGCGATCAAAACTCATATAACTCAAAAACGTATATTTTGGGCTCCGGTGTGGTCATTTTTCTGCAATCAAAATGAGAATTGACACAAATACAAATTTTAATGAAATAAACACTTTGGCTCATACAAAAAGTGAATTGCTCATTTTGAGGGAAATAAAAAAATATTAGAGAAATCAGTACTCAGATAGAACCAAGTAGTTTTTTGCTCATCACTTAAAAATTATCACGAGTAGGCAAATAGAAGTATAGTGTATTATAAATTTATTTATCATTTATACTTCCATAGTTTGATGAATTTACACATGATTTAGGACAAAGATACTTTTCTACAGATCTCACACATTGGCAAACTAAAATCATGGATTTTCCCATTTTTATTAAGTATATGGGTTGAAGACATCACAAATATCACAATTTCAAGTTTTTAACAACTGCTTCTCTGTATTTTGGCAAATTTTCATGGAATTAGAAACAAAAATAATTATCTTTACAGGTCCCACATACACGCGAACAAAAATGTTGATATGTGCTTTTGTCATATTTGTTTATTTTAAGTAGGATTAAAAAAGAGAAAAAAACAAATTCTTAAGAAAGACAAACAAACAGATGAAATAGGTATACACTTTCTTTAAGAATATAAGCTTTAGTTAGAACACTATTTCTATATGTATAGATTGTAAAAAAATCAAAATGCGTTAAATATTTTAGATAATGGAAATTAGTAGCTGTAAAATCGTTTGTGAATCGTGAATAAGTACTGTACTTCTGACTAAACAAATCGAGAAAGAAAAACATCTCTGCCGCTAATTTTGCTGTGTTATAAACACTACTTCGGATTGATAACATTTCTAAATTTAAAACAAGATGTTATAAATTACAGCTATGTTTGTTATTTCGTTATACAATAAACTGTTTTAATACTTTAAAATTTAAGATACTGCTGCCTGCTTTAAGAAAAACTAACTATACTTGTTATCTCCCTGAAAAGAGTTGCTTCGTACGTTAGTTACTGAACCAGCGTCGTAGGTTTCTTTTCTTTACTTTCTATTTCCGTAAATATGACTTGCAACATTTTTGACGAGTTCATAAAAAACATGAGATTACAGAGAAGACTGTATTTAAACAAGTAAAATATTCTGAATACAAAATGCTATCCGAAACGTGCCGCGCATCATAGGTTCTTACTCGTGAAATGGTTCATTTTTGCATCACCTACGGATACAAAAGATTTTCAAGCACTCAGAAGAGCGCAGTGTACATAAGTGTTGAAATTCATTCTAGAATAAGTTTGCAGACAGTTCTATATGGAACTGCAAAACGAGTAAAAAAGATCAAAAATACATCTTTGTCTTGAAACATCGTATGGAAAAAAATTTACCTTTTTTCTCATCTTTTTATCGATATTGTCTACTTTATAGAAATATGTGATTTTAGCCCTCGTTGTTTTAAAAACGTCAATTCGGAAACAAATATTTATTTTGAAATCCTTTTAAACTTTCTATTATATTTTTAGTTTTTTATTTAAGAAAAAAATGGTTAATAGTAATAACAGATAATACAATAACAAATGATTAAGTAAAGTTTTCTTGTCGTTATATCTAAATGTTTTGAAGGCGCATTTTTATATTTTCTTAATTATTTCTAATATGTCGTACATTACACTTCTTGTGTAAAGAAAGTCTCATATTTATGTCTCAAAATTGAAAGAGAAGTATTTGTACGTTGTTTCAAAGCTACAAAACCTGATACTGAACAATATAGTGCAGTCTGGCTTCTTCAAATCGCCTCTCATACATACCTGCATAAAGGCTGTATATCAATATTTCTACAGTACAAAACCTAGAGAGAAGAAAAGAATATTTTGAATATAAAATAAGCTTGCTGAGCAAATGTATTTGTTTTATACGATTCCGTATGTATTGACACGTAAAATTATAATATCGTTGCAAATCTTGAGATTGTATTTATTTTAGGTTCCACAGCAGTGTTATCGTGTTACAAAGACTGTTGCACCAGTTTCCATTCAAGACAAAAGGTTTCAAGCAACGGAAACTGAGATAATAGTTATAGAAAGTCTGAGACAATACTGCATTTTTTGTGACACATCAGTAATACATTGTAACATTCCGAGAAGATCATAAGGATATCTTTACCACAAACGAGTTTAGCAGGAAGAGTACTTTCTAATCATTAACAATGTTGAGTCTTCAAAAACAATATTTTTAAAAACTGGTTTATGAAAGAAAAACAAACAATGAGATGAAAACAGACAGAGTAAGAAAAGATACTGATAGCTAAACTGTTTTCTCACCTCTTACGTCATACAACCTGGCAATTAGACGACACAATTAGAAGTAAGAAAATTCGATGCAAACTTCATGGCTTTGCGAACTTAGAGTGCATGATGCAAAAAATTTCTCTCCTAAAACTAAGTATAGTATTATAACAATGGCGAGAATTGAATTTCTTCGAGACATATACTATTTAAGTGATAGTCCAATTGTGAAACCAGTTTAGCATTATCTTAGATATGTACATTATGTTAGAATCCCTCTGTACACTTTAATATTCCAACAGTCACTAGCACTCTTGTTATAGATATGTTTAAAGGCATACTAACAACTTGCACCTAAATCAGGCTGAGGTGCAACGCTAAATAATAAGGTCATCTAATATACATTGCCTTTGTATACAGCATTAAATTTTGTCTCCAATATCATCGTCAAGCAAGTAAACTGGAGCAGTCTAATTTACAGAACTCATCACAGTTCTTCTGGAACACCACAGTTATTTAACTGGAGCAGTCTAATTTACAGAACTCATCACAGTTCTTCTGGAACATTACAGTTATTTAACTAGAATAGACTTATTTACAAAACTTGTCATAGTCCCTCTGGAACATCTAGTTATTTAACTAGAGTTGTCTAATTTACAGAACTTATCATAGTTTTTCTGGAACATCACGGCTATTTAACTGAAGCAGTCTAATTTACAGAACTCATCATAGTCCCTCTGAAATATCACGGTTATTTAACTAGAATAGTCTTATTTACAAAACTTATCATAGTCCCTTTGGAACATCACGGTTATTTAACTAGAGTAGTCTAAATTACAGAACTCATCATAGTCCCTCTGGAACATCACAGTTATTTAACTAGAGTAGTCCAATTTACAGAACTCATCATAGTCCCTCTGGAACATCTAGTTATTTAACTAGAGTAGTCCAATTTACAGAACTCATCATAGTCCCTCTGGAACATCACGGTTATTTAACTAGTGGGGATCTAATTTACAGAACTCGTCATAGTCCCTCTGAAACATCTCGGTTATTTGAGTAAATAAAACAGAGTCTTTTTATTCAAGTTCTCTCATGTCAAGTCAACCAAGAAGAACAAGTTCACAATTAATCTTTTGTATTTGACATAAAAGATTAGATCAGCCTCGTGAGAAAAGGCGAACATGGCCACGTCGTTACCGAAGTTTTACTTTATAGTCCTTGCTTCTTAAGCCATATTTTAAAGCATAAACACAGTAAAATTATTTCAAAATATTAATAACGCACTTCTTTGTCGTTTTTTGAAGTATATTAGGCTGAAGTGTTTTTATGCATTATAACTTAACTTGGACAAATATCCGATTTATTATGTGACATATGTTACGCATAAAATTTTCAAATAGACGGGAATTTTAATTCAGAACTTAGTAAAATATCTCTATGTATTAAATTTAAGATATTTTCAAACAAAATTAATACATACAAATTTCTTTCTCAACACAAAAATATTTCAATACACACATAGAAATATAATTTATAATAACAATTACTACAAAAAGTTATGACAAATATTAGTTTATATACAAGAGTTTTACAAAGTTATAAACTATACTGAATCTTCTACTCAGTCTAGAACTGAATATTCTATCGACGATCCGGGTCTACGACGAGCAAATTAATTTTAAGTCGGTGTCATAACTCGCTTAAACCATCTAGCTAAGTTATCTTCACGCTCTTATTAGCTGATTTTTCAATGTTATAACTTTATAAACGTTCCTGGTCATATGCTGTAGTTTTCCGATTAATAAGTGTTTAGCATAATTGCAGCTTCTAAGACTTATATTAAACTGACTGTAGCTGACGAATATTAATAACTTTCTCTTAGCCCATCGGTTTATATAGTTTAAGACGAGATTCTCGAAGGTTCAATAATGTTCGAAAACACATCAACCATAAACTACTGATTCTTACTCTTGAAAATCTTCTACAAATTTAGAAAAGAAGCGAGGCATGCGGAATACACTTCCAACAACACACGCCACACACATCAATCTGAAACAACGTTGATATCAAAATAAACATTCAATTGTAAATCCCTTACCCCATATTGCAAACATCTTTACAAATGCATCTCGAGCACATATATAATTATTTTATTCATTCTCTAGATTTAATTTTTTGGGACGTAATATTTCTGTATCAACATCCAATACACCTGTTTTTTTGGTCTTTACATTTCTTATCTTTAGTTGTTAGATTTTTTTCCATGTTACATTCATTTCTTTAATATGTATGCATTCCATTTTGAGAATGCGATAGCTCATTCAGTGCTTTAATGTGATTTTTGCAATATGATTCAGTGACTGAACAGATAATTAATTGCATATTTTATCTGGCTGATAGTGTAACAAATTTATTGTTGTACATGTGCTTTAATACCTACGTTTCTTTCTGTATGGTTTTCTTTTTTTCCCTGTAATTTATATTCTTAGCTGTGTATTGCGCAAATCCCGTCTGTTATCGAAATGTGTTGAGCATTCTCGAGTGTAAAAATCAACAATACTTGTTGGACGAAAGCGCGCGAGAATTTTGTCGAAACTTCTAGAAATGCGCATGATTCTTACAAAAAGCGGCTATCCGAGAGACGGAAAAAAAGGAGAATATTATTGGACAGCTACAATCAATGTGGTACAATCCTAGGGACTACAATTGTGATTAACGTCTATTAATCGAAAATATTTTACCAGCAGCCTTATAAAATTCCAACACTACAAACCATTAGCTTCCGGTGATTTATTCATGACGTTATTGTTTCTACGAGGACCTTAAATATCTTCTTCGGTAAAAAATTATTTTCTAACTGGTGTGAGATGGGTCAAGAAAGACGTCGTTAGCTTAAGCGAGGTGAAACAACATCAAATAAGAATTAATTTTTTTCGTTGCGGACCAGTTCTAGACCGGATATAAGACTCAGTATTATCTATAAGTTTGTAAAACTGTTGTATATAGATTATCATTTGTAATAACTATTAGCAATAACTGTTGTTACAAGTTGCATTGTTTTTGTGTTTGTATATTAAAATTTATTCGTGCTAAAAAAAGAAATTTCCATTTCCAATTACTGAATATTAAATTTAAGTTAAAACATTAAGAAAGTGCAATGCAAAAGATGTGAGATTTTTCTTAATATTTTGGTGAATATGATGTTTCCTCTCAGATATAGATATCCTGATATAATATGCTGCCTGTCAGCTCATTAGCGTCTAATTTCTTCACGCAAAGACATTCATCAAACTCTTTGAAAAGCCCGTTATAACCTTTAAAATATAACGTTTTCTTCTTGATACACTAAGAATTTCAACTTGATCTTAAAAATATAGAGTATTTCAATTACTTAAAAGTCATGTAATTTTGTGTTCAAAGATACATTATACTGTTACCTTTTTCAAAGCATTTTCCACTCCCATCCGCCACACGTTTGGCTTTGCTTTACGAATTTTTACTTCTCAGACGCGCTGAAATAATTTAACCAAATTTTTACATCTGTATAGCTTGTACTTAATTAGATATGATTTAATTTTATTAATCCATTCATCTTAAAAATATAGAACTACCCAATATGTTTTATAGATTGAACAAAAATATTTCAGCTTGATTAACCTGTAATCAAGAGTTAATATAGCTTAAAATGTATTCATACTTACGGAATTCTTTTGGTTAACTCGTATACAGAGATTGAGTAGATTTTATTATTTACCACCCTCATCGTTAGAATCCATGTCACCATGTGCAGTCATGCTCTATTTTAATAATAACCTTATTGTGTAATTTCCATAAGGTCGTTATTTTAAAAGCACAACACTCTTTTATTATATTATCCATAATTCATCCGTTTTTCTCATCATACAAAAATCACTTTAACGGACTTGTCTTCTTTTGAAATATTATGAATACCCATTTCATTTGGCATCTGCTTCAGATACGCAATAGTTGAACAGATTTGTTACAGCAACAGTTTTTGTTCATGTGAATTGTGTTACTTTTTCCAAATAAGACGTTTCTTGTTGATGTGCATACTGTTTCTTCAGACTTAGGGACACATTTTGCTATTGATCTATGAGTTCCTAGATTCTCACCTGTTATAGGCTGACGCGCTTCGCTTATCATTAATCAGTTGTGATCAGAAACCTTTACTTCTCTACACCCACAGCGTGACAAATGTGTAGGGTGCCTAACAATTATATAAATCGAGTTGTCTTTTTGTTTTGTCTTTCTTTGTTTACTTTTAATTCGAAAATCAATTAAATCACAGAAGTTGTTGTCTCAGGACGTTTTGTAAAACCGTAAGTTAGAAGCCTGTCCCGAAGTGTCTTTTGTTTGTTTCTTTTGATATGAGAAAGGCCTGGCATGACCTAGTGCGTTAAGGCGTGCGCTTCGTAATCTGAAGGCCGCGGGTTCGCGCCTGAGTCGCGCCAAACATGCTCGCCCTCCCAGCCGTGGGGGCGTTATAACCTGAAAGTCAATCCCACTTTTCGTTGGTAAAAGAGTAGCCCAAGAGTTGGCGGTAGGTGGTGATGACTAGCTGCCTTCCCTCTAGTCTTACACTACAAAATTAGGAACGGCTAGCACAGATAGACCTCGAGTAGCTTTGTGCAAAATTCGAAAACAAACAAACAAACTTTGATAAGAGAAGATGACTTGTGACAATGCTGTAGTCGAGGTTGATGAACAATGATTTTCATATTTCGTAGGCTGTCGTTAATATTAGCTGTTGAGAGTTAACGAGTTTAAGATCGTTCATTGATACATTCATATAAAATAATTAAATTAAATTAGATTCATTCTTTGATTTTTTTAACTTTATTGCAAGGTAAGAATGTTGGCTTTTATTGAGTAAACGGCCTTTTCAGAGGGATAAATTAGCATGGCCAGGTGGTTAGGCTGATCGACTCGTAATCTGAGGGTTGCGGGTTTGAATCTCCGTCACACTAGGAGATGCTCGCCCTTTCAGCTGTGGGGGCTTTATGAAGGGACGATGAATTCCGTTATTCCTTGGTAAAGGAGTAGCTCAAGAGTTGGTGGTGGGTGATGATGACTAGATTCATTCCCTCTACACTGCTAAATTAGGAACACTTAGTGCAGATAGCTCTCGTGTAGCTTTGCGTGAAATTCAAAATAAAACTACCTTCTCATCACGACTTCATGCAACAACGCATACTTGTCTGTACTCTTTTTCCAGTATAATTATAGTTTGATAATCTGTATATACTCTTTGTTTGTGTAAAATTTATTCTACATTTTTGAAATTCATTAAATTTTTGAAATATAAATTAAAAATATAAAATATATACAAAAAAAATTTCGTTAAAGTAATTTGTTATTTATTGCCATAATTAAATCAACACGACTTTGCAGATTTTCTTCATTAGATCTACCTTAGCTGGAGATACCTAAGCTGATGATAACATAATTATAGGAACTGGAAATATTAATTACGTTACAGATACATTTCTAATCTCACACTAGATTAAGTTAATTTAACAGAACTGAAAATGATGCTTATGTAGAAAAAAAAACTTAATTTTTGTGCTTTACAAAGTATAATGCATAAATTCAATACCCGGACATGACAAGCTAGAATTGGAGCACAACAACTACATTGTTAACTTTGGTTACCGTTATACATTAATTACATCTTCCTTTTAAATTAATATATCTTGACAGCTGACTTCGATACCAGAACGAAGTTTTGTAATTAAAGTTTCATGGCAAGGGTATAATAACTGTTTTGAAAGTGACAGTTCTACATACAGAGCTAAACTCATTATACCCAGCTCTAGGAGCTTACAATATCAAAAGCTTTTCACACTTACACGCTTGCATATAAACAACACTCCCCGAACTGATGAACCCTCAATACATCAAATATGAAATTGAATTTATCGAACGTATGTGTTAAGTAAGTGAAACTGAAGTTCAGCTAACGCTCTTAATAACAAATTTGACACATACAGTTCCAACTAGTGTTAACGGTCACAGCTAAAATGTGTTAATTTTATAAGTACACTTTGCATATAAACTTTAAATCGATACAGTTTTTAAGAGGTGGTAAGATCCATATGGATTTAAGAATTAATTTAATGTGTAATCGATTACACAGTTCCCTCTCGAAACAAATGAGAGAAATAAAAATTTCAAGATATCTTGAACTAATAGACCTTAAGTTCTGAATCAATAACTAACAACTCTAAATGTTCTTGAAATGTGGGTCAGACAGATGTAAAAACAAAGATAGCTTCGAATACTTCTAGCTGTTCTGCTTCTCAGCTGTCAAGAATACGGTGATTTATAAATCGATTTTTAAAGTTGATATATGATCTCATCAACTCAAAATTTGACCAGCAATATATGGATAATGTTTCTTTATTTCAAATCAATGAAGTAGATGTCTGTTTTTAGAATATAATGGATGTAATACAATAATGAAACACAAAGAAACTTCAATTGAATTCGAAATGGGTATAATTGGTATAATGTAAAAGAGTTAATGTAAAAGTTAGAAAAGAATGAATAATGATAACAACTAATAAGATGAAATACTTTTACATCTATATATCAAAGATGCGTGTAAACGAATGATGAAGGTAAAGGAATACGAAAGACTACTTTATTTGCTTTGATTTGTTCATATCCAGATCATTACTTCAAAACTCAATAATTGTTTTTAAGACCAATCAGTAGGAAAGACATTTAAATTAGGTATTTATTTCAATTTTCTTTGTTGTTGACAACGTGTGTGATTTGTGACTTTATATTTGTTTGAACTTGGTTATATTCACATTTACTCATTAAAAATAAAATGGAAATTTCTTGCATGTAAGTTGTAGCTCTTAATGGAAGAAGTTTGAGGACTAGAGGCATTTGTATCAATATTTGTAATGTATAATCTAGTTGAACTAATGCAAGCGTGAAGAGCGGAAATAAACAATTTTGTAAAGGCCTCAAAGGAATTCGTCATTTATCAACGATATATTGCCACCTAATGAAAGCCTAGTATATTTACATAGATGTAAAATTATACTATGTGTTAACGCCAGAATAATGGCCTCAACATTTTACTTGATACAAATTGTTGAAACGTGAAACAATTTTTATTATTATATATTTTTTATTTCAGATTCGAAAACTCCCAGTTTCCATCATCATCTTTATAAATTGTGACTCACAGTTCTGGGAAGTTTGGAAAAGTCTTCAATTTAAATAGTCAATTTAATTTTTTGAGAAATTTTAAGTCTGGCATAATACGTCTAAATGAAAATTAATTTTAATTCTTTTAGATTAATCAGACATTTTTTCTATTTAAGCTTTGAGAGCGCCATCATCTCCTTTTAGTTTAATTTGTATCTTTTTCTTCAACATATAACATGAATAAAATAACTAGATAACACCTTACGTATTTTAAACTTTACTTTAAAAAGTCGGAAATACTGACCGCATAATATTAAAATAGCAAAATGTTCCAAAATATTGTACAAATTGGAGTTATGTTTGTTACAGAATACATATTGTATTTAAGGAATATGTTGTAAGATATTGAACTTTTTTTGTTGCAACTTTTGCAAATTATTCGTTGAGAAGTAAACATGTTTCAGATGAAGATAAGTTAAAACTGGGGAAGAATTATTGAATGATACTTGAGTGCATCCTTGCATATGAAGTTATTATACACATTATTATTACAATGCATATTATTATGCACATATTTTTATTTATATAATGTAAAGAAATGTGACAAGTATTCATTTATTATATTTAGAAATATAAAATAAAAATGTGTAAAACGAAATTGATATTAAATAGTGAAAAGAAGTCTAAATGTATTTATCCAGCTTTATTTTGAGTTCGGAAAAAAACGGAAGCCAATTACATATATAGTTTATAATTTATTGATTTCAAGGAATAATCTCAATCTTAAAGCTATCGCTAACATTTACTTTTGTTTGATTTGAAGAAAACATTAATGTTAAAATCATAATGTTCTCTCTTAAGACTGATCCTATTATGAGGATCCACATAAAATTAAATAAGATCGAGTATGGTTTTTAAAAAAATTAGAATTACTAAACTTAATCATAATGGATTTTCCAGAGGAATAATTTCTTCACATTTTAAAGACTATTTCATAGAAAGGCAAAGATATCAAAATAATAAGATTGATTATTATGACTATTACTTTCTCATTAATTACACTCCTTATAATGATGATCCATAGTAACATCCCGTGAAACAATATTTGCACTCGACATTCTTTACATTATTGATAAATGTTTCAATAATTAATCGTGACATTTTCCATTACTAATAATATAAGTATTACTTCCTTTGCAGAAAAAAAAACAACATAAATTCACATCTTTGTGAATCAATATTTACAGAGTTTGGACAAATAGTTTTATCTTAAGTTTTAAAGTGTTTCTTTTTCTATTATATGCAATGGAATTATTATTTTTTAAGATGATTTTAATTTCACCATTAAACAACCCTATGTGTATATACTTTTTGTGATTAATAAGATTATTAAGTAAATGACAGTTAGTTTGTTTGTTTTTTGAATTTCGCACAAAACAACTCTAGGGCTATCTGTGCTAGCCGTCCCTAATTTAGCAGTGTAAGACTAGAGGGAAGGCAGCTAGTCATCACCACCCACCGCCAACTCTTGTACTACCTTTTTACCAACGAATAGTGGGACTGACCCACCTGGCCATGCCGGGTCTAAACTTATTTTCATATCTGTGTATTTCTAAATGAACCATAAAATTTTATAAAAGTGGATTATAGTCATATAGGCTACGAAACTTCAATAGGTTATCAAATGCCATCAGAAAATAAAAAGTTGATGGATTTTATAGGTTGATAATTGAGATGTCCAAGAAATTGCTAAATCCAAAGTTCTGAATTAATAGGTACTAACTATTACGGTCCGGCATGGTCAAGTGTGTTTAGGCGTTCGACTTGTAATCCGAGGGTCACGCGTTCAAATACCGGTTGCATCAAACATGCTCGCTCTTTCATTAGGGACGGCTAGTGCAGCTTGCCCTTGTGTAGCTTTGCGCGAATTCAAAACAAACAAACAAGTGAATATAAGTCACATACACACATAGCTATATATATAGCTCATTTAACAGAGTATAGGTTCAAAATTGAGTTTATCTTATTTTACTGATTTCATTTTTGAGTAAATGATATTATATAACAAGTTTGAAAGTTTTATACCTAAAGCAATATGAAAACATAATAAAGCATTATCAGAAAGAGTATCGTTTATCGAGGATGGATCTTTGAACTGGAAGTAAAACTAAGTAAACCCAATTCTGGTTTTCCGCGTATACAAGATGATAAACGAGCAATATTTATGTTGCTTCTATCAACATTTTATTAGGTAACATGTAAGTTAGTTCAATATTTTCGGTTCCCAAATTGTTCAAGAATTCTTTCTGTGTTTCATTTTTTCCTATTTACTCGATTTTGTGCGCCTGTTATCTTAATTATTTTGTTTGTATGTTTTCTTTTATTTTTTGAGTGAGCGAAAGTGTTGGTAAGATTAGTCTTTTCTATAAAAATAAAAATATCTAGCAACATACCACCAAACAACATTATCGCTACAACGTTTCTGGTGTCTCATTGAGACTTCCCAGGTATCTACACTTGACTGTTAATACAAAAAGATATGAAGTGTGATCTATCAAACCAAATAACACATTTTTCAGTAATTTTTCTCTTCAAACTGTAACTGAAGCCATGCTTTTCTGTTAAAGTTTCTCACTGGCTTTTTGGTTGCCATACAGTTTATCCAATATATAGCATGTGGAAATCAAATTTTGACCACTATGAAAGCATTAATCAATTTAGAGGCAGTTCAACCTTTGGTTCCACTTTACATCCAGCGATTTCTTTCTCCAGTCTGTAACAAGAAATTTATGGCCAAAGATCTTCCTACCAGTCATCAACTTCCAATTAAAATTCACTCCTGAGCTACTGATCTGGTTTACTTGGTTGTGTAAATCTATATTAGGGCAAAATACTGCAGCTGTTTGATTATGTTGGTCACCTTTCGGATGCCTAATGACATTCAGTGTATGTTAGTCCTATCTCAGTAAAACTGCTGACTCACCTGATCTTTGATTTATGCATTACATAAACGTTTTGAAATATTTTTGCTTAGCCTTCGCTTTTATTAGCCAGTCCTTTGAAAAATGAAGTATTTTAAAGAGAAAGGTAGTTTCATTCGCATCAGCCAGAACTGAAGGCTAAGTGTGGCTTATTATCTATGTTTATTAATAATTCATGAGAAAGTTTCCACTCAACTTTTCAGTACATCATCCCATAAAATATCCATGCTTGTTTTCTCAATCATAACTATATAACAGATCATAACATGGGTTAATCTAAAAAATATTGACTTGTAACCATGTCTTGTGGGTGGAAAATCTAGGAAAAAATTATTCTTCACTAAGGGTCAGAATAATATCTATACCACTGCAGAGCTATTTAACTGCTGCTTTGAAGAAATTTCTTTTTGAATGCAAGACCCTGAGGTTTGGTACTTCTTCAAACTCGTGAGATCCTGTACAGTTTTCTGCATATTTGAACTCCTGTTCTCCAGCGGTTGGTACAATAATGGGTGACCTTCAATAGCCTCTTAATCAAACACACCTAATGTTAGTTCTAGTGGTATGCAAGTCACAGATTCTTTAAGACAATCTTATCCATTCAAGACTAATTAGAATGTCAATCTGTGTTCAACAGAATGTGTGGATGAAGACAACTAGATCCTTTTATCCCAATCCCCATTTTTTTTCAAATTTCAAATAAACTTTTTTGAAGCGCATGTTCTGTAGGACTTGTATAAGAAGAAAGGTAAACCTTAATAACAGTTTTATTAAATTCAATTATTAAAGTATAGAATCCTGGCCACAATAAAAACAAATGATAAAATGTCTCAGTGGCACTCCCTTTAGGATCTACAACAGACTCAACAAAAAAACCTTTATTTGTTCTGCAACTACAAAAGCAATATGTGTATGGAAAAATAAATTGCTTAACGATTTTTTCAGATGCTTCATTTATCCTGATATTAAACCTAAACATTGTGCTCATTTATTTTCTAAAGAAAACAGTTGTGTGTTTGTTTAACAGTCACCATAACAGTTACCTTTGTGTAGCTCTAATTTACACTAAAATCTGATTAAAGAATTCCGAAGGAACAGAGTTACAAATAAAACACTAAAATACTTTTGAATTTCAAACACTATTAATTAAAACATTATAAAATAGGAAAACTTGGATTGCTAAAAGTTTAAACTTGATTTTTTTTATTTAAGTACCTACACTTTAACCCTAAAGCAACGTATAACATTCTAAAGCAATACTTCATTCTCAAATAATCAGTTGTTAAAAATCCAACATACTGAATGACATGAAAATGGTTCTTCAACTTTGCTTTCTAAAGGTTCGGACTTCTTACCCTATTGCACTGTTCAAAGGCATACCTATTCTTTATAAAATGAAACCCAATATCAGTTACCCTTGTAGTGATGTCTAACTGCTGTTTTCTTACAATTAAGAATTTTGTAGCACTTATTGCTGGCAAAGCACAAGGAACAGGTTATAAACTGTGCTAAAAGCAAACAAAACAATAAAACTGTATTCAGCAAAATACGTCCACTTAATTACACACATGCTTTGAAATAGTTTAACACAATGCTAATTTTTTTACACTTTCTGGCCAAAATTCATAACAATTAAATACAATCTCTACTCTGTTATCTTTCAATCAAATACAGTTCAGTGAATTCATGAAATGTTTAATATAAACCAATTAAATCGCATATTATTATTTTTTAATCATGTAGCTATTAATACATGACAAAATAATTAAAATCCAAACAGATGTTACATTTCGACAAATCAAATAACTTGGCTTCGTTCCTGAATATCACAACGTGCTGAGAGCTTCCGTGTTGAGATAATGTTTAATCAGAAATGCGAAAACAGTTGTCAGCTGGTCCTCACTACTGCTTTCTATTCACATAATTTCTTCAAGTTTGAAAAAATAAAAACGGTTATTTGCACTGCAAATAGATTTACGCTGATTTTGCTAAATTAATTTTTGTCTTAATAAACAATTAATTACTTACAGGGTTGAAATTTTCTTTGAGGAAATTATTTAATAGATTTGACAATTTAGCTGAGTTTTTATTAAAACAAACTTTGTATACTACCTATTTTTTTCTGTTATATTAAAGGTGTTATTAAAAACAGATGACGCATAATAATAACAAGATTTTAACAATAGAGGAGCTAAATATATAATGTTTTTGTTGCCGATTTTTAAACAAAAATTATAAGGCTTAAAGGCAGATTAGGTGTTTGATTTTTAGGTTAAACAATATAGTTCTAAGGTATCTGTGAGCGAGTTTTTAAATGGTCGATATTTTTTCCATTATTAAGTTTTCTTCCTTCAACACTCTTTAGACTATTGCCTCTGTATACTTTCTTTGTTTTCAATTATTTCGTATTTTGGTGGCCGATACGACGTGCACAGTCTATAATAACAAACATAACAAGAGAGCCCAGGTTTCCCAAGACCATCATTGAAAGGAAGCCCAATCCATTATTTTCTTTTCATTATGCTATCAGACCTGAAAAGAAACAATGAAAATGCCAAATTAAACATGTTATCATGGCAACTACTAATTCAGTTTACAATATCGACACCTTGCAGATGTTAAGATTTTTGAAAAATACTGAACCCTACATGTTTTAGTCTTCACGTTGTTTAAAAAAAATTCATATGTCCATTTTTTCTTATATATTTAATCCCAGAACAAAAATCCCGAACTGGAAATATGGCATCTAATAAATACTATATAAATTCGCAGTCATATAAATTTGATTTTAGTATAACACACTTAAACTAGTTTCAGATCTTGAAGAAAATTTAAAACTAACCACTAATGTTAAACATAATAGGTATTTTTGCTTTCTGAATTTAAGCGAGTTACACCATAAAAGTCGAGTTTTTTACATTGCATACAAATAGTATATTACATTCATTTTTATCTTCTTCGGCTATTGATCTTGAACAAAATGCTTTCTGAGTAGTGACTTCTGGCAGAAAAGTATGAATTAATTAAGAAAAATGTAATATAAATACTTAGGATCGAAACTCATGTTTTACATCACCTTAATCAAGCTTTAAATGTCACCTAGCTTTGATAGCTTAAACATTCCACACAACAGCTAAATGCTGATACTATTTCTAGACTTCTATATTTTGATTTCCATATACTGCTGGAAAATATGATTGCTTAATGTTGTTACAAACTGTATTTATACATTTGTCACAAAATATTCTTAGTATTATGTAATTACTTTGAAAGTTTTGACACACTGAGAGATTTTTCACAGACCCAAATTGTTTAACTGAAACATTATTTATTTCTTTTATTTACTTTGCGACCTCAAATCAAGTATGAACTCAACAGTTACTAACTTACGCTGCCAAACTCTTCACATGAACAATAATTCCTTTTACTGTATCTCAGACTCCACAAGAAGTTTTACAAGGGTACTCCTGTACATTTAATATTTCGTTCAATAGTAATTAACATTCTTTTTTATACAGTTTACTTCTTTTATTTTCAGAATAGATACAAGAAAGTTGTCATAACAGTTTCATGGCATATTATTAGTTTGTTCTCAACACTTTACTAGTCTTCAAGTATTGCTGCTTTACTTCAATGACTTTGTTAGCTCTTGTTACTGCCTCTCGACGTTAATATCATTCTGTGGCTATATCGTGCAGTACTTTCTTTACGAGAAATTCCTAACTTAAAGCACGTTTCATTGTTGATTTTATCGGGTGAGCACAGTTTTGTGAAATCAACAAAATCAAACATTTCAACAACATCCACAAATTTCCTCGAAAAAACGTGGAAAAAATTTATACATACACATACAGCCCAACAACAAACAAGCAATAATAAATTACAAGATAAAACATACAGCAAACTACAAAACTTTATACTGCTGCATGTCATATGTCCTGACATCAGCGAAAAAATAACCAGCATTTGTAAAAACTTATAACAAAACATAGCTTTCCAATAAACACCAAATTTATTCAAAAACCAGGTACAAAACTAAAGTCCATACTGCGTAAAAACTATGCTGACAAGCACAACACCATCATAATATATAAAATACAATGCAACAACTGCCATGCCTATTTACCAAAGAAACAAGCAGAGAAAAGGAAACTAGGTTCAAAAAACGTGAAAAAACACCTTCAAGCGTTCTTGAACACTGCAAGTCAAATCACCACAACATAACCATAGAAAACTCCCAGATACTAAAATAAATATAAACAAACGCAAAATCAAAGAAGCTCTACTCATACAACAACTAAAACCAAAATTGAACCAATAGAAAGAAACACCTTTATACCTATTCTAATTGATAACACAACATCCAACTGCAACGCCCCCTACAGTTCCGTACTCGTTTATACTCTCGTTCCTAAGAAATTTATCCGGCAATGGTCACTTTCAAACTCTCTTTGTTTACCTGACCTAGGAAGGTCGAAACGTGTGTTAAAACCCGTACCAACCTTTCTGAGATACATAAAAATCACTTTACCTACGCTGCATATAGCAAACCGGGTATAATTATTTGTTTGTGATTAAGCACAAAACTACACAATAAAGTGTTTGTGCCCTTCCCATTTCGGGTATAAAAACCCGTATTCTATAATTACAAATTATATTGCTTTGCTACAAACGCAAACTGTTATCAAATTACTTAAGTCACTTCTTCAAATTTTCAATGCAAAGCTGGCATCAAACGATTCATCACAGGATCATTTAAACAGTCATTTAAAAATGTGATCCATCTTTTAACACCGTTCCATGAATAATCACTGGAAATAAATATTTCGTTCAGTGTTCTTAATCAGATCTTTATACAATGAATGTTGTGTCAGGCACAAACTTTAAATTACCCAATATGATGCAAAATGTGGACCCTGTCTGTAGAGAACGGTAGGTAAATAACTCAGTAGTTATAAAGTTAATAGTAGGTTGCTATCTGAATGAAAGGCAGCAGCTAGTAAAGTAACTTAATATTACGATCACGGTTGTTAATTTATGAAATTATCAATGAAGCGATCACAAATGTTGCACAGTGAAGTGACAGTAAGTCAGAGATGTGAAAGGTATTAGTGGGAGTAGCTTATAGAAGAAGTATAACTACCACATTATTTATTCATATTAATGTCTCAGTTCTTGTAATACGCGAATTTATATACAAAATTATGGAAGAGGGAGCTAAATTTTGAGCATTCTAGATGCCATATGCTTAAGATCGTGTATGCCACCAGGTGGCTCAGCTGAAAGTATGTGGTATCAATAATGTAGCTTTGTGCTTAACAACAAAAATAGGTAACTCTAAACCCTGTAAAATTTCTAAGTTTTAAAATTTGATAACTAATTAAAATCAACGTTTGACATTTATATAACATTAAACACTTTTATTTAAATCATAAAAGGCTTCAAAAATATGCTCTAAATGTAAAATATATAGACATCTTCTTCAGGAGTTATCTGCAAGTCGCTAAATTATAAATTTGTTCTCATGTCACATTATATCGCACTGTTTTTCTTTATTTACATAATTACTTAATCAACCTTTATATTACATCACATCAAATCAAATATCAAGGTATCAACTTTAGGTTCTTTATCTCTGTTTAAGATTTATTTTTTATTTCTATTATTTGTAATGTTTGTTTGTTTTCATTTCGCGCAAAGCTATTCGAGAGCTATCTGTGCTAGCCGTTTCTAATTTACCAGTGTAAAACTAAAGGGAAGGCAGCTAGTCATCACCACCCACCGCCAACTCTTGGGCTACTCTTTTACCAGCGAATACCAATGACCGTCACATTATAACGCCCCTACGGCTGAAATGGTGAGCATGTTTGCCGAGACGGAGATTCAAACCGTAACACTCGGATTACGAGTCGAGTGCCTTAACCACCTAGCCATGCCGGATCGGTGAGTCTGTTACAGTTAAAGCTGCATTATTTCTAGGTTGAGCCAAAATTGTCGGTTGTTTTTACCCCATAAAATATTATATTGTGTTGTTTTTATGTGTTCCGCTATAACTGAATTTTCTATTTTATTATTTTTTACATAATTTGTATCCGGTTTAATTTCACCAATATTAATACTCCAACAAATTATCTTCTAATTCTGTTTTTTTTATTTTGCGCTTCCCAACATTTCTTTAATATTGTTTCTAAGTTTAAGATAAAAAATTTTGTTTCAGAAAAGCTTTGTGTGAATAGTCTATTCATCCTGCTATATAAGATAAAGCTTGATTTTCATAAACATGTCTTAACGTAATATTTTAAAGTAACATTAAACCTTGGTTGAATTTTTTTGATGTTATGTCTACATAATTTTGTTCAATTTTTATTTCAACAGTTATATATTTAATTAATAACAGCTTATTACTTAATCCTTTCTATCTTGAACGTAAATGTATGTGTAAAATGCAGAGTTTTGTATTTTTATATGAAATAATTTATATTTATGAAGACTTTTGTGTTTTATATAAAACAATTCATATTTATTCAGAGTTTTGTGTTTTTATATGAAAAAAATTCATATTTATGAATCTCTAAGTCTTAAAAATTGATCGTAGAATGAATTTAAATCCAAAATTTGTATCAAGTATTCGTTTCTATTCAAATTAGAAAAAAATATTAAAACAGGGGCTCAGACCACCGTTCAAATATCTACGAAATATTTATAAAATAATAGTTTTTATTTACGTTTCCTGGTTATAGAAATTTAGAAAAACATAGGTGTGAAATATTTGAAACCATAAAACATCACACATAAAGAAAATACACACAAAAAATACTCCAGTACCCTTTAATTAAAGTTTATATTAAAAAGTATGATTATCGCATATCCTATACGTTTTTGTTGGGTTTTTTCTAAATTTCAGACATATTTATTATTTCAGAAACCGTTTTTCATTTCTAAATGTATCCAAGCGTTATAGATTGTGTGTAAAGGGTACTTGTACAAACAAGACAGTGGAAAACAATCAAGATAAAATGCATTTGTTTACTTCAACTCCTACGCACGAATCCTATTATGTAAAGCTTACATTTATTTCAAATAGTTCCACGGTGTGCATAAAATCACCAAAAACACTGAGATTTAATTTCGGTACAGCTCAACTCTTCATCCAACCTATAATGTGCCTTTTCTTTCAAACTGTTTTCTTACACATAACCAAGTAAGTGCTTTAATATTACTGTAAACTTTTCATGCGGAGAAAATGCAAAAGTTTTTGCTGAATTAAGTTAAACGCAGAATGATGAAGTACACGATACCAGATTATGCTTTTACTTAGTTTTATACGATTTGTTATTCCCGGCTTTGATTGTTCCGCTTGCAATAAAATACGTGTTAAACTAGTTTTGTATTTCATTCACGATTTTGAATCACGGCATTTCGTTCAGCGGCGTCTATAGCTTATGAAACATGCATGAAAGTAAAAGAAATATGTTGTGGCTTGCATGATCACGATAAAAAGGACGAAATTTCTGTCAACAGTTTGATGAGATTTTATCGGTTATCGACTTCTATTTCTATGTGTGAAATTTCATTAAATTCTTTATCACTAAGCCAACACTGAATACATTATTTCGTTATTCTTATTTTTTAAATCGAGAATAATGATAATAGAAATAAATAATTTATTTGCGTGAATAAATATTATCAGTATTTTACAGCCTCTTATCCTTTAACGTCAAGAATATCAGCTTTAATAATTCGGCTATTTCTGGTCATTATACAAGCCTAGGCTTAAAGATATAAAGGTTTTTATTACATGTACAGACTGCGAGACAATATCCTAAATAACCACAAACAATGGGCAAACAACAAACAATAAATCAAATCGCACGTTCTTATTGTTTTACACTACATTCTTCTGGATCATTACATTAAAATACACCTTGTTTTGTTGTTGTTTTATTTGTATTAGATATTCGTAAGATTAAAATGAAGGTTGCATCATGCAATATTTTTTAGGACCAACGTAAAGTTTTTTTTGAAAAGAATAAAAGCATTGATAACGCCCCCTAGTGGCTCAGCGGTATGTCTGCGGACTTACACGCTAAAATCTGGGCTTCGATACCCGTGGTGGGCAGAGCACAGATAGCCCATTGTGTAGCTTTGTGCTTAATTCAAAACAACGACAACTAAGCTATAGTTTGGTTGAGATTGGACTAACAACCTTGGTATAGCTAGGTAATGGACAGATTGTTGTTGTGCTTTACATATATAGGTTATTATTACAAAGCTATTCATAATGGTCAATGTCTATGAATTGTTACAGCTTCTCTAAGTGGCTTAGCAATACGTATGCAAACTTACGATGTTAAAGATCTAGTTACGATACCCATGGGGTCCAATCACAATTTACTTAACTCTCAGTGTTTTTCTAGTTTTGTAAATAATTAATATTTAAGCAGTTTTTCTTTACATCTATGTACACATTTAGTTTTCCTCGGTAATAATAAATATGTCTAACAATCAGTGATGTCGAGAAACCCACTTGTTGAGAATTTTATATGCGAAAAACGGCTCTTTTGGGCTCAGAAAACACTTCAAATAGAAGGTCGAAACGTTGTTCGCTCTTCTATTTGAAGTGTTTTCTGAGCCCAAAAGAGCCGTTTTTTGCATATAAAATATGTCTAAGTTTTTATTATATTTTTGTTATAAATCAGTTAAAAAATATGTTCAACGCTTTAACTAATTTCTGTAAAATTTAAAAGCCCCAAACTTGTGCATAAATAAGACATTTCTGTGGAGAAGCAGATATCATTGTTTGTTCCTAACGTCAAAGGTACAAAACAGGTATCAAACACACATTTCTAGTGGTATAAACTTTCAAGGTGGCAGTTAAACCATTGGGTGTAAAACGGTTACAACTTCATTTTATGAAAAGAACTTGGTCTCTCGTGTTCTTAACAATAAATCTGGTCTTTATTACTTTATTATATGTATATATAACGTAAAAGATAAATATTATTAATTCGTACATGTTATGTAATAGAACGTTTATCAGTAATTTCCTAACTTAGATCTTTAACTGGATGAAGTTCATACGCGTTAGCGTACCATTAAAACACAGAGGCGGCGTTGAAAGAGAATAAGAGTATGTGTTTACGTTGTGAGTTTTGTATTCACTGATTTTCAGCAGTATCCATAAGGCTCAGATTCGTGAAACGTTACGCAGAGAATAAGTTCGATTTCGCACAGTAAATAAAAAAAACACGATGTAAGAAAAAAACAAGGTCTGAAACTCTGAAGTTGTTAACTTGCTGAACTGTGAATCCATGATGTGCGCTCCCTAACCCCAGAATAAAAATCACACCTTGCACTTTCGGACAGTGAGTGAGTTGCAGGAGAGACAGCCAATTCTATATATTTAGTCTGCCAATGAGTATCTTAAGGAAAAACGGTGGACTGAATTAACAAGTTGCTTTCACTTGCGTCTGTCACTTCAAAATTATGAATAGGTAGTGCAAAAAGCTCTTAAATAACTTTGCGCAAAATTCAACAAACAAAAAAGCAAACAGGCAAACTTTGCTCATCAAAGAATATAATGTTGCAAGTTTTCAGAAAAACTGTTCCTCAGACAAAACCTAAGAGCATTGTTGAAACTTTTTTATATGCAAAAAAACGGCTCTTTTGGGCTCAGAAAACACTTCAAATAGAAGAGCGAACAACGTTTCGACCTTCTTCGGTCATCGTCAGGTTCACAAAGAAAGAGGTAACTGGCCGGAAGCTGACCACATGTTTGGAAGGGGTTGTATAACTGAGTGTCGCAATGTAGAGGGCGCGGTTTGATGTTTGAATATATAATTTTATCTATAATATTGATATAGGTATAATGGCGTTCCTTTATATTGGTTTATTTTGGGTTTAAGTTGTTGTATAAGTAAGGCTTCTTTAATTTTTCGTTTGTTTATGTTTGTTTCTTTATTTAGTATTTTAGTGTTTTCTATGGTTATGTTGTGTCCATTTGACTTGCAGTGTTCGAAAACGTGTGAAGGTGACTTTTTATGTTCTTTGAATCTGGTTTCCATTTTTCTACTTGTTTCTCCTATATAGAAGTCGTGGCAGTTATCACATTGTATTTTATAAATAATGTTGGTGTGGTGTTTGTCAGTGTAGTTCTTACATAGTATAGACCTTAGTTTTGTGCCTGGTTTTTGAATAAATTTAGTGTTAACTGGAATGTTATATTTTGTTACTAGTTTTTGCCAAATGTTGGTTATTTGTTTGCTGATGTCAGGAATATATGGAATACAGCAGTATATGGTTTCGTGATTTTTTGATTCGTGAGATATATTTACTTTTGTTGGTTGATTTTGCTTTCTGTCTAGGTGTGTGCGTATAATGTTTTCTACGGTTTGTGGAGGAAACTTATTGATGTTGATGAAGTATTGTTTTATTTTATCTAATTCATCGTTAATTTTATCTGGTGAGCATAGTTTTATGGCTGTGTTTATCTGGTTTCTTAATATGTTGAGTTTTTGTTTTGTTTCATGTGCTGAGTCCCAACGAATGTATAGTCCAGTATGGGTGATTTTTCGGTGGATTTCTGTTTTGAATTGTGTGTCGGTTCTTATAATTTTGAGGTTAAGAAATGATATTTGATTGCTTTCTTCCTGTTCACATGCGAAGTTAATGTTGGGATGTATAGAGTTAATGTGAGTGAAAAAGTTAAGTATGTGTTCTGTAGATTCGAATCCCGCAACCGTGTCATCTACATATCTGTACCAGTATAGTGGTGGATGTAATGCTGTATTAATTGCTTGTGTTTCAATTTATGTCATAAAAATATTGGCTAGAACTGGCGATACTGGGTTGCCCATGCTTAGGCCATTTGTTTGTATATAGTTTTGGTTGTTGAACATGAAGTTTGTCTTTATTGTGGTGAATTCTATGAGGGTTGCTAACTGGTTACTGGGAATGTCTATAATCGGGTTAGGGTCTCGAATATAGAGTTCTAAGGCTATCTTGCAGGCTTCTGTTGTTGGAACTTCTGTGAAGAGGGATATAACATCGAAACTACAGCATTACATCCACCACTATACTGGTACAGATATGTAGATGACACGGTTGCGGGATTCGAATCTACAGAACACATACTTAACTTTTTCACTCACATTAACTCTATACATCCCAACATTAACTTCGCATGTGAACAGGAAGAAAGCAATCAAATATCATTTCTTAACCTCAAAATTATAAGAACCGACACACAATTCAAAACAGAAATCCACCGAAAAATCACCCATACTGGACTATACATTCGTTGGGACTCAGCACATGAAACAAAACAAAAACTCAACATACTAAGAAACCAGATAAACACAGCCATAAAACTATGCTCACCAGATAAAATTAACGATGAATTAGATAAAATAAAACAATACTTCATCAACATCAATAAGTTTCCTCCACAAACCGTAGAAAACATTATACGCACACACCTAGACAGAAAGCAAAATCAACCAACAAAAGTAAATATATCTCACGAATCAAAAAATCACGAAACCATATACTGCTGTATTCCATATATTCCTGACATCAGCAAACAAATAACCAACATTTGGCAAAAACTAGTAACAAAATATAACATTCCAGTTAACACTAAATTTATTCAAAAACCAGGCACAAAACTAAGGTCTATACTATGTAAGAACTACACTGACAAACACCACACCAACATTATTTATAAAATACAATGTGATAACTGCCACGACTTCTATATAGGAGAAACAAGTAGAAAAATGGAAACCAGATTCAAAGAACATAAAAAGTCACCTTCACACGTTTTCGAACACTGCAAGTCAAATGGACACAACATAACCATAGAAAACACTAAAATACTAAATAAAGAAACAAACATAAACAAACGAAAAATTAAAGAAGCCTTACTTATACAACAACTTAAACCCAAAATAAACCAATATAAAGGAACGCCATTATACCTATATCAATATTATAGATAAAATTATATATTCAAACATCAAACCGCGCCCTCTACATTGCGACACTCAGTTATACAACCCCTTCCAAACATGTGGTCAGCTTCCGGCCAGTTACCTCTTTCTTTGTGAACCTGACGATGACCGAAGAAGGTCGAAACGTTGTTCGCTCTTCTATTTGAAGTGTTTTCTGAGCCCAAAAGAGCCGTTTTTTTGCATATAAAATTCTCAACAAGTGGGTTTCTCGACATCACTGATTGTTGAAACTGTAAAATGAGCGATACTTGTATTTCTTTGTGTCTCTAAGCGATTACACCTCCAATAAGTTAAATTACGCACGCATATATATATTTGTATATTATATTTGTAAAATTATATTCAAGCGACAAATATGTGAGTGCTAGATCAAAAATATTATAAAATTAGATTAGATTATAGATTATAAAGTCATACCTTAAAAGTAGAAAATGATTTTCTCCGTTGTATCATATAATACTGAAAACTTCGTGAGTGTGAACTCAGCTTTCGATACTGTTAAGTATAGTTCAGTGATATACGAGATTCGTTTTACTTTGTCATAATTAATGGGTAGTAGACATACAGTTTGTTTTAATTTATTTGCAGTATGCCTCTTATGTTTCATTTATGGTGATTTATTCTATCTTACTAACATCTGCTAGTATATATAATACCACAGGTATTATTACGTAAAGCTATTTCTGATCAGAAGAGAGATTTCCAGTAGATTCAACCAATGGTAGCTACAGGTTACTCACCTCTAATCCGGAATTTATGTTTAATAATAATCCAACCAATCATAACACCCTCTCTACAATCCATCAGAACACAATAAAAAATCGACAACACCTTACACACACACACACTAACCTGAAGACGAAAGGCGTAAGACTTTCGAAACGTCGTCCTCTACAGTTGTGTCTCCACAACAGGCAGTTGTCGTCCATTCTACAAAGTTTCATCATGAGTACTCTGCCTGAACAATCTATTACAGAACACACTGTACTTTCTAGATTACTTGTAAATTAGGAGTCACTTGTTTAGCATACGTATTAAAAAGATTTGGTTTTATCTATTTATTCATTTTCTTTTCATTATCATTTATAGTGTTTAAGTGAGTACTAAAATGATAAATCAGTGCATATAAATTGTGCCCTTCTTAATTTGATACAACAACGAGAACCTTAAAAGTTTTAAGACTGATAGACCGGGTAATGAACAGCTTTGTTGTAAATGTACGACAAGATTCTGTATTGATCAGGTTCGTAGTTTACAGAGACTCGTTAGTGTATATGTGTAATATAAAACATGTAGATCACATGATCGGATGACAAGTTTTCTCCAAGTGTTGATTATTTTTGAACAAATTTCTGGTATGCTCCAGTGTAACGTTGTGTTGTTGTTTGGTTTATTAATTTCAATTTTGTTTCTGAGTTGAGTTTCAAGTTTTTGTTTGGATGGTTCTATGAAAATGTTTCGACAATGGTTAGTGGAAGTTTGTTGGTGTGAATGAAGAATTACTTTACAGAATTGATTTCTTTTTGTACTTACTCAGTTGAACAAAGCTAGTTTTAAAGTAGTATTTGTAAAATGTTTAGGACATTAATTTTTTGTTTGGATTCATGAAAGAAGTTTTAGGGTACGTAAATGATTCTTGAGTGAATTTTGGTTTTTAAATGTGTGTCAGATCTAATAATGTGATGATTGAAAAAAAACAATGTTTTGTTATTTTTGTATTCAATGTTAGGGTGAATGGAATTTATGTGTCAACAGCAGTGTTTACGTGTTACATATAAGTGAAACAGGCATAAGTGTTGTCAACATATTTGTACCAGTATGGGGAGGATAAAACGCGGATTGAGTGGTTTGTGTTTCAATCTGAATCATATATCTTTTGCCAGAACAGGTGAAACAGGGTCGTTCATTGAGACAGTTTTGGTTATTGAAAATAAAGTGTTTATTGGGGATTTGAATTAAAGGAATTAGAATTAAAGTTCAAGTATAACATTACAGGATATGAATTAAAGAATTGGGGAAATCAAGTGTAACATTACTAGATGTGAATGGATTGAGATCATTACTGTGGTGTTCAAGTGTAACATTACGAGATGTAAATGGATTGAGATCATTACTGTGGTGTTCAAGTGTAACATTACTAGATGTGAATGGATTGAGATCATTACTGTGGTGTTCAAGTGTAACATTACATACTGCTTTTACAGGATCTTTGGTGAATGATACAACATCCAGTCATTAAAGCTTTGGGACTCAGGTAATTAAGTGTATTTCTGAAATTAAAAGAGAACTTTAAAAAATAACCTGAAATATTTTTGTAACGTGTAAAGGCCCAAACTATATTTTACCAAGATTATAGTCAAATGTGTCATAGTAAATATTATAGGTCAAATGAGACAGTCTTGTTTGTGTGGTGTGGAAATGCTAAAGTTATGGTGTAAATGAGTCAGCTTTTCTCAGATAAAAATAAAAATCTGATCATCTTCAGGCTTTTATTTTCTTAAAATTGGGTTCCTAGTTATTAAGTTTAAAGAATATCTTATCAGATATCTTGTTTATACCATGGTGAACCAAATATATACGTAAACAGAACATAAGAGACATTATTAACAGATACAACACGAATTACGTTACTCCATCCTTCTAGACGAAAATGTTTGAGATCAATTGTTTAAATTTCTCTCACTCTGTTGAAGAAAATGTGATACCTTCCTTGGTTGGATATAGTTTCCTTTCTACAATTTTATTGAACTGTAGGATATAAATATTCTCGTAATCTGATAGAGTGATGGAAGAAACATTCCCAATAGCACAAGCATGAGATGTTTCAAGTGCTTGTTTGAACTGTATAATGGTAGAGCAGTTGCAACGGAAGACCCACTTAATATCAAGAACTTGGATGCTGCTCAGTTATTGAAGCCAGGACTGGGAACATGATCATAGATGCCCAAATCATCAAGAAGAAAGTGGTATAGTTTCCCCATAATAAAGGAAACTATGTGGTCGAGGACAAATTTGACACAGTTAAAATAAAAATAAAAAAGGCTAGCTAATGTAAAAATTTGTACCCATCCAAGCACTCTTACCAACATTGACAGGCATTTATATCAGAATGCCTACCCAGTCACAGCTGAAATCTATGGTCTATACCCTCTCAGAGACCCCCAAGACCCATAAAACTGGCCCCTCTGAGAGATGTTTACATCTATTGCAATGGGCAAAGAGCTGTTGATCACTTTGATGGGGCACTCAGAGGACAAGATCCTACACCCAGTAGAGTGATAGGAAATGGTTCTTGAGAATAGAGCAATTGTAAATAGCGTTACTGATCTTGAGAAGATATTGAAACAGGCAATCATTCTAAAGGACATCAAGAAAAGTGGCAAATACTAGTGTGAACATCGACACATATAATGTTTTATCTACAATAGTCAAATCTAAAGCAAAGACCATCACTTCTCAGCCTTTAAGCAAGTTCATGTATATGAGGAATATATATGGTTTACCAAACAAGAAGTTCTAGTGGCTTTTTGATGGGGCACCCACTCCAGTAAATCTGAAGAGACCACATCAGGTCAGTTGTATAACGATGTCAACCTCCAGCTTGCTAGACTGGTAAAGACAACAAATGCCCACACCAGAGGAGAGCTTAAGCTCTCTCACACCAACAGATCATCCTTTTGGTATTGAGTGCTTTTCTGCCACTGCAGTAACCTTGATGTTCTCCGAAGGTTTTTATACAGTCAGTTTGCGCACCTAGTTTTTCAGAGCCAAAACAATAGCCAATAGGCCACCGCTTGGTTGTTCTTTTTACCAAAGCAGCCTCATTTCATCAGCATATTGATGTCCAAACGGTCACTCTGCCATTGAACAATTAAACTTTTTTAGAGCTTTGTGCTTTGCTAGAGTTTGAGACACAAAACCTTGGAACTCGCATGTGGAATTTATTTGAAGTAGTTTTGCCCATTTTAGTGATACGCACGTTTATAAGCGAAACAGGACACTAGCCACCACAACCAAATCTTTAGGATCAGTGGCCCAGTTTTTTAACAGCGACTATTCACATCAATCATGATCAGGTTATATTTGTAGACCATACATCCAATTTGATCATTTAGCAAAAACAGGAGGTCATCTTAGTGGACCTTATAGGACACAGAGACATCAAACTTGGGTCACGGGATATATCGAGGAGCTGGAAGGTAGTACTGCTTTTTTAGCCAAAGTAAGACAACATTTTTGGAGACTCTGGCAGATGTTGCAAGGTTTTAATAACAGTAATTCATTTCCAGTAGCTCTTGGAGCAATTATATATACTGAAAAGTTTGTAGTCCATCACAGGTATATTTGAAAAAGCCAGTGAGCCTTCAACACGTAACAGAAGCTGTTCATCCCTAATATAATAAAGGAAGAGATTGTTTGTCCGATCGGTGACAAGAACATTGACGAATACTCCATCAACAGCACTTCAATCAATATTATGATATTATGACACAGTGTGTGGCTTATTCAATATATCTTTCAGAATGATGCCTTACTTCACAAACATGTTTTTTGTTGCTGTAGCCAATCCATCATTCAGAAATACAATCTCCGAGTCATAGGGGTAAAGTCCAGCTTAGAAGTAGGGCATTTGAAGACCATTACACCGAGGTTGATATATCCTATTGCTAGCCTGCTTGTAACAGCTGCATTGTAGGCTGCATTGACCAGTTTTTTTTCAGTGGTGATCAGATTTGATATATGTGTCTGTAGTTACTGCATACAGAATAGATTTATCTGGACCTATCTTCAGTTACATTGTTGCTATTACTACAAGTGCTTGCTGATATGTCTTCTTGTATCAAACAATGAAATAGAATATTGTGAAGTGCTTGTAGTATTTGTGATAGTATCCTTCCAAAATACCAAAAATGAAAATCATTTTTCTGAAAACTATCTGATCACAGTGAAGATCTTGAGGAATAAGCTTCGCCAAAGCAAAGGGGCTACCTTCAATGTTTGACTGTGTGTTTATGATTACATGTAGGTACATGTTCAATGTGCTGGCCACTGCTGCTTGATTGATTATTTCAGTGGTGATGCATTTGCTTGAATTCTCTACCAGGCTGTCAATGCTATCTTTGCAGCTGGTCATCAATTCTGGTTCGTATGTTAAGCCACAGTGTGTACGTAAAGGTCAAATATTCTCCTAGTGAAACATCAGTAAACCTGAGACTTTTGGCAACTATTGCAACCTGTAGAAGCATTTTTGTTTGGGTCGAATTCCAAAGTGTTTTTTGCCTGATTCGGTATGCCTTCAATGATCTACTCTATATTAGTAATCTTTTGGTTGGAAAAACATCTGTGCCTCTGGTTCATGGGACATCACCAGCTGTAGCTGTTGAAGGTGAACTTTTTATTCCAGTCTGCTTTCCAGTACAGATTGAAAGAATGGCATGTAACTTCCCTGCACCTTAAAGTCGAGAAAGATGTGGAAGAATCTATCATAAGCTTCTGTGACAGACCTGTCCACTGCAATCGTCTCATCTATATATCTGATTCAAACGCTGAACTTGTTTGTATTCAAAGCTGTGATGCTCTGCTGGGTATCAATACCCTTGTACTAGGTATTCTTTCACTCTAGCACAAATCTTCGGATACAGTGGTACATGTTAGAGTCATCAATGGATGTGACTTCATTGCCAGAGATATCGATTGTAGTTTTTCACCAATACATGACCATAGTTTGATTCGTATCTTTTAAGTGAGCGAGACTGTAAAAGCCAAGTAAGTAGACCCTGAGACAATCACATCGTGAACTCTATGGTTGGGAAGTAGATCAAGAGCAACTAATTTTAGTCATTTGTGCTCAGGTTATTTATAATAACCAAGCTCTGCCTCATGCCTTTACTTCAAAGAAGTCCTGCTATCTGTATCGGGAGTTGAGTTTTCATCTATATTAAGAGGAATCTATTCTAGCAAATTTAAAAAGGTCATAGAGTAGCGTAACAAACTGTGATTTTAATCACTTTACTCCAGAGCAGAGCATGATCATGAGACAAGCTTTATAAATGAATCCATCTTTGCTGATGTTAGAACCACTGTGAATGTCACTGGAATAGCAACCAGAGTTGGAACGATTACACCAGCGATTCTGGAACAGGAGCTCCTTCAAACTGCCATAGATGATTAGTACAAGGCTCTAGCAGACAAAGGGCAGACTTTTTCCACCAGCGATTCTGGAACAGGAGCTCCTTCAAACTGCCATAGATGACTAGTACAAGGCTCTAGCAGACAAAGGGCAGACTTTTTCCCTGGCATGACTACGCTGGGTTTGTACTCAAGGAGCGTAGTGGGCATATGTGACTGCATGTCTATCAGCAGCTTGCAATTATTTACAGCCATAATAGCACACCTCTACCATTGTCAACAATATTTTACTTGTATAACAGTGCTAGAGCTATTCACAATGAGCTAGGATTTGTAAACTGTTCCAGAAATGTTCCACTTCTTCCCTCCAAGTCTGCTGAATCTCTTCATACAATGAATAATGAACTGGTTTAGGCAGAGGTACCTATTGAAATGAGAAGAGTTAACAAGAACATTTACCTTCAAGACCTGGAACAGCGAACCAAAGAAGCGTGACCGCATGATTAATGCCAAATTCAACCAAGAGTTACTACTCGCTTCCTCCCATCATTATCTTGTTATAGAAGAGTCAGTCTCTGAAGAAGATTACTACCAGGCTATCCCAGCTTTATCATCGATTTTTCACCAGTCAAGTCAATATTAAGATGTTTTACTATAACTACTACCTCTCCAGTGGCACAGTGGTATATATGAAGACTTAAAATGCTAAAAATCGGGTTTTGAAACTCGTGGTAAGCAAAGCACAGATAACCCATCATGCAGCTTAGTGCTTAACTACAATCAAAACTATAACTGCTGTATATTAACCTTTGTGTTTTTTCTTCTTAAACTTTTGTTGGGCACCGTTAAGGCATTTTTCTCAACGACCCGGCCTTGAAAGTGGGTTTTATCGGACACTTCCACCATTTTCCCAGCAAAAGTTTATCCTTATTATTCCAATCCTTTGATTCCAGCCCTAAAATGGACCGTTTTGTGAACTCAAAATGAACCAGGAAAAGAATCAGAGCTAAAGATTAGTGTCAGACTTTTAGCATAAACTAATAAATTAATCCATTCTTATCACAAATGCATATTTCACTTTTAAATGTAGTTTTCAAGTTGATTTAAAACTTTAATTTATTTTCTAAATTCTATTTATCATTTTCTGTCTATATAACACGATTAAAATTGCAATTGGGTATTTCCATCACTGCCTTTTTCTACATTTTCGTTTTAGTCACATTTTTTACCAACACTTCGACTCTTCTTTTTTTACAGCGGCTTCCTGTTTTCATCTCGAGGTTCGTAGCTTTTTCTGACTCCTGAGACTTCAATTTTGCTTCATTAGTCACGCTTACTACACGCTCTAGCCAAGTTAGTCACTTAACAACCACGTGTCAACAATCTTCCCACCCTGCTAGTAAAGTCTAATCTAGCTACTCAACATCTCAGCCACGAGATCAAAATATGCTATCATTCACTCAATGTATAAACCTTACTCTCGCGAGCAAGGCAAAGAAAAACAAGTTTCAGACCGTCTGAAAGATTTAAAATCAAAATATCTGTAAGAAACTGGATTGCATTCCTTCAAGTCTTACATCAGTTGTTTTTTCCTACTGCTCCATGAACTAAACTCACATACTGGCACTGTGAATAGTTTATATCCCTTCAAAGTGTAATTATTTTTAGAAAGTTTATAACACTGCCAAAGAGCATTCTTATGTCTCGTTATCATTGATAAGTGGATTCTTTTAAATGGTTATGTTGACTCTAACATGGAGTATTTCATAATATTTCATCTTGGAACAAGATATTCAGATTTATATAGTTACTATTATAAGATACTATTCATATTTAAATTTACAAATTAACCTAATAACAAAATAAAAAATATACTTAATCGCTTGCGAATAAATCTTTTCGATTTAAAACAACCATTTTATTACTATTGATTTCATCAAGTAAGATTTATTAATGTCATCCCTTATGGTCTATTACAATTGAGTAAAAGAGACATATTATTGTATGTCAGACTGCAAATTAAAAAATTCAAAATTCTTGAGCCCAAAGTATGATGTTTGAACACCTACGTTTCTTTGTTATTTTAAAAGCGACAGTTGAGAGTGAGCGCAAATAAAGAGGTGCCCTTTCTTTGGTAAAATGAAATTAGGAAAAGACATGCGACCAGGTGGGTTAAGGCGTTCGATTCGTAATCTGGGGGTTGCGGATTCGAATCCCAGTCGTGCCAAACATGCTCGCCTTTTCAGCCGTGGGGTGTTATAATCTGACGATCACTCCAACTATTCGTTGGTAAAAGAGTAGGCAGAGAGTTGGCGGTGGGTGGTGGTGACTAATTGTGTTTCCTCTAGTCTTACACTGCTAAATTAGGGACGGTTAGCGCAGATAACCCTCTGGTAGCTTTGAACGAAATTCAAAACAAACAAACGAGGTATGACACGTTTCACTTTTGAAATTAATAAATTAGAAATGCTTTAAAAGCTGTCGTTTTGTTTTTAATTTCTGTTTATTGCTCGAAACATTCACTCCAATGGCATTTTGACTGTTAAATTATTTCACTCACTTTGTGCTTTTCCTATCTCATGTGGGCGAGCTCATTATCTTGTAGTAGTCTCATATACAATCATGTGATAAAGTTAGGACACCCTATAAAAGCCTGTGTATTTTTGTAACATTTTAGATATATAGATATTTAATCTCAATTTGAACAATACTGAGAAATTATACGAATAGAACTAAACAATTAGAATTGAAAAAAAAGACTTTTCAATATCGTTTGTAAATGTAATTCTACCAAAATCCATATTCTAACTGAGAAAATAGTTAGAACACCCCCACATTTATTCCAACTTAAAATGGTTCAACACACACAGAGATGTATCACACCAGGTGCACGTGATTAGAAGATCGTTACACAGCATTTTGAATCAGGCTTGCCCTATTTCAACCTCAGACATTTAGTTTGATGTGCTCCTGACTGTTGAAGTGAGAGTGAGTACCATGATGAGAGCAAAAGAGCTGTCAGAAGCCTTCAGAAAGAAAATTGTAACAGCTTATGAGTCTGGTAAGGGATTTAAAAAAAATCTCAAAAGATTTTGAAATCAGCCATTCCACTGTCCGGAAAATAGTCAACAAGTAGAGGGTTTTCAAAACAACTGCCAACACGCCCAGGTCTGGTCGTCCAAGCAAGTTCACCCCGAGAGCAGACAGCAAGATGCTAAAAGAGGTTTCCAAATACCCTAACATGTCATCACGGGACCTACAGCAGGCTCTGGCTACTGTTGATGTGAAAGTGCATGCTTCGACAATTAGAAAAAGACTGCACAAGTTTAACTTGAATGCGAAATAGGCAAAGAGGAAACCTTTGTTCTCTAAGAGAAACATCAAAGGCAGACTGGAGTTTGCCAGAGAGAATGTAGACAAAGACTAGGACTTCTGGAATAATGTTCTTTGGACAGATGAGTTCAAAATTGTTTGGCGTAAACCAAATACAGCATTCCAGGAAAAGAACCTCATACTAATTGTAAAGCATGGAGGTGGAAGTGTCATGGTTTGGGGCTGCTTTGCTGCAGCAGGATCTGGGCAGCTCACAATCATAGAATCATAGAATTATACTGTGTATCAGAGGGTGCTTAGGGATAATGTGAGACCATCTGTTTGAAAATTAAAGCTGAAGCGGAGTTGGACCATAAAACATGACAATGACCCAAAACATACCAAGGACTGACTCAAAAATAAGAAATAGAGAGTCCTGAAATGGCTGAGTCAAAGCCCAGATCTTAATCCCATTGAGATACTGTGGGGTGACTTGAAACGGAGTGTACATGCAAGAAACCCCTCAAACATCTTACAGCTGAAAGAACTCTGCATTGAGGAAAAACTTTCTTCAGATCGATGTCAGAGACTGTTAGATGGCTACAAGAAGCGTCTCACAGCAGTTATTTGAGCCAAAGAGGGTAACACTAGCTGTTAGGGGGTAGGGTGTCCTAACTTTTTCCTCAGTTCGAATATGCATTTTTGTAGCATGACATTTATAGAAGATATTAAAAAGTCTTTTTTTCAATTTTAATTGTTTAATTATATTTCTATAATATTTCATGACATTTACTGACGATAATTTTGCAGCTTGTTCTATATTGGAAGCATATAGTCTGAGTCGATTATCCAAACGACTATTTCTTGGCTAAGCGAAATAATCTGAGTTTGAGGTTACTGCCCATTAAATGAAGTAGCGTCACTTTAAATTTGAGGAACTGAGTATGGGTAAGAAGAATAAAGTCTGAGTCTGAGTCAAATTTCTTCCTCCTCTGCTATTCTTGTTAGGCTCCGGTGATTGACAAGAATGTACTTCATGTTTTGCATTGACTTATTCAATGATCTTCCATTCACACTTTGGCTAGTGTCCAGTCAAGTGTGGGACTTGGAACATTAAAAACACATTTGTATTAATGACTATTGTTCCCATATTTTTGAGATGATTTAACAAATTAGTACATTTATATTTCTTTCTCATAATATCAATAATGATGTACGAATTCACAAGGATGTGTTTCTTATCACTTATTTTCTGGTTGACTGCAAGGGTCCCTGATGTCACTGGTTTGCTAGGAACTGGTATTTAGAAACTGGTAAATAAACTCTATGTATAAGCTTTCACAATTTATCTTTATATATCTAATATATGTTTGCAAGTATAAGATAGCATTATTAACAAAAATTACTTTGAAACATTTGGTTAAATTATTTAGTATCTTTTACTTTACTCAAATAATCATATACATTGCTCACCATAACCATGTTATTTGGAAACGCATTTTTGTTTGAACACATTTTAATATTTTAAACTTTTTGTAAAGAGCTCTTAAGTGGCACAGCGATCAGTCTGTGGACGAACAAAGCTACAAACCGAGTTTCTATACTCTAGTAGGCAGAATAAAGATAACCCATTGTGTAGCTTTGTACTTAAGTCCACACAAACTTTATAAAGATTTCCATAAGCACTAGTAATCTTATAAGCAAGATGAACTAGTATATTTTTTCTAAATTGTCTCAAACAATTTTGGAACAAAGCTATCAAAATTAAAATATAAATTAGTAAGTTTGGCAAACTGCACGGTTACACTATTATTATTCTTTATTAATATGAAATAAATATTGATATTTATGTTGATTTTCTTTTGTAAATTTTATTTCTTATATTGGTTATTGAGATACAATATATTTTGAATAATTGAAGTTGCTTGATAGCTTATAGATCGAAAAGTTTCTAACCACTGTTTTTCACATTAGCAAAATGGACAATTGGTAACTGAAGGTGCTAACCAAGTTCCGATTGAAAATTCATCAATTTTATCATATATAACTTTGTTACAACATTGATTATGGATCATGAATTTTAGTTTCTTTTCCAATTATTGTTATATCATTTTTAATAAAGTTTTTTTCATTCTAATATTATCTAATTTCACTAATGTAATACTTCTGTGAAATAGCATTTCTTTCATTGGCCACGTATGCATGTATTAAAACATTTCGCATGCAGTTAAAGTACACGAATAGTTAAAATTATGACCGTATTATCATTCGCCCGTTAAAACAATACAAAAATAATTTACCCCAAAATAGTGAAAAATAAATATAAAATGTGCAATTAACCTAATATCCTGGATCACAGAGTATATGCAATAACACTGTCTAGTGAGCTGTTTATAACTGTATTTTGTCACTTCATGTGCTATATAAATAAAGAAGATTGTCTGGTGTTTCGTTTACTTTTAAGCAAAAAAGACTGACTACAGCGTATTGTTGACAAAAATGTTTTGATTTCGATACGATAGGTACATGCAATATAGCAGAATACTCAAGTTTGCTAAGTAACCATAGGTGGACATTTCTTGTCATTTCACTGAGTACAAGGATAAACCACTACCGAAGTGAGCTCTTTATAACAATTATGATTTTTATAAGAAAGAGGAAATATAAAAAGCAGGTATGCAGTTCCATTCATATCAATTTATTAAACATGGTATAATAAAATAAAGAATGCAGATAATAGCGACATGAAATGTGTATGTATATATAAACCGAATAACATTAAATGTGAACTCAAATACTTTATACATTCTTTCCGTTCATGTGTTTATCTTCGAAATTTTTTTTGAAATCAGTTGATGAAGGAATTCCCCTTTTAGAGTGAAATGACATTACAGACAGAAACGTTTTCGTTTTTAATTAGTTTTCCTTAGACTGACCTTACAGAACGTACGAAAATCGATATTAAATTTGAGGAATTGCAAATATATTAATACTTTTTCTATAATTTACTCTTGAAGTAAACCGTTTGATATGTATTTTTTCACAATTAACAATCCAAGAGATATAGTGCATTAAAAACAGAGATACATTTAGCTATTATAGAAACACATATAAATAGCTTAGATACTTTATTTGGTCATTAAATTAACTTGTAAGGCTTGGACCTAGGATAATCCTCAAGTATAAGAAAGAAAGGAAAGAGTAACAGATAGAAAACTGTATTTTACTGTTCCACAACCTATAAAAGAATAAGTTTCTCTTCAGATATATAACACTAATATCTCCAAATGGCTGTGCAGGTGCACTGTGCTGATATTATTTAATTTTTAATTTTCATTTATTATTATGATTGCATAGGTCAATAATGAATTCATAAAGCTGCTGTGTCATTGTTTCCATGATGATCGGACCGTATCCAAGTATGTGTGTGTTTGCGTTGGAGAGAATATGTATAAGTTAACACAGTTTGGAAGCTGTGTGTGTTTCATACAGCAAAGACACACTGGGCTATCTGCTGAGTCCACCGAAGGAATCAAACCCTTGATTTTAATGTTATATATCCGTGGACTTACCCCTGTACCAGTGAGAGACTTGGTTGGGAGCTAATTTCATCTTAATACATACATTGGAAAATATCAGTGATATAAATAATCTAGGATTGTGGGATACTGTACTAGGACTTCTGTCTAATTAATCACTAATTAATTATTCTTTACTGATGCGATATTTTGCTTTTTTTAAGAGGAGACCGTATTTCTGTCCCTAATTAAATAAAGATGTACTATAAGCTCTTTCTGCCCAATAGGCAAATTGTTCAAACTAACTAGCTGGTTCATATCAGTAACACTGAAAACCTTTTCCGAGCAGATACAATTCTTTAATATTTATTACTTATACACAAGTTTCGGACATTTCCTTTGCTGTCAACGTCGATACTATTCTGCGAAACCTTTCCCGAGCCTGTTGTTTATTTCGGACTTTCATTCCTTTCTACTAGAAATTAGAGAACCTGAATAATACTCTAATGATTAACAAATAATATAAGAAAATACAAGATACAAGACTAAATAAAAAGTTCTTAAACCTTAAAACACTGTGTATTTTATTCATTTCTACCTTACTGGGAGTTCCAATAAGTTTTAGTAGACATATACGGTGAGTAAAATGACATAAAATGACAAATTCTGTACAGGGTTTGTGCCATAAGATCAATTATCTACGAGGAACCTGCACAAGAAACATCGTTAGTGGTTAGCATCAGTGTGTAATGTGCTTCACGGTGAAGTGGCAAATCCATCGAGCCATGAAGCTTAATGACTTTCCTACCACTTGGTTCTTTACATCTCAAGGGATACATCTTTTCATGGTTGTTGTAAAAAGCCAAGAAATCGTTTTAGCAAGAAACGGTACTAAGACTTTCTCAATAGGTACTTTATGAATCCTTATAAGTTTTTTTTTGTATGTACAGAAAAAAACTAAAATTAGAAATGGAAACCGTTTTCACACATAACGATTTAAAGAGTAGGTTTGGGTAGCAAAGGCATAAATATATTCAACCGTGAGATGCAATATTAAAGAATCATTAGGACGGTATTAGTTTAATAAAAATATTACGTGTTTTAAGTTTTAGAATTGTTAGAATATTAGAGAAAATACTTTACACACCAGAGTAAAGCACATTCATTGTTTATGTATGATAATGCGTGGAGTGGTAAAAGGAAAAAAATGAGATGAAATCAGTAATGTTTAGTAATAAAATAATAAATATTATTTGTAAATTAAATTTTTGGCAGTTTAGGTTAAATTCTGTAAGATAAATAATAATAAAACGATTGTTTTTTTGTAAAGCACAATTTAAAAATAATATTTCCAGATAAGCACTTTACAAAGAAAAAGCACTTACGCAAATAGATAAATGTAAGAATCTCATTGCCCATCATTTCTGGTTGTAAAAGTGTTCGACAATTTTTTTTTTGAAAATAGAAACAAAAGTAGTTTTATGGAAAACATAGGAGTAACTTTCACTTGCTATAACGCTTTACTGTGAAACTTTGTGCACATCTACTATATCTTTGTCTAAAGGTTTTAAAACAAAAAAGGCTTAAGGTAGCGTACATGTCACATAGCGTGAAACATTGTAAACATTTAAAGAAAACGCAAACATTGTGTTCTCACTTAGTTTATTCCTAGTGCTAAAATTAGCCAGGTTTCGCAATTTAATCCAGCTAAACATATAATACAAATAAAAGTGTATACATAGTTAAGGGGTGGGTCGTTTGACAGCTGCAGTTTTGGCCAAAATGTTTGCATACTGTTCTATAGTGATGTGCACATGCATGAAGTAGTTTCTGAGTAAATGGCAGAGTATTAACACAAAAAGGCAACTTATGATAAAAAAAGGAAGAGTTGATATTCTAGTCTATATGTAAGTTGTTTTGAGCATTTGTTTTGTAAAAAGTACGTTTTTTATGTAATCATTTTTTAAACAGATCAACGCTTTGTTTTCACACAATTTCTCTGAACTTGCTGTAGAGTCGTGTCTCGTCACGTGCCAGAAGTTTTAAAGCATTAGGTTGTTCGACTATTCAGAAATGGCATAAAACAAATGAGGATTGCCAGAACAGTAGGTTACACCAGTGTACTGTAGACAGAATCCTTAAATGTCACCAGGATACAAGAAACTTGTTCCAGGAAAGTCTACTGGTGACGCCGAAACACTAATATCCGAAATTACTTATTTTGATTAGGTTAACACGTCAAGGTGGAAGTAAGTCTTGCAATATGGTACGATAGAAATGAACATATTCATTCCACGATTGAACAATGAACAAGGCACCGACCAAAAAAATTACTTTGTAATAAGAGTTATCTGAAAACTGATATTAAGCAGAATTCATTACCGTCACTGTGTTACTTGGGCAACACAGCATGCCAACTTACAGTTTGTATATATTGGTGGCACGTTATATTTTCAGATCATTCAGATGATTTTAGGTTTTATATTCATCGCTTGCCTGAAAAACATATGATAGAAAACTGCCTTTTTTACAAAGCACACACAGGAGATGGTGCAGTACATGTTTGGGCAGCTACTCATCATGGTGGAAAAACTGCTTATCCTCCAAAGAAACATCAATGGTGCCTCCTACAGGCATACATGAAAACGATATTTTTGCCATATACAAGATTATCATGCCCAGCAAAGTTTTTGGAGACTGGAATTCTGTTAAGAATCGTTGGGCAAAAACTGACTGAGAAAATTGTCAATCATGACAATAAACCAGTTATTCCAGCTGAGTTACAGTGTTTTTTATTGAAACGATAGATTAAAATATGGTGAATTACATCAATAATTTCATCTACAGCATGTTATGTTACCTTGCAGAGGTTATTAGACCACAAGGGGGATCAATCAAATAAATAATATATATAATATGAACTGATATAAGGTCACAGGCGGTATTTATAATAACTTGATGTTATATTTTATCATTATATATTTTTGTAAAGTTTTGTTGTGATGGGTAAAATGATGAATTACACACTTTCCTGCAGGTGTCTCATAAAGCGGTTTGCTGTTCTAATATATAGTTCTTGATATTCGTAGGACCTGTCTCATTATACAAATTATATATGTAGAATGCCAATGTTAGTTTGACAGTGTTAAGTATTGTAACATATCGTAATTTATTTTGGACGAATTTCCAATTTATTATGGTACATGCGTTACATATTACGATTTCAAATAGCAGGAAGTTTTAATTTGAAAGTTAATTTAAAAGTTTATTTATGATATCTTCTAACAATACTGATGCACAAAATTTTCTTTCTTGACACAAGTATATTTTAATATAAAAAATAGTACTTTTTATGATAATATCTGTTACAAATAGTTATTGCAAATAATTATTTATATACAACATTTTACAATCTTACAAATAATATTCATTCTTCTATCTGGTTTGGAACTTAATATTTTATCAATAATATACTGACTCTAGCTGACCAATAATATCATATGCTGTATCTCGGCGTGCTGGTTTTTATTTTCAAATGTTCAACAACTTTCGAAGACATTCTGGATGAATCTAAAAGTCTCAAAGGAGCCAGTATTTTTAATAAAAATTAATTGGAACATTAACTTGACAGATAAGTGTAACACAAACTGGATTTTTTTCGAAAATATGAAGATAGAAAACCTAATTAGCCATGCTACATTCAAATACAAAGTTGTGGTCATACATTATTCTGATATCTATAAATATCAAGTGATATTGAAATGCTTGATCTGTAAAAAAACGTTTATTTTTCTAAGCGTTAGTTAACAATACCAGAAAATATACGTTAAGTAATATATCTTAAGTACAACGTGGAATAATCAAGATATAAAGCAGATGAAATCAATGCAGAACATAATAAATTGTACCAGTGGGCTATTATCTGAAATGTGGTTCATATAAGTCGCTTTGGATGAAAAACAACCACATATTAGAAACTTCTCACAGAGTAAAATATACTCTGCCAAATGGATATAAATTGGTCGGTAGTACTGATTTATTTTTATGACCCTTAAAAATTCGTAGTGAGAGAGTATGGCATTGTATCACAGATAATTGATAATTATGAGAATGTAGAAAAATTACCTGATTCTTCATGCTCATAGGGCAAAAGCAATGGTATAAAAAAGAATGTTGGCAATGCGTATTAGTGTAAATGTGAAGTAATGCATAAGAGAGCAATGTGTAGATATAGTAAGAATACAAATAATTAAATAATAGTGTACATATACATTTGTTTGTAATGAAGCACAAAACTAAACAATTGGTTATCTGTGCTCTGCTCACGACGGATATCAACCAGATTTCTACCATTGCTCGTCCACAGTGTCACTGGAGGACCAAACATGTGCATTTGGATAATTGACATAATATTGACAGAATCCGAAACTGAACCCCAAACAGAAAAGCACTAATCTAAATTACGTTTACATCATTTTGAAGTAGGCATATAATACAATTATACTTGACTGAAAGTGTTTTAAAGTCCTTACCTGGTTCCTAAATCTTTATATGAAAATCAGGTTAATGTGGAACGCTGTATTTAACTGAAGTTTTTTTAATAACCATAATTCATCAGTCTTTTGAAATTTTCTTCCTAAATTTCACTTGTTCCATGGTTAGAGTACATAATATCTACAATAAAAAGTGTGCTTATGTACATCTGGACAAAACATGAGACTCAAAGTTATTTTCATCAAAAGCATTATAATATACGACAAATTGAAAATAAATATTGTTTAAATTTGTCTGTACTTTATATGCAAGTTTCTTTTTTTTTTGCACTAGTTCAATCAAAATAGTGTATTTAGGGTTATATAACTAATGTTTGCTCCAGAAGTCCATGTGATTTACACTCTCCTTTTGAAAAACAACTCTGCTTATAACGATAATTACACAAAACGTCCTAGAATAGTTTAATTAGATTCAGGTTAGGAGTATTGACTGACTAAAGCCAATATTCTGAAATTTGTACGTCTCGTGTATCATAAATAGACTTGGCCTAAACATGCTACATTTCACACGGTTAAAGTTTTAATTTTCCTTCTCACAATGTTCGCAATGCATACAGTGCAGGATGACTCAAAATGTCACAAGAACACCACTCAAATCTCCGTGAACTTTGTTTTGGAGCAAAGCTAAAACCATTTAAATCAAGTACGCAGCACAATATTACCCACCATTATCGTTTAAGTTTAGAAAAACTCTAATAACTAGTTGATTTAAAATCATCTGTGGTCATCTGAAAAGATAAGCAAGATTTTTATAATGGTTATTCACATTTGTTAACTGCTATTTCGATGCCTCGCATTAAAGAACGTGATGTGAGGCCTGTAAGGCACACCATCTACATTTCCAGCAAAAACGAAATACCCATATAGATACAAATACATAGATCTGTTTAGCAAGCAATCTTGGGTATATATCTAATTACAGGTTTTAAAGTTGTCATAAATGTCAGCCAGACGGTCACATTACTGCTGCAAATCAACAAATCCACTGATATACTGCTACTTTAGTAAGTTATCTTCAGTTGAGTTGAGTTTACATAAGAGAAAGACACAGTCAACGATTTTCATCAACATTGCTGCACCCAATAACCTTTATTATTTAGGAATCTTTAAGCTCCTTAATTCCATTTGACTGATAGTCGTAAATAATAACATGTATAAGTTTAGCAGCAGTGCATTATGGGATTTATATGCAAAATCAGCGAGCACGGAATGGTTCTTAATTAAAGATGTACAGCCTATTACGTTTGATAACATAATGTATTTATAGACGGCCGAAGTATTGGAATGTAAAGAGGTATGCACAAATGAAAGGATAAAAGATATACAAACTGAAATGTATATATATATCTATTGATCGACCTAAATGTGATGTGTGGACATATTAGGCAATTTCATTTCCCTTAGTTACTAGACAAATACTTCAAATTTTCAGTGTATTTCAAGTTTTATTCTTAATATAAAACACCCATCACAGGATCTACTGAGGTAGTCTCATCTTGATTATTCGACGGATTCGATTAATCTTGTCAGATGTCACATGTGTTTTCCATTATAGTAGAGCACTGTAGCATGGAAGACGTTATAGAAAGAAAAAGTAACCTGATCTTCTCACAGGCTAAATGATAACCAAAGAGTGTGACTCTTCTTATTGACACGTGAGCATTTCTGAGTAATGTGAATAACACAGGCACGTGGGGATAGAATATGACGGTTCATAAGAATTGCTGCATTTTCTAAAGTTTTAAGATTTGATATATTTTTATATAGACTGTCACACTATGGAAAATGATCCTTTTTTTTCTAGATATTGAGAGGTTTTCTCAGACAAAGATTTTTTTATACATTGTTTATTGCAATTTTTTGAGCTAGACAACCTAGGCAAAACTGATTCGATAACAACATCTGCGAACCAGCAGTTCACTAGCAAGAGAGCACCAGCAGAAATCTCTCTATCTCCAGAGGAACAAATAAGCACTTGCTTGTTCAAGTGCAAACTTAAACTTTTTTGTTGTTTTTTTGTTCTATTGTTTTAATAAAGTTTGCGACTGTTTTAAGTTTCTTTGTTTTGTGTAAGTACTGGTGAAAGGCAGATCAAGTACAGACGTTGTTTCATAATACAATATCCGTCATATCTTCCTCTTATGCTGCTTAATACCATATATATATAAAGATAAAAAGATAGCTATACAGAGAGAGAATGATATATAGATACGGAGAATAAAAGAAGAGAAACATTGACTCATCTTTTGTTTACCATGGTTCTGTACCATGAACGCTTTATGTTCGTTATTGGAATCAGCTAAACTGAATGATGACGAGCTGCAATATATTTGGAAGGTGACTTGTGATAAATAAAAGATCAGGCAAAAATATACAATCTGATTTGTTATCTTGTATTTTCAACTAAATTACAAATTTTAGACATCTCTCCGATGACCAAAAGAATAGTTATTACACAATAAACACTTGTCGCCTGCACAGATATTCTTAGCCAAAGAGAGAGGTCCACAGCTAAAAGACTTACCGCTGTACCAGCGGGGAACAGATAAATAAAAGAAATGTGAGCTTTCGGCACTCAAACTATAACAAGTGTTTAACACTGCTGGCACTTTAAAATCATAATTTTATGTGTTTTTTGAAATAATAGGCCCAGCCTAGCTAGGTGGTAAGGACGCTGGATTTGAAATATGAGAGTTGCAGGTTTTAATCCCCATCACACCAAACATGTTCTTCTGTTCAGGCGTGGGAACGTTATAATATTACGGCTAGTCTCACTATTCGTTGGTAAAAAAGTAACCCCAGAGTTAGCGGTGGCTGGTGATGACTAAATGCCTTCCATCTAAGTTTACACTGCTAAATTAAGGGCGGCTAGCACAGATGGTCCTCGTGTAGTTTTGAGCGAAATAAAAAACAAATAAAATTTGAAATAATTTTGCATATCTTAAACATTTTCTGAATATTAATAGATTATCATATATTTAAAATATAGGTCCTTCATATTCCTGTGTTTTTTTTATTATATTATAAACTGATTATATCCCAACGGTCCAGTTCATTTCAATTGATCAGAAGAAGAAAATGAATCATTCACCAATCTTCATTGTTATCTTTATTTTGTCTTCGTGAATATTTACTTATGTTTCACATTTTGCCTTTCATTTTAATGGTTAAAAAACAGTTTTTCAAATGAAGATGCTTAAGAGATTTTACACTCTTCACAGCAAAAAAACTTTAACTTTTTAGCTAAAACAACAGTAGAACACATACGAACAGTGAGAGAGTAAAATACATATGTGCGTACAATCAAATAAGTAAATAGCTCGATAAATAGGCAATTAATCAAGCAAACAAAATATGCTAAAAAAGGCAAGTCTACTCATATAAAAGCGCACTTAAGTATATATCTGTTTATGCAGAGACACATATTGATCAACAGACTCGCGGAAAACAAAGCAGACAAGTATGCAAATAGGCAGATATAAGATATGTAGCTGTGAAAACGAATTAAAATATATATTGTAAAACACTACTTAAAACTAGTCTCTTTTTTTTCATTATTTTCTTTTACAGACTTTGTAATACTGAAGTCACTTTTCAGAATCTAATTTTACAGGTGATTTATAATAACATTATTCAAATACCATTTACCAACTAAACGTAATTAACTACATATTTTTTTCAATTTTGTGCAAAGCTAAACGAAAGCTGTCTGCGTTAGCCAACCATAATTGATCAGTTTAAGACTAGAGGGAAGGCAGCTGGTCATTACCACCCACCGCTAACTATTTTACCAAAGAATAGTGGGATTGACTGTAACATTATAACGCTACCATGGCTGAAAAGGCAAGCATGTTTGGTGTGATGAAAAATCGGACCCGTACCCCTTGTAGTACGAGTCAGGTGTCTTAGTCACCTGACCATATCGGACCTGTTTGTGGTTGTTTGGTGATCAGCACAAAACTACACATTTTACTATCTGTGATTTGCCACTAAATTTCGACAAATTATTCACAAGTATTTTAGCTTTATCATTAATATATAATTGATATTAGTGAGTTTCTGATAAATATTCTGAAATATTCATAGTGTGAAAACCACATTTTATATATATGTTTTTATGTGTGCTAAGGAAGAATTTTGAAAAACCGTTCACGATATATCGAATTTAATTAATCTGTGGTTCTAAAAAGTTTATAAAACTGGCAGTGAAATACTAAATTATAATTTAGTTGAAGTCAGTTATTTAGCTATAGAACAAATGTGTAGAGAACAAAGAAAGTGCAAAGATTTATTTTCATAAAAATACAGAACACTCATTTACATAATTTCTGTTTGATCGTCCTCTGGTGTCACGTATAAAAAGTAATAAATTTTATAAGCTTTCTATTCTAGTGGTGCATACAGTTACCAATTATATTTCAGAGAGCAGGATCTTAGTTTCTAAGTTGTGCAATGGAACTGACAATAACTAACATTTTTTTTCAGTACCAGAGTTTTTTTATAGGGGTGTTCTTTACAGTAGGTATCTATGACTTGTTGGAGATAAATTTGAACATATCAATGTGTTTTAACTACTATATTAAAAACAAGTTAGCCGTTTGTATGTATAATTATATTATAGGATAACAAAACTATAAATAAATTAATTTTAGTTTATTGTCAAAAGTACACAGTAACTACTTTAGTTACATCAGAAATCAACATATAAGAAGAATTCGTTTTCTCTTCTCTGTTTTGTTGTGCAATATCAGCCACAGATTCAGTTACGTCGGCCCCTTGTGTCTATAACTTTAAATAATTGTCTCCTTTTCGTCAAAGACCAAAGAGGTGGGTTTAATTAGTTCACAACACTCTGTGACTACGCAGTATTCTTCTTTATCTCTGTTGTAACAGCTCCTCCAGCTATGGAAATGTTATAATGCACAAGCAATCCCATTTTTCTTTGGTGAAAGTGTAACCTAACAGTTGGCGGTAGATGGTGATCACCAGCTGCTTTCCCTCTAGTCTTTCACTGCTAAATTACGGACTTGTAATTTTGCGGAAAATTCAAACCAAATAACCAAAAATACTTTAGTCAATATTCAATTTTAAAAGTTTTAAAATGAGGCTCATTTCGAAAGCAATATTATTATCTTTCTAAAAAAAGTTGTTTCATATGTGATTTTTTTAAATATCTTATATAGTTGTCTTTCATATCACTAAGTCCAGAAATCAAAACAGAATATCAATTCGATTTTTTATTTCACAATTGTTTTTTTTTCTAAAACTACAAGTTACTAATGTCGAATCTTTTATCAAATCAATGGAAATCTAACTGTAATATATAACCCGATACGATTATAAAGCATTATTGAAGTTGTTATTGATCATTGTAAAATGATCCTAGCTGTTGCGAGCTCGTGTTAATATGAATATATTTAGCTTTTCTAAATAGAAGAAGAAGCGATGAATAAAAAAAGAAAACTTCAAAGTCATATCAAATATACAGAAAGTTATGTACATTGTGTTTAGACGATTTTTACTATGAACAGAATAGCTGTTGAATGGAGCAAAGTACATTAGGAATGGAATTTTACATTGTTTACTATTTCATAGGTAATTTTTGCCTCTAATTGTATGTGGATATTTGGAAGAGTATGTAACAGTTATTTCGAACGTAAAAAGATACATACACTTAAATCATAAAGCTGTGTTGAAATCGAGGATGAATATTTTCAAAACAGGAATATCCTTTACACTTAATAATGTAGAAAAGCAAATAAATAGGGATCAACTTGAGATACTGGAACCACCCAGAAATAAGTGTGCAACAAGTCGAATCCGAGCCGTTGTAAAAACAGGGCAGCATTTTGTAACAGGTGAAGATCTATGAACACAGCTGTCAGTGATATAAGCCATCCGAGAGAATTAAGCAACAACACTCATCATAAATGGGAAGAATCTCAGTTTGTGAAAGCAAACAGGTCACAATTCAAGATTTAATTCAACTAAATGTCCATTCAAACGTTTTATATCTCAAGAAGTTGGTTAGTAAAACGGGTATTCATGCAAATACATACCTATCAAGCCGCCGGACTCAGCACTTATTGATCTCCTTACAAAGACATTGTTGAAATGGGCGCTTAAAAATCATCATTGTAGTATATAAAAAGGCTTAGGAAAAGCATGTAAAGAAGGAGATGTGTTTTGGACATGAAAGCCCTACGGCTGAAGGGCAATTTTCAAGATGCATGTCATCAAATACAGCATTATTAGATGTGGCGACATAGGCTATAACGAAATGGTAACACTCTAAAATCGTTTTAGTATAACTTAAGCTTTCTCTGTACTCAATTTGGAGAGATCAGAGCATAACAAAATAAGCATGATACGTCGATAAAATAGATTGATATATAATATAATGTTTTAAAGTCCACTTAAATAACAGATAGAAGTGCCATAATTATCTTTATTTTGTGTGTATGAAAGTCGCTTCCACTGATAGTAAATATAGACACTTGACTTTATATTTTAGAAACTGTATACCGAACTTTGTTCAGAATTCATAGATATAAAGTACCAGATAAGGTGATTGTTTTTACATTTAGCTTGGTATTGTCTGTACTTCTATGGATTAATTTATATGTAGATCTGTAATTCAATGAGTTTTCATTAAACAAGTTCAGGAATATCGATGTGTGTGTGTTTTCTTATACCAAAGCCACATCAGGTTATCTGCTGAGTCCACCGAGAGGAATCAAATCCCTGAATTTAGCGTTATAATTCCGTAGACTTACCGTTGTACCAGATGGGGACCAGGAATATATAATATGATTTCAAAGAAAATTTATTTACTTTATTTAACTTGTCCTCATCAAAATATAAAAGGCTACAACACAATATTTTGAGTTCACAAATCAGATCTGAGTATTTGTAGTGAAACTGTTTTGTTTTTTTAATAATTTACAATTTATTAGTTTAGCTTATTGATAAGTGTTAGAAAGCTCGCTAGGGGTATGAGTAGTGTATACTTAAACAATAAACTTCCTTAAAATCAAAATGGTTGACGTTTTTATTTACTAGAAAACTGAAAAGTTGTTGTTTAGAATTAAACACAAAGCTACACAATGGGCTATCTGTGTTCTACCCACCACGGGTATCGAAACCCGGATTTTAGCGTGGAAGTCCGAAGACATACCGCTGAGCCACTGGGGGGCAAAACTGAAAAGTCCAACAAATACTCAACAATATAAAAATAACCTCAAGTTATAAGTGAGCTAGAAATGTGTGCAACTTAATTTTCTTACTCAATATAACGATATTTTGTACTTTCATAGAACTGTTGCATCACAACAGCGCATACACTTTTTTTTTAAAATACTGCGTAGTTTATTTAGCCTTAGAACTCTTCATAGCTCTCAAACACTTAGAGATAATTTTATCAGTCGATAACCCTCACTCTTAATTAATAACTTCTGTAAAACAAATATCTGATCAATCAGTAAAGCTGTGTTATAGCTGTGGCTTTACTAAACCGATCATAATCTTTACTTCTGAAACATGTACTACAAAATCCTTTGTCAATAAGAAATAATTTCACGCAGGACCCAAACAACATTCCACTGAACCCAGAGCAAATTCATAAAAGTGACCCCAATTATATTCCATACAGCCTTACTGTTTAATGAAAGAAAAATAATGCATCTGTTTATAAACCAGTTTCATAACGGAAAATATTCTAAGATATTTTTATTGGAAGGCATATTTCTCAAGCCACAGCAAAAATAAACATTTACGAGTGTAAGTCAGTCTGTCTGAAATATCTAAACTACAACTTTACCAAGCTAAAATATATTAAAAGGTACACCATATGAGAAGGTTTTGGGGCAGAAGTGGTTATAACCTCGGTCCATATAATTAGAATTTAGTTAGACGTCCACAGTTTAGCCTGAATTATTTTGTCAAGTTAATGGAGTTGTGACTCTTTTAAACTCTGATAAAGTATACCCATTCCATTCTTCTCACAGTTGGGAACTGGTTGTATGGACAATTTTTATGTACTCTACACACTCGTATAGATCAATAACGTTGGCTTGTTTATTGTATTAAACAATCTAGTGTCGTGTCCAACTGGTAAAGTTACGAGAATATATTAATGAAGTAGTGACGTGGAAGTTAGTTGATAAAAATTATAGAGATTGGTTCAGCGTAACCGCTTTATTCAAATGTTGGACCATGTCCCATTTAGTCTCAATAAATTATACTATAGACTTTCGTAACCGAAGTGTATGTACTGATAAATTGCGAAAGCCTACCCGTTTCTGAACAACGTCCATATATCTGAAGAAGAGCTAATGTATAGGTTAAGGACAAAAGTGAATAAAACATTAATTGTTTTATAAGTAAGATGTCAAGAACAAAATAAAACTAAAAAAGTTTTAAGCTTAAAATATCTCTAGAAATATTTGCGAGTTAGATTAATTTCTTTCATCTACTACGCTTCTTTACTAGAATACGGCCCCCCAGTGGCTCAGCGGTATGTCTGCGGACTTACACGCTAAAACCCGGGTTTCTATACCCGTGGTGGGTCAGATAGCCCATTGTGTAGCTTTGTGCTTAATTCAAAACAACAACAACTTTACTAGAATAAAGCATCATAAGAAGAAACGACATCTTTAAGACAAATAATTTATTCAACTTTGAACTCTCTGTCCTGATTAAAACGAGTACACGTTTAGTCACTTATAATACAGGAATAAAATGTTTTATTTCACAAAAACATTTTATAATAACGAAATATTATGATATTACTTCTTGGTTAAAGAAGTGCCGATATAAAACTGTTAACATTGAAATAATAATTCTTAACTTTTTCGCATGATTATCTTGACCATTCGTGCTATGTAATATCGTGTTCAAAATTTTAAATGAAATTCTAAAAAAGTAAAGTTATATTCCGTCTACAATGCTTGAGACTTATAATACTAAAATTCAGACAAATGTAGATAGTACAACGTGTTACTTTGCATTATGACACACATAAAAACACTATGAAAATCATGGTGCACTTTTAGCTTATTATATGGATTTGGAAATAACTTAAACTTCCTAATATGACCGAAACTTATCAGATGTTATCATAATTACAGCCAAATTATTGATAGCAAATAGCTTTCCTAGCATATAATTCAATGGACGTTAAGCAGTGTCAGATTTTATTTCGTGGGTTAAATACTCATGATTGGTAAACTAAATTACTACAGTACTTACTTGTTCTCATCTATATGGGTAGGATCAAAATTTATGTTTAACTGTTAAAATTCGATTTAAAAGTAAAAATATCAAACCGACTTTTGAGATAAAAGAGAAACCGAAAAATCTAAAGTGTCAGAAGTATATCTTTAAAAATCGAAAAGAAGTTAAACAAGTGTTAACAAAGATGACCTAGAAAGGTCAAATCATTGTTCTGCACTTTATTTTAATTAAAGTTTTAATACCCACACGAGCTTTTGATCAATTTTAGCATCCCTATAATATGAAACTAATGATATGCTTTGAGGTTTTATTTTAAATCATACGGACGTTGTATTATCTTCAATTTTATTTGCAACCAATTTTGGAAATAAAAATCCATAACTTTAACCAATGACAATGTAGTGTCTGAATGTCTAATATATATGTAAATATCCTTAGATCATTTTTCTGTATTGAGAGGGTCAGAAGTTATGGTGACTGTGACTCTTTTTTTTTCTTTTGTCACTTTTTGGGTAAAAACAAATTTTTTCAAAGGTCCAAGTCTTATGAAATTAATTACATCTCATATTCTATTAAAATATTCCTTGGAAGTTTCATTTTTTAAATATTTTTATACATAAAGTAACTGAATTCAATACAAATATCATATCTGCACAGTATTTAGTGTATTTGTCATAAAACAGTATAGCTTCACTTTAACGAAGATGACCTAAGATGGTCGAAACGTTGTTCTTTACTTTATTTCAATTAAAGTTTTAATACCAATACCAGCTGTCTTGAGAATACATTTTTTACTTCAAGTGGTTTTTCTGATCATCACGAGTCACTTTTCAAGCTATGTTTTATAGCTACAAACAACACAAACTGGACACACGTATTTATTGTACTTTTTCTGCAAACATAATGACACATCTTTGACTTTCAGTGCACGTGCTTTCGCTTTTTGGAATTTACTAAGGAAAAACGAGAGTAACTTACATATTGTATCTGCTTTTCTTAAATTATTACGTTTAACATAATTATATTTTTTTGCATGTTTCAGGTGTTTTAGTATTTATTATTTTTGTAACATTTATAGTCAGCTCATTTTATTCCTGCTATTGTAACGAGGCCCGGCATGGTCCGGTGGTGCGGGCACTCGGCTCGCAATCTGAGGGTCGCGGGCGAATCCTCTTCACACCAAACATGCTTGCCCTTTCAACCGTGGGGACCTTAAAATGTGACGATCAATCCCACAATTCGTTATATAAAGAGCAGTTCAAGAGTTGACTGTGGGTGTTAATAACTAGCTGCCTTCCCTCTAGTCTTACACTGAAAAAATAAAGACGGTTAGCCTAAAAAAATTCCTTTTATAGTTTTACGCGAACTTCAAAACAAACTATCATAGTGACAGCAGACAATAGTAACTACCACTGTCAGTGACGAAGGTTTGGCATCGTTTATCAAACCTGGCAGCCTCTATAGTGCCAACAGTTACAGGCAGACAAGCACTTTAAGGAACGATACAAATCCCTATCACTAATAGAAAAAATAAAGTGTAAAAAGCTTGTCGTGATAGAGCAGATTGAGCTATCCATTCTTGGTTGACATCTAATCTAAAAGAGGAGTCAGAACGGCAGACAAATGGAAAAACCTTCTCTATTTCGGAAACACCTCCGGCTAATCTGGTTCCAAACGTACATAATCCTGTCTTTCCTTGAGAACAAACAGTCAAATTCGAATGAGAGACACTAACACAAGAGCAACACTGTGTTTTCATATCCATTTTCAAGCTACTGCAAACATCATGTAAAACATGTGTATCAAGAGAAACATGCCATGTGGCAAAACGAAGTCATAAAAGTGGAAATCCTTCACAGAGTTGGACTGTTGAGATTGAAAACACCTCTCAAACAAAGACTTCTACGCTGATAGAGGTGTCCACACAGAATGAAAGATGGACAAAATATGATGGGTATGTTATAAACAGAACTAGCATATGAAAGAAAACCAGCTGGATTTCCGACTCTCTCTTTCAAGGACACATATAAGAAAGACCTGAAATCCAAGTCAGTAAAAGATGTAGTGCACCTTTCTTCATCGCGATATTAAGAAATATAACAATGAGTGATCCTCCCAACCAGATTAAAAAGAGAAACAGAAGAAAATAGACCGATTCAAAACCCACCCTGGACATCACGTTCTGTAAGAATCACAAAAGAGCCTGCAGATGTTTCACTAACTTCCTCAGCCACGTGAGAAGTTGTATCTGTGCAACGTAAATATACTCCGATTTTCACCATGGACAAATGGAAACGTACAACAATAACAATAGCTTTCGATTGCACTATAGGAAAGTCGCAACTGTTATCTCGACACAGTTTAAGTAGTAACTTTCATTTAAGTTTAAACAGTAAGAGTAGCTTAATAAATATTCATTAGTCAAAAGACATGTTAAAAAGATTGTAAAGTGGGCACGTTATACAAAGTTACGTTCCCAAAGATGTTAATTGTGACTAGAATACTTCAATCCAATAGCTGGTACTAATGTGTTCCGTAAGGAAAGTATACTGTATTATTCAATTGTTATTATTTTCATTAACACAATGTGCTATATTGAATACCATAGCTTTCTAATATTCTTTTTTTTACTATTTTTATTACAGAGAATGTTTATCACTGTTAGATTAATATTTAAATCTAAGATTAACATAAATCACTGTACGAACCTCGAGAGAAAATATCGGGATTACAGAGGAAACAGTGAGGCTTTCCGACTGATGAAATACGTCTGCAAGAAAGAACGTATAAAAATGTATTTTGTTATCTGTGCTGATTGACGGGTTGAGCTTTAGCTTCGCTCAAAGCACACAGTAATTCTCATCAGAAGTTAATGACACTAACTAAATTATTTTTTTTTAAACGCTCCAAGATAAAAATATCAGTTCCAACACGAGATCTACGTGTTTTACAACAATAAATTTTACTATCTACTGTAAATTTTTAGAGCATTGCATGCGTGGAAATAGGTCTAACAAATACCTTGTTTTCATTAACACTTCATTTTTCTTTCTGCTTAACGTTCTTTTCTGAACTCTATAAGTAAGATGTTTCGTACAGAATCAACTTTTTCAGCAAATTTATATTATTGTAAGCTTTGAACATACACGTTTGTATGACGTAAATACAAGCGATATCACATCAATGTATTATTAAAAAGATATTTCCACATATCTGTTAGATCTTTATAATCAGCCATTAGTTACAGATGTGAAGTTGGCCCGGCATAGCCAAGCGCCAAAGGCGCGCGACTTGTAATCAGAGGGTCGCGAGTTCGGGCCCGCATCGCCCTAAACATGCTCGCCCTCCCAGCCGTGGGGGCGTTATAACGGTTCAGTCAATCCCACTATTCGTTGGTAATAGAGTAGCACAAGAATTGGTGGTGGGTCGTGATGGCTAGCTGCCTTCCCTCTAGTCTTACACTGCTAAATTAGGGACGGCTAGCACAGATAGCCCTCGAGTAGCTATGTGCGAAATTCCAAAACAAACAAAACAAAAGAGCTGAAGTACGTGTTGGATCTTTAATTACAAATTATGCAACCTAAATACTTATTGAACTTTCTAAGCTTGAAAAACTTTTTCAAAAATTTCAAAAACTGTCATAGCAAAAAAATAGTACAGGTATTGTCTACTCGAATCATACCACAACTGTTTTGGTGCGAACCTTTGGTATTAAAACCAATGTATACAGGATAAATAAGATATTTGGGTGTATAAGGTTACTAATATAGCTGACTGCTTTCTTTAATTGCATATTGAAAAGAGTGGAAGGTTGTGTATGTGTGTGTGGATTTATGTCATAATACTTTTGTATTGAAATTCATTCTTTTGGTTCATGTAACTTTAATAATATTTGTCATAAACATAAGTTTTATTCCTTTACTTTACTGGTTTGGCTGTAGAAGATTCTTGTATCTTTATAAGTTTGTTTCAGTAGAAACAGCTACTTTTTCATACTATGTTAATTAGCTTCCCAGATCATCAACTTCAGATGAAAGAGCCTATATCCAGCAAGTAGCTTCAAGGAAGAAAATTCATAACAATCTATTGAGTCTATGTTAAGTGTAATAAAATATTTCTGCCTTAATATTTTTTTAAATATTGAAACGTGACACAATATGTAAACCTGCTTTGGTAAAATTTTGATAAAACTCTACAACTTCGGTCTATTAACTTCGATGACTTGATGGACCACTACTCAGTTACATCATAGTATAATTCTACTTTACCGATTTTGTCTTTAAATAGCATGATTTCTGCCTTTGAACAGAAGGTTTTATCCAAATAAATTTAAATGTCTCAGCTTGTTTCTCCTCGTGTAATTGTTACGGTCCCTATGGCTCATCTTGATATGCAATGCCCGAAAAATACACAATAAAGAATAATCTCTCAAGAATGGTAATTAGTTCAAGAGTCGTTTTATTTGAGGAAGTACTCGTTTTCTTTTGTTTGAAAACTCAAAGATCTATTACTCTTTCACCAGATCCAGTACCTTGGGTGGATTACCTAGTGGCATTTCTTATGCAACTATGCTTGTGTCTTGGGTTTAATATTCACTGTGTCGAATACTCTACTTGGATCCTGATTCAGCTTCTCTTAAATGTGGTTTTATTAGACTGATTAATATACTTTGGTTTTGGGTACATTGTTGGTTTGTGTGTATGGTTTTCTTATAACAAAACCACATCGGGCTATCTGCTGTATTCACCAAGGGGAATCGAATCCCTGATTTTAGCATTATAAATCCGTAGACTTACCACTGTTCCAGAGGAAACTTTTGGTAGACTATTGAACTACTTTACACGTGAATACGATTGCCAGTCTTATAAGAGTATGCTTGAAGTATATGTAACAAGAAATTACCATTACCATTACAAAAAGTAGGATGTATATGTGAGAGGAAATATCCTTGACCTTTCCAATTGTAGCAAAACTGTTTAACCTTACACATTTTAAATTTGTTAAGATCGATTTTGGCGTGCTTATAATATGAAACTAATGATATGCTTTGAGGTTTTATTTTAAATCATACGGAGGTTGTATTATCTTCAATTTTATTTGCAACCAGTTTTGGAAATAAAAATCCATACCTTTAACCAATGACAATGTAGTGTCTGAATGTCTAATATATATGTAAATATCCTTAGATCATTTTTTCGGTATTGAGAGAGTCAGAAGTTATGGGGACTGTGGCTCTTTTTTTTTCTTTTGTCAATTTCAGGGTAAAAACAGAATTTTCAAAAGATTCAAGTCGTATAAAATTAATTATATCTCATATTCTATTGAAGCATTCCTTGGAAGTTTCATTTCTTAGAAATAAAAACGTACTAATATTTTTATTCATAAAGCAATTGAATTCAATACAAATATCATATCTACGCAGTATTTAGTGTATTTGTCATACAACAGTATAGCTTCACTTTAACGAAAATGTCCTAAGAAGGTCAAAACGTTGTTCTTTACTTTAATTCAATTAAAGTTTTAATACCCATACCAGCTTTCTTGAGAATGCATTTTTACTTTAAGTGGTTTTTTTATCATCGTAAGTCATGGTTCAAGCTTTGTTTAATAGTAACAAAAAACGCAAACTGGACACACGTATTTATTTTACTTTTTTTGCAAACATAGTGACACATCTTTGACTTTCAGTGCACGTGCTTTTGCTTTTTGGAGTTTACTAAGGAAAAAAGAGAGTAACTTAAACTTTTTAAATTTGTTATGATCGATTTTAGCATGCCTATAATATAAGACTAATTCTTTGCTTTGAGGTTTTATTTTAAATCATACGGACATTATGGTCTCTTCAATTCTATTTGCAACCACTTGGAATAAAGAAATTCACATCTCTAACCAATAATGACGTAGTATCTGCATGCCTAAAATATATGTAAATAGTCTTTCCCTCTTGAGATGGTCAGAAGTTATGATGACTGTGTTTTGTGACTATCTTTTTTTACTGTTAATTTTTAGGTAAAAACACAAAATTTTCCAATTTTAAAGGTTAAAAGTCTTATTAAATTAATTATATCTCATATTTTACTAAAACTTTTCTTAGAAGTTTAATTTCTTAGAGATAATAATGTACTGATATTTTTATTCATAAAGTAACTGAATTCAATATAAATATCATATCTTGACAGGTATTTAGTTTGTTTGTTACAAAACAAGATAGTATAACTGAATACACATGTGCATAAATATACGAATTACAAACCACTGCTTTTTGAAGGGTAGAAAGTGATAAAAGTGTCCAAACAAATCACTATTTTATTTTTTCAAGTTTAAGAAAAATGTCCACAAGCTTTATGTCACTTCACCGTCTAGTAACAACAATGCGCCATTTTTTTTGTCTCGATTGGCTACAACGTAAATATATATATATATAGATATTAAACTACAACATCACTTATCCCAAAACACGAATCAAACTTTCTGCGCTGTTTTCAGCTGTAGTCAAAATTGTCTTTATATAATCCCAAAATTCTTACTTGGTATATACAGTCTCCTATTAATACAATTCCTTTGTGCCTTTTTTATATGCACATAACAAAAACAAGAACGGCGCACACGTAGGGCAAACAAATAAAACAATGGAAATTGTAAAACATGTCAGTCAGTGAACATCTCTTCAAAGCTTAGACTCCAATAACAGTGGAAATACTCCATATTGATGTCAATAAGATCAACAATAAATGGAAACAAGTGAAAAGTAGTGTATTTATCTAACTTTCACCAACGACATGATAATTCTGTTGTACGGTGTTTCATCAGACGTTACAAAGCATAAATATCTCAGTATATTTACCATAAATCTACATAAATTTAAATCAAAATAAACACATTTATTAAAAAAATGGTTTGACCATCTCAATAAAAATTGTTTTAAATGTACGAAACGTTCATGTTAAATGGACTATTGTTACGTAAAATGACCAGTTTAGATTATAAGAAAATTCGCGTCAACTATGGTGTGCTATTTTTATTCTCTCCGTCTCGTTTAACAAAATAGCTATGTCAGCTGAAATCTCAAGGTTTCAAACGCCTTCCTTTGGGACCTCTCCTATGTAATCAGGGTGATTATTTCTAAAGAACTTTCACTACGTGACACCATCATGAAATCTTACTGCTGACAAAGGAAAGTAGCCTCCTGCTTGGAAAGTCAATATAGAAAATCACTTAGAACTTCGTTGTACTTACATTGATATAGTGCGGACTAGAAAGTAGCTCACCGCTAAAGGATGAAGGACTCTAGCGTAAAAAGATATTTTTCTTTCAACAACCGAGTTTTCCCGCTTCAGCCCAAATCATTTTTGTTTCTATCTTACGTAAAAATTTAAACAATAGGGTTTTTAGGGTCGTTTCTTTTTCTACTTGAAGCCTAAGTTTAAAAAAAAAAAACGAAGGATGTGGCATAATTTACAGTTTCAAATGTTAACAATGCTTATAAAAATAGTACACGGTTTATTCGCCTTATTATTACAATTTTCACTTTTTACATACTTACATTCTGGTAAAACAATGACTCATACGTTAAAGTCTCAGATTCTGATACTTCGGCATTTCGTTCTATTTGAACAATGACTCATACGTTAAAGTCTCAGATTCTGATACTTCGGCATTTCGTTCTATTTGAATTTGACGATGTTTTTTTTTCCTCACAAAATTCTTTTTTATAACAGATAATAACTTTCCACATTTTTGTTAATTGTTGGCTAATTTAACAACTGGATTACTAATATAAATTTGATTTTCCACGAGGAAATTCAGTAAATCAGAATACGAAGTAATCTTTCTCAGAAATATTTTAACATGCATTAATACAGCAGAAGTATAATTTATCTCTTTTCGTAATTTTTATTTTCTATTTTTTCAAAAATTTGTAAAGAGCTTTAGTTGACCATTTCAATTTCTGTCTTCATACAAACTATTTAAAGGTGATTTTTTTTATAATACAACTCATGTAAAAATTGTATCTTATGTATTTCCTAAGTTAGGAAACATGCTCCTCTCCTTAAAGACTCAGCAGCAAGTTTACAGGCTTACGATGCTAAAGTTTGAGCTTCGATACCCCAAATGGGCAGAGCCCAGATTGTCCATTGTGCAGCTTTGTGCTTAACCAAAACCAAATAGACGTTAAGAAGTTCGCATTACTTAAATTTCATTGGTTTGGTTCTACAGAACCACGTTATATTAAATTGAACAGATACAAAGATTAAAATTAATACATTCTACAAAATTGTTTCATACTTTCACACATTTCATTAATTTTATATAAAAATTCAGATGTTTCGCACTTACTTCCTCTCAGATTTACTATATTTTTTAAACTAACCACAAGTTTTCAAAATATATATATATATACACAGACGTATGTACATTTTGTTTCTGAAAACATTTCACTTTGGCCTGTAAATGCGTTTTTACCAGCTTAAAGGTAAGATTAGTTGCTTCGATATCTGTTTTTATATGCAATTGAGAACTAAAGAAAGATATTAACTTTCCTGAAAGTTAAACACGGAATAAAACACAGAATTATAGAGTGATATCTTTATATTAGTTTTTGTAATCATTACCCTGATCGAAGAAACTACGAATAAAATATTAGACATGAAAGTCAAAGTTCTAGAAGAAGGCGCTAAATTCAGCTTGTTTCAAGAAAGTTAAGACTTTCAAGTGAAGAAACAATTGTGTTGTCTGACCTTCTTCAGTGAAGAAACAATTGTGTTGTCTGACCTTCATCAGTGAAGAAACAATTGTGTTGTCTGACCTTCTTCAGTGAAGAAACAATTGTGTTGTCTGACCTTCATCAGTGAAGAAACAATTGTGTTTTCAGACCTTCTTCAGTGAAGAAACAATTGTGTTGTCAGACCTTCTTCAGTGAAGAAACAATTGTGTTGTCAGACCTTCTTCAGTGAAGAAACAGTTGTGTTGTCTGGCCTTCTTCAGTCCAGAACATTAATATGTAGCCAAAACCTTCTTTGTAATCAGTACTATGAACAACGAAACAACGAAATTAAAGTTAAATTTTTGCAAGGGGTCACAAAACACAAAAATTATAGTTTAATATTAACGGGCGTTGTTTAGATTTTCTGGTTTAATGGAGGAAGATGGTTTATAACAAATACTTTCTTTAACCCTAAGCGATTTTGTCTGACTCAACTGACATGATCATTTTAAAGCATGTCAGGTGATGACCACTGGTCACGAATGTAAGTTTGACAATACTCAATGCCATCATCATTATGATTGAAAAAAATGCATAGCTATTCTGTTACAACATGCTTTTCTTTCTTCTCCAAACTATAACATTAATATTTAAAAAAAGCCTTTTTATACAGTTAGCTTCAAATTCGAAATCATAAAATCAAAAAATATAGGATGTAATTTTTAATGTCTACTAAACTCCAAATATTAAGGAAAATAGTCTAATACATTCAGATTTACCAAGAAGGTCAATAAGTAAAAAACCATAACAATTCTCTTCTAAGCTATTGCTAAGCCTTCTTAAATCGAGTTTTCTTTCCAAAATATTGGGTGAATGTCATAAGTATTAATAGGTTATCCCGTTTTTTCAGAAATATTGTTGACAATAAGAAAAGAGAACTCAAAAATTTAACGAATGACGTTTTTAAGCTAAATTTAACTTTAAAATAAGTATTAGAAACTTTTGTTGAGAGTTTTGATTTAAAGTCGTTTAACAAAATACTACTAGCTTAAAACAATGTGTGTAGTTTTTTTTTTTATAACAAAGCTACATCGGGTTATCTACTAAATCCACTGAGGGGAATAGAACCCCCTGACTTTAGCGTTGCAAATCCGCAGACCTACCGCTGTACTAGTAGGGTGGTTTAAAAGAGTTCAAGGAGTAACTAGTTAAATAATAAAATAATCTTATACGTCATTCGCGGATTCTTTCTTCTTATCACTTAAATAACAGGTTTTGATGAAGTAAAAATTTCCAAACGGAATAAGCTTCAGTTAAATATAAAATGATTTCTTCGCAAACGTATATGTGTGTGGCCATGTATATATATATTTACATGGATTTTAATTAGTTTAGGATCTGTTATAAGAGAATGATTCAAATCTTGGAAAGCTGAATAGAGACAATTAACATGTAATATATTAAACTGTAATATATTATGTTTATAGAATTACGTGAAAAAATACAGTTTTATTTGTTTTGTTAGCTTTTAATTTTGTGACTTCAATTATTTGCCTTTCTTTTTCTCTTAATAATTGCTGTTTTTCATCACACTGATATTCTTCATTGTTAGCTTGAAAATAGATATATATAAACACAAGCGTGTAACCCAAGTTCTCTGACAAAGCTGAACTAAAAACTACATAAATACATAATATGGAAGCTAATTAGCGACAAAAAATTCTAGTTTTATGTTAATTAATTTGTAAATTAATTGAAGTTACTTTTGTAAGTAGATTTATTAATAGACAATAGATATTTTGAAAATAGCAACTAGTTTCTTTTATTTATAAAGAGAGAAAATGCATCCACAGCAAAACTACACTTTTTTTGGCTCTGAAAATATTAGGTTAATGATTCCTGTGAATCACCATTTTATAAACCATAACACATTTTATATTTTTTACAGTTCTCAGCCATATAATTGGTTGTTTTGTTAAAAACATTTTTTTTCAAACTGAACCATGTGATTAATCATAATTTATGGTGTCTGACGTTTCTTTCTCATCTGTTTACAGTTTTTATCTATTGGTATACATTAACTATACCTACTTCATTATGCATTCCACGTACAAACAGACAGTTGATATCCAAGTATTTGGGTATTTTCTGCGTAACGTAATAAGTTTGTTCTGGCTTAGCTAAAACATTAAAATGTGCTAAAGAATACGTGAAATCACAGTTCGCTATGTAAAAAGAATTCGTCATTTATAACATCTATTGCTTTTATAAAAAAATGCAAAATAATGAGTGGGCTAATTTTTTGCACTTCAATATCTCAGCAGTCATTGTTCCATTCACTTCCATGACCATCTGTGGGCTTGTCAGAAGCCTTTAAAAATGGCAATCTTTTATACAGTACAGCTAAAATATGGAACCAAACATATCATCTCTGTCTTAGAGAAATAGGTATCTTGATGAACATTAAAAAATCGTAACGCCACTATTCTGATACATTATTCATTAAAATTAGCAATACACATGCTATATACTAGTATACTAAATATACTTTGTTGTTGTGGTTTATAGATATTTTTAAGCTTTATTACAGATGTGTAGAATCAAAAAGAACTTTTTATGTCTTCATCTGGAAGTTCTGCAAGTGAAAGAAAATCTCTTTACAAATAGCAAAACATATCTTGGAATCTGGATCCTTGCACTGTGCATACGATTTCATATATATACATACATTGGAATTTTTTTTAATTTAATAACATCTTAATACTTTTAATTTAGCTAACCTTATATTTCTAAATTAACAAGTATAACGTTTCCTTGTGTGTGCGGATGTATTGTAACATAAATAATAAAAAAATTATGTATCTTTTTAATCTTCTGGTAAAAAAACATATTTCATGCAGTGAAACAACATAAAAATAAGCTTCAAATTTAATCGAATTCTGACTGATCGATTACCCTATTAATAAAAAAAGAAAGAAAAATCACATGGTGAAAAACTAAATTTCTAAAAGTTATGCTAATTAACTTTCTAAGTAAAATATTTGTCGTTTCGTTAGAGAAACTTAATACTCTAGCTTCACTTACTGTTGGAAATTTCAGGCCTAGAGCTCTTATGTTCTCAAAAAAAAAGAGCGAAACTTGATCACTAGGTCGATGAGAACTGCGTTCCTACTCCAAGTTACTGCTGGAAATCGATCGTCCAAGTAACAAGTAAAGATTTAAGGAATGAATCTGAAAAGAATGCAATTTTCGGTTGGGATCAAAATTTTTCTATATAACGTTAGGTAGAGTATTTCAGAAGAATACAACTTAAAAATAAACTATTAAAGTAGCTGTAGTTCTGGTGATAGTATTCTGGACATAAAGAAAAAAAATATAAAAAGACGATAATACAGTGAAACAAACATTCTTATGATATAAAGATGTTGAAAGCTGCGACAAGATTTGAACTTTTTTTAGTCAGATCTGAAAAAAGTGTATCAGGTTTCACATTTTTAAAACTCGTCGTCATTGCCAATAAGCTGCATTTTCTACCGTTTTAAGTTTCAACTCCGTATAACCATTAAGTTTGTTTGTTTGTTTATAATTAAGCACAAAGCTACACAATGGGCTATCTGTGCTCTGCCAACCACGGGTATCGAAACTCGGTTTTTAGTATGTAAGTACGCAGACATACCACTGTGCCGCTGGGGGGCGTAACCATTAAGAAATTAAGCTTTGAATTTTTTAAACGTAAAGTCTAAACTTTGATGTTTCCTTTTTGAAAATTACAAATACAATCAAATAAAAATTCTGCTTTGTCACGAGTGAACTACAAACTGTCGACCGCAGCTTTAATTTTTTAAGGAATTAAATGAATGATAAATTTATTATTTTATTCTGTAGAATAATTAAATGTAGGGCATACTTTATAACTTTTAACACACGCTTACAATAAAGCACCGACATTTTGTATCGTTTGACAGTCAATTCAAATAAAGTGATTTATTTTAATATTTTACTTAGGATTTATATTGATAAAGTGTAGGCCTCCTTTGCGTGTTAACCATTTACGTATACTGAAAAAAAAAAAGAATTACGCACCTCTGATACCCATGAATATCATAACTACAATAACTTTAACATTATCTTCAAAAAGACACAAATAAACATTATAGAATATTCTCATTACTGCCTGATAATTAGTAATGTTCAGTTTATTCTCGTAAAGTCGTAATATAAATATATTTTATCTCGATGTCTTCAACCTCCATTGTTTTCAGACATTTTCTTTACTTACACAATGAATGAAAGCCGTTACGAAGTCAAAAGTTTGTTTGTTTGTTTTTTTGAATTTCGCACAAAACTACTCGAGGGTTATCTGTACCAGGCGTCCCTAATTTAGTAGAGTAAGACTAGAGGGAAGGCAGCTAGTCATCACCACCCACCGCCAACTCTTGGGCTACTCTATTACCAAATAATAGTGGGATTGACCGTCACATTATAACGCCCCCACGGCTGAAAGGGCGAGCATGTTTGGCGCGACGGGGATGCGAACCCGCGTTCCTCAGATTACGAGTCGCACGCCTTAACATTAAGTCAAAAGATATTAAAAGTTTCTGTAAGTCACAAAATTGCTTTGCGTGCCTAAAACGAAATAAACATCTTCATTTAAGTCAAAAAATAGACGTGGAGGAAAACTATGTGTTGAGGAGTTACGTTTTTAATATTTTACGAGCGTCTAAACAAACTTTTATTTTTGTTGGTTCGAGAAACACAGTGAATGATTACATCATCTATTTATCAAAAAAAAAACACACCTGAAAATTAGCGCCATCTCGATGAAACAATTTTCTTTTGTCTAATAGTATTTTAAAGTCACTGTACAGTCAAGTAATGAACGACGGACATTTAATTAATAAACTATAAAAGAAATGCAGTAACCAGTAACAATAAAACATAGTGTATGTTTATTAGTCGTCAAGATTTTAAGATGTATCAATATAAATGTTTATGATCAATCAATCTTCAGCATATGTTAAATCACTAAAACTAAAAGCTTTGTAAAAAACTCGTACATACAGTTCAGATCTCAGGAAAGAACAAAATGACCACTCCTTGACAAAAATGTTAATGTTCTACCAAAAACAGTTGTTTTTGTCTGTTACAAATACTATCCTCATATGTTTTTGTGCATCAGTGAATGATTGTTTCTCTTCTCACAGAAAGATGTGTTGTTTTTACTTTTATTCTTTCAGATTAAGGTTGTTGTTTGTAGCAAGACTAGTCGTGGCCTATTTTTAATGTGCCTAATAGCAATTCCAAGATTTTGGAAATCTATAGGTGTAACAATGAATTCTAACATACAGTCACATGGGTGGCGTGTGCTACTCAATGACTGCTCTCCCTCAGGTCAGGAGGCTTAAATTAGGGTTGGTTATACCTAAACCTTGGTAGTCTCTGACTTAGCCATGTTATCTATGTTCGCATACGGTATTGTTTAGGTTAAAAATATCAAATACCTATATTGTCATTGCTGTTTGTTTTTCTACTGAAAGATGTGTTGTAAGTTTTAACATCACGAACTTATTGTTTCTCTTTGCGTGAAACATATTTTATTGAAATTTTGGATTAGATCACCTGTTATGCATTGAAAAATATTGTACTTATTCTATAAACTTAAGTACTCTTGTGTATCGCTGTACGAAAATATGAGTTTTTGTTGCTACTATACCTACATCGAATAAAGGTTGTCTCTCTTTCTCTCCACCTAAAATGAATTGTAGGCTCGTTAGCTGGTGATTATTTCTTTCTGCACTGGATGTGACATTCTTTTTATGAGGTAAGACTGTTTGTTTCATGCACGAGTAAAACTTTTATCATATTTTTCAATCGATGATTTTTTAAACCAAGAGTCTCTTTTTGTAACTTAACATACTTTTAAAATGTTTAGTGTTTCGAAGTTTTAACCAAAATGTAAACAGGGGAAAATAACGAGCAAAATAAATAATCCTTTAATTTTTTCCACAATTTATCTGTACATTGTTTCAGTTATATCAGAAAAATTTAACGTGACTCTACTTTCTCCAAAATCCAGATATAAAAACACAAAAAACTTTCAACTGTGTAGAGTTAAATGGTTGATCTATCACCACTTTTAGACAGATGGCATAACTCGCAACTGCTATATACGAAGTGCAACTGAAGCTACACTTTCAAGAAGCCTTGTTAAATCGTTGTAGTCACACAATAACACAGCTTTTGTATCGGAATTGCTGTATTTTACATCGGTTTTCGCTTAGTTGTTATTTACCCCACCAAATCAGCAAAGAAGAGAAAAAACAGAAGTGTCTAACGGAAGAGTACAGTTTGAAATTTGCACGAGTACAGGCCAACAGTCCAATAAAACAAAGTAAATAAAATTATCATTGAAAAAGAAACAAATAACAGCTTTTTGTTATTAGCAAGTGCATTCATAATATCGAAATATAAAAAAACTGATATGTAGTTGCTGGCTATCCATTTTATTATGGTAATTTGAAAAGGTAATCTACCCATATAACTGAATAGTGTTCTTACGGAAGGTTCGCAGTGTAAAACAATTATAAAACCACAAATGAGATCTGAAAATATAACATCAGCTACTTAAGTAGCAGTAATTCTGACGGTCAAGTTATGGTAATTACTAGTGACTCTCTACACAGCACGAATAATTTTATATTATAACTACTAGTGATTCTACACAGCACGAATAATTTTATATTATAACTACTAGTGATTCTACACAACACATTTTTATATTATAACTACTAGTGATTCTACACAACACATTTTTATATTATAACTACTAGTGATTCTACACAGCACGAATAATTTTATATTATAACTACTAGTGATTCTACACAACACATTTTTATATTATAACTACTAGTGATTCTACACAACACATTTTTATATTATAACTACTAGTGATTCTACACAGCACGAATAATTTTATATTATAACTACTAGTGATTCTACACAACACATTTTTATATTATAACTACTAGTGATTCTACACAACACATTTTTATATTATAACTACTAGTGATTCTACACAGCACGAATAATTTTATATTATAACTACTAGTGATTCTACACAACACATAGTTTTATATTATAACTACCAGTGATTCTACACAACACATTTTTATATTATAACTACTAGTGATTCTACACAGCACGAATAATTTTATATTATAACTACTAGTGATTCTACACAACACATTTTTATATTATAACTACTAGTGATTCTACACAACACATTTTTATATTATAACTACTAGTGATTCTACACAGCACGAATAATTTTATATTATAACTACTAGTGATTCTACACAACACATTTTTATATTATAACTACTAGTGATTCTACACAACACATTTTTATATTATAACTACTAGTGATTCTACACAGCACGAATAATTTTATATTATAACTACTAGTGATTCTACACAACACATAGTTTTATATTATAACTACCAGTGATTCTACACAACACATTTTTATATTATAACTACTAGTGATTCTACACAGCACGAATAATTTTATATTATAACTACTAGTGATTCTACACAACACATTTTTATATTATAACTACTTGTGACTCTACACAACACATTTTTATATTATAACTACTAGTGATTCTACACAACACATTTTTATATTATAACTACTAGTGATTCTACACAGCACGAATAATTTTATATTATAACTACTAGTGATTCTACACAACACATAGTTTTATATTATAACTACCAGTGATTCTACACAACACATTTTTATATTATAACTACTAGTGATTCTACACAGCACGAATAATTTTATATTATAACTACTAGTGATTCTACACAACACATTTTTATATTATAACTACTTGTGACTCTACACAACACATTTTTATATTATAACTACTAGTGATTCTACACAACACATTTTTATATTATAACTACTTGTGACTCTACACAACACATTTTTATATTATAACTACTTGTGACTCTACACAACACATTTTTATATTATAACTACTTGTGACTCTACACAACACATAGTTTTATATTATAACTACTTGTGATTCTACACAACACATATTTTTATATTATAACTACTAGTGACTCTACTGGAAGTAAAATAAGGTTTCTGCCTTATTTTTTCTTAGTGTGAGAGATACTGAATTTATCTTAACATTAGTCGAGCAGTATTTCAAGCTGCACATTCAAAGTGGAACAGCGTTTCTGGCTGATGTGTTTTAAGTGTATCAATATCCCAGAAACATTACAACTATTGTGTTGTGTAGAAAATAAAACGGACAGTTTTATGTTATAACCACTAGTGACTCTCTGCAGAGTACGGATAGTTTTCGAATATAACTACTTGTTTCTGGGATATTAATACACTTAAAACACATCAGCCAGAAACACTGTTCCGCTTTGAATGTGCAACTTGAAATACTGCTAAACTAATGTTGAGATAAATTCAGTATTTCTTACACTAAGAAAAAATAAGGCAGAAACTTTATTTTCCTTCCATGATTTTCTAATATAAGCCAAATTAACTTGGAATGCCACAGGTACGCTATACGATATTAAAATTTCCATGACAACAACATGGTAAATCGAGAAATCTGTTCAGTATGACGTTTACACCATTTACGTTAAAGTATTCATTATTTTCTTTTAAAATAAGCATTCACTCTCAAGAATAAAATTAAAAGAAACAATGTGTCTTGAGATAGGATCGAACCTACAACTCACTCTATAAACACATGCCTCATTGTGACCTAAACCAGTAGGTTACACATTTAATTACGACCTAGTCACATGTTTCTAAACACGAACCTTATCAATTTATTTGTTTGGAGAGGCAGACGTAAATCGGCCTTTTCCTAATAAGTGTGGAGTAGTAGCGACACACAAAATGTATGTTCTCGCTGACTAATCTACGATCCCACAGACAACAGCCAAAACCAGGGACATTGGATGCAATGTTTGAGTAACACTGTATGTACTAAGAATGTAAAGGGGAAAATAAAAGTTATATATATAACAAAAACACTGATAATTTGTGTGTGTTTTCTTATAGCAAAGTCACATCAGGCTATCTGCTGTGTTCACCGAGGGCAATCGAACCGATAATTTCAGTGTTGTAAATCCAAATACTTATTACTGTACTTAATGTGACAATCTGTCAAGTTCCAAAAAGAGCCCAGTTATACAATGTGGAGATGTAATACAAGTAAGCCAAGTTATAATAAAAAAACTCAGACAACCTCGTAATTAAATATTACTTGTTTATTATTGATATTAACATGTTATTATACCACTAATAATAGCAGATTACAAGGTTGTCTTAATTATTTCTTCTAATTTGACTTGTCTCTCTGATATTGCCACTGTTAACATTGAGCAAGGGTTTCATCCGCAAAGTTAAAAATGTCAATATGAATGAACACTCTGGCACAAAGGATATCATAGTTACGTTCGTTGTAAGATAATAGAAAAAGATTTGAAGTTGATAAAGGCGCCCAAACCAATATTTAACAAGGTTGCAGCTAAACCTGGAACGAAACTGTTGATTTCGTTATGATGATTACCGTGTACGTTGGAATCACAACTGTCCTACTCGACCACATAATTGTCAAGTCCATAATGTAACCACAGTAAGTTTTGTACCTTCGGTATACTTAAAGTTTTTGGCATACAGTACTACAATGATTCGTGTCTGTGAAAAGCTTGTCCAAATCAATATTCTGAGATTGAAAACATCATTCTTCATACAATCTTATTACCTTATAAATCATGTCATTGAAAAATAATTATGTTTAAGACTAAAACCTATTAGAAATAGTGGTGCTATAATTGACATACCTATTTTTTTATTTGTTAAGAAGATCAATATTTTGTTTAACAGTTGGAGCACTCTTTACTTAACTAGCGATACACTCTTACATTTAAACAAATTTGCACGTAACTTTTAAGTTGCACGTAAATACGATTTTTAATAGAACTGGTTATAGTTTGCAATCAGAGAATATTGAATATTATTCCGCTCGCCAGTATAAAGTTTTAAACATATCTGTTTTCGTAAATTGAAATCACAGATACAACATGATTTATTTGTTAGTGTTACAACAAATTATAATGAAGATATTCACTTTTACCTTTTAAATTTTAAAAAAATATATATCTATTGGAATAATTATTTAGGAAAAACGCTTTTAATATAATTTGATATCCAAAGTAAAGCATTTTTATTCTAGAAAAAACAATTAAGATTATAACGTGTAATAAACTTGGTTAATTATCTCGTGCCTGAAAGGCACATAAAGCCAGTGCTTAATTTTGAATTCCTGTGTCACAAGAAGATGAAAATGGTGACACATTCTTTCTAAATAGGATGTCAAACGTGGGATAGCGCTTAGATTAATTATATCTACTTCTTTTTTTACCATTATCTTTATAGGACTACTTTTTAATACATCATTTTGGTCATCTACATTTGGATGATTTATGCATAATGTTTTACACGATTTCTAAATTACCAATAAAATGTTCGTAAGTACAATTTGAAAAATCATAATTATTATAGTTACAATGTAAATATTATTCCAAAACGTTTCAGTATTATAAACACACGTTCAATAAGAATTTAATATTTATAACTTATTGTTTTGTTTCTCTGGAATTTAGCACAAAGATTTATAATGAGTTATTTGTTCTTTTGCCTACTACTGGTATCTAAACCCAGTTTCTAGCGGCTTGAGTCCTCAAACAGCTGTGCCACTGTAAGGATGGTCATAACTTATGATTTACTGTAGCTACTTAACTGAAAAAATGCGCTTAACTGTAGTTTGGCGTAAGACAGTCGGTAATTTTACTTCGTATAAAAGAACATTTATGCTTAAAATGTACAACAACATACGGTGTTTTTAACTAAACTTCACACATAAAAGGCTTGGTATGACCACATGGTTCAGGCACACTACTCGTATTCTAAGGATCATGGGTTCGAATCTCCGTCACCCCAAACATGCTCACTCTTTTTCAGCCGTTGAGGCGATATAATATGACGGTCAATCCTATTATTCGTTGGTAATTTAGTAGTCCAAGAGTTGGTGGTGGGTGAAAACCCTGAGACTCAAAGAGCCGCACTTTCTAATGAAGCCAAATATAGTTAATGTTGGTGTACTGGCCTGGCATGGTCAAGCGTGTTAAGGCGTGCGACTCGTAATCTGAGTGTCGCGGGTTCACATCCCCATCGCGCCAAACATGCGGTGGGGGTGTTATAATGTAACGGTCAATCCCACTATTCGTTGGTAAAAGAGTAGCCCAAGAGTTGGTGGTGGGTAAAGATGACTAGCTGCCTTCCCTCTATTTTTACACTGATAAATTAGGGACGGATAGCGCTGATAGCCATCGAGTAGCTTTGCACGAAATTCAAGACAAACAAACGTACATAAAATATTTTAAACTAAGTTTAATATTGTCAATAATTAAATATTTTGCAAGTTTATTTTGAAACGGTAAATTAATAATAAAATTATCTATTTTAGTCAACTCAGCCTTTAAAAATATGTAAAAACTTATCTGGGAATGTTAGAATTAGCATTCAAGCAGATACCTAAATGAAGATTAGAATGCCTTCTATCAGTCTTCCTTTTCTTTCCCATAACTGACTGCAAACAATAAATAGTAGTTTCAGTGTTCTTCGTGTTTGCGAACATGCGTTAACTCTCATAAACGATGTAGCTATGTATGATTCCATTTAGCTGCTACCTGTCTTAGTAAGATGCATTACACCATTTCTATACTTTGTTCCGTATCGTAATTGTCTTTTTGTAAGACTTTTTTATTTTGGCTTTGTTGTCTGAAAACTGTTGTAAATATACAAATATATGGCCGAGCGCATTAGGGCGTGCACTCGTAATCCGAGGGTGGCGGGTTCGCGCCCGCGTCGCGCTAAACATGCTCTCCCTCCCAGCCGTGGGGGTGTATAATGTGACGGTCAATCCCACTATTCGGTAGTAAAAGAGTAGCCCAAGAGTTGGCGGTGGGTGGTGATGACTAGCTGCCTTCCCTCTAGTCTTACACTGCTAAATTAGGGACGGCTAGCACAGATAGCCCTCGAGTAGCTTTGTGCGAATTTCCAAAAACAAACAAACAAATACAAATATACATAGAGTAAATATTTGTGTGTTTTATCCAAATATTTTATCTACACATATTTATTTATACAAATTATAAAGTCGAATAAAGTGTTTTTTCATTCAATTTTATAGTAGCTAGCTTTTAAGCTACAATTAACTTCAGTTTAGTAATTTTGTGACAAAACGTGTTGAGCGAATATATCTTGCACGTGCTGATCAAGCTGTTTCGTTTGATTTGGTTTTTTTGGAATTTCTCCCAAAGCTACACGAGGACTATCTACGCTAGCCGTTCCTAATTTATCAGTGTAAGACTAGAAGGAAGGCAGCTACCCATCATCACCCGCCGCCAACTCTTGGACTACTCTTTTACCAACGAATACTGAGATTGACCGTCTGCCTATAACGCCCCCACGGCTGAAAGGACGGGCATGCTGGTGTGATGGGGATACGAACTCACGACCCTCAGATTACGAGTCGAGTGCCTTAACCACGTAGCCATGCTGGGCCAAGCTATTTATAAAGTCATGTTGCATTTCTGTTAGTAAAATAATTTATTTTAGCATATTTAAATTGAAAAACATGAATTTTACGTTATTCTAACTAAACCAATGTTATCCTCCTTAATTGCCAAAATAATCATATAACGGAGTTGATTACGAGAGTTCTTAAGGATGAAGTGCCTGGAATGTCAACTAATCTTACCATTCAGCAAACTGTGGAACCGTATGTCAATCTATAAATTCAAACAGTGTAAAGAAAATCATTTATGTGCTTGAAATCGACCACTTTATTTACAAACCTTTACTGTAGTTCTGTATTACTGAATTATGCATATATATATATATGTAGGTTGTAATTTATGACGCTCTTCTCGAAATATCACGAACAAACACTTACATAGAAATACTTTTTGTAACGTCATGCTTTGTTCACCATCTTGTGTAAATAGTTGCCTATACTTATTGTTTTTACAAAGATACTTCTTAATAGATGATGAAAAAGAGCAGCTACTTGGATACTCTAACAAAAGGAAAGACTACGACTGAATGTAAGAAGTTACAGGAGCATCCTGACATTCTCTAATGAGCATTTCTGTAAACCTATGTTCTTTACTAATGATACATCTTTTTCCAAGTTTAGCAGTTAGTTCTGAATGACTTCTCTATCTTACGGGGTTATTGTTCTATGATTGAGTCCAACCTACGAAACTCAACATTGTTCTCGAAGTCTGCCACAGGAAAATCGACTAATCTCACATTTTCACTCCGAAAATGTTAATATTGACAGACTTTTCCCTGGAGCTGAACAAACACCATGAGATGTAGGGAAAATAAAGAATCACCGTATTCTTTACTAAAAATTCTCCTGACGCAGAGATAAAGCCATCCCACGATAGGGAAAATAAATTATTTGGTATTCTCCTAAGTAGAGATATATCTAATGTTCCAAATTTTTTTCTAGAATATTGATCAATGGTTACTTGAAAATACGAACCCTATGAGAAATATTTGAAGGGAAAAAAAGCAGAAAAAACTTTTTTCTCTAGAACAACAAAGAAAGTAGAAAGCTTGTGACGAATTGTTTAAACTCTAGTAGGAGTTAACTTTCTTAACATTCCATATAACTTAACTTTCTTAACATTATACGTTACTTAACTTTCTTTATATTCTATGTATAATTACATAGAGTTGTTTTATTATTGATTAATAGGAATGATTCTTAATCTTCTCCTTACGAATTTACATAAGCTTATTTTTTCGAACATCGGAAAGCTATGAATTTAACTGCAGTTATTCGAGTATCACAACAGAAAATATCCGTGTAAGCCTTTGTTCATTAGAAAGTCTTGTATTCTCCAAATCGATATACTTCAGGGATTATTGCAGATGCAGAGTTGTTTCTAAAATCGCTGTAGCGGCTTAGATAAATTTAACCACAGAAATCAGTAACCTAGGACACAGTTAAGATGCTTTATGGAAATCAAATCTACTTCATTAAAGGAAGATTTCATCATAATACACGCATACAGAAGATCAACGTAGGTAAACTAAACACGTCTAAATAAATATTAGCAAGGAACATTCGATTCGTCTTTGTTTCCAGGCATATCAGTTTATAAAGTTATTATGCTTGTAGAATAACAAGATTATGTTCAGGTGTGTATATTTCATTTATTTATTACATAAATAATTTTAGTCACATGGTTTGTTTGTTTGCTTTGAATTTTCGTGCAAAGCTACAAGAGAGCTATCTGCGCTAGCCGTCCATAATTTATCAGTGTAAGACCAGAGTGAAGGCAGGTAGTCATCACTACTCACTGCCAACCCTTGGGCTACTCTTTTACCAAAGAATATTGAGATTGACCATCACATTATAACGCCGCCAAGGCTGAACATGTTTGGTGTTACTGAGATTCAAACCCGCGACCCTCGGATTACGAGTCGACTGTCTTAACCACCTGGCAATGCCGAGCCTAGTTATGTAGAAAACAGCTAGGTGAGAGAAGTATCATGTGAAGATGTTATCTTTTAATATAAAATATATAAATAAACACGATAATTATTTATTAATAATGTTGTTTCTAAACATAACACAGTCTTTAATGAAAATTTTATTTTCTTTCGATTTGTTCCAAATGAAAAGTTTTAACTAAGAATTTTATTTTTAGCTAATAAATCTGTACTAAGTGTTATTATAAAAGCAAAAGTGATTTTTTTATATTTGTAACATTCTTTAAACACGTTTATATAAATAACATAGTTTGAATAAAGCGCCTGATAAGACATTTAATTTCTTACCTTTCAACCGCAGTTCTGAGATTCTGATCATCTCGATAACGTTTGTCGCTTCAATAGCTTTTTCCAGACTTTTTTGATAGGAGTCGTTATGTTACTCATCTAAATTTCACTTAATCATAAAAACATTAATGTAAACGAACTAAGATACAGCTCTAGTACAATGAAGCAATTTCTAAATTTATTTGTAATTTTTTGGTTATTTTGTAAAACATAAATCTCTGAAACAATTTCGTGATTGTTTATGATAATGAAACAGCTGAGAAATACAATTAGATATCCATGAGTTTGTTTTTTTTATAACGAACCATATCAAAAGCTCATTCCAGATAAAATATCGTATCATGTATCTCAGGACGGCTGGTATGGGTATTAACACTTTTACTAATAAAGCAGAGAATAACGTTTCGACTTTCTTTGGTCATCTTTTTGTTAACTTGAATATGACCTGAGATGTTCAAAACGTCGTTCTCTGCTTTATTAACAAAGTGTTAATATCCATACCAGCCGTCCCGAGATACATTCTCAAGTGAGTTTTTCGTCATCATAAAATACCACGCCAGTAGAAATTTTTAAACTTTTAAGTTGATAAAACTTGTGATAGTGTTCAAATTTAATTATTGTAGGATATTAATAAAGTTAGGAATACTACGACAGGTTATCAAAATATTCTACTTCGTATATTTCGTACACTAAAACAAATTTTTGTTCACCAAGTTGAACTAAATATTCACTGACAATAATGATAGTTAAAAAAGAGACATTAGAAAGAAAATTATCCTGAAATATGAAACTGCCCATTTCCACTGCTAGGTGATTTGGGCGCTCGACTCGTAATTTGAGGGTTGCGGGACCAAATCTTTGTCTCAACAAACATGCTTGCCTTTTCAGCTGTAGATATGTTATAATATTAGGTCAGTCCACTATTCGTTGGTAATAGAATAGCCCAAAGGTTGGCGGTGGATGCAGATGACTAGCTGCCTTACTTCTAGTCTTACACTGCTAAATTAGTGACAATATTGCGTCTTCTATTTGGTCTGAAACTTCTTTGATAACTTATCGAAGGTTCACGGTGAGCGAATTAATTTTGAGCTTATCTAGGAACAATTCACTTAACAAGAAGCTAGACAGCTCTGCTTTCTTCGCTAGTCACACGCCGGTTATTCCACCATCGAAGTTATGTAATGTTTTCGTATAAACACTAATATTCAATGTGAATCCGCTGTAGCTAAATGATTTATAAGGCTTAAACTGTATAAACGTTCCTGGTCAAATATCAAAGTTCTCAATTAATAAACGTTAAGCACAGTTATTGCTAACGAGGTTTATAGCTCCCCATCTTCAGCAAACCAATAATATATACAGTCTCTTGGCGCGTCGCGTTCATTATATTTACATGCGTGAGGATAGTTTTTCGAAATTTCTGCTTGCGCAAGAATATAAACGATATGCTGTTGTTTTTTAAACTCGAAATTTTTCTGCAATTTCAGTGAATAGGCGGAAATTTCGCAATACTAATTTAACAATATAAGTTATCTATATTTTTAAATATAAATTTAACTTGAAGTAACATCGATCTTAAAATAAAAGAATGATAATGAATTTCTCATACCTTCCTCCTTAAACAGTTTTTGACGATTATATTATACATATATTTACAACAATACATTATCAAATAATTATACAACTTCATTAATTACGACAGTATTTAACACAATCAATACAAATAACCGTAATATTGTTATGTTACATAGCACGAGAAAGTGCATCGACACAAATGTTATCAAACTCTTTGACATGGATTATGTTCAAATCATGCTCATATAACGATAAATTCCAATTCAAGAGTCTTCTGTTGTTGTCCTTAATTTGGTTTAAAAACGTCAACAAGTTATGTTCAATGTAAATGACAATAGGATGCTGTGATTCAGATGTATATAAGCATTGGAATGTTCTAAAGCTAATACTGAAACTAATGTTTCTTTTTACACATTATAATAATTATTTTATTAAGAATTAATTGTTTTAGAAAAATAAAAAACAGGAATTTTCATACCTTTGCTGTCTCATTGTAATGGAATAACACAAGCACCACAATTTCTTGCATCAACAGTTAATTCATAAAGAGCCTTATCAAAATATGGTGCCATCAATACAGGCTAAGTGCATAATAAAGATTTGACATTTTTAAAATAGATTGGTATGTTTCAGACCATTTGATTTTTTCTCAGCACGTTTGATAATGGTGCAGTGATATCGGCAAAATAGTTACAAAACTTCTTGAAATAGCCAGTCATCTTAAAAAATCCCATCGAACTTTTCTTGTTGGATAATTCACAATACAATCACCTATGACTTGCACTGGAGAACCTTGGCTATGGCCTATTACATGACCTAAATAAGCAACTCTGTCTTTGCAAATTTGCCAAATTAGACTTTTACCAAATTTGCAGTGAACTTGGCCTTCATGAGCCTGTCAAATACGTTACGTAATCCACGTGAATATTCTTCCCAGATGTCACGGGAAATCACAAAATCATCAACATCAGAAAGATTGTTGAGATACCGATTCATCATTTGCTGAAAAGTTGCTAGAGAATTTTTCATTGTAAAAGCATTTCATTATACTGATATAATCCATCAAGAGTAAAAAATAAACAGAGCTAATACTTAACCAAACTATTTCATTATACTGGTATAATCCATCAGGAGTAAAAAATAAACAGAGGTATATTTTGCCCTATTAATTTAAGAAAGAGCTAAGTATCCTTTTAGTACATCACACCGTGATTTTCTGGCTTTTCAATTTTCATCAGTACAGCCCTCCATTCTTGAATACGGTAGAAATTTGTCTTTGTCAAAGTATTTACTTTTTAAAAGTTTGTACAAAATCTAACTGAATCGTCAGATTTAGAAACCAGTACACAAGGTGAAGACCAATCACTTTTATTGGGCTTTATAACGCCGTTTCAAGCACATAAGATATTTATTTACGCATTTCTCGGTCTCGATTGGATTCACACGATATAAATTGTCATTTCATAGTAGAAACGTCATCTACATCATTAATAGCGATGTTGGTTTGATTAGGAACATCAAAAAATACACAATAATATTCATTCAATGAACTAGTGAGTTAATTTTTCTCTTCCATAGAGAAGTGATCAAGTTTTGAATCAAGATTGGCCAGGATGTAAAAGTTAATCACTTTGATGTTGCAATATTTTCAAATCTAAGTGAGTCTGAATTAAAGAGACTGTCGTTTGGGTGAATCTCGAATCTGATAGGATTTCAACAAATTGATATGACACAGCTAGGTCGTTTTTCGATAATCATGTGTTTTTATAACATAGTCAACATCAGTAACTTTCTGAACAGCCTGAAAGGAACCATGATACCTAGCTTTGAGTAGATGTCCCACAGTGGGTAACAATACTCCGACCATAGCATCAGAATGGAAGTTATGCTCTTCAGTCTTGCTGTCATAAACGGTTTTCATTTTAGCTTTTAGTGACTTTATATTTCTCTGAACCAATTCAAAAGAACGTAAAAGTTTGAACTGAAACTTGAAAACTCATTCCAATAATTGCATTTCTTTCTTCCAATCATTGCTCCTTCAGCAATTTCAAAGTAACACACATTAAATGGCCAAACACCACAGCAAATAGGCTAAATCCTAATGACTCCTGAATTGGTTTAGAAACAGCAAATGATAATCAATTAACTCCTCCATCCTAATCTTTGTTATCGAGACAGCAACTCCACATAATATATCTTCAAGGTAGGATGGAATATCTCAAGAGCATCTTGCGATACTGGATGATACTCACTAGATGTGTTTTGTTTAGTACAAAGCTGATAAACAACTTGTTGAAATAACCCCGAAATAAGAAGTTCTAATCAGACTAAAATTCTTTGGATAAGCCAACAAAAGTAAAGAAATTAATAAAAGCTTTATAAAATTTTGGAGCTTAAGTGAATACACGCGTAATAGTCAACAAATACTGTTTTTTTTATATGAGATTTTTTTGGTTCCGTTTGTTTTGAGTGTCGCGCAAAGCTACACTAGGACTATCTGCGTTAGCCGTCCCTAATTTTGAAATATAAGACTAGAGGAAAGGCAACTAGTCATCACCATCCACCGCGAACTCTTGGGTTACTCTTTTACCAACGAACAGTTGGATTGACCGTAACATTATAACACTCCAACGGCTGAAAGAGCGAGTATTTTTGGTGTAGCGGGGATTCGAAACAGTGACTCTCAGATTACGAGTTGAGTGCTTTAGCGACATGGCCGTGTCGGGCCTTTCAACTCCGATACGAGATTGTTTTTCTTTGTTTACGACTTAATAAGGGTTCTTTCAAAATCGACTTTTCCCCCGCTGGTATAGTGGTAAGTCTTCGGATTTACAACGCTAAATTCAGGATTTCAATTCACCTCGGTGGACTCAGCAGATAGCCTGATGTAACTTTGCTATATCAACACACCCACACACACACTTCTGTGTGGTCTGGAACTTCTTTGATATCTTATTGAAATTCCCGATGAGCGAATTAATTTTGAGTTGCTGAAGGTACAATTCACTTAACTGGAATCTAGACAGCTCTGCAATATTTTTTCTTCACCGATTACGCGCCAAGTTGTTCCACCGCTGAAGTTATGTAATTTTTTTTTTCTAAAAATGTTGTTGATGTTGTTTTGAATTAAGCACAAAGCTACACAATGAGCTATCTGTGCTCTGCCCACCTCGGGTATCGAAACCCGGATTTTAGCATGTAAGTCTGCAGACATACCGCTGAGCCACTGGAGGGCTTCTAAAAATGCTAATGTCCAATGTGAAAATGATGAAATTAAACGGTTTGTAACGTTCGAAATCTATAAACGCTCATAGTAAAATATTTAAAGTTTCTGATTGATATACATTATATCAACCACAATTATAGCTTCCAAGGTTTATAGAGCCCGCATTATAACAAATCAATAATAAATGTTGTCTCTTGACGCATCTTGTTGGTTGTATTCGTAGGCATGAGGAGAGCTTCTTGGACTTTCAACAACATAGATGATACACTAGTATTTACATGCATAAATATAGTGTTCACTCTTACACTCAAGAATCTTGCACAATTTATTGGATAGGCAGTAATTTGGGAATCCATATTTAACAGTACAATTGTAAATATAAATGTAACTTAACCAATCATCGACACCAAAATAGATGTATGTAGTAAATTTGTTACCTTTTGAATTTGTTGTTCTGGATATATTTGTATATCTATAGATATACTTACAAATTTATTGGTCATCGATATCGTTCTTATTCGATAGAAAATGTTTCAGAAGTTTCAAAACAATAGCAAAATTGCTTGTGTGGACATAAACTGATATTCTTATGTTTGGAGTAGCACTTTTGTAGACTAGACTGTCAGGTTCAACGTCAAGAGAACAGAAAACAAGATTTACCTTTTCCTAACATGTAATAAGATGTTTTTGTTTTTGAATTAAGCACAAAGCTACACAATGGGCCATCTATGTTCTGCCCACCACGGGTATCGAAACCTGGATTTTAGCGTGTAAGTCCGCAGACATACCGCTGATCCACTGGGGGGCACATATAATAAGAATGCAAGTTAATGACCTCTTGGTACATGCAGTGATAGCACTGAACTTGATGTCACTCACAAGCTTTACAGATGATTAAGTGGTTTCGTTCGTAGGTCAAAACCGAATCCGTATATAGAAAGATCGAACGTAGTATTGAAATAAAATTCGTTCAACAATAGCCATAGCTGATTTTTACGGTCTTTATCTTATGTCGGGAGTGAAAAAATCGAAACGTAACTAAATACGATTCAAATCTGTGACTCAACACAAATATAAGTGATCAAAAACACATTTTCAAAACTAGTTCATATCTCATCATGAGTATGTGTTTTCTAATAGCTAAGCCACTTCGGGTTATCTGCTGTGTCCACACAGAGAAATCATACCCCTGATTTCAGGGTTGTAAATCCAAATACTTACCACTGTAATAATATTATTAAAAAAGTAGGGTTTCAAATAATACCGTAATTTGTATTTTCTTAAGTCAAATAAGGTATTATAAAAGTGCCACACACATATTTTCAAAACAAATACATTTTACAGTGACAGTTATTGCAAATGATGAATTATGAACAAAATATTTACAAACTTGAAACCTCTATCTGGTTTGGAACTTCCTTGATGTCGAGAATTCTCGATAAGCGAATTACTTTTGAGTTGATGTACATACAACAATATAGCAGTTTATAACATGAACCTTTATAAAAGCATCTTAAGCTACTAGATTTAATTAGCCTGGCGCGTAAGGCGTGCAGTGACTAGAAAATGTACAAGTACGCGTAAAAAATAACACTGATTACAAAGATATATTCATAATTAATTAAATTACTATGTAAATGTTATGGAATAATGAAAGTATCATGCCAAGAGATGTAAACAAGTTAACCTTTTTTAACATGGTTAATGTATATTCATTGTTTAAACATTTTGAGTGATCAAACACAAAATAAGAGACTGCCTCTATCAGGTAACTATATTTTTTCCTTGACGTCTGGTACTTTTGCCAAAACGCCATCTTCCACTTATATCGCTAAATACCTGAACTGATATTTGTAAGAGGTTAATACGTGGTTTTTCTAACAATTAGGCCCGGCATGGCCAAACGTATTAAGGCGTGCGACTTGTAATCTGAGGGTCACGGGTTCGCATCCCCGTCGCGCCAAACATGCTCGCCCTCTCAGCCGTGGGGGCGTTAGAATGTTACGGGCAATCCCACTATTCGTTGGTAAAAGAGCAGCCCAAGAATTGGCGGTGGGTGGTGATGACTAGCTGCCTTCCCTCTAGTCTTACACTGTTAAATTAGGGACGGCTAGCACAGATAACCCTCGAGTAGCTTTGTGCGAAATTCCAAAATAAACAAACAAACAAACTCTAACATTTTGTAGCCAACATTTTAATAATCAAAGTCACTTCAAGAATGCTTCTACTAAAATGTCAAAATAAAGATTAATTAAACGTATCTTAAAAACTAAAAGGGTTAGCGGTAAGTAAACCTTAGTTAACGTGGAATCTTTGGATGCGACAAAGAAATAGAAACTGCATTCGTTGATGGATTTTCTTCTCAACATCACGTCCCGTGTTGCATACTATAATTAAATACCTTACTGAAACCAAATATCTGGAATACGCCTAGTCTTTTTTGTTACTCATTATGAGAAAAACAAAATAAAAATGAACAGTTAGTCCAATTACCAGCTTGTTGAACATTTGTCTATTGCAGCATTAAACTATATATTTCGTGGTTTCTTCTTCCTTTAAATAGAAAACTGAATGATATGATGACCTACTAATTATGAACGGGTACTTTTATGGACTTTTACTTTTCCAAACAAGTGGCTTAGAAATATTATGTACGGCTCAGAAGATTTTGCGATGAGCTCGTCTTTTCCTGCTGTTATTACTAAACCTTCATCTTACATTTTAAAAGATCCCTACCGAAATAATTGACATATAATGATTAAGGAAAGAAAAATGCTGCTATGTGTTCTTCTAATGTTTAACGAAAGAAATATAGCAGCAATAATAACGTAGAAGTTTTTTAAAAAAAAAGTTATATTATTTTTCAAAACGGAGAAATTATAGTTTCTGAAAACGTCTGATGGTCTATGACGTACTTGTGACAACCATGCAAAGAAACATGAGACTTTGTTCGTTTTATTTTCTTACAAAACTTGGAATTAATGTTTTCCATACACTCTCATAGAAATGCCAGTGTGTGGATTTAATCGAGTAAAATGAGGACTTCTATCGTTGAAAACGGTAAACCGCTCAGTTCAAAAAGGACCTTTATAAAAGCGGTCCATCAGTTTTTACATATAAAAATATTACTAATACAAAATCATGAGCTCTTTTGAGAAAAAAACATCTGATAAAAACAAGAGCATTTCGGTTATCGGTATCTTCAAACTTAATGATATTTCTGATAGATATTTATTTTGCAAAACCAGTAGAGCTAAGAGAGAAAATACGAAATGTCTCAATAATGTATGAAACATATAACAGTGTGTTTCAAACTCTAAAAACTGTCATCGACTTTAATATTTGTCCCCCAGTGGTAGATTTATGGAATTAGAATGGAAAAGCTAAGGATTCCATTCCCCGGATGGGCAGAGCGCAAAACCTCCTTTACGTAGGTATGCATCAAATCAAATGTTTAACGTATTTATAAAAATTACTCTCGAATAAAATAGTGAATAATAGTATTATACTATAACAATAAATAAATACAGCGTATTTCGAATGTTAACTGTTGAATATTTATAGAGTTAAAAACAACGAATGTAACACTCAACACATTTCAGTTTTTCTGAAAAGAAATTAGAAGTAGAGATACATTACAATTTTATTATATTGATTTTACAAAGAATACAGTCAACTTCCTTTGAAAAAGCACCTTAAGATTTAACATCGTTTTATGAATCTTTCATTTAACCAGTTTTTTAATAATCTTACAATAATTCTTCCACACTCCTACACTATAATATGCTGTAGTTACTACTTAACAAAATGAGCATTATTTTGATTACTAAGGTAGGGCAGTTAGGCGTGATCTAAGAATTAGCATGTTCGAATGTTTATGGTTTTTGGCTTGTTACTGTAAAAACGCACTCGGCATTTGAAGCCAAGCGTGCGATATAAGAATAACTGTCAAACCCTGATCGGTGAGACAAAAATAGCCTAAAAGTTATGCCTGAACTCTTCATTACATACCTGCTCTTGTAGCCTGACAGTTAAAATTTATGGACGGCTATGTGCATGTAGCTCTTTGTTTAACTTTCATGAGAATTCTGAAACTAAACTACATGTATTAATGTGTCAACAGAATTAATAAATCGGTGAGGGATATATTGACGTATGTTTAACAAATGTGTTGTTTAAAAATGTTGTATTTTTATTGTCCACTTCTTGGCTTCTAAAGGCTTGTAACATTGGAAGCAAGGGGTGGAACGTTTCCAACATCTTAAAATTAACACCTATATAAATGTTTGTTTGTTCTTGAATTTCGCACAAAGCTACTCGAGGACTATCTGTGCTAGCCGTCCCTAATTTAGTAGTGTAAGATTAGAGGGAAGGCAGTTAGTCATCACCACCCACCGCCAACTCTTGAGCTTCTCTTTTACCAACAAATAGTGGGATTGACCTTAACATTATAACGCCCCCACGGCTAAAAGGGCGAGCATGGTTTGGCGCAACCAGGATGCAAACCCGTGACCTTCAAATTACGAGTCGCACGCCTTAACACGCTTGGCCATGCCGGGCCCTCATATAAATAAGTAAGTCAAACTAATTTTTAATTTTCAAAAAAACGTCAAATCTCAGAAACTCCAAGTAGGTATATAAATGTCAATAGAGGCATTAACACAACGAATAAAATGTTGCATTTTAAACGGAATGAGTGTAATGGGTGTTTTTTTTCTTTGTCCTAGCCCCGGCATGGCCAGGCTGTTAAGGCACTCGACTCGTAATTTGATGGTTGCGAGTACGAATTCCCGCCACGCCAAACATGTTTGCCCTTTCAGCAGTGAGGGCTTTATAATGTACGGTCAGTTCCACTATTTGTTGGTAAAAGAGTAGTCCAAGAGTTGGCGGTGGGTGGTGTTGACTAGCTGCCTTCCCTGTAGTCTTACACTGTCCTCGTGTAGCTTTGCGCAAAATTCAAAACAAACCAACAAAACTTTTGTCCTAAGTTTCTCGTAATACGAATTAAAGAAAAGTGTTTTGGTAACGTTTACGTCAGGTTGCTAAGCAACCTATACTTCTCCGTTTTTCAGAAAGGTTGAAAAAGTTGGAAAATCTGAGTTCTTTTTAGTTGCAAACTATTGTTGTTTTACGCGATTACATGCAGAGCTTTGATAAAGAACGTCTATAAGTTTAATTAAAGCATTCTTAGTTTCCAGTAAGAGGCTTTTAAAGAAAGGTGATTATTAACTCTAGATGTACAGGTCTGTGAAGAAGTTTTCAAAATCGAAAGGTACTTACCAGATTTAAATTTCAAAGAGGAACGGACCTAGATAGAGAAAAGTGTAAATTAGTAAAGTTTTAAAAAATGAAGTTGTTCATATAAAAACAAATAATCTGATATATTATTGATATCTTGAAGGATTGATAATGAAAAAAGTACTGTATAAAGAGTTTAGACTTAATTATAGAATAAATTATTGCTTAAAAAGTGAAGTGTTAAAAGACATTATTGTTTTAATAAGCAATAAACGATAAATAAGGATACGCATGTGTGATAGTTTATGTATGAACAGAAAGTTATTTTGTGAGTTTTGCATATTTTGTTGTTGTTGTTGTGATAAAGCACAAATACTTCTTCCCCAAATTCTCTTGGTCTAATATATATCTGATGCGTCCCTGGACAGAGAGAAAAAAGAATACCACAGACCATGTGTACACGGACATAAGTTCACTCGGTTACTTCTGAGCTACAAATAAAGATTTGGAGAGAAAAAAATCGAAACTATGCCATATTTACACAGTTCTTTTCTGCTTAAAATATCTAATTTTCAAGGCTATTAGTAAATCGTCTTTTCGTTTTCACAAGTCTGTGATCTCTGAGTTGCCTTGATGTTGTTAAAATCTTAAAAGGAACTTATGAACAATATCAGATAAAATGATTTCAAACCATAAGTTCATTTATTGTTTTTTGATGTCAAGAGAATGAGTGTTGAGTGCTTTTTGATTAGTTTTACTAAAATAGAACTACTAGCTGTAAATAAACGTAATGAAATAGTGAAATTTAAAAGTGGTGATAAATGTCTGTCTCCATGATAATCTGACCAAATATTCAACACATTCTTCTGGTTACAGGTAATGAATTTGGCTGAATCTTCAACAATATATTCTTTATATCGTCTGGTAAATCTAATCCGATAAAAAGTGTAAAATATTTGAATTTACATAAGATGAAAGCCGAGTTTTGTCAATAGAAAACACGCATGACAGAGAGGGACGAGTTTTATTGATCTGGTGTTCTTGAAGTATGTTATTTTGTGGGTAACATTATTAATGTGTAGGCGTGTTTAAATGTGAATATAAATGATAAAGCACTGATTTTTGTTTGTTTCTGAATTTCGCGCAAAGCTACAGGAGATCTATCTGTACTAGCCGTCACTAATTTAGCAATGTAGGACTAGAGGGAAGGCAGCTAGTTATCACCACCCACCGCCAAGTTTTGGACTACTCTTTCACCAACGAATAGTGGGATTGAACTACAATTTCTCCAGACTGAAAGAGCGAGAATGTTTGGTGTGACGGGGATTCGAACCTCCAACCCTCAAATTACGAGACGACCGCCTTAACCACCTGGCCATGCTAAGCCTATAATGGACTGTCATCTAGATATTTAATTATCGCATTGAAAATCTATTATTATAAGGACAAAAGTGAGAAAAACAAGGTAATGGCTTTCCTGTATTACAAAACTAATTCTCGATTTCAATGGATACCTTTCGTAAAAATACTCTAAATAAAATTTAATTGCTGTAATTACATTATAATACAGCTAGATTTAAAGATTGATATCATTTTACACTCATTCATTTAATATTACATGCATGTTAAGCCTGGTCATTTCTGATGCGGGTGTTCCATGTGAGGTTTCTTTGGCATTGCACTTTACTGATATCCGTTTTTCTATTGCCCACATGACTAATTATTCTAACACCCATTCTGTACGTTTTTTTAGCCCTAGTTACTTATAAAAAATTGAAATACATTGGTGTGTTTGTGTGTGTTTTTCGTATAGCAAAGCCACAAAGGACTATCTGCTCAGCCCACCGAGGGGAATCGAACCCCTAATTTTAGCGTTGTAAGTCCGGAGACATACCGCTGTACTAGCGGGGGGCCAAATACATTGGTAAAGGCATCAGCTGTAGGATGTGGAACCCTTGGAAAGCCTGTGGAGAAGTATGCTACTGAGGAAGATTATGGCTTTTCTTTTTTGTAAATAGTGGATTCTGAGATAATGGACTGCAAAGAAAACAGAATTCCTCTGAGAGCCTCTCATCTCTGATATCGAAATTTATTAAAGCAACAGTGATGAACTATGTACGCATATATAAAGATAACGGTGAAAATAAAAATTGTAGAATGTGAAAAGTCATATTAAAACTAGAAATTTGATCCGTTTCTGCCAGGTGATAAAAATGCTAAAGTGTAGTATTATATGGCTAAGTGATATTAGGAGTAATGTTTAAGAAACTCGAATAAATTAAAGTTGTAAGTTGTAAAGAGAAGTAATTCTGTTGGGTAAGGAGAATTAAGTAACTGGCTTTTGGCTGATTGTTAGATGAGATTTGAGCAAAATAGTTTAATTTAGTAGTTATAAAAATGTTGTTCTACTTCTGTCTGTGTAAAAGCGTAAATCAGAAACTCTTATCAAGATGTGGAAGAAGCTATGGGGATAGTAAAATCAGAAGGGTATCCGATGATAATGGTAGATTTTAATGCAAAAAAGGGTATAATTAGGAACCTCCTAATAGAGAGACTATATGGCCTTGGAGAACGAAACGAGACAGTTTAGTACAGAAAGGCTTTGGAATAAGAAAACTTGATATTAGCACCTATTTGGACATTTCTTTTGTGCCTGTTTTCAAACACTCAAACTACCAAGTGTGGTCAATAAGAGACATCCAGCATAAAAAAACTGATCCCTAGAAATTATTCTCAATGGAACTAAACATGAGGTTGAAAACGAGCTTTCAAAAGACAAACACTGGTTTAGAATAGATCGTACCACGCAAGAAAGCATATTCAACCTTGTGAATATTATGTGAAACAGTCATGTAAGTGGATTTTTACGTATGCTTCGTAAGCTTTGAGAAAACTTCAGATGTAGTTAACCATGAAAAGTAAATGAAGATCCTGCAAAAGATTGGGTTCATTAAGCAAACAGAAGAATCCTGATGAATAAAAATTAAAGTCATGAAACATCAGTTACTCCGGGAATAAAACAAGAGAAGCTTACGACGAAAAAATTACTTTCACCGACGTTATTTAATCTGCATTCAGAGTGGTAGACGGTGGATCTCATTATTGATACAGATAATACCGAGGTTAATTAAAATGGAACATACAATAAAAATTATGCTGATGATACAGAATTTATAGGCGGATCTGAGCAGACTTGTTTATAAATGTCAACGAAACTAAGACACTGGTAATTCCACAGTTTGAGATAGCTCAAATATTCACGAAAGTATAAGATAAAGAGATGAAACCAGTAAAGACATTTAGTTGTGTTATGACTAATATAAGTAGTGGTAGCAAGTGTGGAAAAGATATAAAGTGATGTATAAGAATGGAAAAGCAATATATTTCATCGCAACAATTTCTTACGAGACATATCAAACTGAAATTCGCGAAAAGACTGAAATAATGTTAAATGTGGTCAAAAAGAAGAAATGTGGACTTACAACAAATCTTACAAGAAACAACTGAACTAAACTCTGCAAATACAACTAGTGAACATGTTGGAAACGGAAGATATGCTATTTTAGCCGGATATCTAGATATGAGGAAATATTCAGAGCATTTAGTGAGTAAAATCGAAAGAAGTAAACCTCAGAATATGGATTGTAGATGACAGCCTTTAATGAAAAACGTTCTTACACTTGACGAGATATACAAAACTCTACTCGTTGACTCTTAGAATTAGAAAAACCGCCATAAGTGATATGGTAAACATTGGGTTTAATGCCTTTCTACTCTCGTGTTTGCTTATTTTAAAAGTAGCTAAAATCAACACACAACTAGTAAGTTGTTAAAGCGTTATGTATAATTGAGACTTCGAGATCACAGTGCTTAGCAACTGCACATACGTCTGAAAAGAAACATAACTCTTAGTAACTGTGTATATGTCCAACAAATACAGTTTTTAACAACTATTGATAAATATAACAGAAATAACGATTGTTAGCAACCAGAGTTAAGTCTGAATGAGAAGAAAGTTGTTTGTTATCAAGCAGAAAGTGTACAATGGGTTATCTATGTTCTGCTCTCCACGGATATCGAAACCCGATTTCTAGCTGTATAAGTTTGAGGACATACTACTGTCCGGCTGGGAAAGGGGGGAAAACACGATTTTAATAAAGTATTGTGAACAACTCAGAGAACATAACTCTTACTTAAGTGCACAATTCTGACAGAAGACAAGGAGATTTTTGGTAACTGTTCATTAAACTAACAGACATTTTTCCACGTGTTCTAAAACAGTTTTATTAAATAAAATATTTATTTCATTTTAGAAACGTAGTTTTTAAAGCTAAACAGTTTTTTGTTGTTAACAAAAAATACGTCGCCGTAAGATTGGAAATATTTCCACCAATTTATAGTATATATAACTGGATGTAATATTATCCCAATGTATAATAACTCCAGCATATTTGATACAGCAGAGGGTGAACAGCAGTTGACAGCTCTAGTGTCGTATGATCATTGCTCCAAAGCCGCTATTCATTTATTTTACTTTTCTATTCTTATCTATAAACAATGTTTGTATGAAATATCATACCAAACCTAAAACAATTATCGATATCGTTTCAAAGCTAGAGAACAAAAGGTATGATTTTTCGTAAAGGTCTTTCAAGTTTGATCTTTTTTTTTTCAAATCTCTTTGGGTAAGAGTACAGTACATTTATATACTTTGTGGTATAATGAAACCAGAGCAGATAATTCACCCCAAAACCGATAAAAGTGAAGGGAAGTTTGTTGAAGAATGTTAAATTAACATCATTAGCACACAATTCTTGAGAAACGAGATGCTGTATTCGAAGTAACGGTGCTGTCTTTGTAAACTCACATTAACAAGTAACCTTCACCTCCGTGCTTATTACAGAGGAGCTTATAAATTAAGTGAGAATGGGGAATGTGTATTATATTACTAAGTCTGAAATAAATATCAGGTTTTCCAAACGTAAGTTAACACTGTTAACTGGTATAAAACCAGAATGTGGAAACTAGACTTTAAATCAAATCATTAAAATTGACAGTGACATGTGAAAAAGGCATTTTTACTAAAAGTTATCGTTACCACATGTTAACTGCTTGATATGAAATAACTAAACCAAGCAATATATTTGTATGCAAGCTCGTAAATACGAAATTTATATATGTGTATAAAGCATATTGGTCCGTCTTTTTGTCGGATATTACAAGCTACTATGAGAAATTGTCTGGACCAATTTCGATTAAACCAGGTAGATAAACTCAAATTGATTTCCAAATATTGAGGTTAAAAGGATAAGATTCTTAGTTTACTTGCTATATCAATTTTCCAGATTTAATCTCGCAATAGAAAGTTCACTTTCATGAGTCAAAGAAAATTGACAAAATACGTGAAGTTGAACTAAACAAAATTATGTTTAATGATAGGTTTAGCTCAGATACACTTGCATTATGTTCGTGTGCTAAGACTCAAAATAGGTTAAAGATCGTCTCAAGTTCCCATTTATAACGTCACCATTCATGTACGATATTGCTGGATATTTATGTATTGAGTTTTATGGCATTTGATATTTTGATTAAAGTATTTTTAGCAGATTAAAATCAACAGTAAAATGCGGTCATCATAAAACTTTCAGTATTTTCATTTGCTGCACCAAAGTCACATCTATTATTAACGACGAAATATAGATATATATACAACTATAAAACAAACCATAGTATTAATAAGATATCTATTGCAAGAAAAACGATCCTACCCCCAGTGGTTTAGTAGTAGGTCTGTGAGCTTATAACGCTAATATTTGCGTTTCCAAACACGTGATGGACACAACTACATGTAATACGCTGCTGGCCAAAATCTTAAGGCCAAAGAACAAAAAGAAAAACTACGCATTTTACGTTGCTAGACTCAACCACTTATTTGAGTAGAGCTTCGAAAGATGAAAATAAAAATAAAAGACTTTTTAACATTTAATACGGAAAATGTAAACACTGTAAAATTAAACTAAATACTAGCTGGTCAAAAGTTTAAGACCATACTGAAACGAAGCGTTAATCGGTAAACACGTAGCGAGATTTAGTCATTTGTGTTCAAGCATTAGCGTTGTCAACATCTCCTTTGTTACATTGGGTAAAAATATGGCAAAGGCTAAAATGTTGACCTAGTTTGAACGTGGCAGAGTTGCCGAGGTGCAAAAGCAAGGTCTCTCTCAACGTTCTATCGCTGGTGAGATTGGGAGAAGTGAAACTGCTGTTGCAAATTTCTTAAAAACCCTGAAGGATACGGAACGATAATTTTAAGCGGTCGGCCCAAAACAATTTCGCTGGCGTTGAGCAGGAGGATTCGATGGGTTGTTTGGCAAGACAACAATCGATCGTCGACCCAGATTAAGGCCCTTACGGACGCAGAATGCTGCTCAAGATCAATAAGACGGAATCTATGAGAGGAAGGTTTTATAAATCATAAACGTCTTCAAAGGTAACGCCTCTTCCACATCACGAAACAGCTCGGTTAAACTTTGCTGAGAAGCATCAAACATGGGACGTAAAAAAGTGAAAGAATATTTTGTTCGCCGATAAGAAAAAATTAACCTGGATGGTCCAGATGGCTTCCAACATTACTGGCACGATAAGGATATCTCACAGAAAACATTTTCTACACGACACAGTAGAGGAGGTTCCATCATGATCTAGGGTGCTTTCTCCTTCCATGGAACAATGGAACTTCAGGTTACATAAGAGCGTCAAACAGCAGCTGGCTATATTGGCCTTTTGAAGAGAGCATCCTTGTTGACTGAAAGCCTTAGCTTGTGTGGAAATGACTGGATCTTTTAGCAGGACAACGCTGCAATCCACGATTCCCGCAGGGCAAAGGACCTTTTCATGGCAAATAGCATGATTCTTTTGGACCACACAGCGTGTTCGCCTGAACTGAACTCCATCAAAAATGTTTTAGGGATGGATGGCAAGGAAAGTCTATAGAAATAGACGTCAATTCAAACAGTGCATGATCTTTGTAAAGCCATCTTTACCACTTGGAATAACATTCCAGCCAGCCTTCTGCAAATGCTTATATCGACCATGCCAAAGCAAATGTTTGCAGTTATTCGCAATGACGGCCGTGCAACTCACTACTAAGACCTCTTGTTGGGCAATTCATACCCTGTTTAGAACTTCTCTTTGGTATGAACTTAAACTTTTGACCAGCTTGTATTTAGTCTGATTTCATAGTGTTCACATTTTCTATATTAAATGCTAAAAAGTTTTTATTTTCCCTTTTCTCATTTTCATCTTTCGAAACTTTACTCAAATAAGTGGTTGGGTCTAACAACGTAAAATGCATATTTTTTCTTTATGTTCATTGGCATGTGATTTTAGCCAGCAGTATATATCTCCTTGAAAAGCTTTGTGCTTAATAACAAGCAGACAAAACAAACATATGGTTTTAAATAAATATTCAAAACGAAGCCTACTTAATATCTAATTAACAAATTAATTTTACAAAAACTAAGTAATTAATAATTTATTAAGTTAGAAAGTGCGTAATTACACAAAAGTCTTCAAAATAAAATAACCTATATATCCATCACTACCAATATGTTGCCTAAAAACTTTGATACCAAGAAATAATGTTTTAATAAAAGATTATACAAGTAATGTTACTGTTCCCCAACAGATGACAATGTTGTTTTCTTCAAATAATTTTAAATAAAAAAAACGATGGATTTTTACAGTGTTAAGTACAAACTAAGTTGTTAGAAATGGAAAGTATTATGTTGTAATTACTTCATCATGTAGATACAGTTAAATTTGAAATTGAAGTAGCAAATAAATTTGCGAGAAATGAAAACATTCTTTTGGTAATGCTTTTCCCGTTTAAACGGAACCACTAAAATAAGCTACTTTAAGGTGAAATATTTGTTTGTTTTGAATTTTGCGTAAAGCTACATGAGGGCTATCTGCGCTAGCCGTTCCTAATTTTGCAGTGTAAGACTAGAGGGAAAGACAATTAGACATCACCACCCAACGCCAAATTTTGGGCTACTCTTTTACCAACGAATAGTAGATTTGACTATCAAATTATAACGCCCACACGCCCAAAAGGACAAGCATGTTTGGAGTGATGGGGATTCGGTGAAATATCATGTAAAATTGTGGGAATGGGTATATAAATTATTTTTGCAATACAGTCATTTTGTAAATAAATCTGTCAAAGATAAGTTCTGGAAGAGAGAAGATATTATTTTTGAAATAATTTCATCATGTAATTATATCCATTACACATAATAAGCATTTATTGATTTGACTATTTATAAAACATCATCATCTTATAAACATTTGCAAAATTTGGTGTTATGCAAAAAAGTAACTTCAAATGTTCTTACTACTTTTTACAAAAACTAAAGCAATAAATAAGCTTCCTTTCCAACATTTATGTGTCAACACAAGAATCGTTCATTCTGTGCAAAGGTACCCATGCGGCGAGCAACATTATGAGTCGTTATCCTTTGACGTCAGCTTTACACATTTTGTTATCGACCTCTTCGCTCTGTTGGGATTTCGTTCGTGGTATTATAAACTTCAATATTTTCATCCAACTGCTTATCCACTTACGCTCTATGCTTGGAAGATTCATCTAGATTTCCTCTACCAAATCTTATCCGAAATGTTTGAACCAATTCCATTCAACAACTTATGACACCAGGCACATTAATGGACAATCTGTGCTTCATGTATGTGTATGATATTCTCGGATGTACCAATTATTATTGGATAAGAGTAGTGTCCCTAATAACTGGAGGTTCGAACAGGAATATATTTACATCGTAGTTTATAATAGGTTTCGAAAAAAGACCGAACATAACGTAAGAGAAAGTCAAATTGATCTTTATTTATAGATGAGTATATAAAATGTATGACGACATTTTTAATTTATTCTGAAAGCCTGGAAAAATAATCAACGAATTTAAGATAATTCTGTTGTGGACAGAGTTAACACGATATTACACACACACAGCAACAGCAGCAAAATCCCTCTCAAAGTTATAGGTTATCCAAAGCTAGAGTAAATAAATTTTAGCTCTCAAAAAGCCGAAAATCAATGTCTACCAACATAAACCAATGATAACCGTTCAATAATATCTAAGTAGAACTGCTGTCTGTTTATTTATAAATGCCAAGCTACACAATGAGCTATCTGCCAACTACAGGTATCGCTACCCGATATTTATAGTTATAAGTCTTCAGACTTACCCGCTGAGACACGGTGAAGCAAACCGATATATCACTGGGTGGATTTCTTATACGTGAAAAACTGTAAGCGCTCTTTAAAAGTACCTATTTGAGAACATACAAACAGCTTACATTTCTAAGGTAAAGTCATATAGAGAATATGATACCTTTAGGCCCCACAGATTTATGTTTAGATTCAGTATCGGTTATAGTGAGAGAAACATGCGCTAACAATGATTTTCAGCTTAATATTTTTGGATAATGTTTTTATTTTTGCTGCTTATATTTATAACGAGTACAAAAGCATTAGGCATTTTTGTTCATGGCAAGAAAGGCAACACATAAATATTGTTCATATTTACATCATGAATACAGTATTGTCCCTACACGTTGTTTTTTTTCCAATTTCCAGTTCTTAATTTATTTTGTCTTATACCTTAACAATGAACACATAAACGAATTGTATAAAGAGGAAGTAAAAATGGCATCTAGATATCTTATACTGTTTGCATTTCTCCTAGACTTCCTTCGTTTGTAAACGTATAAGGTTTAAGCACCAGGATTTGAAACCAATCTGTTACTACAGCGCCATATATCTCGTACTCTTTCAATATCAAGCTTCCGTTGTTTGAATTTCTGTTGCTCGGGTTTTCATTTTTCATAGGCTGCTGTCTTACAATTGACAATACCAACCACGAGAATGAGTACATGTTTGGGGAACAAAAGAATAGTTTGCCATTTAAGTTTCTCTTGGATGAAATATTGCTGCATCTCACGTGGATTTGGATCGAACGCAGTACACTCATGCAGCCAGAAAAATTCTATTATGGTAAAGTTCCTTCCACGAAGGAAAGAAATATTTTCAAATTGAATGAGTGTTTGCTAGGTGAATCTCGTACACAGCTACTCGATGAATATCTACGCAAACCGTCCCTAATTTTGGAGTGACAGGCTAGAGGGAAGGCAACTATCCAAGACCACCCACTTACTCTAATGGAAAAGTAAGATTTGACTGCGACTCTCTAACACACCCATAACCACAAATAGCAGAACGAGATTTTTTTTTTCCTTTTTGTTGTCGGTGATTAAGAGACACACTGAATCCAGAGTCAGGCACGTTAACCATTAGCCCGTACTTTGTCCATCTAGGATAATTCGTTTGTCTCAGAGCAAAATCTTATTTAACTGTATACCCTGTTAACCATGAGGAATCGAAATCCGGATTTTAGCGTTGTGAGTGTGTAATCTAATCACTATAACAGCGAGGAACAACTACAGGGTGGTCGCTAAAAAAGCGGAAAATTTGTCAAACAGCTATTTATTTTTACAAAGTTTTTTAAAGGCATATGTTATATTACACTCATAGATGCTCAAAATGCATTTTATGATATTAAAATCATGCATTTTATTCATGATGTAAAGAAATCAAAATAGAAATGAGTGAGCACGCATTTTATTCATGATCTCATCTGACCCTCAAATTTTCCGCTTTTCTAGCGACCACCCTGTATAATGAAACATTATAGATCTCAAAAGGTTATTTATTTTGCCCCCTCCCGCTAGTACAACGGTATGTCTCTGGATTTACAACGCTAAAATCAGATGTTTAGTTCCCCTCGGTGGGCTGAGCAGATAGCTCTTTGTGGCTTTGCTATACGAAAAACACACACACATTATTTATTTTATTTTTCTAAAAGACATTAATTATTATTAATTATCCTTTTAAATATATATTAGGGACACTTCACCTCTATCAATGCAATGTTAAATACTGGGACTGGTGTGCGATGCGTTTATGAGTTATTTTTATTTTCTAAAATCCTACCCGGCATGGCCAAGTGGCCAATACTATGAACTCGCAATATGAAAGTCGTGGGTTTGAATCCTCCTTTCACCAAACATTTTTGCTCTTTCAGCCTCTAGCCTCTAACAGCTACCACTGATAATTCCCCGAGAACACTTGGCGATAAGGGGTCAGGATAAGTTGTCTTTCTACTAATCTCACAGGCAGAGCTCGCGCAAGTAGCTCTCGTTCAGCTTTGCGCGAAATTTAAAGCAAACAAACAAACAAAACAATGCTCTCAACTGTATAAATAGTCATTAAACTAAAATTAAAAAATCGATAAATAAAAAATCTTATTAGTATTTGTTTAGAGTTTTGTTTGTTTGTTTTTCGTTGTTGTTGTTCACTGAAATAAATATCTTTCAATCAGTTCATAAACTTTCTGGCATTTAAAACCCCCTATTCGTTGGTAAAAGAGTAGCCCCAGAGTTGGCAGTGGGTAGTGATGACTAGCTACCTTCTCTCTAGTCTTACGCTGCTGAATTAGAGACGACTAGCACAGATAAACTTCGAGTAGCTTTGTGCGAAATTCAAAATACAAACAAACACTGATGCATATCAAAGCATAATGAGATATCAACATTTCTTAAAATGTTATAACTCTTTGAACATTATCTAATTTTTATAGTCCTTACTCTAAACTCCCTTATCTGGCCTTCTAAAAAGTTCTTTTTTGTTGTTTCTAAGGGGTAAAAGACGAATGAAAATTTATCTTGTCTATTGCTTTCAAATAACTCATGTTTTGCATGCTTCCATATCCTTGTCCGAATCTGGATTTGGATGTGACGTGTTACCATATTGCTTTTCTTGCCTAGATTTTTGTACAGTGTTCAATTTTCATCAAGATTTCTTCATTTAGGAAGTAACTTCAGAAACACTTCTTTACTAGTCTTGACTCCCACATTTAGCATTTACTTATATTTTCTTAGTATTGGACAAAATGATTTGAAATTATTGCAAATACTAATTTGCTTTAAACTTTTTTTGGTGAGCCTGCTACTATTCTACAGCCTCTACCTGAATTCTATAACAAGAAACCAGAAAATCGGAGAATACTACAGTATATTAGACAGTTTTTTTTCTGCTTAATAATTCATAAGAATAAATTATTGGCATAAATGACACATATTCTTCAAATCCAATATCAATATTGTTAGGTTTTTATTTTGAAATTATTAAAAACACCATGGATGAAACCTGCGATTTATTTGAGATTAGAAGGTGTAAGACAGTACTGCAAACTCTTATTGTAGGTTGAATTAATTATACAAGAACAATCAGTTTGCTTACACTAATACAGTGGTGTACCGTCGCAAATTTACCCCATGGCAATATGGACGATAATGATTAGAATTTATATATTTATTAACAACGTATTCACGATCACTTGGCAGTGATATAATATAATGTCATACTGGTAGACTTATAACTGGAAGAATGTGTCAGTGTTAACAATTTGCTGAGGAAGGATATTCGTATTGTGAGATTTTAAAAGATGTAGAACCAAATAACCCAACATTTTTAAGAAGAGGATCTTTGGCATTCTCTAAAATAGGAAAAATTGTTCAAAAGTCATCCAGAACAGCAAGTAACTCTAAAAGTACGCCATAAATCATTATGTTACAAGATCTTTTTCCGTCGAGTAAGAATTTACTTACGAATTAGAACCCTCCGTTTTTGCTTGCCTTCACACCGCTTTGTTAAGGCAAACCAGAATAGAGAGTTTTGTTCCTCATTGGTACCATATTACTTCTTTCGATCTATCTTACACCTGTTGATCCTTTATCTTTATTAAGCGCCTGTCTTTTAAATTTCTTTCTCAAAACCACACTAATTGGTCCACTTCTGTTCAGCCTTACACACTTGTTTTCAATTAAGATTCTAAAGAGCATTGCCTTAGGATTCTCCATAAATCCCAAGAAAGGCAGCCAATATCTCTAGTAATTTCCTAACCACTTAGTACTTTAATTTTATAGGATCTAACCTAAAATGGCAATCTGTCTTTGTTAACCTAAAAATGACCTAAAAAGGTCGAAACGTTGTTCTCTACTTTATTTCAATAAAAAGTTTAATACCCATACCAGTCGTCTTTAGAAAACATTTTTACTTTAAGTGGGTTTCTCGTCATCAAGAATAACCAAAAGTCGGTCGCTTTCTCACCTCTATCGGTACTCAACATTATAACACATTCACACTATTGCAATTAAGTTGGGCTTATCTCCTGTCACTGCTAACAACATAATAAAGGGCGAACCCTCTAATGCTGTTTACAAGATAATAAAAAATATATTTCCTAGTACCGTTAACAATATTATAGATGGTGTGCAGCATAGTACCATTGATAAATAATAAAGACGTATCTGCTGGTACCATTAACAAGACCAAAGAGAGCATATCCTCTAATAACGTTTACAATATTATAATGTCGAGTTTTAGATTTCAAAAATAGACGTATGCATTAAATCTGTCCTACATTACCAGCCTTGATGGTATGGATGAAATTTTAGCTTTACGTTATAAAATCAATGTTTGTCTCTTATTCACTCTTTAGTAGGTTTGGAATTGCAGCTTACATGAAACATGACTAAGTGTAATCGGTGCAATTTCAGTTACAGGGTAAGGTTACCGATAACAAGCTTTACTGTAAAGACCCTGAAACTATCCGGACTGAAAGACAGCTAGATAAAATTAGTGCAAGTTTACTTATAAGACGAAGCTGCTGATAGCGAGCTACACTTTAAACGTTGACCCTAACCAAAACTTGTAGGCTAAAACACGCACTAGCTTCTTAGAGCTTTACAACACAATATTTTTTACTAGTCACTGATACAGAAATATTGTATGAAAAATGACAGCTTGCTGAGTTGCAATATTCTCCGTCATGATTTCAAAAACAAATATAAATAAGCTGATCATAGTTTTATTTCGTGTTATTTCTATCAGATACATTTATAGTTGACCATTTATGAAAGACTGTTTATAATTAATAAAAAGAGCATTCGCTACGGTTTGCATGTGGAAATATAATGATAATAAACTACAACTTTTCATGGCATAATATAGGGAAAGTTTTCAGATTTTTTTCATAACTCATGATTTCATCACCCTTGACAAAAGGTAAGTTTTTCATTTTTCAAACTTTTTTGTTATTAATTATTTCATCATCCATAATCAAAGGCAGGTTTTTCACACTTTTCCATTTTATCAGCAAGCAAACAGGCTAACTTTTAACCCAAATATTATTGTAAAGAAGAGAAATACGTTGTGGTGAATGTATTTCAAACAAAATGAAATGGATCAATGTGTTCCTAACGGGGTTTTAAAATTTAAGTCTAAAAATAAGTCGAATCTATTCATTCCGTGATATAACCATTATTAACACACTGTATAGTCCTTTTTAATTTTGTGTATAAAACTTTTTCATGAATAAAGTTCGAGTTGTGATGCGGCCTCTCAATACGCTTAATAATTTCAGCAAAGGATATCTTATAACTTTAAAAGCCAATATCTCTCTTCGGTTAAAGGGCATTCCCTACTACTCTTAACAAATTAATAGAAGGCACATTCCATAATATCATCGACAAGGTAATAAATAATGGTTTGGTAAAAATGTTCACAACTTTCTAGTGTAACTTCAAAACTAACAGCTGTTTCCGTGAAAAATATAGATAAATTCACAGGAGTCATAGCAAACCCTTTCAGCTACATTCTTGTGAGGTCCACCATACACACCAGTGGAATTATGTGTCTTTTGGTCTGCTTTATAGTTACATTGGAACTAAAAATCCATGTACCTTGTTCTTGAAGATATTCAGCTTAACAGTGACCTCAACCACCTAATGCCTTCTTTACAAGATGTGCAGTCCAACATTGGTCTTGCCTTCCTTTACAACAGCTTGTTGTAACGAAATTATTTTGTGAGACAGCAGTATGTAATCATGGCTATCGAATGATCAGAGATGAAAAAAATAGTTTTAAAAGGCAGCAGAAGGTATAAATTTCTTTTAAATTGTGAGTAAATGTCAGTATAATTTAAATGTAACTCTAATATCGATGGTTTTATTCCTTATGCGAAAATATATGTATCAGTTAAATAAATGTTTGGACCGTTAAGTTGTTAAGCAAATATTCAAGTGCTTAAATTGTTAAGAAAGTATTTCATTAAAATTCTAAATATTGAAATCGAAGAAAAACAAACTAGTAAGAAAATCCAATAAATATTATTTAGGCACAATTTCTTTCACAAGTGAGTACTGTGTATGCTTTGCTTACATTAATTCTGCTCTAATTTAGGTTTGAATCCCATCAGATATATTTCGGACAATTAAATCAAGCTATTTTTCTTTCAGATGCAACCAAAGTAATTAAGTGTAATATTCTGTGATAATTCAGTTAGCTCTGTTGACTCCCAATAGAAATTGGTAGTTACCTATTTGCACCAAATTAATGACTTTAAAAGATAGATGCAACGACAAATAAACAGTAGTAATTAAAAGTAATCCTTGGAGATTTTATTTGATGCAAGAAGTTCACATAAATCTTTCATTGTATGTGCTCTATTACAGTAAACCTTTCTTATGACATTTACACTTAAAAGGTTAAACTGAATTGATATATTCTTTCTGCAACAAACTAGATAGTTCACTTAATTATGTCTTGTAGTCTGTCTCCTCAGCTGTCAGAAAATACAAAGTAAAGTTACTGTTGTGATAAACGGAGATTTAGTTAAATTTGAAAACTTGCACAACCAGCAGGATTTTATCTGAATAACCATAATTACATCTATGAGATATACATGACTGTTTTAGTTTAAGTTTATTGTGAGAATTTTGATTTAGATAGTTTGTATACTACGAGTGTTAAGTACAGTTATTGCTAGATGTGTTGGTTTATATCAAGCTTGTTTTCGTTACTGTTTACAAATCGTACGTTGAGTAGTTCAATAGTTATGTATTGGTGATTTTTATATTATTTCTTATGGTACTATAATCTTAGATGTTTTGAGTACATGTTATTGCATCATTATATTTAATAGGGCATGGAGCATTTAAGACCTATTTCGAGATAGAAATCCGCATCGAAAAGGTACTTTGAGAAATAGATCTAAGCTGCTTGATTTCTGCTCAGTCATAAAGAGAATTTAGTGTTGATTTTAAAGTGTAATTATCACAAACTTTATTTTAATAACAGAGTAAAGAAGAAGAATTAATTTTGTCAATTGTGTTGTGAAGTAAATCATCCAGACTGTATGGGCTTCAACCTAAAAGATACAATTATTTAAAACTCTGAGTGTGAATCTGATGACCAACAGTGTAATGAACATTTGTATATACGTTTGACTTGTTTTAATATAAGCTTTCAAAACACGAGGACTGTATTTTCTTGCTTTGCTGTTAATTTTTACCGCCAACGAGTCACAATCACCTGCTGTAAAGAATACGGCTCATAAAAAAAAATTGACACATCTCTGATAATCTCTCTGTAACAAGCCCTATTTAACATTATAATGGAATAAATCATCTTTCATTCTTCCAACCAATAAGATAAATAGAATAACTTACAAAAGAATTTTTTGTACTCTATCGAAAAATAATAATATGTGCAATACAAACGAGGTATTTTAAAAATCATATAATTTTATAACTAATACTGTTATTTGTTTACAACTGTTGCTTATTTTGTATGGCTCTATTAAAACGGAAGACAAGACCTACAATTTAGTTTTAGATGTTGCTTCATGTTGACTTCCCCCTCCCAGTGGTACGGTGGTATGTTCAGATGTTGCTTCATGTTGACTTCCCCCTCCCAGTGGTACGGTGGTATGTTGCTATACATTTTGATCATAACTGATATGTTGATTTCTATGTTATATATTCCACTTCATTACAGTTGCGTAAATTTTAATCAATATTCAGTTAAATGTGTAGTATTATATGTACCACACTACAGGTATTGAAACTTGGTTTCTAGCGATATAACTCTGCAGACATGCTGCTATGCCACTGAAATGTGTAGCAATGTAAATTTATGTAAAAGATTTAAGAACGTGCTGTTTATTAATTCGCAGGACCCGAGGTTCTGTGTGTATTCTTATAGTTGGTAAAGAAGATCTTTTCACAGTTTTTGATATTGCTTTGAATTTTCTTTATGAAAAGTGTTATGTATTATACTTTATCCCGGATGAGTCTTTGATTTATTACATTACGTATTGCAATTTCAAATAACCGGAAATTTTAATTTGGATTTAGAAGTTAATTTAATGTCGAGATGTATTAAATTTAAGATATTTACCAACAAGATTGATACACACAATTTTCTATTTTAACATAAGTATATTTTAATATACACACAACATTACAATTTATAATAATATTTAAAATAGTTATTGAAAATATAGGTTTACATACGAGAGTTTTACAAATCATATATTGAGTCTTTTGTCGGATCTGGAAATTAATACTTTTTTCGACGGTCTAGATCCAACAAGTGCAAATTACTTTTATGTTGATATACAGATATACTTCACTTGATAAGAATGCTAGCCAGCTTTATTCTTCTTTACGACCTTACTTTTCATAAAGGAAGATAGATATCTAATGTTCTTGTAGAAATACTAATGTCAAAAGCTGAATGGTTCCTTATGTTCAAAATCTATAAACGTTTCTGGTCAAATTCAATTTTTTATTGGATTAATAAGCGTTAACAATACTTACAGCTTCCGAGACTTATAGTATGCTGACTGTAGCTGGCAAACAGTTATTCTATTACTTTCTCTAGTCTAGTTTTATATCAATCAAGTGACGTTCTCGAACGTTCAACAATGTTCAGAAACAAACTAGTATTTTCATAAAACGTAAATTGTTAATTCTTGCTCTCGAGAATTTTTTACAAATTTAGTGATCAGATGACACTTGTGTAATACACATCCTACATTATATGTCACATGCATCGAAAACTTTACTGAAATAAACGTATTTATTGAAATAAATCTGTAACAGTAAATCCGTTACAAAATTTGTTATAAAAACAGCATTTTACAACATTGGATCTTTGGAAATTGTTGCAAAATTACCACTTAAAGAATACGCTCTTTTAAGCCAGGTTTACTTGTTTTAATAAGTTAAAAGTAACTCTATCAAATGAGGCATCATCATTCATTCAAGTAGAATCATATCACGTCTAAGTATTTCTTCTTCCAGGCTAGTAGTATATTATCATTCTCACGTTGAAATATTCACATTTACGAAATAAGGTGATTCTACTTTCAGACTGATACAGTATCACTCTTAAGTTCATGTGATTCTATTTTCAAGTTGAAATATTTACTTTTACGAATATGATATGATTCTACTTTTACATTTATTCACACATTCGCACTTACGAAATAAAATAATTTTACTTCAGGCTATTATATAATCACTCTCACATAAACGGACATAGATTATAGAAAAATATGATTTGTGTGATTCTGACTATTAACGCAAAATTGACTCAAAGATATGCCATCTGTCTGTCCAAATGAGTACAGTGCGGATGCAGATATTTAATTTTCCTCAAAGCAAACAAGGAAAACAAATTCATAAGACGTTATTACACACAACATTACAATTTGTCGGTGAAGAAAGAAAGCCATAGCAATAAGTTTAATATCCGTTAGCGGAACACATTACTGATTTGTTTCTAATTCAAGCACAACCAACTTCTCTGTGTCGTTAAACGGGACAAACGGACTGTAAAAAAAATGTCAGTATTTCTAAGTCATAAGTCAATGTGAAAAACCAATAGATAAACTCAAGGGTTTCCAATAATGAAAATAATTAAAGTGACCAAACGATTGGCACGGATATTTTGTGCCTAGTTAAGCGAGAAAGGAAGCGACACAAAACTGTACTTTGAAGACTTATTGCCTCAGTAAGTGACTATAAAACTCAAGATATTACTTTTCATCCTTGAAAATAAAAAAGTTTCATATATGTTAAATATTGGACAACATTTAATCCTGACGTAAATAATAACGCACGATAAATCCGTAAAGCCTCTCAGCGAAAAAACATACAGAAAGAGCTCACTGTCTAGTAATTTTTTTACACATCTCTAAAAATTCGAAGTCTATGTTCAAAACATAAATTGCACAGAACAGATTATTGTGATTTTCGAATTAGAAATGCACATACAATATCATAAGTATTTATCTGATTTTAACCACTAAAGATTTGGTTTGTTTTGAATTGCGCACAAAGCTCTACGAGGGTTACATGCGCTAGCCGTCTTTAATATAATAGTGTAAGAGTAGAGGAAAGGCAGCTAGTCATCACCACTCAAACCGACTCTTAGTGTGGGACGGGAATTCGAACCCGCGATCCTCATATTACGAGTCGAGTGCATTAACCTAATGGTGGTGCCGAGCAACCACTGAAGAACATCTTTTTCAAAATTGGTTTATTGTTCATCTTCTTGTTTGAAATTTTGCGCAAAGATACGCGAAAGCCATCTGCACTTCAGAAATAGTATTTTCCCAAGAAGACACACAAGACCAAGAAGTATCATGAAAATCAATAAAAATTAGAGATTTACATACAAGAACCTTTCTTTACCAAGCAATACGTGTTCTTTGGACCATGTGCGGACCAATGCTGCCAACTATTAAGCCAACTTTACTGCTTCAAACAGTCGTTGAAATTATTAATATAACATCTTTTATAGTTAGCTGTGATGCTTAAGGTGGCAGACGACGGGATAATTAAATGGATATCGTTTATTCTCTCCGATATCTGCTAAGAGAGGGCGCTTTGGTTTTCATATAGTTTGTTTTGTTTATTTTTTTAAATTTCACACAAATCTACTCGAGGGCTATCTGTGCTAGCCATCCATAATTTAGCAGTGGAAAAGTAAAATATCTTTTACCAACGAATAGTGGGATTGACCGTCACATTATAACGCCCCCACGGCTGAAAAGGCGAGCATGTTTGGTGCGATAGGGATACGAACCCGTGACCCTCAGATGACGAGTCGCACGCCTAAACACGCTGGGCCATGCCAAGCCTAGTTTTCATACAAAAAACAACAATGTCCCGACAGAAGTCGAAGGAAAAAGAATTTCATATTAGATAAAGCAATTTCAACCAGGACACAAAACTTTAGTTTTGTTTTGTGGTATAGCACTGCATTTTGTATGAGGTAATGTCACAAGCAAGAGGCCGAATTATCTATTACCCGACTACAAAAAAGAAAACAAAAGATTTTTTTTTACCATCATAGGTCTAATTAGGTCTTTGAATAGGCATTGATGAATTGAAGGAGTTGAGAAGAGATATGGAAATCACCAAAAATTTTGCGCGTGAACTGTTTCTGAAGAAAAACACAAAAAGGCTTGGTTAGTGAAATTAACAAAACTGCTGAAGTCGCCATTTAATCTGCAAAAGAAACTACGCAACTTAAAAACACGCTTGGTTTTTAACGTTTCGCAAATAACTCAAGAGAATTCTCGAAAATTTTGAGTATGAAAATCGGGTTGTTACAGCGATGTGACTAATGTCAGTGTGACAAAACTGTGTAGCGAAACGCAGGCCATCTTGTATAAGTTTATAAAAATGACTCCGAAAAATGAATTAAAATGCATATCAAAAAATATTTTAAGCTCCTTCTTTGGAAATGTCTTAAATTCATAGAGAATTTGTCCATTACCGATTCTAGTGCCAGAGTAATATTATATAATTGTTTTTTAATCCCAAAAACATTTGTTACAAGAGTGTTAAGGATGAATAAGTGCTTTTAGTTTACAGTAAATTCGGATTATGTTTTGCATATGATTAGCTTACCCTTCTTTGTGTCTTTTTCAATTAAACTCAAATAATGTTCCTTTATAAATTTATTTAGCATCTAACAGTTGACTAATTTGTTTAATTTAGTTTTAGTTAGAAGAAAATTAATTAATGATCTTTGGATTGTTGAATAAAGTATTTCACAACATTGCCTTTGAAATAATAGTTTTTAAGCTGTTGAATATAAAATGCAAACATTTGTACGAATTTCAAAGAGCAAAATGTGATTAGTCGAACAAAATTATTGCTTTATTTCATTTAGAATAATTATTCGTGCTCACATCACAAATATCAGTTAAAAGATTTGTTTGATTGTTTTGGAATTTCGCACAAAGCTACTCGAGGGCTATCTGTGCTAGTCGTCCCTAATATAATAGTGTAAGACTAGAGGGAAGGCAGCTAGTCATCACCACCCACCGCAAACTATTAGGCTGCTCTTTTACCAACGAATAGTGGGATTGACCGTCACATTATTACGTCCCCACGGCTGAGAGGGGGAGCATGTTTGGCGCGACGCGGACGCGAACCCGCGACCCTCGGATTAGGAGTCAAACGCCTTAACCCACCTGGTCATGCCGGGCCAGGTAATAACACTCACTTCATCTGTAATGTATTAACTCCATCTTCAAGGTAAGAAATATATAGAGTGAATTTAGTGCAATATGTATTCTTGAACTTGTACCTAGCTAAGCCATAATAAGGCATTTGTCAGTGCTTGCTTGTTACAAACATGCATGCAACGATTCATCCAGAGCATAGTTTTAAATAACGTGTAAGTGAAATGGTTTTCCCTACTGGCAACATCGCAGCCACCTACCGACATATGCATGATTTGTTTTTTGCTTTTTTGTACCTTCCCAAATATATTAACTTACAGTTAGAAAAGATTTTTTATTCTACAAGATGCCCAAGAGCCAGGAATCCAGTCTGACTACGCCCCTGCCTAGTAAAGATAGACGCTTTTTCAAATTCTTATTCATTAAACCAAGGCACAAACAAAATCGTGTGTACTGGCAGAACTTTAAATTCCGCTGCTGATACAGCGGTAAGTCTAAAATCAGGGGTTCGATTCCTATCGGTGGACTCAACGTGGCTTTGTTAAAAAAAACACACACACACGCATTTTTGAAATTGTACATGAAACAATAAAAGTAAGCTTTTTGTAATAGTAAATTTGGAATTGGCACAGTAGTTAAGTGTTATTCTAATATTTTAATCAGGCTTTAATAAATAAATATGATTTGCTTATTTTGATAATTTCAGGCAAAGCTTCAAAGAGCTATATGCCTATAGAAGTTTCTCATTTTCCTCTAGTAGACTAGAGAGAAGACAATTCTTTAATATCTATTGCCAACTTTTCAACTATTCTTGTCTGGTGGAATTAAAGCGTACTCACTGCCTCAAAATAAAAATAACACGTTGTTTTTTTGCGGCATCTTATCGCTACGTGCGGATCCTGGGGTTTAACAGATATTGCAAACTATTACGTGATAGATTAGAAGTTCGTCAAGGAAAGCAGTATAGTGAGATTCATATTTGACCAAGATAATATCACGTAAAATGTAATGTGTTTATAGTTCCAAGCTGGGCCTGTCATGGTTAGGTGGTTATTGTACTTGACTCGTAATTTAAGGGTCGTGGGCTCAAATTCTCATCACTTCAAACATCTTCACCCTTTCAGTTGTGAATGCTATAACATAACGATCAATCCACCATTCATTGGTAAAAGAGCAGCCCAAGAATTAGCAGTGAGCGATTATGAGTATCTGCTTTTCCTCTAAACTTTTACTGCTAAATTAGGGATGGCTAGTCCAGATAGCTCTCGTGTAGCTTTGACCGAAATTCAAAATAAACAAACTTCCAGGCGGAAGAGAACAAGACTGCACATGACCCTCCCAGGTCTGCACAAGAATCTTAACACAGACAAAGGAAACGCGCTGAGGTTACTCCCGTTTCCAAGTCAAGGAAGGTGATTCGAAGCTTTTCTGACCTCAAATGAAAATGATACAACCTTTAGAGTTGGTTATTCTCCATAACTAAATTTTCTCCCTTCATCCCACTGGCGATGCCTTAACTTTAAACTTAGCAACATACTGTTAATTGTAATTAAAATAATCGAACAAATCTATACTAAGAGACATTAAAAACGCAACAACGTGCATACAGTTAAACAATTTTGATACGCTATGTTAAACGTAAGTTTTGAATGTACATATCATGAAATCATCATGTCTTTGCACTACACAATATTTAAATTTGATTAGAGACAACACACAAACAGTTTAATCAGGATTTCAATGTTCAGAACACTAATAACGGGTATGTCCTCTCTTCACCAGATTATCAATCTGCATCTGGGTAATGGTGTTCCACTCAACCAAAAGCGCTGCAAGAGAACTGGGTGTAAGGACCCGATGACGGATGCACAAATCCATAATGTTCCAGAGATGCTTAATGGGATTCATATCAGGTGAATATGGAAGCCAGTCCAAAACAATCACATTGTTCTTATTCAAACAATTTGTACACACCCTTGCTATGTGCAGATGTGCATGAAGGTGCGCCTCAAAGTGTGCTGTGACTCTGGCTGGGCCTCCCAGTGGCACAGTGGTATGTCTGCTGACTTGCACACTAAAAACCGGGTTTCGATACTCGTGGTGGGCAGAGCACAGATAGCCCATTGAGTAGCTTTGTGCTTAATTCTAAAACAAACAAACAAACAGACTCTGGCTGGTGTCATTCCTGTCATTAGCATCTCGACCCCATGATCTATGTTTTCTTGTGTCAGCCATGGCATCTTCCTTTATGATGAAATTAAGCTTTAAAAACCCTGCATTTTATAGGCTAAAGAAACAGTGTGTACTGCATACAACAGTTTTTCCATACTCTCACATTATGTACAACAGCAATGATGGGTAAGTTTTGACCGGTTTGAATACTAACACGTGATCATGCTGATTAAAATGATCTGAAATGCTGAACTATTTTCAGATAATACTCGTGATTACCACCCAGGCGAGTTTGCACCGTTATTACTCAACCTGTAAAAAACAACTTATTTTAGTACTTGTAGCGTTTTTAATGCCGCTCAGTATACATTGTGTGCGTATTCGCCCAGTTATACAACCACGATATGAAAACCACTATGATGTAAATTTTATTTCAATACAATAAAAGAAGTTAAAACATAGACTGGTAAATTAATGTGTGATACTCCGTTTATTTACCTTTTTTTAGGTTATTGTTTTTATCATAAGGACAAAAACACAAAATATGTAAGGATGTTTTACACCATCATCAGCTACGTGGTGAAAACTAACTTGTTCGTTTAGTTGGTATTTTGAAGTCAGCATCATCTGTACTAGTTTTATCACTTGTGACTGTCATTTTAGTATGTGTGTCTGCGACATAACACCTTGGAATGTGTGTGTCATAACACTGAAAACTCTCAAAATGATTGGAAACAATAAGTTTTTATGATATTGGCACTTAGTAAAAGCACTTTCTAGTCTGAATCAAGATGAAACCGGGGTTATTAGCTACTTGTCTCCAACAATGTATTTTTAATTTTCTTCTATGACGTCTGAAGGTATTGTAATCCAGCAATAATAATCTTATTACAGTAGAATAATAAGCTCCATAGAAAACAATGTTAATATGTAAATATTATAAAACGTAAAAAAACTGGTTTCAACAAACCACATTTCTAATTCTAAAAGGAAAAAGAAACCCTTCACTTCTCAACATTTCAAACACGACTAACTTATTGTGTCGAAACTGTAAGTTAGTTTTAAATTATGTTAATTTCTTAATAATTTTCTTTTAAAGGAAATTAATATTTTCTTTTTGTCAATAAATAATAGTTAGCTTGCTACAAATTGCTTTACATTTGATCTCTATGGTAGCGAGTAAAACAATACCTCCGAACAGTGAACTAATGTAACATGTATATGTGTGTGTGCACTTATGCTTTTCTATGTGTATACGAAAGAAGTATGTCTTCTTTGAATGAGATTCCTCCATTACCAAACACATGAAGAAAGTGGGAAAGTCCGTAGCAGGAGCTGGTAATTAGTTTTCCAATCAAGGAAACTTGTGGCTTGGCTAATCGAACTCTAGCTGTTTTCTACGTAAGAAAAGAACGTTCTAGTGATTAATAAATCACGATGACGAAGTTTGTCGCTTCAGACTCGGCTTGCTGTACATTTCAAAGATTCTTCTGAATGGCTAGTCCTATGCAAATATTTACTTCGGTTATTGCCAGGGAAGTTCGTATGTTGTAAATAGTAGACAAACTACAGCTAGAAAATTAATTTCGTTTTACTTCTATCTTCTTCTAATAACGTGCGGCGATACTTAAAAGTGCAGTTATTACTATTAATCTTTCTGGACTGTAGGAAATATGCGATGTCATAAAAGTTCATATTTGGATCCATACATCTCGTAACTCATATACACATTGTAACATTCATTGTTCATAATCTATAAGTTACATTATGAGTACGCTTAGCAAATAATTGCATGTTACTAAATTAAACACTCGTGAGTCATCTTTCGTGCTGGAAACCTGCAAGCAACTTAGTAAACATAGAATAGGACGTAATTACACTGTAAACAATTAACTTGGGTAGCTTTCTGTAATTTTCGCCATTTCTCGAATAGTCTGCATTCGTTATTAACTGTTATATTTTCAATTACAATTAAAAGTGAAAAGTCAGAATGAATATATTTTTAGATATAACTAATAACTTTTTAGAAGTTGCAGCTTAACATTTAGACCTGATTGAATATCCCTCTATTTGTGCTGTGTTGTATTTGTCTACACAATCTGTAAAAACAAATCCTATACATTTGAACTTACGCCTCGATTTAAGATTATAATTATTTCACACTAGTAATGCATAGTGTTTATATTTCTGCAAAAGTAAAAAATGATCCACTTTGTAGCATATTGAAAGATTTTTAAAAATATAATGTTCAAATTACCCCCTTTATTTCCAGTAAAGTGTAATCAGATTCACTGTCTGGGGTTTTAACTTCGTTTGCTATTCTTATTCTTTTTTAACTTTTAGCCTGACTACCAAAAACATTAAATATCATATAGTAGGAGTGTGTGCTTTCCAGTAGTGAAGCAGTAAGTTAACGGACTTATAGCGCTAAAAATTGAGTTCCTATACCCATAGTGAGCACAGCACAGATATCTCGTTATGTAGCTTTATGCAAGTTCACCCATAAAGTTCACATATCCAAACAGAAGTTGTTTTATCTTCTAAAACTACGTTTTTGTTGAAATAAATCCAGAACGAAATACTTTGTAGTGTCCATTGTATTTAAGGAAGTTGGTTTTGTAGCTGCCAGCTTCATATATGCTAGATATTGTCTAGTTCTACGCAAGGAGTTCGTTATATCATTCTCCTTTTCTCTTTCTTTCCGTCTCTCTCTTCTTTCTTTTTGTACGGTGCGTAAAGCTTTACGCTCAAAATAAGAATTCCTTTTGTCTATTTTTTTTTCAACTAACAACAAATCGTTGTCAGTTTTATACAACTGTGAAATAGACTTACATGTGGTTGAATATTTCCAGGTTTTTCCTTCCGAAAGGTTGAACATGAAAAACTTTACAACGTCACAAGCGAGTAGCCCTAAAATTTTCGATATCTATGATCCTATATAAGCGATGGCCTGTAATGTACCATTTATCACAAAGTAGGAGATCAGTGAAGCGTTTCGGAAAACGAATGGCAACTTTGAAAATCTTTTGTTGAATATTTTGTTCAGCTACCATACACACAAATTAATAAATAAAATTAAAAATTCCTAAAGAACCAAGAATCAAATGTTTTTTTCACAAATTACAAACATTAGCACTTCGTAGAACGGACGATTAAGCAGTTATCACTGAAGTGTGGAAAGTTGTTTTTTCTATAAGCTAATCAAAAAATTATATCGTTTTCACTAGTTTTTATAAGAATAAAAACAACAGTCAAGTAATTAATCAGAAAACCTGTCAGAAAATGAAGAAAAGGCCGGAGCATACACACATGACAGCAACAATTTTAGTGCTAAACTAAACATCAAATATTTGTTTCATGTTGATAGTTTGTCCTAAGAACAATTTTAAAATGAGGCACGAAATAGTGTAACACAGCATAAACAGCGAACGAAAGTCATCATAACACAGCATAAACAGCGAACGAAAGTCATCATAACACAGCATAAACAGCGAACGAAAGTCATCATAACACAGCATAAACAGCGAACGAAAGTCATCATAACACAGCATGAACAGGGAACGAAAGTCATTGTAATCATAAGAATCACAGTGTTGTAGTAATAAAACATCTGGTTAACCAGGAGATGTCCAAGTCTTATACACTGGATTTTCCAAAAACAATCTGTTTACTTTATTTTATTTTACTGGTCCATCTCTTAAATCTCTCTCGAAAGCTCTAAGAACACTCTAGAGAATTAATAAGGCTCCATACTATCATTTAGTGGCGTCAAAATTTCACTTTTATAGCACTGTGTAACACATTTTTTGTTCCTGAATAGTATGTGTTATTTCTTAATTTCTTGTGTTGTAAAAGTACATAAAATGGCATTATTCCCTTCAAACTTTGCCTTAGTGACCTGGATAATGAAAGTTTGAAATTAACCTAATTTATGTGTAAAAAAGGGGAAAATTTGCACATTTTCATTTACATAAGGTCTGAATAAAACAACGTATGAATCAAGATTTACATGTATTTACACTAAAGTTGTACAAAAATGTTTAGAAGTGTATGTTTTTTTCGAGATTTTCGATTGTAATGTAAATTACTTTCACGTATAATATAGTCCCCAAATATAGTCTACCATCATGTTTACTTTACATGCTCCTTGGTCACAAAAGGAAAGTCTGAAGATAAAAATAGGTATTTTTCATTTACTTTAGGCAATTGGGAAATAATACTTTCTGGCCAGTAACAAGAAAAGTAAAGATTTTGTTACATAGTTCAATATAATAGCTCATGACACTGGAACATCTTTCGTTGCATTAAGATAGCAATATGGTTCGTGTTCTTCCTGTGTGAATTGCAGTAAAAACTCCATCTTGTAGCGAATGACAATATTATTCCTATAGTTAATTGTGTTAAGAGGTCTTCAGCTTATTACGTCATGAATAGTGCAGTGTGCTGTAATAGAGTCTATATTTTGTTTTTATAGTTAGTATATCTTATTTTGTTACTAATAATGTAGCCTCCATCTCATTTTGAGAAAGTGTTTCAAAGGCTTTACCTTACCGTATATTAGATCATTCTGTTTAATCATGTAGTGGATGACAGTAAGCTTACATTCAATCAGGAAATAAATGACAGAGTGCCATCTTACCATACATTACTTGGCAGTCATGTTTTGTTTAATCATGAAATGGATGACAGTAAGCTTACATTCAATCACACAGTGAATGATAGAGTTCTGTATTATCACATAAAGAGTAGCAGTACAGAAAAGTTTGATACTAATACACTGATTGGAAAAAAAACTATTTTAATCATTTAGACAACTATATGGTTAAATCTTATCATGTAGTAGACGGGAATAGGATTTCTTCTAACTGTGTAGTAATTAACAGTAGATCTCCATTTGATCATGAAGGAGAGGCTTCATGTAGAGTTTCGTGTTCTCAGTTGAGAATGGTTGACTGTTTCCATCTATTATTGCAATGAATTACCAAAAGACTCCATCTTATCTTGTAAAGAGTTGTAATAAGTGTTAATCTTATCATACAAAGATGTTCCTACCAGCATTGTATTTGTTCTATCTCAGCCAGTCTAGAGAACTCTGAATTGAGCAAAACATATTGTTTGCAATATGACAAACGTAGTGTGGTCTGAATACTAGTTATTGAAAATCCTTAAAGGACTAACGTTCATATCATGACAATAAAATGTATTTAAAATTATTATCTTTCCTAAACTTGCTACTTATAGCTAACGTTATATAACGTCTACAGTTTAGTAATTTAAATGATAATATTGAAAGTAAAGTAAAGGCATTCGTTAAAACAGTGGTTCCCAAACTGGGGGTATGGGGGTAATTTAACAATTTATCGGGGGTAATGGAGGGGTGACAGAAAAAAAGTTAAAATTCTGAAAATCAAGAAAACATTGAGGTAGCTGGTATTAGGATTAATGTTAACTTAGTCTTAGTATGTAAAGTTGTAAATTAAACCTATTTTAAGTATGTAATAAAGCTAAACCAAATAACAATAAACATCAAAAACTAATATACAGTAGTACAAAAGAAAAAATATGTAGCTAAGTGTGTGGTAACCTAAAAGTATTTTGACAAGTATGCTTCAGAACACAAGTCACTCTGTAACCCTGATGACTCATCGACGTGTCCAGTACGCGTCACTCACTGCCCGAGGTTGCCTATATTTCACACTGTCAGTTTCTATCTGAGCATCAGCCGAGGTAGACAAAACCTGGTATGTATGTGTACTGCCCTGTGCAGTATAGTCAGTATTTACCTACTATTACATTATTCCTATGCTTAATAAGCTCTTTTAATGCTATGTAGAATGCCATAAAAATAAATAATAAGTTCAAATTGTTCCCACTTTTGTATGCAGTTTTTCTTTTTCTGCAGATTAAACAATAAAATGTCTAAAAAGCGCACCTACTCTGACGCCTTTCTTCGCTATAGCTTTGTGAATTTACCTTCTGGTGGAGAGGATCGGCCACAATGTGTGGTATGTCACAAAGTGTTGACAAATGAAAGCCTCAAGCCATCAAAACTCTCAGCTCACCTCCAGAAGTGCCATCCAAATCTTCAAAATGGCTTATTTTCAGCGCCGGGCTGTAGCACTGAAGAATATCCAGTTCGGTTCATCTGGAATTCAAGCCCAAAAGCTTCAAGCTGCGGTCGAAGCATCTTACTTTGTTGCATATAAAGTTGCCGAACAACAAAAATGCCACACCATTGCAGAGAATCTGATCATGCCTTGTGCACACGATATGGTAAGCAAGGTATGTGGGGAGGATTAAGCGAAGAAACTGAGTGTCATATCTCTATTAAACAACACAATCCGCCGACGAGTCGATGACATGGCGTCAGATATTCTGTCCCAAGTTACAACAGAGATCAAGGAAAGCTCATTAAGCAAATTCTCCTTGCAATTTGATGAATCGTGTGACGTAGCCAGTTGTGCTGTTCTCCTTGGGTTTGTTCGTCACGTCCACCAGGACAAGATCAAAGAAGAGTTCCTATTATGCGAAGTTCTGCTGACAACCACGAAGGGAGGAGATATCTTCAATATCATCAACAGTTTCTTTACCACGAATAGATTGGATTGGAACAGCGTTCAACAGGTAGGGAGAGATGTTTATATAAAGTCTAGATTAGTAGAAATACAATGAATTACATGGCATATAGTCATATAGTTTTATTTATTGTACAAGTAGCTGTAGTGTAACTAATATTTTATACATAATTCACAAAAAAGTATCGTGCCTGTCGTACTGAAATACTAAAGTACCAAAATAAATTAAATTAAATTAAAACCATATAATTATAACGCAAAAGATAAGTAAGAATGACTAACTGACGCAATCTATGATAGTTTTTCTTTTTTAATCTAGGTCTCCGTCGATGATGGGTCGTAATCGTGGATTACGAGGCCTCATACAAGATGTGAATCCAGAAATTTCTGTAGATCATGGCATCATTCATCGGTACTCTCTTGGATCAAAAAGCCTGCCTAGTAATCTGAAATTAGTGTTTGAAGATATGTTGAAAATCGTCAATTTCATCAAGTCCAGGGATGTCAATTCGCGCATATTCAGGGAGCTGTGCAAAGAAATGGGAGAGCAGTATCAAGTTCTGCACTACCGCACCGATGTTCGCTGGTTGTCACGAGGCAATGTTGTACGTCGAGTCATTGAGCTCCGAACGGCTCTTCAGGAATTTCTGAAACAAGCAAAATCTCCTTTGGCTACCAAGTTCACTGATAAGGAGTGGCTTGCTCGACTTTGTTACTTGGCTGACATATTTGCGGAGCTGAACAGTGATAATCTGCAACTCCAGGGCCAAAACACGACTGTCATTGATGCCCATCACACTGTGACTGCATTTCTGGGAAAACTGAGACTCTGGATTCGACGCTTGGAGAAAGGAGTGATCGCTCAGTTTCCCACCCTAGACCAGTTTGTTGAGGAGAATAGTTATGATACTGGATCACTTTTACAGACCATCAACAAAGAGATGAGCGACCATTTGAAGAGGCTTGAAACAAGCATGCAGCACTACTTTCCAGAGAGTCACCTAAAAACACCCAGTCTTCAGTGGATCATTCATCCTTTTTCTGTACCTGATGAGGTCATTCATGATGATGATTTCCCTGCAAAGGAGGAGTGGATCACAATGCGAGCAAATGAAGCCTTCAAAGTCAAATTCCAAAACCAAAATGCAGATTCCTTTTGGATTTCACAACGCTGACTCGCCATCTCTGTTCAAGAGAGCTTTGAAGTTGTTGGTATCATTCTCAACAACGTATCTGTGCCAGAAGGGGTTCTCAACTGTGCTGGGGATGAAAACAAAAAAGAGGACTCGCTTGAATGTTACAAACGATGCCAGGCTGGCACTTTCAACCACAAAACCAAGAATTCCTAAACTAGCTTCAAGTATGCAACTCCATCCATCCCACTGATGTTCTTGACATCTTTGGCAATATTCATTAGAAATGCACAATGATCAAATACAATAATCAAAAGTGTAATTCAGTGTAAATAAATTATATAAATAAATTGTAAATAAATAAAGTGCAATAAAAATCTAGTTTAATTTAGTCATATATATCAATGTTGAAAACATTTTGTGAAAGGGGTAACATGCTTAATGTGGCATGTTAAATTGGGTAACAAGTTGAAAAAGTTTGGAAACCACTGCATTAAAAGAATAGAACATAACAGAGCAAAACTTACATTTTAACCAATTGATTGCTTAGAATAATGCTTTGCACAGTACAGTCTGAACCAGACCTGCAATTGATCGACAGTTTAGTTTCTGATCTCATGAGGTGATGTGAAAATGTTGCTGATTAAACTAGAATAAGATTTCATTGGAATTGTAGTTGCCAGTTCAAAACTTGATCTGACCAAATGACCCGAAAGTACTGGTGATAAAACCACCTTCAACTTTCAATGGAATGGTGTGACGGTTACCAGAAAATACCATGTTAAAATCACACGCTGTTTAAAACAGATAAAACGACAATTTAAACACAACCTGTTTCAATGTTAAATGAAAAAATGATTCAAAATGATAACTCACGAACACGTTAACTAAACACATTCTCTTTCCTAACGTTCGTTCAGCATCTGAGGACGTAATTCAAGCAATTGAAAATCTAAAGACGCTGATATAGATTCAATCAATACCAGAGAGGTTTCCTCTTTCTTACTAAAATTTGCTTTATCGTTTCTATCCTTTATTCATTGTAGAAAAGCTGTATTTAATAGTTACTCAATAACTGTTCAAAAATGTATGTATTTACATGTTTTACAGCATCAAACTTCGTGTAACGTTGGAAAGATTTGGGTTTCCCACTTGATGTAATACTTAAATAATTACTCCAACAAATGGTATACACCAAGCAGATAAATGCGAACTTTGAAAAACTTTGTGTTTATTTCTTAGAGTAAGGAAAAAATTGATGACAATTGTAAAATAAAACGTTCACTATAGTTTGCACACAAAACAGTGAATTTTGTGCAATGTTCATATGAATATATTTTACGTGTTTTATATTATAACGTATTTCTTCATACAGTTACATTAAGAAGCCGTTTCTTAACAATGTAAGAGCTATCACCTGAAAACAAATATTTAAGAACTTTATTCTCAAACACTTGTCTAATTCTACTTTTGAATTAATTTTGTATTTCTACAGTTAGTGAATTATATAGTTTAGTTCTGCCAACACTCGAGTAGCCCTCATGAAACTTAGGGCTAAATTCAAAAACAAACCTTGAAAGACCAAGCAACTATGTTTTGCATGTACGTTATGTATTCATCGATATAAGCTGAAATTAATAACTATTTGCCCCCCAGTGGCTCAGCGGTATGTCTGCGGATTTACACGCTTAAATCCGGGTTTCGATACCCGTGGTGGGCAGAGCACAGATAGCCCATTGCGTAGCTTTGTGCTTAATTCAAAACAACAACAACAAAAAATAATAACTATTTAGAAACTAAATTCAATATGAAATTAATAAATAATAAATATAGCTTCAGCCATTTTAAACATAGATACCAAGTGTTATTTCTTGTTCACTTGATCTGTTTCTAATATCCAAAATCATGACCCTCACTGAAGTTAAGCCAGTGTTTAAAAAAGAGAAAATTGAATGCCTTGAAATAATATTGGAATTGCTAAGACAAAGAGATATATGGTATCATGTATGTACTACACAAACAAAGGATATACGACTTCACTAAAATCAAGTATTTTCAGATATTTCATCTGTGAGATTTCTTCAAAAAAACGAACCAAACCTGAAGAACAAAATAAAATTGAAATATTAAAATAAAACGAATAAAAAACAATAGGAATTTGCATACATTTACTACGTCACTGCAGTAATGTGCTGAATAGTTATGACAAAAGCAAATAAACGACGGCAAAATCCTATACTGTTAATTCATTTTAATAAACTATGTCAAAAGGGATGGTTTATACAGAAACTGCTCAAAAATGTTACCTGGTTTGTTCTCGGTCAGAATTAAGTTTGGAAATTAATTGTTTAATTAATGAAGAAAGTTTTAATGACTTAGATATTTTTTGTTATTTATTTATACAACGTTTTCGTTTTGTAAGGGCAACCATGATTATCATTACAGAATTTATTGATTTTATTGACTTTGGAGACAGTTAGTTATTTTTGTGAACTTAAACAAAGCTCAATTCATGTTTATTTAAATTTATTTTGTTATTTAGAATGTTTTAGTTCATTCTTTAGCGATCAAATTGACTTCATTAAGTTTCGGCTTAAAGATACAATGTGTGCCAATTTTTTTATTATTACATGAATTCTGTTTTTACATAAAGTGTAAATTCGATTTCCATGAAAGAGAAAACGGTTAATTATCACTTTGTCTTACATAAATTGTGCAATTTTCAATGAAATCTACGAACAAATAAGAGAAAATGTCTCTAAAATGTTGTGAATTACTTAGTGCCAAATTATGAAAAAAACTCCTAACAAATGTGCCTAAAGAACAAAATTAGCAGTCTTTGGAGATAATAATAAATAAAACTGATGCAATTAATCTTAGTTATCGAAGGAAAACCCAGAAAGCACTTAATAAATAAGAATTAGAAGAAGATAATATATTTATCTACTGACATAACCACTATTTCTCGACATGACTCTGATGAGCCTATCATTAATAGAGTAAGTCAGTTTTGAATGTCTTCTCCTTTAACATCGCTTGCAGATGATAGTAAATCATTCTTTACCATACTTATTATACTTTATCAGAGATCATACTTTGTGGTAAATTGCCTTTCACCAGCATAACGTTTGATGATACTCCAAAAGATCTCTGAGGGGTTTAAATCTGGAAAGGAGGCTTGCAATTCTTTAAGCCGGTTATTTATTGAAGTCTAACTGTGAAAAGTAACCCAGTGTACCACGTGCAGCATGAGATGATGCGTTATCTTGCATAAAAATGACCTCTATATTGACTGCATAAGACCATTATATGAAGGTTCTAAGTTGTTCTTAAGAAACGTAATATAGACTTTAGAAGCCATTTCTACATCATCAGGTACTCTAAATGGACCAACAAGATCATTACCAATGATGCCAGCTCAAAACATTATTCCTCCTTCTCTTTTTTGATGTCTCATTCTGTATGGAACTGAAGTACCTTTTGCAAACCATCCTCTGGTTTACCCATCTGGACGATCAAAAATTGCATGACAATCATCTGTAAACAAAACTTCCAGTAAACTTGTTTTAAGACACACGAGAGCCAATGCAACATGCTGGATTTTATGCCTGTCCCCAGTGGTGATTCATTTGCAAGCTTAACACATTTTGCAACATACTAAAGAATCCTACATTCTGATGGTTTTGAAACATCTGGAGATCCATCCTCCTAGAATATCTCTCTACTCTATTAAAGAGATTTCTTTACAGTTGCACTTTTGTGGCTGTAAATTTGCTTATTTAAATCATTCATTCCTCTCGTTTATCACATCTCGTCTGCTTAGCCTCGGAATCGACTTTAATAAGTCTTTAAGTCTTTAATAAGATACTTTTTAATAAGTCTAAGGTTTCAATCAAGTTCTTATACAGTTTCAGTTAATAATAGCAAGACTATTTACATTTTTTCTTCTCCTCTGATGTTATATCCTTCCTGCAACAAACAAAATTTGTTTAGTAACTTAACATTTTGACATTTTACAAAACATCTTATAACTTATTATTTCTAATGGTTTTAATGACAGTTCAACAACTTATGTGTGATTATTTAATAGTTAATCTGTATAACTTTCATCTAAATCAAACTTACATTTTTTTAGATATTCGTAGAAACAAAACTCGCGTAATAAATTACCAAGCACTGTAGAAATACTCTGTTATTATTATTTATTTATTGATTTGTCGATTCTAAGCTTTACTGTAATGATACACATTTTTTTGTATAAATATTTTAATTGTTTGCTCTAAGAGTCCTAATTCTTGAAAAGCAATAATGCTGCACTACTGGTGAAAAATAAACATCCTTAAAAAGTGTAAGTATTTTTCCAAAAGCCATTTCTGCCGATTAATGTTTTAATCAATAATTTACGAATTAACTACTTAGTAGTCCAGAAGATTTACAGCTTTTAATTTATGAATTAACTACTCAGTAGTCCAGGAGACTTACAGCTTTAAGTTTCTATTCACTGCTAGAAAATATAATTAGCTTCTCAGTAGTCCAGGAGACTTAAAGCTTTAAGTTCGTATTTACTGCTAGAAAATATTATTAACTTCTCAGTAGTCCAGAAGACTTACAGCTTTTAATTTAAGAATTAACTTCTTAGTAGTCCAGAAACGCCATTTCGCAATTATAGATGTATGGTTAACAAAGTATGTGTCTCACAAATGGTTTTCTTCAAGGCTTTCCAAGTGGTTAGTGTGTAAGTAGGTAAAGTAATATTACATTTTATAAGTAATACATTATACTGATTAAAACAAGCTGAGTATCACTTATCCATAATGTAAATAAAGAAATAGAAAGAGATAGTGACGCTAACACCATCTGTTATCAACTTTATAACTTTATAAACACGTATATGTGTAACCAAAACATCAATATGGTTTACCTGTGGATACGAATAAGATACCAGTATATCACAGTTTTTCTTCTTTCATTAATTTCTTCTACCTGTTTCGTTACTTCAAAGTTCAAATTTCAGGAAATAGTTTTGTTGTAAATCTATAACAAATATTGCTTTTCAACTAAGCATAACTAATACAAATTCATATACTCTCCAAATACACAAACGTATAATACACTCCATGTATTAATTAAGTGCATTACAAATGTTTGGAAATAAATAAAATTGTTCAACATGCTTTCCAATCTTAATTAAAATATTACTCACATTCTACCTTTTATTATAATATAAATGTAATCTATTTATCCTGTAATTTCACACTTTCTTGGCCATGTGGTTTAAGACGTTTAATCCCGGTCGTACTAAACATGCTCGCCCTTTCTACCGCGGGGGCTTTATAATGTGACGGGCAATCCCACTATTCGTTGGTAAAAGAGTAGCCCAAAAGTTGGCGTGAGGGGTGATTACTAGTTGCCTTCCCTCTAGTCTTATCTTACACTGCTAAATTAGGAGCGGCTAGCGGAAATAGCCCTCAAGTAGCTTTGCGCGAAATTCAAAACAAGCAATGTTAAGTTTTTGGGTAATATCCAAATGATCCATTAAGTTGGCTTGCTGTCAAAACTACTGAAACTACTGTAATCTGTTTAAAATAATTAATGCTTCACTGAAGTACGTTATGCATTAGTTGTGTTTGTGTCTCGTTTATCTCTTATTGTGAATACTTATTAATGGGATAGATTTTTTAATTTCAATTTTGTGAGCGAAAATTTTAAATTATTTATTACATTACGTTTCGTACGTTTTATGAAATTTTACACGAATTTTAGTCCAAAAATGTTTACTCTTCTGTAATTTCTACCTATTCCTAGTAGAGACAGTTTCATTGTACTTAACTAGTAACAAAACTGATCTTATTAATTCAGAAAACTTCCTTCTTTTTACATAGCTAAGAAAAGTGAATCACTCTAATTATTTTCACCGAAAGTAACTTAAATGTTTCTTAAAGATCACCTAAATACATCTATAATGTTTCTTTATTATACTTTCAGATATAATTCTGAAGTAAAAGTAGGTTTTTAAAACAAGTACAAACAAAAATAAGAAAATATATATTGTGTTTACTTGAAATTACTTAATATATTGACTGTTCTGACTCATAAAATATTTTATGCATTATATCATATATACCCAATATAGCCTAAATATTATCGCTAGATATCGTATTAGTCACCACCCAACGCATTCTTGGTAGTAGTTTTATTTCTCATATCTTATGTATTATATTTATTTTGTTTCATAACTTGGGACTTTGTTAACATCGTTTTTGATTATATTTAAGATAACAGAGCGTGAGAAACTGTCCTTTCTTGGAGATCCTACAGACAACTACTTAGTGACATTTATGTTGATACCAAATATAACTTCGGCCCGGCATAGCAAGGTGATTAAAGCATCCAACTCGTAATCCGAAGTTCATGGGCTCGAGTCCCCGTCGCATCAAATGTGTTCGCCCTTTCACCCGAAGTGGAGCTGTAGTGTAACAATCAGTCCCACTATTCATTGGTGAAATAGTAGCCCAACAATTGGCGGTGATAAGCTGCCTTCCCTCTAGTCTTATACTGCTAAATTAGGCACAGTTAGCGAAGATAGCCCTCGTATAGCTTGGCGAGAAATTCAAAACAACCAAACATAAAACATACAACAAAATATTATGACTCGTTATGATTAATTATTCTAACTTCAATTTTCCAAACCTGTTTCTTTAGTGTTTGCTCCAAGTAAAATCTATAATTTATAAATATAAAACAGCTTAAACAATGTTGATGTGTCAGTGAAATCACTACGCGAGAATGAAAAAAAATTGATATATATCTATATTGTAGCGCCATCTGTTATATTAAATCTAGTTTAATATAATTCAAAATGCCATAAATTTCTTCTGGTAACGTTCACAAATATTGATTTTCAAAATAACTTGTTGCTGATCTTTTTGATCTGATTTTTTGGAAGTTATAGCAGATATAATAAAAGAAGAAGCAGAGCCCAGTGTACGTTATGTTAGACCTTCAATGTAAAATAGGAAGTTAAGGAGATATTTTCATAAAAGTGATATGTGATATGTTTTTTTAATTTCACGCAAAGCTATAAGAGGGTTCTCTGCGTTTGCTGTCCCTAATTTAGCAGTGTAAGAGTAAAGGGAAGGCAGCTAGTCATCGCCTTCCGCATAGGCTACTCTTTTACCAACGAATAGTGGGATTGACCATAACTTTATATCGCCCCCTCAGCTGAAAGGGCGAGCATGTTTGGTGTGACCGGGATTCGAACCCACAACCCTCGGATTACGGCTCGAACGTCTTAAAACATTTCTTAAAAGAAAAACTATCCTTAATCTGAGTTAAATAGAAATGTTTGTTTGCAAGTTTTGAAATATTTTGTCCGTATTTGCATGTGTAGAGCAGGTAACAGAATTTTAAAAAATCCGTCAGTTTCATTTCAATATTGATGATTAGTAACTTGAAAGAGAATTAAGTTACTAAATTAAAACTTATAACAAACTGATGACATGCATTCGAATATTATCATATTGTTCGTATCGTTAAAAAAATTAATAAAATATAGCTGTTTCAAATTCCAGATCTAGATACACTACAGTTTCTCTACATAGGTTTTATAAATTAAACACTGGAGTTAATTTGGTAAGTGAAAAAGTATAATTTTGATTCGAACATAGCCTCGAAGTTAGTGTGTCTACTTTGAATATGAAGGTACATGGTTAGTGTCCTGTTGTCCTATGGGGCCGTAAGTGCGATATAAAATTGATGCTAGAATCCTACTATTCGATTGGGGTAGCTCACAAGTTAGTGGTGGATGCCGTTAACCAACTTTTTACACTCTGAGCTATCTCTTTAAGATTATTGACTATATTAATCATAGTGTTTGAAACTAGAAATTGCCAATATTCAACTATATTTATAATCAATGGCTTATATCAACAAGTTATTTTTAAAATTAATATCAGAAAAAAATTACCAAAAACATTTTGTGGTAATCTCAATTATAATAAGCTAAATACTATACAATAGATGACAATATAGTCAAGGTAGTTTCTATTCGGCTCATCTTATTATAGAATTATTATACTTGTACCTCTGACAAATCGATGCTAGTAACACAACTTAACAATTCGTCAGTTATAGATTATACGTGAGAAAAAAGAGTGAAGAAACAAGCAAAGAAAACACGCAATCTAGGTTTGGAGAGTTTAAAGTTAAATGAATTATTATGATGTAATAACATATTGTTGACAAAACAAATATGTTTTTTTCGCTATCAACATAAATCTCTCTATTTAATTGTCTATTGTTTCTCCAAGACAATTTTTACACGCCACAATAGTTTTATCTTAACTTTCTTTGAAAACTAAACTAACAAGGTTCCATTTTATGAAAAAAATATAATTTTCATAAAATATAAGAAATCAAACTACTATCACAAATTTGTTGAATGAATAATTATATCTTATGGTACTATAAAGGATATTTTGTATAATGAATAAAATATTATATCATTCAGACTAATAACTATTCGACAGTTTAAATTAAACAAAAATGAATTAAGCTGCTAAGCATAAATTATTTTCAAATTTTTGTTTATATTTGTTTTGTAAAATTACTGTTGGTTTAAAGTTATACTAAGAATTATAATTAAGAACTTTCAAATATACTTTGCATCATTAAAAACAGACTTATAAATCACTTTTGGTGAGGAAAAACATTAAGAGTCATTCGTTTGTTTTAATGAAATACAAATAGTATTGCTTTCCAAAACATTATTTAGTTTAAACCAGTTGAGCAGCTAAGACTAAATAAACACTAGATTAATTAGGACCATATAATTATTAGTTAAAGTTCATTGGTTGTTGTTAAACGGAAAGCTACGTTATAGGTTATCTGTAATGCACTCACAACAGCTATCTCAACCAGTTTTTAACATTATAAGCCTTCAGACTTATCGCTGAGTCACTAGGGAGCGCAAGTTAACCAAAGTGTTATTTTAAATAGGTATAAAGTAAGGAAAAATAAGTTAAACCAAAATTAGGTTAATCTACGTCCCTCTGCACGTAACCAAAAACATAATACATCCCAGTATACTATATGTTACTCCCTCGTTGCTCAATTAGTGATATTTTCTTCATAGTTCTAAAAACCATAGTTCTAAATTTGAATTGAATAAGCTTCCTTGTTTGTAATAATTCGAAACGTTTTATCTGTATTTACATCTCTAAAATATGTGGCAAAATTATAAAATATTATACAATAAAAAAACATTAATTTTGTTGAAACAACCTAAAACAATCGTTGAGGAATACAACGAGCCTAGGTATGCACACTCTTTTAAGCAGCAGTTGGACATGGTAATGTCTTCTGATCAATACACATAGTTTCAGCCAGATCCTAGAATATTACAGTAAATAATGTCCCCAAATATCAATTGTGCAGAAGTGCTTAACTTTAGATGGAGTCACACAGCTTTTTAAACAAAGTTTGTAAACTGTTTATGTGCCAAATTCCTTGTGGATCCATATTTTTATTGGTAAAAATTTTTTTAACTAATATATGAAACTCACAAAAATAAATAAAAATGTAACTTCTATTACAATCAGTCCTACCAATTACTCCTGGAGCCTCATATGAAAAGTACCTGATGGGAACAAATCCAATATATCAGTTTCAAAGTTTAGAAACAGGATATTATGAAATGGGTATACCCTGATTGTTGATATAAGAAATGAAAGTGGAATTGCCAGAGTGGACTACGACCAAACGATCCATATGAAGAAGTAAAAAATATAACATTCTTAAAGAAGTTTAAATATTTTGATATGAAATGAATGTGCCTCTGAAGTCCACTCAAAGCTCGACAGTGGAACATCTGTAAAAAGATGGTGATCCAGCCAGAAGATGGTATGGGGTTTTCCACCATTGTATTGGTAAATAGACAAATTCTCGATAAAAGGAGACTTACTATCGAGGACGAAGGATCCCGATAAAGGTTTCACTCGTCTCATATTGCAGGAGGTGCATGTGTGTTCCGCCTAAAGAAATGATGACTCGATCTATTGAAGGAAGTGTTTCTAAAAGTGGAAGAACCTCATGTGCAGATTTTAAATGAAAAGAACAAGTTTGAGTAATCAAATAATTTTTCGCTCATAAGCAAAAAAGTGATGGCTCATTCCAACTGAGATAACAGTGGGAGAACTCATTCAGGTGTACAGAATGTTGGGTAGGTGTAAAAAAAGACTTGACATTCTTCACTGGTCAGCCGAGGAGCCTCCAGCAGAAGAATCGGAGTTTGAAAGGAGTCCTTCCAAAAAGAAGCAAGAAGAATCCAACAGTCTAGCAATGACAGATATGTTATGAACCAAATTACCTTGTCGAGCATGATTTTTGTAATGTTCGGTAAAAAGGAACATTGGATACACTATCTCCATCACTATTTTCCCTTTCCCAGAAACATATAAATATTACGAAATAACATATGTCATAATTATTTTTATATTTCTTTGTGTTGTAGTATTTGATTTGGTTACATGTTTTTAAGAAAATGCACAGATAACTTGTTCTTCAGTTTGTATTATTCTCCATAAATTATTAAATAACAGACTCAGAGCTGGAGCTGACAACTACCCAGCTCGCCCTATCCTAGCTACGGCTCCGCAAGCTATTCTATATAAACATACTGGTCCACTCACCAGATGTAGCGCTTATGGGTATTTGTGGAATTGGACTGTTGAAATAGATGCTTGGAAACCAACGTCCTCGTACACTAGATAGATTTTGAAGATAATTCAAGAACAGTGTTTTTTGAGCGCGACAACCTTACGATGAAGCCTTTTGCAATGAAAACTGCTGCATAGCTATTGTCAAAAGGTACAACTGTCAAATAGTGCATCACAGCCATCTAAACCAATGTTAGATAATGTTACCAAAAAGGGCTTTCAATTTATTTAAATGGAGGTGGCAAACTTTACACCACAAATTAGGATAAATATGACATCAAATAACCCTTTTATAGACTTTATCTGAGAGAATACTTACTACTAATTGCAAACTGAATATCGTAGAAGAAATATGCCAGAGCATTCAAACACATATTTTATTTTTTCAACAATCAAATTCTTGTATAAGTGATGCTTCATTGAGCAGTCAGAAGAATATTACAGCTACTTTTGTTTTGACGAATATTAAAAATATGCTAATGTCTAACCAATTCAGTAATCAATGTAGATTCTAATAAATAATGTTACGTATACATTTTAACTTTGTGGATACTGTACCCTTCTAATGATTCCTCAGATGCTAAACGTGCGTGTGAATGGTTTGCTCTTTCTTTAAGCTTGAATATTTTTTTTAGGATTTCTCATTTAAGTAATATGTATTGTTTATGAGATATTGGATATTAATAAATAAAGTGACTTAAAGTAACGCATTATAAAAGAAGGTGTTAAATATATATGGACAGATTCAACTAGGAGTCGCAATGTTTAATCTGAAGGAAGATATTTTGTTTCTGTTTTAATTCTGTGATTTCTAAGCATAAGTAAAACATTTGGCCCGATGATAACATGATATTAATCGTAACGACGAGAAACCCACTTAAAGTAAAAATGTGCCTTGTTAACCTGAAGATGACCTAGGAAGGTCGAAACGCTGTTCTCTGCTTTTTGAGTAAAAGTGTTAATACCCATACCAACCGTACTGAGATATATATACATGATATAAACTGCTTAGAGTTCTGATTCGAGAAGGTACTTATATTTTGTTTATTTAAATACAGTGTGCATTTATCATTGAATTCAGCTGTGAAGTTTTAACTTATTCCTGAAGACTCCGGTAAATTTCTATACAAACATTATTCGCTTGTGAATTATGAATTATACAAACTTTAAGAAATAGTACAGAGATATTTGAACAAATGCTGATAAATATTTAAAACCGAAACAGCTATAAGGTGTTTTTTTGAAGTGCAAAGAAAAAAAATGATAGTAATTAATAGTCAGAGACTGCATGAGATATCATATCATTGAAGTGGTGGAATCGTTGAAGTAGCTGGAATCAACTATTAATGTCATTACAGTATATCACATTTGTGGATATGTGGTTAAATAATGGCTATTACTTTTTGTAAAGGAATCCATTCAAAATCAGAATCTTATTTATTCATTAAAAGTTATTCAAATTAACAGTTTTTTTTTAGTTTAATGCAGAATAGTGACGTTACATATGTCGACTCTAACTCCAGCTTAAAATTAAATAACTTATTTTCATCCATGTGACATTTGAAGAGAAGTAGTTTGTTTTTTCTTTTCTTAGCTTAAGATTATTTAAAACTGAGTTTTAGTATGGGTAATGTGGTGCATCATTTGTCTTAATAAATAATTCATCGTCCTCAGGGTCCCAAAACATAAATCTATTGCGACCATCATTAAAAATCAATATGTTTATATTGTCATGACTACAGAAAACTGAAAAACTGTACATTAAATACTGTAAACATCAACTCCAGTACAGACGTTTAATGATTTTAAAAATTTAAATGTTTCACTTAACTTTGTGAATCTTAATTTCTTTGTTGGTCACTTTGTTTGTAGCTAAGGAAAAAGCTACAAAATGCGCTATCTGTGCTCTGCCCATCAACGGTTTCCAAATCCGGTTTTTAGCGGTGTTAAGTCTGAAGACATGCCGCCGTTCTGCTGAAGAGCCTATTGGTCAGTTTTGTTATTCTAAACAATATTAACGCCTCACAGAGTCAAGTCTGGAGACTTATAACAGTAAAAAATCGGGTTTCCATACTCGTGATGAGCACAAAACAGGTTGTCCATTGCTTATCATTGTGCTTAACTACGAACAACATTAACAAATAAAATAACAGTTATCAAATTTTAAAACCAAATAAAAAATTAAAGACTGGCTTGGTAAGTCCACAGACATATCTTTAGTAAAGAATATTTTACTGAAAATTCTAGTTTGAATGCAACATACTTGTATTGTTTACTAAAAGCTTATCAAATTCGTTGAAGTAAATTCAAAAATATAGTAAACTTTGCCGCGTACAACTTCACAAAAATATGATATAGTGTACTGCACCAACATCATTCTAATGGGTTAAAGATATACTTATATAGGGTTAGGGCTCGATTCCTCGTGGTGGATAAAGTGTAAACAGCCTATTGTGTAACATTACGCTAAAAAACATAAGCAAGCAAAAAGCTCTTGTTTTCATCTTTTTGTGTGGCAGCACAAGCCAACTTACAATAATAATCAATGTAGTTGATACAAAAATATAAAACGATACACATCGTACGAAAATAATTATTTCACTACACAAATACAGCTCGTAGTTTGACCAATTACTTAGCGTTCGTCGTCTCACAGCTGGTATTATTGAAGTATAACACATAACATTACATAGCATTATTTTCATACGCCAGCTCCTGAAAATTTAAGATTGGTATATCGACCTTTACTTTTTTCCGTTACAATAGTACTTAGGACACAAGATTTTCTGGAATCTATGAATGACACTAAACTAAATGTAAATATTATAAAATTTTTGTTTGTTCGTTTATAATTAAGCACAGAGCTGCATAATTGACTATCTGTGCTCTGCCAAACACTGGTTTCGAAACCCGTTTCTTAGCGGTTTGACTCCGCATATATATTGCTGTGCCACTGATGGGCACATAATTTTGAATGAGAAATTACTGGACTGTATATATGTGTATATACGTTTGTGTACATGTACATGATACCCCTATATAGGTAATGATAAAGTAGATAAGTAACACAGCTTGTATAAGCTTACTGTTGAAACTCAAATTATAATTCTGGGTGACTGTAAAACCATTTCAGATGAGAATAACGGGTCTAAAATTAGTTGAAGTGACTTGTTCGTTTAATATCTAATGACAATAAAAGTTAAGGATAGCTTGTTGTTATTATTGTTGAAACTCAAAGAGCTATTGTACGTTTATATCTGTTATAAATCATATACGTTTTTGACTCAATATATTTATGATTCACTAATCGCTTTTCAAGGAACCTGACTGAAATGTTGATAGCCACTTATAACCATATATCTATACATACGTGGCAAGACTACAGTCTTAATTAGTTATTCAAATAGATAAACAACAGAACATAAATTATTATACACCTTTACAGAAGAGTATCGTTTATTTATGTGTTATACTTTCATGTATGTTATCTTCCTAGTCACAGCTTGTAGAGCGTGACTGCTTTCAAATTAAAGTGGTTAGGGTTACGGCTGCAGTGAATCAACTTAGTTGAGAGTAAGATTTATCGGAATGAGACTTTTACAATGAAACTTTTGGTATTGTTGAAGAGAGTTCTTGACACACTCCTAATTTGGTGTCTGCATCTGCATGACGCACTTTTGATTTGCTATCTACATGATACACTTCTTATCTTGTGTCCGTCAATGTTATGACGTTTCCTATCCTATTTCTTGCGGTATATTAAGACGTTGCAATAAAACGCCCCAGAGGTCGTCTGTAAAATTAAAATAAAGACATTTTGCTCTACGGTTTCTTGTTTAAGATAGTCTATCACGAATGGGCTGGCGGTTAGGGCGTTGAACTCGCAAACTGCGGATTAAGAAATCAAAGCCCTTTGCTGAATATGTTATACCTTTCAGCACGGAGCGTCATGATATGACATTTAACTCATTGACAAAGAGTAGTCCAAGAGGTAGCTGTGAATGTTGTTAACTAACCGTCTTTTCTCTAGTCTATCACTTGTGTCTGACACTTACAACACTAGAAACCAATTTTCGACAACCATAGTCAGCACAGTACAGATAACTAACTGTATAGCTTTATGCTTAACTTTAAAGAAACAAACGCTTTCTGGACGTAATTAAAACACATTTACATAATTCACACCTGATACTAAGATTATAAATCATTGTCCTTCTGTATTATACTTAAATTATAGTTTTCCATGATTTAACTCTTAAAAATTGTGTTGCTGAATGTTATAGCCCCCCAGTGGCTCAGCGGTATGTCTGCGGACTTACACGCTAAAATCCGGGTTTCGATACCCGTGGTGAGCAGAGCACAGATAGCCCATTGTGTAGCTTTGTGCTTAATTCAAAACAACAACAACAACTGAATGTCATAAATTTATTAAAGTGACGTCAGCAATTACGTCAGCAAAAGGTAGGATTATTACTGTTTAATGGGACTAATGTTATATACTTGTAATAATAATAACCACAGAAGGACAAACAAGTAAGTAGTGGATATTAAAAGTTCCTTCTACAAACATACTTATTGTTTCGTGCTAAGTACGAAAACAATCCTAGTTCCGTCATTTTGTTACCTCGTCTCTTGTATTTGTTATTGTTATCGAGCACTAATAATAATCATCATCGTTATTAATTCATATTATTAGCATTCGGTTTCATTACCACGTACCAGAACAATTTGCTAAACGGTTTACTTTGTACAAAGTGAATTTGATAATTTGCATGATTAGATCTGTACTTTACACCAGCTATTCTTTCGGAAAAATCCTAACCACTTGTCGTTTAAACTAAAAATTAGTAATAAATGAAGAAAACGCAAACAGAAATTTAGTTTAGCAAAATTACATCATACGTTTAATATTAATTTATTTGTTTATGGTTACCGACACTTCAATGAATACTCTATTTATATTACGATTCAACTGATTTGTTATCAGACTAACGAGACAGAAAGAGCATTTGTTTGTAAGTGATTAAATATGTATGTCCTTGTTTCGAGTAAGAGTGTGTAATTACACTAATAAATATGAATAGAATCTGTAGATCAAAACTCTTTCTCGAAATTCGACATTCATTAGAATTTTCTTTACGTCTGGAGCTTTTTTAACTTTTAATAAAAGAAATTTAAATTTAACAAACTAACCGAATTTTGTAAGTATGAGATATATAGAGTTATTTTTGTCACTGAATACTTCAAACGTTAAAATAGAATACAAAATTTAAAACGAACATTAATAGCAAAAAAGCCCCCTGCTAATACAGCGATATGTCTCCAAATTTACAACGCTAAATCAAGGGTTCGATTTCCCTCGGTGGGCTGAACAGATAGCTCGGTGTGGCTTTGCTATAAGAAAAACACACACACACAATAGCAATAATAAAACTGCAACACATGCAAATGTCAGATGTATTGAAATTTGAACTATTGTAAAGAGAGAAGCATATTTAATTTTTCATCTCTGATATTTTCCAAATGTAATAGAAATATTTAAATTGTAATAAACCTTTTTTTCATTCTAAGAATGTGGAAGATATATTAAAAGAATTTCTGAACTTCACCATGTAATTACAGCACATCTCGCCATGTCTGGTCACGTTCTACCTAACGGTCTTGCATTTTCACAATAATCCTGCATTACAGTTTCCGTTAACTGTAAACGGCTGTCATACCCAAATACCATACCTCCTTGCTACTGTATATATTACATCTGGTTTATGAGGACGAAGTTTCCACAGCACCCATTTCAACAGTCCGATTAAACAAAAATCTACATGCACTGCATTTGGCAACTTGACCAGTACGTCTTCGTACGGATAATCGTTTAAGTTTCTAGCAGCGTGAGATATGTGACGGTTGAAAAAATATTTGGTGAACATAACTTGTCAAAACGTGACCTGCGTCGTTTTCAAGATAGAGATTCTTGTCTGTGTTACGTATTATTGCCTTGGGCATACGAATAGCTTTTTCAACTGACCATATGTTTCTCATCTCTTAAAATATGCTGTACTTTACTAACCATGACTGGGGTACGACTTGTTCGAGGTTCTGTTTAGATGGTTTTGGTACCTCATGTTATTCCATCTTTTTTTTGTTTTCCAATGCCATTAAGTCCAAAAGATATTCTCATCTTTTAATGTCTACATCCGTGATATAAATACATTTTTATGACTTAGCTGTATGAATAGTTTGCATTGTAAACAATTCTTACATACCATTTTTAAAAGCGATCATTTTTCGGTGTCATCACACTACGTACGAGACTATGAAAAAGCAAACAATGTGATAATGTTGTTCAGATACATGCAGCTCCACCTACACTTTACCTCAGCTGTAATTGTCATTTAATTTACTACTTTGTGTGATCAAAATATTTTCAACACATTAAATACTCAACCTCTCTGTGTGTGTTCAATGTTTCGCTCAGTGAAACCTAGCTTGAATAACAAGTATGTGAAATCCTTATCTTATGTACCGTAGCTAGCGTTCCGCTTACCATATCGTTACTGTCTAGGTAAAAACAACCTATCTAATAGTATGTCTGCTAAAACATGTTTACACCCGCATATGTTACGACATGACCCTTTTTACGCTGCTTTCAAAGCCTCGGCAACTTCTATCATAAGCTTTACAAATAACCAGCAAGATAATTACACAAACATAATAAATAAAAATGAGAGAAATCACCAACACATCAAACATTTAACACCTCTGTAGAGGTTAATGCAATGAATATGTATGTGGGGTGAAGACCGGAATCGGGTTTTGGTATTTATTCAGTTGATTCTTGCTTGAAGCTTCATATAGTAAACATTGTTATGTATAACTAAAGCTACAGTCAACCTATACTGTCGAATTTGTTAGCCTTTAGGCCTAACGTGTGTGATGATCACTAAAATCTGGTTGTATCATCAATCATGTTGTTCATTAAACGGCTTATGGCACTGAGTATCCCCGTGAATATTTTCGTATTTCTGTGTATTAACCTATATTAATATTATTCGTATGCTGGACTTCGATTATCAACAGTAATTGTTGCCTGTCATGTCCTGATGGTTAAGCTGTCTGACTCGCAATCTTGAGGTCGAAATTTGACTCATTTCACTGAATATGATGCACGCTCTTCCAGCCGCGGAAGTATTATAATCTGACGATCAGTATCACTTTTTGTTCGCAAAAGAGAAGTCCAAGAATTGCCAGTGGATGTTCTTGGCTAGTCTCATTCCCACGAGCCCCCAGTGGCTCAGCGGTATGTCTGCGGACTTACACGCTAAAATCCGGGTTTCGATACCCGTGGTGGACAGAGCACAGATAGCCCATTGTGTAGCTTTGTGCTTAATTCAAAAAAAAAAGAAGTGAGCTGTGACTGTTGCCTGTGGAGTATTATTTAAGCCCCCCAGTGGCTCAGCGGTATGTCTGCGGACTTACACGCTAAAATCCGGGTTTCGATACCCGTGGTGGACAGAACACAGCTAGCCCATTGTGTAGCTTTGTGCTTAATTCTAAACAGCAATAACAATTCATTCCCACCAGTCTGTCATTTCAAAATTAGGAATGGATAGCCCTAGAGCAGCTTTGCAAAGAAACAAACATTCGTTAGCAGTTCAAGATGTTATTTGAATGGTAAGCTGTTTTATTGTAATTCGGCATGTATAAAGTTAGATATAGAAAGTAATATAATATTAGTAGAGTTATAGCCAGAACTGTGTGTGTATGGGGGGGATGGTGAGTCAGGGGTCGATGGTACTAATGAGCACAAGTATAGAAATGCATAAAAATATTCTGATTAAATCAGTAGTTTTTGTCGTTAAGCCCAGAGCTACCCAATGAACAATTTATGTTGTACCCGCCGAGATTATGGAAATCTGATTTTTAACTTCATCAGCTCTTAGACTTCCCGCTGAGTCATCGATGCGAAAAGAGGACTATGCTAATAAGTTCATATGTCTATGACATTATCATAGCTATGACAATGATTTGTTTGTGTTTATTAGAGTTTTTTAACGTGCCACATAAAATTGTTATACCAAGATTAAACATTTTATTTGTTCATGTTAAACAGCGATATAGGTGTATTTTTATACCTAACTTTCTTATCGTATTGCTGCTGAATACTTCCTAAAATGTTACTGATGAAAAACATGCAACACACAAACAATTTTTCAAATTTCTGAAACAACCAATAAAATAGCAGAAACCGTTACTCCAATTTGTTTATTCACGGCATGTAATTGTTGTTGATGTTTTTGGTCTCACAGAATATTGTTGTTACATCTTTAATGATGTTTATTTTGTCTGTTGTTTTCTTACAAAGCTACAAGGTTTAACTACATTAGCTAGCCATAATTTTGAAACCATAGACTAAATTAAACGCAGTTATTTGCCAATACCTACAGCCCTCTTTGGGCTATACTTGCCTGAGCATAAAGAAAAATTTGACTGTTACTCTTATAGCGTATCTACGGCCCAAAGTACATAGTTTACTTTTAAGGCAAAGATGGGCGGACCCTGAATTCACAGTCTGGCACACTATTCGCTCGGCTCTTCTGGTAGTTTCTCATGCATTTTGATTCTGTATCCCACACGTGTTTTAAATAGAAGGATCTAAGTTTCTAGAAGCCTCATCTTCATAATGTATATCTTACAGCGCATGCGTATTTTCGTAGACACATTTATATATATATATAAAGAGAGAGGGAGAGAGAGGAAACAGAGCATAGCCAAATCATGTTATGTAATTTAACTAGTGTTGCTTGAGTTTAGCGAGGCTTAGTTAAATATGGTTTGTTTGTTAAATTTGTTAGTGAAGCTTCTCTTGTTCAGCAATTCTGTTGTTGCGACATTACAGAATGGTTCCCTTTCAAATGCTTTAACTGTTGTTATCAAGCAACTCCAACTAAAACATATGGACGTACTTAATAACTGTGGTTAGTTATATACTAAACATTTTTATTTTTTGCTTTAGATATTCTACTTACAAATTTAATAATCATTCAACCCAAGATTTCCAAAAACATGCTAATGAAGATGTTTTAATTATTATTTATTATTTTACAGTTTATTGTGGTTGAAAGTTTATAAAAATAACACATGAGTTTTTAATAGGTTTACAATGAAAAAACGAACATCAGAAACAAATACACAAACAATGCAAGTTTTATGCTAAACGTACTTTATTGTTTAAGAACAGTAAATTTTTTGTGTTAAACCAAAACAATAAAAATTGATAGTTGTATAAGCTTTATTTTAGACTCATGTTATATTAATGTTAAAGATTTGTTATTTTGTTCTGCTAAGCTTTTCTTTTCTAAGTTTTCTGATATTTTAGCCTATACAAATTTATCTATTGGTTTTTATGAATGTGTTCACTATTTTTCTAGAAAGAGTAAATCACTCCAATATCAATTCAGTGCAAATCAAATCAATGAAATGGTTAGATAAGGAATATACAGTTAATTTCAGTATGCCGGAGATGAGAAATATTATATTTATGATTGTTCAATTGTAAAATTATGCAATGCTGTTTTACCAAGAACTGAAGTGTGCTACAAGACCGGAAGAAGTCATTGCACTCCACCAAATAATTTATTTATTAAGGACAAAGCTATCAATGAGATATCCATGTTTTACTCACTGAAAATCGATGAAACCCGTTGTTTGGTATTTTAAACCGTTATATTTACCACTGAGCCACGTATCATTTGAAGCCAGTTAACAGCTTACATTTCACTGAATTATCTGACTTATCAGTAGGACTGAAAATCTACACAAATCAAGAGTTTTAAATGACGTATATATGTTTTTTAATGCCTAAATAAACTGAGATATCTATAGAATAGTTCAGCAGATAACTTTACGTGGCTTTGCTATAAGAAAACACACATGTAGAAGAGTTACAACAAAAATGAAATTAAAGTTATTTTAATGTAGTTATAAGGAAAAAATTGATAAGAAACGAAAACAACAGAAACACTTAATAATCCACACATTTTCTTAAGTACTTTATATGGTAATTCTAAGTCAATAAAAAAGGCATCCCTCAGTTGAACATTAATTTTAAGAACTAGTAATATTTTCTTCTGAAATTAGCTTCCTTTACTTATGCCTTTACACCCAACATTGTCGGCCTTTCAGTCGTGGGGGCGATATAAAGTGTAGTCAATCCCATCATTCGTTGGTAAAAGAGCCGCCCAAGAGTTGGCGGTAGGTGGTTATGATTAACTGCCTTCCCTCTAGTCTTACACTGCTAAATTTGGGACTAAATTTTTGTTTAAAAATGCTTCTGCCCTCAATGACTCAGCAGAAAGTATAAAGGCTTTTAATGGTAAAAATCAGGTTTGATATCAACGCTGAGCGGAGAACAAATAGCTTAACAACGAACAATCTTGTTTTTACTATTTAACTGACAAAAATAGTAATTTGATATTATTTCGGATCGTTAGGAAACCACTTTCTTCTCTGGCAACAATTACTAAACCTCATATTTCAAAGTATTGATAAATGTAATTCGTGTCTTGTTCTCTTTCTTTTAGCTTTCTTGACTCACTCCGTGCTAGAAGCACTATATGAAAATAAAATTTCCATCTCGTACTTCAGCATGAAGCACATACATCTTTTTAGTCCACTGGACTACACTGGTCTGTACTCACCGAACAACAGAATTGTCTTGTGGACAGTTGACGATGCAAAAGATTTAGAAAGTATTCTCAAACAGGTAAGTCCGTTTAGTCCTCAAACAACTGAACTGATTTTCTTTTAACAAATGATATTACGCATTACGCAACTTTCCTGAATAAGTCTTTATTTTAATTTATACTGTATCTCAGATTCGAGGCCAACGAAGGATTCAAAATCAGCCCTTTCCACAAAGTGAACTAATTTTGATATATTAAACAAAGAACTAATAGTTTAAAGTAAATAGTTTAATTGTGGGGCTTTTGTTCACACTACATACAACTTAGATGTACTGACACAAAGTATACGAAATGCATCTAGGTTTTAATACAGTAAGGATACGTCACATCTGATTCACTTTAACGGAAGCATAACCTTCAATTTCATATTATCACTTTGCAAGTTACTTTAATAATATATTTTATTAAAAATAAATGTATTAAATGTTATACAATTTCGATTAACATTAGAAAAGAACTATCTGCACACAATGTCATTAATTTCTGAACTCTTCGACTAAAAGGAAGGAAGTAATCATCAAAACTCAGTGCCAACTTTTGGGTTACATTTTTTTATATGACCGAGTAGGTGGATTACACCAGTATTTTTACAGCACACTCATGTACTAAATTGAAAGTGTGTTTTTGTAAAAAGGAGAAATGAACTATCAGCTCTTCGATTCAGATTCTGGGCACGCTAACCCTAGATCGTGCTTAACGCTCACTGAAAACAATCTATGAATGTATGGAATAAGGTGTATTGTGCTTTGTTTGAGATCCTTCCCTGACACTTTGCTTTTCAACTCGGGTTGCTTTTTACATATATACTGGAACAGACCACTATTAACCCATTAGTTGCAACTTTCTGATTCTACTAATTACATTTTAGATTGAAGAAAGGGTGTTGCAATAAACATTTCAAATCATTAAATAATATCACTATGTAACACAAATTTTGTTCCTGGATAGTATGTGTTATTTTGTAATTGCCTATGCTGTAAAAACACAGAAAATGGCCATTGTTCGCCTCAAATTTTTCATTTGTGATCTGGATAATGAAATTTAGAAATTAACCAATTTTTTTTTGTATGTGAAAACGAGAAACTTTGAACATTTTTATTCACATAAGGTCTGAATAAAACAACATGTGAATCAAGATTTATATGCATTTACACTAAAGTTGCACAAAAATGTTTAGAAGTGAGTAGTTTTTCGAGATTTGCGACTGTAATGTAAATCACTTTCAACCCCCAAATATAATCAATCTTCCATCAAGTTTTCGTTATACCCTCTTGGTAGTGGCGTTCAAAGTCCAATATTTCTTGATGGAAACGCTCGTCTTCCTCCTCTGAGTATGCGCTCATGTTTTCCTTGTATTTATCAAGAAGAGGGCCCGGCGAGAACAAGCGTGTTAAAGCTGCGACTCTAATCTGAGGATCGCGGGTTTGCATCCCCGTCGCGCCAAACATGCTCGCCCTTTCACCCGTGGGGGCGTTATAATGTAACGATCAATCCCATTATTCGTTGGTGAAAGAGTAGCTCAAGAGTTGACGGTGGGTGGTGATGACTAGCTGCCTTGCCTCTTGTCTTACGCTACTAAATTAGAAACGGCTAGCACGATAGCCCTCGAGTAGCTTTGTGCGAAATTCAAAAAACAAACAAACAAACATCAAAATGAGTGTCAAGAATATGTACTTTCAGGGACATCCTGTAGCCCATTTTGCTGTACTTCTTCACCAGAACCTCAACCAATTCCACGTAATTTTCGGCCTTATGATTGTTCAAGAATCCCCAAACTACTGCGACAAAACTACCACAAGCTTTTTTTTCCTTCTCACTGAGCAGAATTTGGAAATTCTGTGCACTCCAGGATCTTCTTCATTTGTGGTCCAACAAAGACACCAGCTTTGGCCTCTACTTCAGACAGCTTAGGAAAGATGTTTTTAAGGTACTTGAAGGCTGCAGACTCCTTATCAAGATCTGTGAAAAATTGTTTCATAAGACCCAATTTTAGGTGCAATGGTGGGACCAACACCTTCTGGAGGTCCACTAGTGGCTCACACTTGACAATGTACCTCACCACAGAGAACTCGGTCCTGTTGCAGTGCACTGCGGTGTTCCTGCTGTTCCAAAGGTAAAAATAACTTGGTAAAGCCTCCTTTGAGACCCATCACGAATGCCATCATTTTAAAGTAACCGATAATCTCCTAGCCACACTTATCATACTTCAAGGCTTCTAGCATAATCTTGAAGTTTTGTATTCCTTACAGCTCTCTTTTCCCCTCTGTACCATCCTGCAAAAGAGCAAAATAAAATTGTTATTATGAAGAATACATTTATTTCATCCAGAACTAATGTGTGAGAGATTCGTGCAAAATATTTTAAATGTAATTTTTTCTGTACTATTGGAAATTAAAAAGATAAATAAAAGATATTTAAATTTTAAAAGGTCTAAATTTATATAATATAAATTCTTACTCTTCAAACAAGCAAAAATTGTCCGTCTTATCTTCTAGAGTTTTTTCGGAGTGCTCGCAGGTAAAATGAGGTGCTCATGATTTGTCTTGAACCCCAACAGACATGTCGAAATATGCCTTGTAGGCTTCACACATTTTAGTAAATGCTGTAACAGAGTACTTTTTGGTTCTTGTTTTGATAAATTGGCCACATACATAACAGAATGCGTCTGGAGAATGCTTGCAGCTTCTTGACACCATCTTTAATAAAATCAGATCGGTCTATGTGTTCACTTAGGCAGCTAGAACTAAACTGAAGTGATGAGTGGTGAACCCCTGTATATATATTACTATGGAAAACTCTAGAAAATTCTAAAAGGATCTTGAAAATTCTCGTAACTTCTACAACATTCTAAAAAGTTCTTGAAAATTCTTGTAAGTTCGAGAAAATTTTCAATCAGGTACTCAGCACTGAATCTACCTGAAATGTTCTGAAAAATGGGTAAATTTTAAATTTTCATTACCCAGGTCACAAAAACAAACTTTGAAGAGAAAAATAGGGTTTTTTTCTCTATTTACTTTAGGCATAAGCAATTGGGAAATAACACTTTTTGTCCAGGAACAAGAAAAATTAAAATTTTTGTTAGATTATTGCTTTTAAGCAGTAACGTAATATCAGATGTTAGTATTAGGCTTATTATATTTTCCACAGTACGTTCTTTATTCAATCCATTAGAGATTTTGAAAAGGAAGAGTATATAGTAGTATTTCAACCATACGATGCCTGTTTATGATTTACCAGTGACGTATTTCGTTCAGTACAGAGCTCATCTGCAATACTTTGTCATGACTGACATATTAGTAAGATATTTTATTGTTCTCTAAAACTTAATAATTATTGATAAGTGTTTTGGCTTATTAGGCTCGCTGAAAGGGATGTTGAAAAGTTGTAACCAAAAATTCAGAAAGATCTTGAAAGAGTACCCAACAAAGTTTAGAAAAATAACTTAATAGATGTAATGGTTACCTACTGGATTATCTAGTATCGCTACTGGAAAACTAAAGATTTATTGGTTGGTGCACAATTAAAACACCAGGAGAAATCACTCGGCCTCAGTGTGGTACGCGTTACTGTGAACAATCACGATGCAACAAATGCATTACATTAACATCAATACATCAGTACCTTAAACCAGCTCTACTTGGGCAAACCAAGCAGTTATTTATCTTGTACAACCAAGTTTCTAGTTTATTTCACTGGTTGTTTATATTGTGGATAGCTATAAGTAGAAGAAACAGATCGGATACTGAACGAACACATCCGTAAAATCGTTAATTATGATCTAGACAAATATGTGGTTTAAACGTTTCAGTAGTAAATAAAGTTCAAAATCACGAATATTAGAAAATCAATATTTCATTAGCCATTGTTATTGTTTTTTTGATATACGATTTCCCCTTCTTTTGTTTATTGGTATATTGACAGATATCACAAGAATATCCAAAATCTTGTCCAAAATAACTGTTAAGTAGACAAACGTTTTTAGTCTTCAAATCTGGTAATATACGTGCATAAAATGATAAACATTCAATCAGAGTCAAAAATCGTTATAATCAGTCAAAATTTGTGAAAGGGAATTTTTCTACATTGTTAAAATAAACATTACCGAAAGGAAGGATGTCAAACCCACTACCATAATGAAAGTACTTTTTATGAAGATTATGAGCATTTATGTTTATTAATATTTTATAATAAGACTTGGAAATACTTTAAATAACCAAAGAAATAGTTTTTATGTTGTTCTTTTTTGAAAATATAAACATGTTATTAAGTAGTTTCAATTTATTATGACTATGACCTCCCAGCGATAAGATATAACCAACAATGATCAAAACAAACCAGGAAAAGCACTAGGATGAACTTTTAATACAAGTATTTTAAGAGTGTTCTTTAATAGACTGTTTAGGAAGAGTATTAATGATGAAAATTCGTATGATGGACGGCGACTGTCTGTTGTGAAGACACGAATGTAGAAAACGACGTTTCGAAAGTCTTCCGCCTTTCGTCTTCATTATTTCACTGGTGGTTTTACTTTATTTCTACTTTTGATATTAAAAGAACTTTTAAAGATGGCCGCCTTGCCATAACTGACTACAAACAGTGTTAGGTAGTAGGTTTTGAATTTTTCGCAAAGCTACTTGAGAGCTATCTGCGTGATAGACAGTGGAAGCTGAAACATTGTGGATATAAGCACTCAACCCCGCACCCGCAACTGATTTTTCATGATAAATAACTAGTTTCTCAACTTATTTTAGGTTTTGTCTCACAGATAGGTTTGTTTGTTTGTTTGTTTGTTTTTGAATTTCGCACAAAGCTACACGAGGGCTATCTGTGCTAGCCGTCCCAAATTTAGCAATATAAGACTAGAGGGAAGGCAGCTTGTCATCACCACCCACCGCCAAATCTTGGGCTACTATTTTACCAACGAATAGTGGGATTGACCGTCACATTATAAAGCCTCCATGGCTAAAAGGGCGAGCATGTTTGGTGCAACAGGGATGCGAACCCACGACCCTTAGATTACGAGTCGCACGCCTTAACACGTTTGGCCATGCAGGCCCTGATAGATGGGATATCTCCAAAGCTTTTGGAAGCTATCACCATATAGAATTTCCATTATGGTTTCAAGGTTTCGACTAAATGATTTGTAACGGAAAATAATTAGGATTCAACTAGAAATTATATAAGTTTATTAATAAGCTGAACATAAAATATTTTATCAATCCAAACTGACACTAGCTTATAAACTCTAACCTATCTGAAATTGAAAAAAAAATCAGATTTAATTAGTTCCTTTTTGTAATACTTGAAATAGATGTGAAACTACAAAAAATAACTTATGAAGTTGTAGAACTTAATACAAGTGAGTTGCTAGAAATGAATTATCTGTACAATTCCAATAAGTCATGATTTTATTTCCACTTCATAAAACAGTAAAGTGTTAAAAAAGTGTTAAAAGCACATGTAATTTCATACCAAAAGTAACAAATTATCTTAATGCGTTTTTTTACTCCGCAAAAACCTGTTCTGTGTTAGATAATGAAAGAAATATATTTTACAAAGTCAGACAGACCATGTAGTAACAAGTACGGACAATTGAAAGTTCTCCATGATGAAGTATTTGTCTAGACTTTCTTGCTTTGTTTATTGTAAAGCGCAAAGTTACAAAAAGTACTATCTATGTCGTAAAAACCGTGAGTATCAAAATTCAATTTTTAGCATTACAAGTGCTGAGTTTAAAGTCTGAGCCAAGAGGGAACGTATAATTACGTAATTTACAGAATTTAGATAATAACGTAAAATGTTTATGTGGATTCCTGTTTACGGGTTTTTACAAATATTTACTAATTTTTCTATAGCAGTTAGTGAAATTCGTGTTATTAATAACCAATGTAAATTCTGCGTAATCAAATAATAATATATTGCTAAAATATCGTAACATATATCAATGCAACTTTGCGATACTGTTCTTACAATAATTTGTAGAATAAATAAAAGCTGTTTATTATTTTTATTTTTCGTTTATAACATGCTTTTCTTCGGAAAGAAAATCCTTTTATAATATTCCATTCTAATTATTCCATTAAAACATATATTCTTCGTTATGTAGAAAATAATCTTTGAACATAAGTTTTATTTTTATAAAATTATTATTGTTTTACAAAGGTAAGATGTTTCTTTGAGTAATCGTAGTGATTAATATTCATTATATTTATGTTAAGATGCACTGCACGAGCTTCATGCACTATACGAACAAAAGCGGGCCCGGCATGTCCAGGTGTATTACACGCTTGTATCCCATGACGGCTCGTACAGGTTTCAACACTTTTATTAATAAAGCATACAAAAACGTTTCGACCTTCTTTGACCATCTTCCGGTTAAACAGAAGATGACCTAAGAAGGTCGAAACGTTGTTCTCTGCTTCATTAATAAATGTGTTAATACCCACACAGGGCCCGACATGACCAGGCGGTTAAGCCACTCGACCCGTAATATGAGGGTTACGGGTTCGCATCCAGGTCGTGCCAAACATGCTCGCCCATTCAGCCGTGGGGACGTTATAAAGTGACGGTCAATCTCACTATTCGTTGGTAAAAAAGTAGCTCAAGAGTTGATGGTGCATGGTGATGACTAGCTGGTTTCCCTTTAAGTTTACACTGCTAAATCAGAGATGGTTAGCGCAGATAGCCCTCATATGGCTTTGCGCGAAATTCAAATCAAACCAAGCCATCCTGAGATACATTTTTACTTTAAGTTGGTTTCTCGGCATCATCAAGAATACATACTTATTGTTAATTAATTTGTATATTGAAAGGAAAGGCCAATTCGTAAAAGATATATTTAGATTTATGTTTAAAAAATACTAAGCGTTACATAAAACATGGTTCTTATATAGCATACTAATATGTTATTTGATTACTTTATACGAAAGTTGAAGGAACATTTAATCCTTTCCGTGAAGTCGAATTTGATCATCATTTCGAGTAAAGACATAAAACAAGATATTCTGAAGGTTGCGACTGAAGGCGATAAAGTCGTTTATATCAAACCAATTGGTAGAAAAAATGTGGTAAGTTATTAGTATTTTTAGTAGTCTTTTTATATTAAATCAAATTAATATGTTACAGTGATATGAAACACTGTCTTAGAAAAAAACGCAACAAAATAGCATTAAGGATTTATAATTAGATTTCCCAACTATATATAATTTGATATGATTTCTGATACGCATTAATGAGGTACTTCCATTAGGCACTTTTAAGATTCATATCATTTATTTTTCTTAATACTTTAAACTTTTCTTTCGGTGTTATTAAATGCTAAATTTCCTTTCGGAGTTCTTATTGTCTTGTTGGTGTAATATACAGAAAGTATCCACTAGACTAGGTGTCCAGACATAGCTTGTTTCATGCGTTCTTGAAAATTATACATACATGAGATGGCAGTCTAACCGCCTATAACTTTCAAGGAGTTTTTATATTCAAACACGTCCTCACCTTCAACCTCAATCAATATATAAGCTTGAAGATCATGAAACTATGCAAAATTATTTCTACAATAGTTTCATTTCTAGACACAACTCGAAGTCAGATCGCTTAGATGGAATTCGAAAGGGAAAGGATTTCTGAAAGTCGTGTGTCAAGGGTTCGAGTCTGTTTCTTGTGGAGATGAAAATTTTTTTCCACCAACAAGAAATTTCAAAGGAAGGACTTTCAGGATCACTTACCCTGTACGTTACAATTTTGTAAATTCATATAGACACTATATTTAATTTCATATATTTTATAGATACATAAAAAATCTAAATAAAACATGTGTGAGTTGCTAATTATAATATTCTATCTTTTATTTCCCACAAGAGAAACAATTATTTGTGTTTCTGTTTGTGAGATTAATGTTTAATATATATATATATATGTAAAAACGGCTGTTTTGGGTTGAGAAAAATGTTATGTAGAGGAGCGAACTCTACTTCGCTCCTCTACATAAAATTTTTTCTCAACTCAAAACAGCTGTTTTTACATACATTTTTCTCTACAAGTTGGGTTTCTCGTCATCACTAATGTTTAATATACAATTATAGATAAAAGCTGAATCTAAAATCTGTAAGGACTATTTTTTCTACTTTTTTTAGTTTCAAGGTATGCAGTTTTCAAACGTCAAAATTTATTTCCAGAAGAAAAGTCAAAACATTGTATAATCATATATCCTAAACGATCAAGTTTTATAACACCGTTCAATTCGTGTATCTGACAGATAAACTTGCGAAAATAAAATAGTAACATTTAACACCAGATTTTTTTTCTGACTCTTCTATTAATTAAGTTTATCATAGTGCACAAACAACATAAAATACATAAAGTGTATTCAAGAATACGTATTGGTAAGACATACACAACAGCAAAGATTAATTAAGATGCTGACGTTTTTTTCAGTTTCAACTAGAATTAAATCTTCTTTGAAAATTTCAGCGTCTTAAGAACAGTTATGCCTGACTTCTTTTAGTATGCAACAGTTGAATCATACCTTTAGGCCCCCCAGTGGCTCAGCGGTATGTCTGCGGACTTACACGCTAAAATGCGGGTTTCGATACCCGTGGTGAGCAGAGCACAGATAGCCCATTGTGTAGCTTTGTGCTTAATTCAAAACAACAACAACAACATACCTTTAGAGATATGTCTCATCAACAGACTTATGGTTTCAGATTCTACTGCAGTAAATAAGTGGTCTGAAAATTCTCTTGCTGTTGCCAACCATTTTAGTTCATGTATTTTACAAATGCATACAATATTGTTTTAGCGAACAAAATTAGAATGTGTTCTTTACTTATAGATATAGTTTACCTATCCTGTCTAAATCTCATTTCGTGTTCAGAAAGGTGGCTTATCTTACGCAAGGGTTCCTTTACAAGTCCTGCAGACGTTAGCTGACTACTATGGATTCAAGTAAGTATTCACAACCTATGTAAAGTAAAAGTCAAACTGAAACTTACTTAGACAAATTAAAAAATTGTAAGTTAAATATAAAAAGGTAATACGTTAATATTATTTGTACTTGATAGTCTTCTATTTGAGTTTTATTAGTTTTCTTTCGGTGTGGTGTCTGTCTGTTCGAAATCTTTGTTGTTTTTTTAATTAGTTATAATTGTTTTAAAAATTCATTTAAGTTTGTTTGTTAAATGTTAGTATTGTAATGCATAAAAGATAACTATTGTATTTATAGGTTTTAATATGTACATATACATATAGCGTGATAAATTTTCGTAGGAATATCCTTCTATTCTTCTTAAATATTCTTTTAAGTTAATGTTCAACATATTATTCTTGTTGGTTATTACAATGTTTGTTGTCTCCAGAGCTACGCGTTATATCTTAAACATGATATAACTATATGTTTACTTTCACTGACAGTGTTTATGATAGGATTTTAAACAAATTGTTAATTATATATGTGCAGACTTCTTAATATTTTGAACACTGTAGGTACAATGTTACCCAATCTCAACCTAAAAGTTATGGGACTCTTTTACTGAATGGCAGTTGGACTGGAGTTGTAGGACAGTTGAGCAATAAAGTAAGTCAGTGTCTTGTTGTTGTTATTTTCTAATATTAATATGAAATATTCGAGTTCGAAAGCTAAGCGTCTCTGAGAAAAAGCAAATTGGTTGAAACACTGTACAACCATTTTTTCTTCGTTTCAAAATGGTATCTTGTTAGCGGATGGACACATTAAACAAACCTATCGGTATTCAATACGTGAACGAATTCTGTGTGGAATGAGCATTTCGAGCAGCGTATGGAAATTCGTCTGTTATTATTCTAAACATCTTTGAAACTTTTTTCAATCCTTAGATTTATTTTAAATGTTTCTTTGCAATACTTAGGCGTTGCTGACATGTAAAAACAGTGTTTTAATAGCATAGTTATAACAGTTTGTAAGCCTATCCTCGACTCTTACTTTTATACATACAAAAATATTTACTTACAATTTCAACGAAACGTGCTAACAACGGTTTTATCGCTCACAACAAAACCAAAACAGGCTTCACAATCAGTTTCTCGTTATTTTATTAACTAGATGCATACTCTAACAAATATTGTGATGATTCAAAAACAAAAAAGCATACAGCAACACAATATTCCTAATAGTTTAATACCGAGTAATTCTTAACACTTTAAATAGACGATATGTCTCCTCTTAATTTAAACGTACAACGAAGCATAATTCCTAACGGTTTAAATGCAAAATATCGAACAGCACGTAATTTCTAACAGTTTGAATACAAAGAATTTACAATGTATAATTTATAACAATCTAATACGGAGTTGTGCAACAAAACATTATATATTTTTAAGAATTTACATCCAACAACACCTGATTCCTAGTTTACTAACTTTACATCCAAAAACACGTGATTCCTCGTTTACTAACTTCACATCCATTACACGTGATTCCTAGTTTACTGGCCTTACATCCAACAAACATGTGATTCCTAGCTTACCAACGTTACATCGAAAAGCACGTGATTACTAGTTTGCTAACCTTACATTCAACAGCACGTGATTTTTAGTTTACTAACTTTACATCCAACAGCACTGGCAATAAACATTTTTTTTCTTTTATGATATAAATATATTTATATATACATTAAAGCTTTGACATATAAAAGAAACGTATTCTGATTGTTCATTTTTACACAAAAATTTATTTATTACTTTAATAAATTCAACTGAAATCATGAAATTTCTCATGATTGTTTTGTAAGAGATTGTATTTCATTTCCAGTTACACAAACACAATAATGTAATTTTTTTACTTTATTTTTTCGAAAGTGGAATACATAGTTTATGGGAATTAGTTTAGTAATAAGTGTATAGTTGGGATATTAACTAAACCAAAATCGGGTAAAAAATACGTTTAACATTTCTCAAAATGTTTACATAAAGATATAAATGAAAATCATACGGTTTTAACTTTACTGTAGATTATTCAAATTACAATGTTTCTGGTAAACTTGTATTTCAGTTCATTCATTCAGTGTTGTGTAATTTCGTTTTTGTTTGTTTTTTAATTTTGCGCAAAGCTATCTGCGCAACTTCCGTTTTACGCGGCTCTGTTAGTTTTGTTGAAATTTTCTAATATAAGTTTGATTTTGGTTTGGTTTGTTTTGAATTTCGCGCAAAGCTACATGAGGGCTATCTGCGCTAGTCATCCCTAATTTAACAATGTAAGACTAGAGAGAAGACAGCTAGTCGTTACCACCCATCGCCAATTCTTGAGCCACTCTTTTACCAACGAATAGTGGGATTGACCTTTACATTACAACGCCCACATACTTGAAAGGGAAAGCATGTTTGTTGCGACTCTTTGATTACGAGTCAAGTGCCATAACAACCTGCCCATGCCGGGCCTATAAGTTTGAAATCTGACATTTCTTTGTATCACTTCTTCATAAGAATTACTAAATTATTCAGACTCATCAAAATATTTACGATGTTTAAATATTACATTGAAACTATTAATACCCAAATAGGCCAATCTCCAGGTAAATTGATACAAATATGCAGAAATGGCCCGTCTTATGAATAATTTGTTTATGTTTTAATATAAAATTTTCTCCAGTCTTGTTTTAAGATGCACCACATTTCGATATCTTCAGGAAGCAGACATTGGTGTAACCTGGCTTTCATGGTCCTTAGAACGCCAACGTGTGATTGATTTTACTGCGCCCATTAAAGTCGATGACATAACATTCATCACCATATCACCAATACAATTAAACAGGTTTGGCGCCATTTTGAGGCTCTTTGAGATGGAGGTTAGTATTAATGAAAAATTTCTTACTCTTTACTTTCAACTATTTATATTTATTTCCTACTAGTTATTCAACATTATAATTTTGTAATTTTTTTCATTTGTGAGCCACATGTCATTCATTTATCTTTTTACGAATTTTTAAATCTTAGCCAATTTAAATCACTTTTATAAGAATGAAGCTACGTTTATCGTTATATTAACGAAGCCAACAACTTCCTTGTATACCAGGTGTGTTGTGCAGTACACGTTACTAAGTCACACGTGTATAGATCCAATGTTATACCAGCTTCTGATTCATCGTTTAACGTTTTTTTGGTTTCTGTATAATTACGCATAAAACTACTCAATGGGCTATTTGCACTGTACACACAACGGCTATCAAAACCTGGTTTATATCGTTGTAAATCCCCAGACATGAAGCTGTGACGTTGGGAGACTAAGGACATGACGTCTCTTGTGACACTTCAGTAGACAAATATTTCGGAAATCATTATTTTTTTCTAATACTCCAGATATTTGTTCTGTTTTAACATTAAAACACAATAGCACGGTTACGATTTACTTGATCTGTTTTAACTCATGAGAATCCTATTTTGTAAAGATTTCTGAATATTCTACAATAAGTTTAAAGACGTGGGCTGTATTGCTAGGTTTTTGATACATAAGTAACAATTGGTCTAAATGCTAACTACTGCTTAATAACAAAAAATAACTATTTTAAAAGAAATACACTATTTCTTTGAGTCTGAAAAGAAAGAAAATACTATTAGAACAATTCTATGCTACTTTGAATAAATATAATTTTTACCGATATTTAAACAGAGTAACAATGTAGACGTAAAAGGCTTTCCTCAGAGACTATAACTGATAAATATGTTTCGATTCATTTGTTTTCTTCAGCTTTGGTTATTATATATCGTTGCTGGAATAGGCACTGGTGTCGTCACTGCATTATTATGGATCGTCTCCTGCAAACTATGTGAAAAATATTGTGGTTCTCACTCTTCTTCTGCTTGGAAGCTAACTGAATGGTCATTCAGTGCAGTTCTGAAAGGTTTAGTGTGGCAAGGTAAGCAAAGTATCTCTCTTTCAACAACAGGTGGTAAGGTAAACAAAGTATCTCTCTTTCAACAACAGGTGGTAAAAATCGTACGTAAAACAATTGGAATATACCCAGTTTTAATAACATTTTTAGAGATATAACGTACGACAAGATATGACAGTTACAGTTTACAGTCTCCCAAAATCACAAAAAATAATCGATCTATAATTATAATTCGTCAGACCATCAGCAGAAACACAATAGATAATAACAGTACTTCGTGTTCTTTTGTTGACAGAAACACAATACATAATAACAGTACTTCGTGTTCTTTTGTTGACAGAAACACAATACATAATAACAGTACTTCGTGTTCTTTGTTAACAGAAACACAATACATAATAACAGTACTTCGTGTTTTTTGTTGATAGAAACACAATAGATAATAACAGCACTTCGTGTTCTTTGTTGATATAAACACAATACATAATAACAGTACTTCGTGTTGTTTGGTGATAGAAGCACAATACAAACTAACAGTACTTCGTGTTGTTTGTTGATAGAAACACATTACATAATAACCGTACTTCGTGTTGTTTGTTAACAGAAAAAAATAGATAATAACAGTACCTCTTGTTGTCTAATCGATGCATCCGCTACATAAATGTAAGACTTTTTCATCTTCGTGCATCTTTGCATTTGTTTATCGAACCAAAGTCCAGTGGATCTTCAGCTACTTGCTCCAAGTCTCACTTATCGTGACTGGAACTTTTCTACTCTTTTGGCATGTCACCATCGACCGCTTTTGTTCTTTAGATTACCTGCATGTGCAAAGTTTCGAGATGTGCACCATACAGCAGCATATGCAGACACTGTGGATGTGAAAACGATGAAACTTCTTGGCACCCTTGTTTTAGCAAATCCATTTGTCAAGCCCAAAGACGACGTTTCGTGGTGACTATGACAGTAATGATAGCAGTAGCCTTCCACTAGATCATAAGCTCAAGAACAAAATCTTCAATCTCAAACAGACGACGAAGAATTTTAAAAAAAAAGTTATGGTAGGTGACTGTTACTTGTAAGGTGGTTTGTTCAATCCGAAACTATGTTCATAACTCCCGATTGAAATATGTTATTTTGATATAGCAGATCTTAAGCTTTTCTACAGTTTATGCAACACTTCCAAGAAACTGTTATCGAAATTTTCCGTTATTTTGCGTGCCACCCACAGGTACCACTCCGCTCTGGAGAAGGAGAAGCTCTGTTAAAACAAACCTTATAGTTGTTTTAATTTTCATTTGCTTTTTGTATGACAATACTGAAAGTTCTATTAAATCTATAAATCCGTAGATACATTTCTCGCTTATGTGAGACCCTATTATGGGAGATTAATATTCAACTCGCAGATACCTGAAATTATTTTTTCACTTGTTTGTTTGTTTCTTTGTTGAATTTCTCGCAAAGTTACTTTGAGAATATCTGCACTAGTCGTCCGTAATTATAAATTGATAGATTAGTCGTAAGGGAGTTATATTTATCATCACTTACCGCCATTTCTTGAATTATTCTTTACCAACGAATCATGTGATTGGCCGTCGCATTATAACGCCATCACGGCTAAAAGAACTAACATGTTCGACGAAGGGCTTATTTTTCAAACGTGCTTAACGTGTTATGCTTTTCTAAGAGACTTTTGTAAACAAATCTCGACCTTTTGTTCCACCATTCACATGCTTAGCTCTTTACAATACTGATATATATTTTGGTGTTATGGGTTAACAATGCTTGTCTTATCTGTCATTCTACATAACTTCAAAACAAAATGTTTTGCATTTGTCCAAAACTATAAGGCTAAATATGTGCAGGGTTTTCATATCTAGCTGAAGAACAAAATGTGAAGTACATAATCAAATGATGACTCTACAAAACATCGTCAGTGTTTGGTCTATATGGAAAGGGTGATAGTTCGTAGAATATAGCACTTACTTTTTGTATGACAGACATATATAAAAATTTAATTTTGGCTTTAACATCAGCTGATTCTCTTAATAAAGTTTGGAACGTAAACGTTTCACTAAATCTAACCAATTATTTATTAAGCAGTCATAAGCTCGTCAGGGTCCGGCATGACCAAGCGTGTTAAAACGTTCGACTCGTAATCCGAAGGTCGCGGGTACGAATCCCGGTCGCACCAAACATGCCTGCCCTTTTAGCCGTGGGGGCGTTATAATGTGATGATCAATCCCACTATTCGTTGGTAAAAAAGTAGCCCAAGAGTTGGCAGTGGGTGGTGATGACTAGCTGCCTTCCCTCTCGTCTTACACTGATAAATTTGGGACGGCTGGCACAGATAGCCCTGGAGTAGCTTTGTGAGAAATAAAAGGAAACCTTTCAACCGTGGAGGTGTTATAACGTAACGGCCAATCCCACGATTCGGTTGTAAAAGAGTTCAAGGTGGGTGGTGATGACTAGCTGCCTTCCCTTTAGTCTTACACTGCTAAATTAGGGACGGCCAGCACAGATAGCCCTGGAGCGCGAAATTCAAAAACCAAACAAACAAACAAAACATAAGCTCGTCTAGACACTTCAAATCTTTCAGAATGTTTTAATTTGAAAAATGAAAACAAAATTCCCCAAGGATCATATCACCAAACAATCGTGTTTCAACGTTATTGAATACAAATTTACAAAGACTCTTATCGTTCGGTTTCCCCAACTGTGCTTTGTTTGTTTGTAGTTAACGAAACCAAGACTTCAGCATTATAGGCCTTCACACTTGTTGTGGTTCTACTGGACGGCTTGAATTACACATTAGCTTGTAACCTCGTTGATCCATAGTGAATAAACAAATATTTGAATATCCAACTCGTCTCGAGATTTCACAAAGAATGCTATACAACTGGTCGTGACTGACGCGTTACTTTTTGATGTTTGAGAAACACAATAGTGTTATCTGGTGAAACGGTAAACTTAGTGATGCGCTACAGAAGCAAGATCAATGAACAAGTTAGTAATAAAAAACTTTAGTCAGCAGCACTTTCGATTTCATTGGATAAAGTGATCTTTATTATTCCATGATAAAAAACTGTAAAAGCTCATTAATAAAACATTTCAGAAAAAGCCATCAGTTTCTCAACACACCAGGAAAAACCATTCAGTTTAATAAAGTATAATCGTCGCAGTAATAGAAAAAACACGTGAGGTGAATTAGAAATACGTTGACTATTGAGATAGATAAAGTTCATCCTATACAGTGTTGTTAATATGGCAATAAATAGTGCAGTTAAATAGAAAGAAGTTTGTTGCTTGTCAATTAATGGCATATTCAAATACACGTTGTACGTAGGTAAGCACAAAGCTACACAATGGACTATTTATGTGGTGTTTACCATGGGTTTCGAAACCCGGTGTCTAGCGTTATAAGTCCGTAGACTTATCTCTCTAACACTGCCGGCCTTCAGCATAACCAAACATATATACCCATTTGTATTGGATGATGTGTGCTGATGATGCATTCTGTGGTTTTAACTCTGATATAAAACAACTGTTTTGTTTAAACTCTACTAACAACATTCAACTCAACATTAACTTCCTCAAAGAATGATTTTGAATGTTCACGTAATAAGGAAAATAACTCGATCCAACACTCTCAGAACAATATGTGACTGAAAATCCACACATTATCTGTGACAATGACAAAAACATGGAACCAGAAAAAGTAGAATTCAAATCACACTTATCATATGTACCCGACCCCCAACCATTTTAAACATTAGATTAAGTATAACGTATGTGATTTTCATTCATAACTATTATTATCCCAAAGTAGACAAAAGTAAAAAAAGCACAGGAATAACGAGACAAGTAAACACGAGACATCAAACACACTTAATTAAAACTACTGTTTATTTTATTGAATATTTTAGCGACAAGCTTGTTAAAATACGGAAATACATCATTAAAAAGTGCGACATTTCAATAGTGGAAATACCAGAAGTAAAGGAAACCATTGAAAAATAGTACACCAAACAAAAGGAAACCAAAGGATTAATATATTAAATCAATACGATACGTGCGAACGATTTATTTACATGAAACCAGAAGACAACTGACAACAAAAATAAAAAAACATTGAAAAGATCGTCCTGTAGTTTGAAGACGTAACACAAAATGAGCGCTTCATATCCGATACAACATCAAGTTTTTCAAAGTGAAAATGATATCAAATAAAAAAACAAATCACAATACTATACTGATAAAAAATTAAAACCTTCTTTGAACAAATATCAGGAGATCCTTTTATCTCTGTTAGTTACAATTCATGTTATTTCACGTAAATTTTATAGTATTTTAAGCAAATTATTTAAACAGTGTTATTTCACAACTTAAGCACTTTAAATATTGCAATTATTACATTGTGTTAAGAAAAAACATACGATGTTTGACGAAACGTTGGTCCGAACATAGGATTTTTCTATTTACCTTGTTTCGTAACAGGGATGTAAGTTTAAGTTGCGAAAGAAAAATATCAACATATATAACATTATGTGTCATGTGTCTTCCAATTCAACAATATACGGCTGTGCTATTGAATATGTAATTTTAAACAACGCAGAGTGACGATGATAAATAATTGCTTCATAAACCAAATTAAATGAATTATATTTTCGTTTATTACCAAAACTATAAACGAGGGATTTCTATGATCGTTTTCATATCATAAACAAGTCCTCTGCTGTTTAAAATGTTCTCATTTTCTCTGGGTTTTATCAATAGTTTATGTTCCACTCAGTAAGTTAAGTCTGTTGATCTTGTACATTATGAGACTAGTAATCAAAAGGTTAATTCTGAATTTCCGCATATATGATTTGATAAATGAATTTGCAAATATGCTTACTTATGTTTCTTAATTTTCCGTATCTGTATAACTAACTGCATTTGATAATTGATTGTGTAAATATTTATTTAAATTTGTTTATTGAATTTGTTGAGTGTATAATTACGCTCACCTAAATTAAATAATTAACTATGGAAAACAGACGTTAAGCACATCATATTAAAACAGTTTCGCCCCCCAGTGGCTCAGCGGTATGTCTGCGGATTTACACGCTAAAATTCGGGTTTCGATACCCGTGGTGGGCAGAGCACAGATAGCCCATTGTGTAGCTTTGTGCTTAATTCAAAACAACAACAACAACATAAAACAGTTTCGATTTTGGAGCCACACCATGTCGTCATACTTCATATCGCAACGTCCGGTCATATTATATCCGATGGCCTTGCATTTTGGCAATATCGCTGTAGCGAAATAGTCTTTATTGCCAAATTTCGTCGTAAGTCTCTCTTCTTCAAAATACATTTCTAATACCTATATGGTTTTATTAGTTTCTGTAAAATCAATCTAACGTATGAGAACAACAGTTTTATAGCTTCTGACTCAACAATCCAATCACAAAAAAGCGAATTTCACACTTACTAGTGGCTGAAATAGCATGAATACCCATTTCATTCTCCAGACAGAAATACATTTTGATTATGTTTCCTGGGACATGTGGACTGAATGACTTCTGCCACTGTTCCTTATATTCATAGATTCTTGCTTTCATCATTACGTCTTGGTTACGACTTCTTGCAGTCCTTGTTTACCCTAGTACCCCAGATTGTTCCATAAGCATTTGTTCTTCAGTAACATTAAGCACAAGCAGTATGTTGTCTTAAAAATTCTAAATCTATAATCATAACACATCTTTAAGATCTATTACATAAAGTTTTCAAAAGTGCTCAACTGTCACTGGAGACATACTACTTTTAAAACAACAAGTAGTGTTCTGATACGTTATATTCTATCACAACCTCACATCATTTGGGGTGGTAACCCGATTTCCTAAATTGTTTGTTTTGTTTGTTGTTGTTGTTTTGGATTTCGAGCAAAGCTACTCAGGGGCTATCAGCGCTAGCCGTCCCTAATTTAGCAGTGTAAGACTAAAGGGAAGGCAGCTAGTCATCACACCCACCGCCAACTCTTGGGCTACTCTTTTATCAACGAATAGTGGGATTGACCGTAACATTATAACGCCCACACGGCTGAAAGGGCGAGCATGTTTGGTGTGACGGGTATTCGAACCCACGACCCTCAGATTACGAGTCAAACGCCTTAAATCGCCTGGCCATGCCGGGCCTAATGCTGATTTGTACGCTCAGAGATATTTTTTACACAAAAACTCTATATTATAAGTATTATATATACACATAAGCATTTGTGTGTGTGCGTGTGCACACTTTGTTAATAAAATATATAACTGTACATAAATATGTTGTTTGGGTGTTTAATTACTTAGGTTTATGATTTTGCGTTAAGTTTTTAATCAAATGTGTAATCATATTTACATTGGAAATTTTATTATATTTCTAGGTGCTGAGAAAACACCAAGTTTTACAGCACCAAGACTTATTATTGGGAGCTGGGGCTTCGTTACGCTACTAGTTCTAAGTGTTTTCAGTGGCAACATCCGGGCATTCCTTAACGTGGAAGAAGCAGAAAAACCAATCGATACCATAGAAGAAGCTATGCAAAAAAACGTTCGAATTTTCTTCAACCCTACTGCGTCAATATCAAACTTCCTTCAGGTATCTAATACTGATTAGGCATTTGGTAAAAGAACCATGAAGTACAATGGATAACATAAGAGGTTCGAAGGAAAGATAATTTCCTTTGCAATGGAATTACAGTAAAATATTTTATACTAAATGTCAGTAGATGTTGCCATAATATCTATTAACAATCGAATCTTAAGAGCATAATAAATTACTATCAATAAATAAGGGATTATAATTCTACTTGTCGTCGGTACTTCATTAGTTTAAGATTATCTCATACAAATCACCAAACATGAAAGTATAAGTTTTGAAACAATGTTGTGATCCTTGTCATGTCTCATTACCTCATCTGTGTCTTACACGAAAACGCTTCATTTTCTAACTGATGTTAATGCACGAGAAACAGAAGCTCTAATTAAAATAGACAATGATTTGTAAAATATGACTGTATTTTGGTTTATTATTCATTTAAACGGTAATAATTCTGAAACATTATTTTCGGCAAAATGTGAAATACTGACAATATCTTCAAAAGTTTGTTTCTTTAACATTTAATTTAATATAATTAAAGATTTTCACTTATTTTATCGTATATTTAATGCTTTAAAAACCAAGTTATATAACATTAAACACATTTTGTAGTATTCATCGAATAGCTTGTACCAAGAAGTCTGGCATAGAAATTACCCACATAACATGGAGATAAATGTCTGGGTTACAGAGGAAGTTCTTAAACTCGTTCAGAGTGGCGGTATCTACCTAAATGAGCGAAGTTGGCTAAAACGATTACAACAACCTCAGGACTGTAGTATTAACTGTCCATTTCATGTGTCCTCAGAACATATGAGACCAGAATATCTCTGCCTTGGTCTACAGAAACCAAGCTATCTAGAAAATCTACTAAGTGAAGGGTAAGATGTTTAATAAGTTGTTTTTAATTACTTCTCTAAACATTGAGAGTGATAAGGTGTCGACAAAAAGGTAGTGAATAAATATAAATAACATACAAATGTAATAAGGAGATTAGCATATCGGTTGTAGCTGAATTTTATCAGATATGTAATCCTTAAAAGTGTTAAATCGTAATGTCGAAAGTTGAAATTCCATCAGTCATCGAAAGTTGTGTATATTACATATAAACTAGCTGGAATCAACTTTGTGTCATTTATTTACATCTGGTACTAAAGACAGTTTTAGAGTACTTCATGTAAACGGAGTGCATTACAGTGAACGCAATAGCGCTGTTACAGATAAGAAATTTGGAAAGATTTCTAGAACTAATTAAAATCACTAGAATAGTGCACAAACTTTCCTAATTAAAGAAAAAATCATTACTTCATCTGAATTGGCAAAGGAAAGCAACAGTGTTCGATATAAATACAGCTAACCTGTGAGCTATTATGGCTATGCTAAATATTATTTTCTAAGGGAGGATCAGGTCAGATGGACTATGTCAGTGGTAGATTGGTGACCAATGCAGCTATTCAGCGCAAACGAGTCATAATGTGCAACAAGAAAATTCTCTTCATTTATTTGATATAAAATGCAATATAATGCTTCATTGAAAATTGGATATGAGACCATCAAAATAAACTGCACTATTCGGGAAACACTTGACAATCTTTACTAAGGAAGATTACTCTACTGCAACTTATGAAGCACAAAGGGTTTGAAATGATCAATTGTTTTGAGCGCTCAAAATATTTTTGTCCTGAGCAGACGGAAATAGAATCTTAGAAAGCAAATTATGAACACAATGCTGTTAGAAATTTTTGGAGATACCTTTTACTACTTGAAAATAAATATACTTAGTGTATCATGCACTAAAGTTGAATTGATATTCAACTTCCTCTGATCAGGTCTTGAAAGAAAATTTCAAATTAAAGAATTTATTTTGTAACATGTGTCACAAAGACCAAATGCCACTCTAAAACGTGTGCTACAATAACTCTTGGGAGCTGAGCTTTGCGATAACTAAGAACAATAAATATATTTGGACCCTCTACAAAAATATTTAAAGGCAGTGAGTACACATTTGTACAATGGATAACACTTTCATGATGGGAACCTACGGTCTAACTGATGTCATTATCTAGCCAGAAGACTTGCACTCTAACTATGTCACCATCTCATTAAGAAACCTGCACTCTCGTTGAAGTTGCCATCTCACCAGGAGACCTGCACTCTAACTAAGATATCTGTACAATACGTTGAAACAGTACTTCAGTTACAGCATAAACTTGGGAAGTGAACTGTTTATAGCGTTGTGTAAACACTTCTTAATACAAAAAAAACAGAATATCTCCCAATTCCCGCAATCAGAGTAGAAAATGCCAAACATAACATCACAGTTATAATAGTAAAGTGGAAAAGTTGGTATAGTCAACACAATAATGGCAAATAAAACTACAGAACAAAATTTTTCTTTGCTTAGTAAAGCTACGATACAAGTGGAGAGAGAAAGAGATAATCGACTATGAAATTCCATGAAAAGTATGTAAAAGATAGGCTTACGGGTATATCTTCTGGCTTTAAAAGCTATTTCTATACATATTCAAGGTGTCGGCTAGATGAATATGCTCTGCATCAACAAAACGAAAGCGTCATAACATTGAAAATAAAGGCTTAGAAGCTGAATGCAGAAGGGTAACATGGCAGAAGTTCCTCTAAGCTTGCATGACTCTTACACAGTCTATAGTTCAAAAGCGAGAACTGAAATGTTAAACATCCAAACACTCCCACTTCTAGCAAATAAAATTTTCATGTCCGTAACATAAAAGCTAAAACGTAACTATGAATTCCAATCTATCATTCCATTGACCATTTGTCACTAAGTTATACTGGTTTTGGAATTACACCCCTCAGCACTAACCATGTATAAGGACAAATTTTATATAAATATAGGTTCACTGTGGTGAGTAAAAAATAATTAAAGACATCATGCAGGCTTATACAATAACCATGTACTTTAAGTAGTTAATGTAAAATGATAATAGCAGTACATGTCAACAGTGTTTAGGAATATATCAATTACCATGAAGAAGTAACTGAAGAAAGAAAAATTCGAAGACAGACTGTAAATTGAATCAGAGCACATAATATCCTTAAGCATATATAACTTGGGTATAGACATTATCATCCATTTATTTATATATTTGTCATTAGAATGAACAAGAAGCTTTATTTAAGCACACTTGGTAATGTTGCACGGTATTTCAGACAGCATTGAACTCTTCATGTTCCTTTATAAAAATACAATTTAACAAAGATAGTAGTATTTCCTTTTTATTAAAAGTCAGAGGAAAACAATTTTTAAACTCCAGATAATTGTAAAGCATTTTTTTATTTGAACCAGTTTTGCCTTGAAAGCTTCATCAGGGTTAGTTCATACAGCTGATTGATATTAGAATAGTTATTAAATTATGAAACTGCTTGTAATGTTCTAATTCTTGAGTTTTCCGTCAAACGTTTGGAACTGATTTACTGTTATGTATTTCCTTTAAAATCGATGTTTGTTTTAGTTAAATTCATAATTTAAAATGCATGTCACTTATAACGTAAATGTGTATTGCGAAATTCCCCCTTTTTCCCAAATTTGAAGAAGATTCTCAAATGTAAGAATTGACAATGTATGTTTTACGCAAACACTGGAGTATTGTTGAGCCAAATGAAATTTCTATAAGCTTAACATTTGTAAACTGATGTAACGAGAGACATTAATAAATTGTTTGTTTGCTAGAGTTGGTATTTTGTAAATTTCGAAAGCCATAAGTGTGATTAACGCGTATTAATGGGAAAACTATAGATATTTGACCAGGAACATTTGCAGTAACGGCGCTGAGGGGACTTAGCCCATTTTTGGGGGCTTAAGCCACCCCAAGCCTAATGAAAACTGCATTGAAAACGCGGTTCAAAAGAGCACACCCTTCTGAAATGTACCTTTGTATTTACATTATTACAATTTACCATCGATACTTCATATTGATGGCATTTTGGGAAGCCCCTCCACAGTTTACCTCAGTCCCCCCAACGAAAATATCCTGGCGTCGCCACTAAACGTTTGGAGATTTTGAGCGTTATAAAATATTCAATTTCAGTAAATTCGCATTAGAAATCAATATTTTTTTACGAAAACATCACATAACTTCAGCAGTGAAAGGTCAGCTTGTAAACCGCCTGTGAATCGATAAGCTATCAAGGAAGTTCCAGACCGGAAAGAAGACTTAACATTATTTGTAAACTCTTTCTATGTACCCACTATTCGTTGGTGAAAGAGCAGCCCAAGAGTTGGCGGTGGGTGGTGATGACTAGCTGCCCTCCCTCTAGTCTTACACTGCAAAATTAGGGAGGGCTAGCACAGATACCCCTCGAGTAGCTTTGTGCGAATTTCCAAAACAAACAAACAAAACTTTCTACGTAAATCATTATTTGTATTAATTATTTATAATAAAAGTTAAAATAAAGTGTATTATTTTTTGTATATGAGAATATATTCATATTAAGGAAGAAAACTGTATGTGTCCGTTTTGTTGGCAAACATCATAAATTTGATACATCTCTTCATTTAAATAACTTTTAAATTAAAATTAAACTCAGTTTTAGAGGTTTTTTTCAACCGTAATATCTAACATAACAAATCGGAGACTCGTCAGAGATAAATTATAACGTATGTTAATATCTTATATATATTCTATTTAATATATAAACTACTTTTAACGTTATATCTTACACCTTCACTTGTTTCTTATAGTTTAAGTTCATTCACAATTTCACATAAAACTACATATTCTTAGCTTGATTTATTTCCTACCCTTAAGTTTGAGTACAACAGTTAGGCTAAATAAAACAACATAATCTGACAGAGTTAATCTAAGTGAAGCATTTAGAAGTGATTTTAATGATAGTCATCTGACTAAAGTTTTCTATCTTTCTGATTTTAGAATCAGGCGCCTGTCGGAAGCAGGTATAATAGACTATCTAGATAAGAAGGACTTTATGTTGAAACTCTGTCACCAACATATTTGTAAACCTGTGCCCACGGTTTCACAGAAGGATGAAATAGCGCCTATGACTCTGAATGACGTCGGGGTAGCTTTTATCATCCTTATTGCTGGTCACGTGATCTCGTTGATATCTTTCTGCGTGGAGTATTTGACTACTTTTAGCAGTGTGAAAATAAACATCAAATCATATTAGGTGTCTTTGTAATAAGGTAGAAGTGTTTGGGTTATTAATAAAAAAACCATAGATCTCTTATGTTTTAAAGTTAGGTAAAAAAACATCGTTTTGGTCGTAGCCTTAATAACAACCCGTTAAGTTGAATGGCAGTCAGCTAATAAAATAAATCTCTGTGTTTTTTGGGCGTTTTTTATATAATAAAGACATCTGTAAAATATTATTAATAACAAAACGTTGGTAAATGTATTTATTTATTTTTATTTTACATGGATGACCAGAAATGTTTATGGTGTCATCTCCTACCTTCAAACAATAGTAAATTTAAAATGTTTTGCATTATCGATGCACCACAACAAAATTACCTATTTATTTTCTAAATATAAATAGCATTTTGAACTTTTGGGTCAGCGACACGTTTATGGTATGGACTTATAATGCGAAAACCTGGAATTCTATTCACTTCAATTTCATGCCACGAGTTAACCCTGGAACGAACACACATCTAATGAATAGAATCATATGATGTTGGCAGATTTTATCGATTAAAATACCACAAAATTCCCTGTTTTTAATTTTTTTTTATTTAAAACACCGGGTTATTTTCGAGTAACGTTTTCAGAACTTTTCTACAATAGTAAAACAAAAAAGCACAATATATATGAAACGTATTATTTGCACAATATTTTTCAAACTTTTAACGTTTACTTCTTTATCGTCCATATTCTATCGCTCGTCATATTTAGAGTAGCTCAGGTAACATTTGAAGCAGATGTGTATTTGTCACCTAAGACTTATTAAGTGTAGCACTTACCGAGTGTAACACGGCAAATATTTTAATTTACTTCATTTTTAACAAAGTGTAAATTTGCCACGTACGTCATGTGGCATAAAACATAACACAGGTTTCTTATACTTTAATTATATTTACTCCTGTGTGTTTGGAAACCTATTCAATATATATATATATATATATCTTGTGACAATTGATATTAGTTATTTAAAAAAATTGTATACTTACGACAAACAAAGTACTCTAACGTCGTTTGTTATCTGTTGTCAACTATTTACAGCATAGTTATTCAAATTGTTTTGTTTCATTCAAAAAACGTTTGTAATTCTTTCACGTGCGTAATAAAAGCTTTGTGATAAAGCTATCAGTGTTATGACTAATGCTTCTGAAAATTCAATATTTTGCTGAGGAATTAAATAAATAGTTTTCAGTAGTTTAAATCACCTAACTTTGGTAATAATTTGAATTACTCTCTTGTTCAGTTTTGTCAATAACGAAAATTCTAACTAAAGAATCATATGTTTGAGCAATCTTTCTACGATTTGTAAAACTACATTCTAACAAAAAGCACTTGGTTACAGTTGTTCGAGAACATATTGTTTATTATTTGTATTCTACACAACACTATAGCTGACGAAATAAAATGAAACTGTGCACAAGTTTATGGAATAATGATGATGGTGAACTTCACTTCTACAGCTCACCTCAAATCGGTGCTGTTTAATTTGTATTTATTTAGTCTATTCATCCCATGTACTTTCCTTACATTTATCGCTTCCGTCCCAGTAGTTATTTTTAAGCAAGTGAATTCTATCTGCTCGTAGATAACAAGTAAAGTCATTCAAAATCCATGTGACTATATCACTGATAGTTAGTTATGTATAAAAGGATACCAGTCCCAAAACCAGGATCCACAAATCTATACAAAACTTCAGGAAAGCGTTTATCAACAACTTTTGACAATCAGTAAACTAACTACGTGGACCAGAACTGAAAGATAATCGGAAGATTAATGAAGTCTATCTTGTGAAACAAACTATAAAGGTTTAAAGAATTTTTTATTCATACTTCCTATTTCTCTTCATAAATTATCTCACAGAAAACAATGAATCCAACATTCATACCTAACACAAACAATAGACGTAGTTTTAAGATTTTGGTACCAACATTTATACCTAACACAAACAATAGACGTAGTTTTAAGATTCTGGTAACATACTGGTGATATTTGTTTATTTGTTTGTTGTTCTTTTTTTTAATTTAGCGAAAAGCTACTCATGGGTTCTGTACGCTAGCCGTTCCTAATTTTGCAGTGTAAGACTAGATGGAAGGCTGCTAGTCATCACCACCCACCGCCAACTCTTGGGATACTCTTTTATCAACGAATAGTAGAATTGACCGTCACATTATAACGCCCCCACGGCTGAAAGAGTATGTTTGGTGTGACGAACTCCTTAACTACCAGGCTTTGTTGGCCCGAAAGTAGAAAAGAAAACATGATTCGTGAAATTCAAGCCTAATAAATATGGACATGTTAACAATAAATGTAGTTAAAACCAAAGCTATACATTATTACAAAAGAAATAAAGCAGAAGGTGTTAAAACGTTCATACATGAAGACATAAATAAATCTACTATTTACAACCCACAATCTGTTCATTGAAGACTACTGAGATCTGATGAGAAGAAACTATTGTATTTATTTTGCAATAAATCATGCACGTGTCTGTAATTACAGTTATTTTTGCATGTAATACTTACAAACCTTGAATGTTCACATGAGTCAGATTTTGTTATCAATATTAAATTATTATTTTGTTCACCATGATTATGTTCTTGTCATACATTTATTACTGCTGTTGTTAATAATGTGATTGCATGTCACACAACACACAATAGCTGTTTTGTTCTGCTAAGGCTGGGATTGTGTCTTGTAGGGCGTCTATTTCTTAACAAAGGTGTAAAGCCAAACACTGAAGAATTGCAGAATTTTTGTTGGTTTTCTTTTCATAAAATATAAGACCCAGCATAGGTGGGTTAAGGCACTCGACTTATAATCCCAGGGTCACGAGTTCAAATCCCCATTGCACAAAACATGCTCGCCCTTTCAGCCGTAAAGGCCTTATAATGTGACGGTCAATCCCACTGTTCGTTGGTAAAAGAGTAGCTTAAAAGTTGGCAGTGGGTGGTGATGACTAGCTGCCTTCCCTCTGGTCTTACACTGCTAAATTAAGGACGGCTAGCGCGGATAGCTCTCGTGCAGCTTTGCGCGAAATTCAAACGAAACTAATCATAAAATATATTTACACACTATGTACACTTTGTTACTTGATTTTTTGGGTGATAATGAGATGCTTCTTAGTGAAACCCAGCAATAAAGAAATCAAAACATCGAAGAATAGTTAACAATAATTCTAATGTGTGTGTATATATATCTGTAAGTGTGTCACACCGGTATTCTTTTTAAAATCTTCTAGTAAAATTCACTTTCGCTACGTCGATTTAAGTATTATCTTTAGGAATTTTTGTACTTTTATCCATTTGTTTTATTCTTACCATCAAAATAATACCTTGTTAATTGTACTTTGCCACCGAGACAAAGTCAGCTTGAAACAGCGAATTGTGTGTCGAGGACATCATATTTGTCATGATGTAAAGTACTTAACTTTTCTTAAGGCGTACAAAGACAACTCTACTTGAATGGAATATACTTGAACACAAGTTTGATAAGCATAGCTGAAAGGCCTTGAAACACACATCAAATCTTGGAAGATAAGATTTTGAACAGTCACAGAAAGACATACATAACACATAAATATACTATTTTCCAGTAAGAAAATTATTATTGCACTTAATAAAATGAGGTAAAAGATGGATTCGACATTTAATGAATTAAAATGGGCATATTATACCTGTAAAGATGTATAGAGTTCTCTGTGTAAAACATTTTACAAAACCACTTATATATCAGTTTAGCCAAATGATGTGAAATGTTTGAAACATCTGGGTAAAAGATGCGTCACTGCCAGCTGCTCTTTTCAGAACAAAATATCAAGAATTATCCAGACAATCTAAATATTTTCATATCTGTAATATGATAAGAAATGTGAACGTGTTTAGATTTTATATTTATAATGTAAGGTAAAATGTACATTGGTTAGGTTTGTTTTGAATCTCGGGCAAAACTATCGAGGGCTATTTGCTTATACAAGCTTTATTATAGTAATCGTCCTCTTTGAGGAATTTACTAAACGAATCTTTCCATATTAATATTTTATTTTCTGTGTGTATTTCAGAACTTCTGTTATTTGTATGTGCTCTAACTACATAATGCTTATAAAATTACTGAAAATATTTTTAGAACTGGTATTAGTAAAAGAATATTACAGCATTCAAACTGATAATAATACAGGCCTGCAATGTTTTTATTGTTTGAAATTTTTACAAGTTTGATAACAATAATTCCTGTATGCTGAATTCGAAAATGCAATCAATTTTCCCTCGCATACAAACTTTTCACAAATGGCGTGTGTATGTGTACTTTGACATAAGTAAATCTTTCATTGAAATCGGTTCGCATTCTGTTGTGTTTTAAGTGTTGGCAACCACTGGCTACAAATTTCTCTTAGCCATTTGCGACGTAAAAGTCTTATCGATCATTCTAGAACACATGAAAAATACACCCCCAGTATATAAACGGTTGATAAGCAGCATGACGTGTCAATTCTGGATACTATATGTTTGTTACTCCATTTTGCATTATTTTCTTCTTTTCAATATTATTATTTATTGCTATGGCAACAACATGTGTAAATGATCCAAACATGTTATGTAATAATTGTGGTAAATTTGTTGAAAAGAATTAAGGGTAAAACATTATAGAAATCGTCAAAAAAGCATACTTTGCATATTTTGGAATAAAAGTTAGGGACCAAGACAAATCATGGGCTCTGTACAAAGTTTGCACCCTATGTGTTGAAAAATTGAAGAAACAGACTAGCGGTAACAAAATGTCTTTACTTTTTGGAGTTGCAGGAGTCTAGCATAAGCCGATAAACCAGGTGATGACTGCTATTTTAGTGCATGTAACGTACAAGTTGCAAAACTGGAAATAAAAAAGGAATTACTTAGCCAAACCTTAATCTACTATTAAGCCTGTTGCTCACAGATCTGTAAATATTTCACCCAAGGCTCTTAATATAGTTTCATCTGATTCGAAATTTGATATCAATAGAGGATAATTTTTTTTAACCAGAATCATCTGATGAGCCACGATTTTCCACACAAAGTAAACCTGATGATTTCAGGGTAAATATTTCGTGGTAAAGACTTAATTTTTTTAGGAACATCATTTTACTTATAAATAAATCGTGAGAAAGAAATTATACCATAGTTTTTGCAAGAAAGATCACTGGTTTATTGCAGCAATAATGATGAATAAATACCAATGTTAGGAGCTCTAGAATATGAACCAAAGGGGTGGTAATTGTTTATCAATCCCTCATAAAAAAAAAGTCTGAAATGTGTTCTTCTTTACAATGGTAACATATAAGTATCTGTTCATATTTTTCATTCATTCCACTTGAAGGAAACGTACGAAGATTTCGAAATTCTCCTTAATAATATTAAAAAAGAAACAACGTGGTTGGCTGCTTTGTAGAGACTTAAAAGTCCTTTGTGTGCTGTTGGTTCAACAATCTGGTTATACAAAGTTTCCATGTGTTTTGTATGAATCGGACAGCAGAAGATGAAACCAATACTCTATAAAAAAACAACGGTAATGTAGATACAGCGTGATACGAGGATCGAAAAACATTGAGCATGAAAGTTTAGTTCACGCAAAAAAAGTTTATTACCCCCACCTTACATAAATCTGCACCTGATGAAGCAGTTTATAAAGGCCTTAGACAAAGATGGATACCGTTTCATCCATTTACGTGGGTAATTCCCAGCTCTTTCAGACAGTGGCGTATTTAGGCGAGGGCTAGAGAGGGATTAGCTTAAGGTCCCATGGTCTTAAAGGGAACCCATTGATAATTTTATTCTATCTAAAATTACATGGGATGTTGGGCAAAAAAAATTATTAGCCCCTAGGCCCACATAATCTTAAATCCGTCACTTCTTTCAAAAGTGAAAAAGGAATTTTTATTGGGCCTCAAATTAGAAAATTTTCCTGATGAACTGCTCGAAAGGACGATAAGGAAAGTTGAAAAAGAAGCGTGGATTTTCTTGAAAAGATTTTGTTGAAAATTCTTTTAGAACACAACAAGAACACAAATTAGGAAAATTTTGTCAGTAACATGATCGACAAAATCAGAGAATTGAGGTGTAGTATGAGATTGAAACTTCATTTCTTACACTCACATTTTGACTATTTCCCTGAAAATTTCGGTGCCGTTAGCAAAGAATAAGGGGAAAGTTTCATTAAAACATTGGGGAAATGGAATTGGAATATCAGATAATGTGGAACATTAGCATAATGTCTGAGTACTGCTGGTCATTGAAACAAGACGTAATAAAGACCACAACAGGTAGTTTTTTTTACACTAAAAAACGTAGATTGCACATAAAAACCAGGAAGAATGGAGATGTATATTCGTTTGACATCAATGTTCTTCCATTTTCTTCAGTTTGTTTGTATTTTTGTTAACAAACACAATAATAAAAATGTTCATAATAGTAATTTAAATAATAATTCGATCTAAGTAAGTTTTTTTGTTCCCAATTTGTAAAACATATAACGTGATAGAAGAAAAATGGATGTTATTTTCGAAATATGCGTAGCTTAATTATGGAAAATACGCTATTGAAACCAAAACAACTGTTATGAATTTTAAATTCGTAGGTCTGTGTACTTTTATGAAACAAAATTACGAACAACATCACACAATACTCAGTTTTCTATTCATTATCAATAAATGAAGTTATGAAAAACAATATTTTTATTTTGAAATATACTGGATAATTATTTTAGGAACTCCAGTACCAAATTTTGGCTTTATCAAATAAGTAATTTACTGTACGAAGATTGTTTTTTGAAATACATTAATTTATTAATAATTAACTTCAGTTATTTATCAAATCAATAATCGTCATATTATTGGAACGTTGTGCGTTACCTATCTGCAAGTTTGTTTTAATCGGCTTGAAATGGGGACTGAAATATTGGTTGGTCTGTAACTGTTCAGGAAATGAAAAAATATTACAAAATACGTTTTACATTACGTATAAAGTATGCTAATTTACTTCATCAATTGTCCTTTAATCTTATCTTAACTTTTACAATCATTTCGATGTTATTCTCACAGGAAAAATTTTCATATAGAGGGTTTGTATAGCTAGAAAGAGGGTCATAAATATTTCGCGTTACAAAATCCTGAGTCACATTCTGCGTGTTAGATAACCATCTTAGTTATCAAAAAGCTTTACAACAATTAATACTATTCCACGTTGTACCATGTAGTACGTTTTCTATGATTATATATGTGCAAGCATAACGAATTTTATATACTTTTAAAACTGTTTAATATATATGTCTAGTTTTATGTTTATTTTTAGAAACACCTAAGTGTGTGTTTACTTTTAAGTACATAATATACTGATAAGTTTCTTACCGTAAAATAGTCTTCGAGGTAAGTAATTCACCGTATAAAATAGGGCAATGTTCCTCAGCTTAGCAAAAGACAATAACGAAATTATAATGTATAACCCAATAATCTCACTGTGAACCAGAAGTATCTTAAGACACTAAAACTTCGGTTCGATTCCCTGTGGTATGTTCAAGGCCCATAATCTGTTGTGTCGCTTAATGTATAAAAGGTATTTCCTAATAACAAATTTCCTACTCCATTGTTGTTATTCAAAATATTTATAATTGCAAAAACAACCACATTTTATAGAATTTGCTAATATGAAATAATTATTTCTAACGGAGTATAACAGCTGGGATATTGTGTTCTGTTTGGAACTCAAATCCAAATAGCTCGATGGTTAGAACATTGGTTTGAAAATATTAATGTAGTTTTAATATTTAGTCCCAGTCAGGAAAACGTATTAATATCGTAATTTATTTAAATAGATTTCATAACATATGATTCTCTTATAGATGAATGATATACATTTAATTAATTAACACTTCATACATACCTCAGGGTGGCAAACTTTCCTGATATATCACAGGTTTCCACGATACGTTAATTGAGAAATTTGAACATTGAGCACTAAACTAAAATAGCGAAAAATATTTTCAAGGGTATTTTCATTTATTTTTAGGCATAATGGATTGAAATTTTATGATCATTTGAAAATTTCTGTTTCGGCAACATTTTTCCGAAAAAGATCATTCTTTTTCAGGCTTTTTTCTGTTTGTTTTTGTTCTTTTGCTTTTTCCTTTCTTTTTATGAAAATAAACACAAAGAAATGGCAATGCTTTTACTATTTCATTATTTTTTTGGATGAATACTTATGTTGACATTCCAACAAATACAGGTTTTACAATGAAACGTCTTCCAACAAGTACATAATCCATAACGAAACACTTTCTAACAGGTACAGGTTTCATAACAAAATGATTTACAACGCTAAAATCAGGGGTTCCGGTTCCCCCTGGTGGACTTAGCAGATAGCCCGACGTGGCTTTGCTATATCAAAAAACACAAACACATAACGAAACACCTTCCAACAAATACAGAATCAATAATGAAACACTTTTTAACAAGTACAGACTTCATAAATAAACACCCGCTTGGACTCCTCCATCAGCTGCCTTCCTTTCCTTACTCATTTTTCTGTTTTATTTGGCTGGTTGGTTTTTTTACTTACTTCTCGTCAGGAAAGTCTTCGATGGAGTTTGCTTCCTTTATCATCCTATATCTTTTTTTATAGAATATTAATAGAATACGGTTTGGTTTGTTTTAAATTTCACGCAAAGCTACTTGAGGGTTATCTGCGTTAGCCGTCCCTAATTTAGCAGTATATGACTATAGGGAAGGCATCACTACCCATCGCCAACTCTTGAGCTGATTTTTTACCAACGGCTCCCGCCTCTGAAACGGCGAGCATGTTTGATGTGATGGGGATTCGAATTTGCCACCCTCAGATTACTGGTCGAGCGCCTTAACCACCTGGACATGCCGGACTGAGTCTTTTTGGAAAACTGATACCGGTAACTGTAAATGGATGTAAAATCTTTTGTCAGTTAAGGATTAATTTAATTAAAGATAAAAATATGTATCTTTATCTCATACGTATTTCAATTAGACTTATTTTTCCACAAAAGAGATTGGTGACCAAGAAGATGCTAGTTTTATTTACAACTAATTTAATTTTAATTTTATTCTAAATAAATCGATCTTTCTCAAAGCACAATGTGTTGTTCTTATTTCATCTTTCAGTTTCAGTTGCACATACTTTATGTTTCTTTTATGCTCATATTAAAAATAAAAGAAACATAATTTCATAGCATTTTGGAAGATCAGATGTAGTGAAAATAAAAATAATGAATATACATATTTATATTTTTAGCTATTTGACTGAACCAGCGTCTTCTAAACTATGGGACACGCTCTCTAGAGCGATGGCTTTTTGGCAGTTGAGCCTAAAAATAACAACTAAAGAAACTGAAGAGTTAGAGACAACAATAACCAATGAAAACCATCACTTTAATAGTTTTTTATCTTGCATCTAGTCACTTCTTACAAGAATATTTTATTAACAAATAAAGAAAATGTTGATATCACTTGCGAAAATTATTTTAATATGAAAGGGACGAAACATAAAAGCTTTGCTGTATTAGGGCCGCTATTTATAGTTTAAAGCTTTATTGTTAGCTCTAAATTAGCACTTTCAAAGTATTGTTTCGTTTATTCTTAAGTGCAGAGATGCACATTGGACACAGCTATCTATTCTGTATGCATCGTGGTCATGGAGACCCGGTTTATATATATATGTACGAGTTTTGAGACTTGCCGCTGAGTCACCGAGTGTATTTCCAACGTTAATAATTACAATCACAAGAGTTGTTGTTGATGTTGTTGTTTTGAATTAAGCACAAAGCTACACAATGGGCTATCTGTGCTCTGCCCACCACGGATATCGAAACCCGGATTTTAGCGTGTAAGTCCTCAGACATACCGCTGAGCCACTGGGGGGCCAATCACAAGAGCCAAATAATACAATGGCATCATATATACAATGAAATTACTTGCCCGTGTCAAGTAAATAGTTATATGTTAGTCTAGTGTTACTGTAACATTTGGGAGACTGTCAAATAACTTTTGTAGACCTTACATCCCATGTAATTTTATACGGAATAAAAGGATTACTAAGATCTCATTAAGACTATGTGCCCTGGAGCTAAGCTTTCTCTAGCACCCTGCCTGAATGCGTCACTGAATATAAATGTGGCCTGGCATGGCCAAGCGCGTAAGGTGTGCGACTCGTAATCCGAGGGTCGCGGGTTCGCGCCCTCGTCGCGCTAAACATGCTCGCCCTCCCAGCCGTGGGGGCGTATTATGTGACGGTCAATGCCATTATTCGTTGGTAAAAGAGTAGCCCAAGAGTTGGCGGTGGGTAATGATGACTAGCTACCTTCCCTCTAGTCATACACTGCTAAATTAGGGACAGCTAGTATAGATAGCCCTCGAGTAGCTTTGTGCGAAATTCTAAAACAAACAAATAAAGGATATAAATGTAGTAAATTGATGAAATTGCGAATTAATGATATGTGACCTCTGTTGTGTTTTTAGCTCGCAAGTGACGCAACACTTGGTCAAAGTATTTCAGATCAATGTCCGTAACTACTATTAATTTATCACGAAATCAAATACTTTGTTTTGAACAATTAAACCTCATAAAAATCTGATTTATATGAGCTTTGAAAATAAATGAATATTTGGCTTGAGAATTGTTCGAAGTTATTACAGCGACAAACATGAGACACTGAATCATTTTAACACGGATGTTTTTCATTACAAAATGTTTAAACACTTATGTGTTGTAAAGATGGCTTGGTTTAATTTTCAAGGCAAATGAACGTGAAGATCTGTGAATGCGACAGGAAAAGTATCATATATTTCTCATGCGTATTGTCTCTTTGAGAGGAATTTTAATACATTATTTACCAATTTATCATCAAGAAAGGGAAAATAGTTGTTTAAAAATTATTAGCATATAGTAAACGTGACAAACACTTATGAAGACGCGTCAAATAATTTAAGTACATTTGTCGCAATTGTTTGTTTTTCGTATCACCTTTTTTTTTCTTAGTGGTCAAACCAAATTATCTATTATTGCAACTAAATATCTGCAACAATGAATAATTAATGCGATTATGCTGAATATTATATTTACAAATAATCACTAAAAAAATTAGTTTTTAAAATAGTCCGTTTCCGGTCTACCAGTAAAACAACACTAAACAGAGTAAGTTCCACCTTGATAACCAAACATAAATAAATTTATTGTCTTGGGTTTAAAAAATTAAACCTTAGCGCAAAATAAGTGATGGAGTGGCACTTTTCTCCACCTGTTGTTTGAGATTATGGATTGAATAAAGATCGACTACACATGAGCCACAAAATATAGCTAGTCTATACGGAAATCTATGGATGGTTGATTCAAAGCTGACACCAACAATGACTAATTTATTTTTTGTGTTTTCTTAAAAATCTCTGATTGATTGAATACTCCAACACACTTTATCCACCTCATTATTAAAGGTGTGTTGCTGATATTGTCGTCGTCTTTAAATGTAACAAAAGTTAATGTTTAACAACCGCGGCAACTGAAATACTTTTAAGCAGGATTAGAGTAACTCAATCTACAAGACTTCTCCCTGCTAATTTCTTAGCTGTATTTTTATGCGCCAGCAGCATCAAGTATGGAGTGCAAATATACTTGAATTTATTTTATTACTCCTCAGAATCTTTACCAGATTACCCTCAAATTCAAATTATTTTAGGCAGAATTAGAATAAATTAATCTATGAGACCTTGGGCGTGATTAAATACATCAATCAAAGGGGTTTGACCTCCTCACTTTGAAACTGTGATTAAATCTCAAAACGATCAACAGATGATTGACCTACGAGCTACTAATTTGCATTTCAAAAACTCAGAGCCACTCTTTAAGCCATTACTCTGTGGATAAAATGTGATTTTTTGTTATTTAAATCGTATTTCAATTCTCAACTTGTTGATATCAAATTTTGAAGTAGAGCGATTAACAAACAAATATTACAACTGGCTAAGTTATAGAATCATTTTTAACTCTTACAATAACATACAAATCAATTGTATTAATAAAGTTTTAACTTTATCTTCTATAGGAGAAACATACAAAATAAAAGTTTCAGTACACGATAATAAACATATCCATGTATGCAAACATACTCTTTGTTGGCTTAATTACTTAGCAAGCGTTCTTTACAGGTTTAATGTGTATAATTTAAAAAATAATTGCATTGTCTTAAATCACTACGTTACGTTTGACGAATTATTAATTTCTTAAAGGCTATGAAATTTTAAAGAAAGAAAAAGTAAATAATTTAGGCACTTAAATAAGGTACTCGTGGTTAACTGACCTTGTGAATGAACACATACAATCATAAAAACATAAATCATACTCTGCACAATAATGAAATAAAAAGGTTATTTCAAGAAAATTCTTGATAAACGTTAAATGTATATGTCGAATTTTTGTCATTGTGTTTAACTCCCAGCTTTAACTATTTTTTATCTGTAATTTAAGAATTATATAAAACCTCCAGAAATACGTAAATAAGTTTAAGTTTTTTTAAAAGAAAGTTTGGAGACAGATATTCCAAATAAAATGTAATTTATCATTCAAGTTACTAAAACATATTTGTTTTGGTTATGCGAAGACTTCATTGCCTACTGTATTAGATTTTTATATCAGTAAAACCATTATCAAAACCTATAATAAATATATAAACAAATGGGAAAATAGATCACAAAACCATTTTTGTATATTTAGTAACAATAGTGATATATTTAATTATCCATATTCTAGTAAACGTTTGTTATAAAATTATTGTGTGTGCCTAATTCTGATTGGTAGCTGTTTAAAGAATCACTATCTTTGGTTAATTACCGCCATTTTGAATATAAGGATAACAACGTAAGTAAATATCTGTCACTTCTCAGTACGTTTTCAGATATATCTTTATTCATAAAGTAAGAGAAACACAAGAGTAATTTGATTATAACTATACATCGTAATTAAACAGTTTGTATCAATTAAAATACAAATCTAAATGTCTTAATAAACGATTTAACATTTTGTTATTTTAAATTTAGAGACAAAATGTTATATTGCGTTTCAAAGGCCTCTATATTGCAATTGTATATAATTATATACTTACGTAATGGTAAAGTAAAAAAACACACAGTATGGACAAAAGTAGAGCAGACATTAAAAATAGATATCAATATATTTAATATATAACGGAAATTCCTATAATAGTACGACAAAATTACTACTTAAGTAGTAATACTTCACTTTTTTATCAAAAATTGTTGATACCTTGCTTAATAACGATTTGTTTAATGATTTCATCTTGGTAAACGCTGATTGGTTACTACATAAAAATCTCCATCTGATATCTGAAGTAACGGTTTTATCCGCCATATGCATTGTTAGTCCTCTTTCAAAGGTCTCATACAGTACAACTGTTTCCTTCAGCCAGATAACTCAGAAACCAAAAGGTAGGTTCTTTCTTATATTTTACATTTTTGGATTGAAACAATTCTATGATCAATTTCATTCCTTTAAAGCTAAAATATTTATGATTCTTTTTTTCTATTAGTTTAACGATAGACCTATATGTAATGGAAATTAACTGGTTATACCTACTCCAGTGTTATTTTGTGGTTTGAAATGGACTGTTTAAAAATGTTCATAAATGAGGTAATTTCTAGTAGATCTGTGTTAATTCCTGCTTGTTGTTAAGCGCAAAGCTTTAAGTGGTCTATAAGTGCTGTGATCACCGTAGGTTTCAAACCCTAAATTTTAACATTAACCAGTTGATTATTAACCTAGGAAGTCACAAAACAGGCACGTGGGAAAAAGTTTAAAATTTTCTTTTAAGACTAAGCTTTTTATTATACTTTTCTGTCTCAAATACAGAATATTTATGGAATATCTACTGTTCACGCTTACAAATTCCGTGTGCGTAAAGTTGTGACAAAAGTACGAAAGAAAATGTTTGCTTATTTTTTAATTTTGCGCAAAGCTACACGAGAGCTATCTGCGCTAGCCATCCCTAATTTAGCAGTGTAAAACTAGAGGGAAGGCAGCTAGTCATCACAACCACCGCCAATTTTTGGGCTATACTTTTCCCAACGAATAGTGGGATAAACCATCATATTGTAACGCCCCGACAGCTGAAACGGATATTCAAACATGCAACCTTCAGATTATGAGTCAAGTATCATAACCACCTGGCCATGCCGGGTCCACAGAGAATGAACAATCTCTTAAATTTTGATTTAATGTAGTATCAGAAATAGTTCCATAAAATTCTTACTTAACATTTCAAGGTCTGAAATTTATTTCGTTTAAACTTTCAAAGTAGTAACCACTCTTATTTCGGGAGTAACAGTTATATACGGTTATAACAAATTAAAGAAAAAAATAGTAATGTATTACTCTCACTAACTTCCCACTTTAAGGCGTTTGATTATTTTTCAGTGTATAGAGGAACACGTGTATAAAACAAGCGTACCCGTGTATCAGACCTCTACTTGTACAGTGTATGGCCATACAAATTATCAGTTACTGTTTGCAACACCAAGATAATTACATACATTTGTTCAAAGTTCAAACCGTGCAGTTCCAAAAAACTAAAAAACTTGTGCAGTTTATATATTAACTTTTGTCTTTTTATCTTTTCAAAAACTAGAGACAACAGTAAAATTTTATTGTAAAAATATAACCAATGTTCTAGCCTCTCAGTGGCTCAGCGGTATTTCTGCGGACTTACAACACTAAAAACCGGGTTTCGATACTCCTGGTGGGCAGAGCACAGATAGCCCATTGTGTAGCTTTGTGCCTAATTCAAAAACAACAACAACAAACAACCAATGTTCTGATTTTTGTTAAATTATGGTGCTTTTTCATAACTTTTTCTCAAATTTTAATAGTTTTTGAGACAAAAATTATGTGAAGGATTAGCAATTCTTATTTCTGAAACAAAAGCAAGAAACCTAGCAGTAAACCTTCCTTCTCCAACCAGAAGCTCAGTAGTAAGTTTGAGGGCTTATAAGTCTAAAAAAGTTGGGTTTTTTTATCTGCGGTGAACAGGGCACAGGTAGAAAGTACGTGAAGGTAAACGTAGTTGTATAACGTCACGCGGGTTGTGTGTGTGTGTGATATTTTTAAAGCATGAATCCACTAAATTCGCACAGGTATTCCCATAGTGTATTCAGTAAAAATAGTTATAATACGTCGTACTTTGAAAATGAAATCCAAAATCTCTAAAACATGAGCTCGCGCTATTTCGTTAAAGGTTAAGTCAAAATATAACCGAAAAATGAAATGAATTTGGGAAGACGACTAAAACCTGCATACAGAGAGAAATTCGTAATGAAATTGTCGTTATGCATTTTAGAATAATTCTGCTAAAGTAAAACATTTTTATATAAATTATCAATATCTATTTCCTAGCAAGTCTGTAGGTTGTTTTTCATTCCAAAGAAAAAAATCATTTAAAACCCATAATGTCGGAAATGTTTGCAATTTTCGTGATTCTTTGTTGTTTTTAAAACACAAAAAATACAATTTGTAATCTCAATTTTTGTTATTTATCCTTCTTAATACGGTGGGTCCCGGCATTGGCCAAGCGAGTTAAGGCGTTCGACTCGTAATCTGAGGGTCGTGGGTTCGAATACCCGTCACACCAAACATGCTCGCCCTTTCAGCCGTGTGGGCGTTATAATGTTACGGTCAATCCCACTATTCGTTGATAAAAGAGTAGCCCAAGAGTTGGCGGTGGGTGTGATGACTAGCTGCCTTCCCTTTAGTCTTACACTGCTAAATTAGGGACGGCTAGCACAGATAGCCCTCGAGTAGCTTTGCTCGAAATCCAAAAAAAACAACAACAAACAAAACAAACAATTTAGCAAATCGGGTTACCACCCCAAATGATGTGAGGTTGTGGTATAATATAACGTATCAGAATATAACGTATTTTGCGCGAAATTCAAAACAAACAAGCGATCATAGTTCTAGAGCATTTTTATTTGATAGGCGTTCCCCAGTGGCTCAGAGGTATGTCTGCGGACTTACAATGCTAAAAACCGGTTTTCGATACCCGTGGTGGGCACAGCACAGATAGCCCATTGAGTAGCTTTGTGCTTAATTGAAAACAATATTGTTTTCAGTTGACACAACAAACTTTATTCGCTCTAAATTATTCAGAAAATGATTGTTGTCAAAGAACCAATTTGCAATTGGTTATCCAAATAATCATTGTGTTTACTTGAGCATCAGGACAGTGACTATTTCCAGTTGATTTAGTTTTATGCTCCCCCCCCCAAGGGGCTTAGTGGTATGTCTACGGACTTACACACTAAAAACCGGGTTTTGATACCCGTGGTGGGCAGAGCACAGATAGCCCAATTTGTAGCTCTGTTTTTAATTCCAAACAAACAAATAAACAAAACAAAATCTTAATAAGGAACAGAAGCAGTTATATTGCTAAAATAAAAGCAAATTAAACTTTTTCATAAACTTATGTCTAACACAAACTATTGTAATGTTTTATAGGGTTACTTCACACATAAAGGCTGGTAACTCGCATCACTGGGTTGTAAGTCGTACAGAAACAATAATAAATACTTTGCAATGAAATTGAATAACCAGATTATCGGATTTCTTCTACAAAGCTGTTGTTAATTACAGATGTCATAGACAAGAAACGCAAACAGAAATATCAATATGACGTACAGGTAAATCGAATGTATTGCAACGTTACTGAGGAAGACAGATACATTGAGCGTTCTAAGTCCTATAAATGTCCTATAAATATTTAAGGGATGCTCTTATTCAATGTTCTCATTGAAAGTTTATTGGCTTAAGCAGACGTGTACACTAACGCTATTGCATCCATTACCGTTTTTAGCCTTTTTTGTTTACCACAGCTAGTTCACGATATTTCATATAGAGATTTTAAACGTGCAAATTGGTACACTAACCCAGGCGCTGGCGCTTATTTTATTGTTTACAATGGACAAGATGAAAACTAATCACTTTTTATGTGTCACATACAAAGCATCTTGATGTATATCCATAGTATAAAACATCTTACCAAAATAACAGCTCTAATTTATGGAATATGATTGGTATATATATATATATACATATACGTGGTTCATTATAAATCAACATTACCCGCCAAAAATTAAGATTAATAGCACCCACATTGTGTTTGAAACATGAAACCAAAACCTTTATTAGATTATCTATTAAAGTGGTTTATGATTAAACCAAAAACAATTTATCGTGTTATTGCACCCAAGCATGTCATAAATTGATTCAGATATGATATAACAGTTTTATACAATGTAATAGCGACAGACTTGCCTCAACTAAAAGTTTTCTTTCATGTTTAAAATGTTTATAGGAACATTTCATAATAATTTCACTAAAGATTCAACTGTTGTAGCGCAAACAATTCATTCGGTAACTTTGGTAACATATAAAAACACGGGGTGTAAAAAGAGCCTGTCGGGAAGCTACCATTTTGATGTATGATTATTTAAATAATTGTTCAAACCTTTCCGGTTTAACTGTGTACTCTTTTCTATGTTTCACCTTTATATTGTGAATAATATTTGAATAGCAACCAAATTATAATTTATTGTACCTCAAAAACGTAATATAAATGTTATACCAGTGTTTTTGTTTTGTACTTTATGTCAAAATTTATACAACTTTTCAGATAATTGAAGGTTTACTTGTTTTCCATTAATAGATTGTGCCAGCGAGAAAATCATGAGGCTGTTTTCTTTACTTTTTGTTTCAGGTAAGTTTTGGTTTCTCAGTTTCCTTCATCGCGCATCCGATAAATTTTGCTGCTAATGTTCTCACCATACGAAAAATACTTAATGAAACACCATTTTCGTAATGTTTAACAACCATGGCAATAAAATTTTTCAGTACAGAAAGAAAAACCACTTAAAATTAATTATGTATCTTTAGAGAATAAAACATTATAAAGTCACGAGAGATCATCTTGACATTCACAGACTTACCTTTTTTTTTTGCTACCGTCTCTGTAACCAATTTCTTGATTTAATGTTAAAACCAGTACAAATCAGTATTCTTTTACAATATTCACTCCAGATTGTTACAAATAACTAACCAATTAATTGTTGCTGTTATGAAAACTCACCATTATTTGGATTTATACAAGATTTATATACATGATAATATCATGCAAAATCAGTATTCAAATTATAGATGAAATATTCATTTAGTCCAGATTGTACAAGAATCTTTTATACATAAATGTAATCCATGCTCAAGTGTATAATTTTAAGCTTTTCCAACAGGTGCTGCCCCCCAGTGGCTCAGCGGTATGTCTGCGGACTTACACGCTAAAATCCGGGTTTCGATACCCGTGGTGGGCAGAGCACAGATAGCCCATTGTGTAGCTTTGTGCTTAATTCAAAACAACAACAACAACCAACAGGTGCTGACGCTTACTGCACATCGCAGTGCAACTTAGTTACAAGGTTACAAACAAAATGATGGATTATATTAATTTTCTTCACATCGTGATTGCCAGTTTAGCTAAGGTAAAAGCAAAAATATAAATGATTTAGAAGTGAACCTCCCATACTTATGCGGAAAAAAAATCCTCACTATGTTACAGAAGTCCAACTTGCAGCAAATATAACGTTAAATTGCACCTAAACCATTTGGATGATCTTATAACATGGTTGGATACATGTAGTTCTTCATTGGTTTCAAACGTAGAAAACGTCTCTCTCCTGATGTCACAATGACGGGTACAGTAAAGAGATGTGAAATGTAAGAATACAGATTGGATATCGAATCAGAATAGGTGCATTTTCAGAGACTAACTGGACACAGTAGCTGATAAAGCATTACAACTGAGACTCACGACATCTCAACCTATGTCACTCACTTTTAGAGCTAAGTATTTGCATCTATCTTTTAAAGTATTTGTATCTTTGCTCTTACTTATTTCTTTGGTAGAAAACAAAAGGGAAACCTCAATAGCCGCGGCACTTGAACCTCCTTAAATTAGTAAACTAATTTATGATATATTTTTTTCCTTTTTTCATTAGCTGTATTTTTCTGTGCCAGCAATATCAAGCGTAGGGCGCAATTGTACCGAGTTCTATTTTATTACTTATTAGGTACCCTGCCCTAAATTGAAATTAGAGCAAATTAATTTATAAAATCTTGGACGGGATGAAATATATCATTTGAAAGTGTTAGCCCAAACCTATAATTAAATCTCGAATCAGTCAAAAAAGAGTTTCAGCTGAGAAAAAATCTATAATTTTTGTTAGTTGCAGCTGTATCAACTATTGAAAGGTAAACATCTTGCTTAAATCAAACCTCTGAAGCTCTATCGACAACATCTGGACATTCATAATCAAGCATTATTTTCTTCTTTTGGCTTCTCTCTTCTGGAAATACTATCTCACTTTCCATTTGGTCTGTGATTTTCCGTACAAAAGCGTGAGCTGATGCAAACTAGTTTGTTCTAAAACATTGGAGAAATTTAATCACCATGGTAGTTTCATTTTTAATATATTATTCCTATACTGATGTCCCAAAGCACTTTGCTTGCAATATTAATTTGAAACAAAATATCGTGACAAGACACACTAGGAAGTGTCCTCAAGATGACTTTCGTGTAAGGCTCCATTGCGCTGATACAGACTCATTGTTCTTTTTATGAGTTGTGTGATCTACCAGAGTTCATATCAAAACAATTTCACACTTTTAATATGATACTACTCGCTATTGTCTGAGAGTTGTTTGATGGTAAACTGTTCTAATATGGGCCAGCCCTGAAGATAATAAGAATACGCCATAGCATTCCATACAATTTCTCGGACAATCATGATGATTTATTAGCAACCATAAACTATGGTTTTTGCGATATGTAAATAATGCTATTATTAATGCTCTTGGCTCTTTACTGCACACTCTGCCTTTAGCTATTCTTATTATTTCCATTGTTATACCTCTGTCATCTGCAATCATCAGTAATGACTTTTAAGATCTACAGATGGTACAAAAGTGTCTCAAAAATCCTCATCAATACTTGTTTCAACAGCAAGAAATCCAGTGAAGTGTTCAGAAATTCACACATCAACAGTTAAATGACAATCAACAGCACACAGTGTAAATGGAAGTTGCTCAATGTGGCTGGTATAATATATATTGTTCACGATCAAACCAAATGCTTTACTTAATTATTGTTTAACAAATATCTTGAAGAATGTTATTTCCCTTTGGGGTAATCGACTCATTTTAAGTTTCTTTACTGAAGTAATTATTTGCAGTTTCAAGTTTTCTCATTTTAGGAGTTTCTTCGTTTTAGACTTAATATTTGCCAGAAATTTATCTTGACCAAAAACGATTTCCTTTACTGAGATCATAAAATATTTCTGTTGTTCCAAAGAAAGTCATCTTGCATTCTGTCAAATGACAAACTATGCTAATATATTTTGTAAAAATTGATTTCCAGTAATTATTTCAATGTTGATCTTGTGTATAACTTTATGACGTTTGCTTCGTACTGCCAGGTACTCCATGACTGCATGCTGTACACATGTGCGAGTGAATGCTCATGCTTTTTGAAACTAGACTTGTTTGTTTTAAATGTCACGTAAAGCTACACGAGGGCTATCTGCACTAGTCATCCCAAATGTAACAGCGAAACTACAGAGGAGAGAAAGCTAATAATCACCACCCACCACCAACTATTAAGCTACGTTTTTACCAACAAATAGTAGGACTGATCGTGCTTAAAACACCCAGACTGCCAAAAGGACGAGCATGCTTGGTGGAACAGGGATTCAAACTCACGATCTTTTTATTATCGACCTTTCTCAATCACCCTCAGATTTTAATTCAAATACATGCTGGACCTTGAGATTAAAAAAAAACAAGGTTCTCTATGTGTTGAAGTCGCCCCTCGGATCAGTGTTATCGCTTTTTCTGAAAGAAAGGTAACAATGGTAAAACACTTTTATAACGACTTGGAATACACACGCCATGATCAAAAACTTTGTCTCTATGTTTGGTGAATATAACAGTTTTTCATAAAGTAAATTCGTTGACATTATTTACTTAGGATCTCTTTCAGTAAATTCACATCTTTGCTGGTCATTTTGTTTTTTTGGCTAGTGATAAGTCATCAAATAATTTCTGAATTAGGCTTAACTCTATGAGCTCACTTTATAACCCAACATTCTCTAACACGGCCTGTATATTTTATACGATTCCAGTTGGCATTTCTCCAAAATCGAGATAATCGGAAGTCTAAAATGTTATCTAATCTGTTAATACACTTTGATAAACAGAGGTGAAACTTTTGCCATTTTGTGCTTTTTGTTACGTTAAAAATGTGGTTGGTTTGGAATATGTCTCCAGGGTTTTTACCTTTTCCTGTGAAACATGGAATTATGGTGTAAGCTTGAGATAGCGGACATTTTATTACTGCACTTTTCCTCTTTTCTCATAAACAAACAATGTGTAATAAAACAAAAATATAGGTTAACTTTATTGTTCTTTCCATCCAACGCAAAACAAACCGAATGTCATTTGAAATTGTTGTTATAATTAGCTAAATAGGAAATATAGTTCCGTGGCTGTACGCTAGTGTAATTATGAATTTTCTTACATTGTTTTTAAATAACATACGAATATGATGATGTTTAGCTTTGTTGGAAAAGTGTCATGGTATTGGGTCTAAAATAGTTGCCGTTATCATACACCCCTAAAACCAAAACTGTAGGTTGATATATTTAACACATTATAACAAATTTACTAATGTATATTCATTTTAATATTGGTGTTTATTTCAGTTAAATATATTTAGTTTAAAATGAACGTAAAATTAATTGTTGAATGTGTATTGCAAAAGTCCTGTCTGTTCTCTAAATTTATAGAAGATTCTCGATCTTAAGAATCAATAATGTATGATGTATGTAAAAAAACAAATGATTGCCAGTATTGTTACCAATTGAACTTTCTAGAACTTCACCTCAAAGTTTATAAATCGATGTGCCAAGAGATAGTTTAAAATTGTTGGTTTGCTACAGTCAGTAGACTATTAATTTGAGAAGCTTTAATTGTAATAAACGCTAATTAATCAGAAAACTACAGATATTTGACCAGGAACGTTTATAGATTATAACATAACAAAGCCTTTAACTTCACTGATTTAACTTCAAATATTAGTATTTTACGAGAACATTAAATATCCTCGTCGATAAAACGTCGGCTTGTAAGCGGCATGAAGCCAGCCAAGAATAGGCAGATAGCCAACCAATTAAGCGAAGTGTAGGATTTCAAAATTAACTCGCTCGTCGTGTACCTGAACCGTCGATAAAATATTCAGTTCCAGACCAGATAGAAGAATTACTATTGTTTGCAAGCTAGTAAAAATCTTGAATATAACTTATTATTTGTGATAACTATTAGTAATATCTGCTATTATAAATTGTATTAGTATTTGTATATTAAAATATATTTGTGTCAACAATGAAAATTGTGTGAATCAGTCTTGTTGGCAAATATTTTAAACTTTATATATTTCGACATTCAATTAACTTCTAAATTAATATTAACATTTTAGACTGCTTGAAAACGTAATACGTAACTATGTTATATAATAAATCGGAAACTCGTCCAAAATAAAATTACAGTACGTAACAAATACACAAAATTCATGGTGAAATTAAAAATATCAATTCAATTTTAAGCTCAGATCGTTTCTGAATTAAGATATTTTTGTTATATCACCAACATTTTAATACAAAAACAAAATCTGTAATATACACAGATTCTAAATTAAGAAATCAATAAATATCATTCCAGTTTTGTTGTTTGCACATTTCATTTTATACTATCAGTACAAAGATCAACAACAATATTAGGTTGCTAAATTAACATGACACTAAAGCTCATGTTGGAACGCATAACACGTCACTAAAACGCTTTAATTTTTCCACATATTATTGTTTGTTAATCTAACTGATGTATTGCAGGGTGTACTAAAGGATACGCGCACGTACGTGTATAACATATTTAATAATATTAGGTATTCACTCTTAAGGTAAATCTAGCATGTGTGTAAAATTTCAGATTTCTAGGTTTTTTCCTTTTGGATCTATAACGGAAATACACACACAGAAACGCCATTTCGCAATTATAGATGTATGGTTAACAAAGTATGTGTCTCACACATGGTTTTCTTCAAGGCTTTCCAAGTGGTTAGTGTGTAAGTGGGTAAAGTAATATTACATTTTATAAGTAATACATTATACTGATTAAAACAAGCTGCGTATCACTTATCCGTTAAGAAAAAAGAAATAGAAAGAGGTAGTGACGCTAACACCATCTGTTATCAATTTTATACCTTTATACACACGTATATGTATAACCAAAACATCAATATGGTTTACCTGTGGATACGAATAAGACAACAGTATATCATAGTTTTTTCTTCTTTCATTAATTTCTTCTACCTGTTTCGTTACTTCGAAGGTCACATTTCAGGAAGTAGCTTAGCTGTAAATCTATATCAAAAACATAGAAATATCACTATTCAACTACATGTAAGCATAAATAATATAAATTAATATACTCTCCAAATACACAAACATATAATACACTCCATGTATAAATTAAGTGCATTACAAATGTTTAAAAATAAATAAAATTGTTCAACATGCTTTCCAATCTTAATTAAAATATTACTCATATTCTACCTTTTATTATAATATAAATGTAATTTATTTATCCTGTAATTTCCCACTTTAACTTACTTTTTTCTTTTCCGCAAGTGTTAATAACTGCTTTTAGACATATACATGTCTAAATACATATTGATATTTCATTCCTTAGTACACAATTAAAACAAATAGTAGAAAAAACTGAAAGATGTATCAAAAATAAAGATATTTTATCCAGATGGCAACTTAAACATTTTAGTATATTATCGAATAAACTTCAAACAAAATTTTCTAAACACAAAGACGTGATTTATGTAGTTTTGTTTATATGAAATCTGCCAAAACAAAAAAGAGCAATAACAAGGAAATTTAGTTTTTATTATTAACTCATTTTATAGGAATTCCAAAAACGTAATGTATATGTTAAAATGCATAAATTCTGGTGAATTTTGCATATTGGTAAAACCGATAATTACATATTAAGGATATTTTTACTTAAATTCTACGTTAGATGTCCCAAAGTAATTATAAAAGATGTATCTTAAGGAAATTTAAAATACTAAAAAAACATGTACATTTTCATGTCTTCTCTTTGGAGAAAGTGGTGTTAAAACATTTTTTTTTTCGAAAAATGTTTTTTTTTTTGGTGCTTTTTTAAGTAGATTACAGTATGAGAGCAGAAATAGCTGTTTTTTATAAAGTCAGTAGGAGCTGTAAAACCGTGAAAATAGTTACTAAGACTTACAAAAAGTAAGTAAATGCATGAAATTATCTGATAAATAAATTGTATTTCTACTATACTAATAAGAAAAATTATAATTAGAATAAGATTTTAATTAAAAAAAATATATTGACATTTACTTTTCGACATTTGTAATTTACTTAATTTTTACATGGTGTGTATTAAGTGTCTGTACATTTAGAAATTATGTATATTGAGTTTAGATTACATGTGTTTTGGTAAAAAGTGGTATTTGTGTAATTTTTGTCATAGATTCTAAGTATAACTTGCCTGAAGAGTGACCCTCAAAGTCTCGAAATCGGAAAACAAAATTAATAAAAGAATGGGAAAAGTCTGATATATTTCAGTGTTTCCTTTCATGTATGCTACATATTATATAGGGTTTTAGCAGTTGTTATTTTAATTAACACAAACTGTGTGATATTTTACATATTAAGATTTATCCTGGACAGATCTCGTGTTAATTATGTTACATACGCATTATAATTTCAAATAGTCGAACATTTGAATTTGAATTTAGGAGTTAATTGAATATCGATGTGAATAAAATTTATAACATTTGCCAACAAGATTAATACAAACGATTTTCCTTCTTAACACAAATTTATTTTAAAATACAAAACAATATAATCTATAATAATGGTTATCACAAAATATGATTTATATACAAAAGCTTTACAAGTTCACATACAATACTGAGTTTTCTATTTGGTCTGGAACTGAATATTTTATCGATAGTTCATGATGACCGCATTAATTCTGAGTTGATATTGTTACACACTTAATGGCTGGCCTCACACCGTTTACAAGCAGATTTTTCTTTGACGAAGAAAACTAATATCCTCGAAGAAATAATAACGTCCGAAGTTAGCTCACTAAAGTTAAACGCTTTGTAATGTTCGAACTCTTTCAACGTTCCTAGTCGAATACCTATAATTTCTCGATTAATTAGTGCTTATCACAGTTATAGCTTCCGAGGTTTATAATACACTAACTGCGGCAAACCAACATTATTCTGCAAACTGTTTCTTGGCGCATCGATCTATAAACTTTGGGCGAGGTTGTAGAAAATTCAATTGGCAACAATGTAAAATATATACAGGGTTTCCATAAATTATCCAGTCCATTATAAACTCTTTATTATAAGACCTATCTCAAAACATTTTGTGGCAATTAATAACACAACTTAAGAAATGTTTTCTCTTTATTTCGCAAAACATCTTTCTTAATATTTGAAACGAAATTATCTACAGTCTTGATTTTCTGCGTGCTACCAATGGGGCTCGCGTGGAAGTTTACTAAACTGTGTTAGTTTACTTAATTAAACTAAAAAAAAATTGAGTTTTGTTATTAATCGCCGCAAACCGTTTTAAGGCAACGAATATAATAGAAAATTTATGAAGACTTATAATAGGATGAATAATTTATGGACACCTTGGATCGTTGATTCTTACACTCGAAAAACTTTTATAAATCTCGATAACAAACGAGACTTGCGTAACACACAATTAATTATATAATTTGCATGCATTTCTAAATATATAATAAACTGAAACAAAAACATAAGTATTAAAATAAGAAATAGGAAAGACAGCTAGTCATCACCACCTACTGCCAACTCTTGGGCTACTTTTTTATCATTGAAAAGCGGGAATGACTATCACATTATACTGGAATGCTCCCATATTCGAAAGGAAGAGCATGTTTGGTGTAACGGAAATTCGAACCCGAAACCCTCAGATTACAAATCGAAGTCCCTACCATCTGGCCATGGTGAGCCTACATTAAAATAAATATATAATAGTAAATCCATTACAGATAATATTCTTGATCAAATACTTCAACTAGAATTTATCGTGTTATTAGAGTACTCTACATCAAACATTTTCCTTTTAAAATCTTCTGAATATAATTGAAGTTTTAAAAAGTACTGTACTTCTTTCTAGTTTAAATTTTAAGTAAAATTATAATTAACCTAATAAATGTGCCAAATAACGTCGAAGTTTTATCAATAACTTTTGTCACGACAAAATAATGATTTAAGTCACAATAAAAAACATAGATTGAAACGTATGCTCATTCAAACTGCTAATTTAACGTCAGCATTTTCTGAAAGTTGAATAAATATAAAACAATTTCGTAATTTCAAAAGCTTTTATACATCATGCCTCTTAATCGCTCAGGGTCAAATATTCGGACTCACACAGCAAAAAAGAATTGTATTTCGATATCTATGGTGAATACAAGGTGGTCTGTTGTATGGTTTTGTGCATAACAACAAAATTGTGCATCGTATGTCAGGTTTTAATTTTAACGAGCTGTTGAATGGTATTATTACTTTAAAATAACTGCACTGTGCAGTGTTTGAATGACTGCAAAAACGTTTAACTTTCCTTGTTTCACACCTCATTTTAGGGCAACTAAAGATGTAAAATTAAACATTATCGTTTCACTAGTAATACAAATGTTCACAGCTGATGTATATAAAACTCACTTTTATAAAAGTATGTGGTAATTACGTGCTATTTGCACTTAATCAGAATTGCACTAATTTCATAAACTAAAATTATTTTTTATTAACTATATTTTATGCTTTTAATTATGGCAAATATTTAACGAACAGCATTATTAGATTAATTAGAAATGTTCTTTTTTCACGTCCGATTTTAGGGCTATTTGTCTTCACAAGGTGCCAGATTATGCTTGACATTGAAAATTTTAAAACATTTGTTCAGTACAGTTGTTACAACACTACTCGAGAAAATGTATTACATCCCAGCGGACAGGAAATTCCACTGGCCAATAGCATGGAGAATTTCATTTCAATTGTGGAAAAACTAGAACTTAACAACACTGATTGGACAGCTGTAGACACTGCTAAAATGTTACTGAAAAGGTAAGATTGTAAAGGAAGCCGTAGTTTTTTGGAAAAAAAATGATTTTTTGTGTGTTTTCCTTATAGCACAGTCACATCGGGCTATCTGCTAAGCCAACCGAGGGGAATCGAATCCTTGATTTTAGCGTTGTAAATCCGTAGACATACCGTTGTACAAGCGGGGGGCATTGTTTTCTTCTTATGGTTATTGACAACAAATAGATCTTATAAATTATTTTCAACCATTTACCTATTTTAACAATTTGCGGTCACCATCTGCTCTCTCTTCGCACACCTAAATGACAGCGAAAATGGCACGATATAATAAATACTTAATGCATGTTTAAAGCTATTTAATAATATTAATATGCTTGTAAGGAATAATTATTCAGTGTGATGCATGAAAAAGATGTCTTGTTAATACGTCAAAAAATATTTTTATAGGTTTAAAAAACTGCGAAGAAATTAACCAAACATAAATTCAGAATTTAAACAAATGTTTTGAAATACGTCAAATTTTGTCACGTTTTAAGGTATTCAGTTGTAAAAGGATTTTGTGATATAAATTTAATACTACCAGATGTCCACATTTTTTAAAAATTCTAATCAATGCTTACCATTAAAATACCTATGAAATTCGGGAAGAAAATGTATTTTTGTCTTACAAATTCACACTATTTCAAAATTTCGTTTTAACGTGTTGAAAGTGACATAAATAAGCAAATATCCTATTTTAGAATCAATGTGAGATGATTCACTCTCAGAAGTCATTTACTTTTTAATGAGGATTTTTCATTTCGACCGACACTAAACTGGTATCCGTGCACTGAGATGGTACGGTCTAATGTACATGACAGGCATCTTTACTCCACATTACATCATTTCTCTATTCGGTTCAGTGGTGTTCAGTTTATCTCAAGAATATCAGGAATAGATAAACACCATAAAAAGTTTGAGTACGAAAACAGATTTTTATCCTAAAGTGTGAATAAAAGTGGCCACACTTTTTAATTAACTTACCTTGAAAACCAAAACGCATTAAATGTACATCGTCACACATTAAAATATTTCTTGAAAAATATGTTTCTATTACAGCGAAGCAGGATGTCTGCCGTGTCCACCAAGGGGAATCGATTCTAGCATTGTAAATCCGAAAATAAGTTACATTATTAACTATATTTGTAGGTTTGGCTTGTTTTGAATTTTAGCGCAAAACTACTCGAGGGCTATCTGCGCTAGCCATCCATAATTTAGCACTGTAAGATTAGGAGGAAGGCAGATAGTCCTCACCGCCCACCTCCAACTCTTATGCTACTTCTTTACCAATGAATGGTGGGACTGATCATCATATTATAATACCTCCACGGCTGAAAGTGAATTCGAACCTGCGACCCTCAGATTACGAGTCGAGTGCCTTAACCAATTATTTTGTGTTTGTAACTCACTGACGCTGAGGTTGTCGTAATTTCTAGAAAGCCTAAGTCATAGACGTGTAAATGGCTGCGAAAAGACTAGCGGAAACTAGAGAAATGAGAGAGAGTAAGTGTAAAACCACGATAAAGAGAAGTTCGTTCATAGAAAATTAGAGTAAAAGACCTAACCGTTGACATGTATTGGACTAAAATTAACAATTTGGAAGAGATAAGAAGAATTAGTCTCGTCAAAAGGTATTCTAAAGCAACTGAACTAGTCTCGGCGGGCTTTAACATAAAAGTAAACACGACGGTAAAAGTTCGGTCAGAGAAAGTTAGGCAACGTAAAGTTAACTGTCTTAGGAGTGAGAGGTCTAATGGTTGATATATATTAAAGTGGAATCAACAGTTTAAAAGAGATGTGAATTGTATTTTGTCTCATTAAAGGATGTTCTAAATCAAGTGAACCACTCTATGTGAACTTCAAAGAAAAAACAAACGACTGTTAAAAGTCTAGTATATATTTGCGATAACTCACGCGACAGCGTAAGTGAATTATGCACTGTTACCATTACAATAAAGACAGAGTAAAATAATTCGGCTTGTCATCTGAATTCTAAAGCAATTGAATTATCCTTGGTGGACTTTTGAGAAGAAGAAATAATTATAGTGTTTGAGATACAACTATGACCACCAGAGTATAATGAGTTTTTGTATTTATATTTAACTTGTTTCGAATATATAAATGCTTTTAAAAACAAGTGGACTGAGTGCTGTTCGTTAATTCTCTAACTTATCGCCAACAACTCACAGATACCAGTAAAATAATCTTTAGCCCTACACACCCATATATTTATATTACAATACATACTACTATAAAGTAGTTTTTGTCAAACAGTTAAATTTACAAAATATATACTCTTATTTAAGTTGGTTAAGATATAATGATTTAAGTTACATGCTAATCATTATTGATTTAATTGAATAGTTTGGATGAGATGCTTTAGATAAACCATGCATGATAATATAACCCGTGCCAACATATTTAATTCTATGTTTCACAAACTTTAAAAATTAGATTTTACTTTGCTTTTAAAAATAATATTTTAATTTTTTTATTCAGTTGTTAGGTAGATGGCGGATGACGTTACCGTTACCCGTTACGTACGTATTTAGAAAACAATAGGATGATTAAAATTATTTTAAAAAAGAACATTTTTGAATAAAATTGTCAATTGGTTAATATTTGTTTTGTTGTTTTTTTGAATTAAGCACAAAGCTACACAATGGGCTATCTGTGCTCTGCCCACCACGGGTATCGAAACCCGGATTTTAGCGTGTAAGTCCGCAGACATACCGCTGAGCCACTGGGGGGCGGTTAATATTTCAATTCGAAAAGCTTCTTATTAAGTTAGTAATAAATATGTTGGTTTTCAATGAAATTTTATTTTTAAAAAGTAGTTTAAACATTTTTATTTTGCAAACTGATGCGCAATGATTTGGTTTTTCTCTTTCTACAAACACTAAGTTGTTAACAAGCAATTTCAAGATATTAAACAAAATTGAAACTCGCTTGTGTACAATACTGTGCAAAAGTGTTAAGACAATATAATATTTTGTCATTCTTTCCATTTTATGGGACTACTTCTTTCATGCCATGAGAGAATGTAAATTTCAACACTATGGTAATGCTTTACTGATCTCTGTTGACAAATTAATGAGTCAGGATGAGAATCCTAACAAGTATTTATAATTCCCATATACTTGTTCCAAGTGCATGTCATCAGGGTTCTGTTTAAATTAACATACTGATTATGTTTAGAGTCTGAAATAATTGTCATAGTACCTCATATGAAAAAAGAAGCTCGCATATGGTACTGGTACATACTAGTAGAAATGGAATAAACCTTGACACAAACCGTGTTTAACACTGTATTTTTGTCCCGGCAAGACACACACTCCTTCCACACAAAAAAAATAACGTACAACTTGTCAATAGAGCAAAAGGTTCGCATAAAAGCTATAAGCGATGCTGATTGGGCCTTCCAGCTGATTGCTACAGACTTGTAACTACATCCTAAATCGGGAGACACAGACAGGTACGCTTGGAAATACGAAAGGAAGAAGTGGAACACCCAAACGCAATGATATTGATGTTAAGCATCTTCGTTTATGCAGCCTTCAGAAGAGTTTGTTTGTTTTGGAATTTCGCACAAAGCTACTCGAGGGCTATCTGTGCTAGCCGTCCCTAATTTAGCAGTGTAAGACTAGAGGGAAGGCAGCTAGTCATCACCGCCCAACGCCAACTCTTGGGCTACTCTTTTACCAACGAATGATTGGTGAGATTGACCGTCACATTATACGCCCCCACGGATGGAAGGGCGAGCATGTTTAGCGCGACACGGGCGCGAACCCGCGACCTTCGGATTACGAGCGCACGCCTTAACGCGCTCGGCCATGCCAGGCGCCTTCAGAAGAGAAGGAAGACTGTTGCTGATTGGAAAAGGATGTGTATAAGTTTGAAATATTTTGTTCAAAGCACAGGTTGAAGATACTTACCTCAATGTATAGTGTCTATCATGGAGGATGGAGGAGGCAGTGTAATGGTTTTCTGCCGAGACGACAATACGTATTTACAAAATAGATGGAACAATGAACCACCACAAGTACCCATGGTAATTAAATCAAAAGGGGAACACACAAGATATTAACTGTTTGCTGAACTCAAGCACTTTTATTGTACTAAATATTCAGGTTAATGAAATTTTGATGTTTCATCTGTGATTTACTTTCCTTTGTTCTTTGAAAGTAACCTAAAATATAATTTTTGACTTTGTTATAACACTTTTGTACAATACTGTATATATGTACATATATATCAAATTGAGACCTGATTTTAACCTACGTATAAAAGTCTATTGTCCAAATGTTTATATTTTGTTTTCATTGTTACTGATGCTGTGTTGGATTTACCATGATTAGAACGTTCTTCAAACACTGTGATTTATTAAAAGTGAAATTTGATTTATTTCTTTGTGTGCTGAAGTTCAGATGAGCATTTTGAATTCGTAGAAAAGACTGATAAAGCGCATACATTCAAATTCAACATAAAAGATGCACTTTAGGCAAAAATATAAAAAACAAATATCTCACAGAATCAACTTTTATTTTCATAAAATAATCTTAATTTTTGTGGTCGATTTTTTCTCATTCCTGTTATTATGAGTTTAATATTCATGACTTTGGTGGGGCTGCAACTATCTGTCAACAAATCTCTCGTCGTATGCCAACTTGAACCAGTTTATATTTCCTTCCCGTATTTTATTTTTATAATTATATCTTCTTTCATGTATTTACTGTATAGATTACTTCGGTAAATAATACTGGTACTCAGGCAGCTGGTAAAGCATTTGATCTACGAAGTAACAACAAGTTCTGTCATTTTAGGAAATGCAAAGCATTTGTTACCTGTTTGAAAAATTTCTTGTCTGTCTTCAGACGAATATGTATTAGTTACGTCCGTATGCCACGTGCCTTCGCTTTCTCATATCTGCAGTGAAAGTGGAATATATATGTTTATTAATAACAATGCATATGGACTATAGCAATTTGTATTATATTGAAGCTATTTGGTTTATTAAGTTTAAAATCGGAGGAAGTTAAATCAGGTATTTTAAGTGGTATTATATGGTGTACTTTAAACTTTTATAGTTTAACAACAGCTTCACCACCGGCCCCCCCCCCAGTGGCTTAGTGGTATGTCTGCGGACTTACACGCTAAAATCCGGGTTTCGATACTCGTGGTAGGCAGAGCACAGATAGCCCATTGTGTAGCTTTGTGCTTAATTCTAAACAACAACAACAACAGCTTCACTACCGTAGCTCAGCAGTTAGTCTAAAACTTCTTATCGCTAAAACTGGATTTCGATACTACGTGGTGATTACAGCACAAATTGTGTAGCTTTGCACGTTACAACAAAAGAGTACTTTCACAAGCATCAATGTATGACTCATATACTCGCAGTAAGCATGGATTCGAACTAATTACTTTCAATAATAACAATTTATCTTGTAGATAACTTATACTTGGGGAACTGTTTCATCCTTATTACTACAAATTAGCACAGCGCTCACAGTTTGTGATTTTCAATTTAGCTTGTTAGTATTATTATTGTTTAGTAAATATAACATAATTGTGAGTATTTTACGAATGTATTTTGTAACAGTTAAAACTAAAGCATGTAATTTTATATGAATATCGTATTATCTCTATTAATTTTCTAATTTCGTCATTTTCCCGTGATTTTCCAGGTTTTCAATCGATGGACTAGAACAGTCTGGAATGACAGTGAAACAAAACGAATTTGATTTACCCAAAACGAAAATTATAAATGACTTTTTTAAAGGAGAACCCATGAAAAGTGAGAAGTTCCCAGAAGAACATCTTACAGAAAATGAAAAATGTTCCCTGTATTACATGTTATCATATACGATCAACAGCACACTCAGACAAGGACTTGATCAATTAGATGTTACTTACCGAATGCCGCCATCGTAAGTTGGCATCTTTTTCTTTCTTTATGTTTATTTTATGTTTTGTTACACATTTAACATATGTTTATCGATTTTTTCCAACACGTGACATTGTCTAAATTTTAAGAGCTAAACTCTGTTCCTGAAAGTGCAAAAGTTTCTTTCCATAACTCTGTTTGTTCACTCACATTACCCTTGCAAAAAACGAAACATGAGGCAGTTAGGAAAGTTCTTTAACTTCAGCATTTGTTTCCACACACGATACAATTAGTTTAAATAATAAACAGGAGGGGGTCATATGAAGAACCCTGTTTTTCAATGTGATAATCTTTCTGAAGAAGTTTTAGTCCATCGTCTACAAAAGAAAGATTGAGTTTCACAGAGATTATTACTACCTTCGTATAGAACTTCAAGTAAAGAGCTGGTCTTTGTTTACTGAAACATGGTCTTTAAAGCTTTCCAGTATTTGTATATAAAGGTTGAGAAGGTTACATTACAAAGAATTTCATAGTCTCACAATATCGTTACAATCGATATCGCCACGTGAGGTTATGCTCTATCCAACAACGGATCTCAACAATAATCCTGCGGTATAGTTTCCATTGCAATACATTGCATCGTAAGGCACTCATGTACAAAGTGTACCACACTTTCCTGTATGCTTTCCATAGTTCATAAAAAAAAACAACGGTTTCCCAGCGCTTGCGTTAACAGTCTCATCGCACCGAAATTTATAAAGCGTTTCATTCAGTGACTTGAACACTAAATCTTCACAAAAAATGTCATTACTATTAGTTTCATTCTCCAACAACTTGCGATGTGCGACATTCTTCCATTGCGACTTTATATCGGCTATAATTGTTATGTGAGTTGCTGGTTTGTATATATTTTAAACAGTTTTAATATAACGTACTCAAACATTTGTCAGACAAAGTTCTATTTACTGTCTACATATCTTCTTTTAAAAAGTAACAAATCTCAAAATGTATATCCATGAAATTGAGTTTTTATTGCTATTTCTATTATAAATACATACTTCGAAATGGAATTTAAAATGTCTTTATGTCCAGTCCGTACCTTACAAGGCACGAAAACAATCTGTGTAATGATTCGAAAAGAAACTGTTGTTGAAAAGTAAATATAAACTGCATCATGGTCAACCAGCCACAATAACTTTTTTAAGCGTATTGTGAAATATATTTCCAATACCAAACTTGTAACAGAGTCTGGCAGATTAGAAGTAATGCCATAACGAGTAGCTCACATCAAACCTTTGTCACTTGTGGATGATAACCTTTTAAATATTTTCAAGCTACATCATCGTTTTGCTATAAAATTTCCAAATGTTGGAAAGTTTAGAGCATTACGCCATTAATGTATTATATTTTAACTCCACTTTGATAACATAATTATAGAAAACAAGTTCAAGGAGCTCCCACCCAAAGAGCGAAACACCCTCGAGAACAAGGTGTAGTGAGTATTGAAAACATCGAGGATCAGGCTATTTCCCTAGGAAAGGTATTAACTGGTATTGCAGCTTCCAGTTTAAATAATGGAAAGACTCTTTCGAACGAAATTGATAAAGATGGCATCAGGAATTGGAAACCGGTTGTTGCTCTTACCCTTGCAGGTGAGTTTATAATCTAACAGAGGGTTAAACAGGGTTTATCTATACGTTTTGAAAATAACCAATATAAGTTTGTAATACAAAATGCATCTCTTCACAACGTAAGTTATCATTCAGAGGGGTAAACAGGGTTTATCTATACGTTTTGAAAATAACCAATATAAGTTTGTAATACAAAATGCATCTCTTCACGACGTAAGTTATCATTCAGAGGGGTAAACAGGGTTTATCTATACGTTTTGAAAATAACCAATATAAGTTTGTAATACAAAATGCATCTCTTCACAACGTAAGTTATCATTAAAACTGTTATTACCCAACACAGTACGATTTCAAAGACGTTTCTCAATTTGTGTCTGTAAGTCAACGTTTGAAGGCAAGTAGTCATTCCTTTTAATAGTAATTAATACTCGTTTCATTATATCTGCAATCACATCATATAGAGGTAGTTGGAGAAACATTGTGATAGCTAAAGTATCTTATTTTAACCAAAATAACAATGTTTAAACATAAAACATATATTTATGATGTCTGAAGCCTGTTATTGTATCCGAAAAATAATAGGTAACAATGGAAACATCTGCATATAATGTCTGAAGTATCTGATTTTATTCAAAATAACAAAGAAGTGTAACTAGAAAAATATCTGGGTATAATATATAGCGTATCTCTAAGTATTAAAGATCAAGTAAGATAAACACATAACATTCACATGTTTCACCACTCATACTATCTAATTCTTAAGAAATTAAACAAATTCAAATGTTTCAGTTTCCTTGTTAATAGGCTGTAAATATATCAGAATGTTAACATCTTTTCAAATACACTTTTTTGCTGTAATTTTACATGGCTAAAGAATGCATCTTTTAAGCATAAAATTCCCTGAAACAAATTAACCATTATAATCCATAAAAACAGTCAGAAATGTACAAGTTTTCACGAATGTTTCTATTTACAACAAACTGCTTCAACATCATTATATCTCGAAGTCCTTCACAAACATACGTGTGTCTTTACTGGTTCTCTTCATTTCGGTCATATTATATTTTTTATAGTTTTAATTACTACCTCAGTATTTATTGTACAGTTTATTAATTGTTATACAACAATAAAGTTTTCCAGTTGATAAAAATGTTTTTGTCAAATACATTATATTGACACACGTTACAATATTCTCACTTCTTTTCACGTTAATTAGTTATTGTAACATTGGTGAAACGCATGGATCAGCATCACTGAGAATTTACCTCCTCTTTCACGTATTGGTTATGAAATCTTTCCAAAAGGTTGGTATTGAGTGAGGTATGGTGCAGTATATAATATAAATAAGTTGACACTTTGAAAATATTGCAAAGCCTAAAGAATATACAACACAAGGCTATTGTTTTACGAAATTATGTTGTCAAACACAAGATTTTTCAGTAGATTATTTTGGAATTTCCAGATGATTCTTTGACTTATGATGGAATGAAAACTTTGTAATTTACTGAAAATATTTAAAAACCAACCTTTATCAATCCACTTGCTGTAAAACTAGGCATGGCATGTTATTTAGTTTCCAGATGGTGAATTTGAAGGTCCAAGATTTAAGCTGTGATTTATCGCTGAACCAGCTCCATATTTTCAGCTGTAGGAATATCATAATTATTGTGAGATAACAAATTCTATCTTTTATTACTATGGTTATGTTTATTGTTCATTTATTATTTCCCCCTGTTTAGTTTATATATGAATTTTTAGCTGCATTATACTGCTAATTCACCTTCTAACTAATAATTTGCATTTTAATAAATGTGTATGGATGACGAAACTGAAACCAGCTTTCCTAGCCGTGAAGTACACATACTATTAATGCAGCAGAATATTATGTAAATATATAATCACATGAGATGTACTCTCGTAACGTACTCAGTGAATAAATATCTTGCCAAAACTTCACTATGAGAGACGGTCACGAGATAGTCAGTAAATTATTCCTGTTTACCACTTGATGTTGTTATTAATAGTGAAATGTATTTTTGAAATGTTGTGTTTGCTGTATGCTTACTAATTTTATTTTCTTTCTGTTGTTTTTTTACTCCATTATCTGAAATAACATTGACGTTTATGATATATTATTCATTAACATTAGTGCCAAGTCCTGGCAAGCACGTTTTTATTAACTATATTTTGGTAAGTGTTGAGTTTATTTCTTAGTGTTGTTATAGTTAAATAGATTGTTGTTGTTGATAAACCCGGCTTGTAGTGGTGTGTTTATATTATATAGTTATATTGGCACCCGAAAAAGGTTGAGTTGTGACTTTGGATGTATTTGCCCCCCAGTGGCTCAGCGGTATGTCTGCGGACTTACACGCTAAACTCTGGGTTTCGATACCCATGGTGGGCAGAGCACAGATAGCCCATTGTGTAGCTTTGTGCTTAATTCAAAACAAAAAAAACAAAAACTTGGATGCATTTATTTCTCAATCTAGTATTGAAATATACGATCCAGTAATCATCAAAAATGGAGAATTTCTTAACAAAAGAATCTGAAAATATTGTTCAAATTTCTTGACCTATGAAAAAGAAACATATAAGAGAAACACATTATAGTGTGTTTGTGTGTGTGTGTGTGTGTGTGTGTGTGTGTGTGTGCATTTTCTTATAGCAAAGCCACATCAGGCTATTTGCTGAGTCCACCAAGGTGAATGAAACTCAAGATTTTAGATCAATTTAGAGAGATTATGCGTTAAAATATTACTGTTGAAATTATTATCGATGACACGTACTAAAGAAATTGTAGTGTAAATTCTATAACCTGCTAGTCGAAGACTGAACGTCTCTCTCTGACCATCTGACAATTGTATCTCAACAAAGAATGAAACACTTTTACAGTTAAAACATACATGAGATTTAATGCTTATGTACTGGATGGTATAAAGCAACAGTACTTATTATCTTTCTAAGTTAAGTTTACGATTGTTAATAGTGTTTTATTACAGTGAAACATTTATTAAACTATGAGAAAGATATTGTTGGCATGGCTACTAGATTCTAATCTCTAACTTGTTTTTGTTTTTCTATGTCTCGGCTACTAACCTTCTGCCGTCTTCAAGGAACTTCTGATTATCCTATTTCTGTGGTGACATTGGTCAAGAAATTTCTTTAGGTGGTTTTATTTATACTGTCTGCGACTGTTTTGTGTTGTGGCTTACGAATAACATTCTGACTTTATGCTCTTTGAATATCTTATGTATGTTTTAAGATTTTTTTTTACTTACGTGAGTTTATAATTTTCTTTCTACTTAATCTTGGAATATATCTTATTTTCTTATTTATTAAGAGTTCTGACTATGCACTGTTGGACTGGTTTGGTTTTTTTGTCGAGTTATTTCCCTGAATTTGCGAGTTCCTTTTATATTCCTGAAGTACATTAGTTATAGTCTTGGTAACCACTAAAGCTAAAAATACGAATTTGTTATCTTCTTCTGTCTCCATTGTAAAGTGCATAGCGAGATGTTATATGCTCATTTATTCTTGAGTCTTGTCTCATGAACTTATCAACGAAAGACAGACATCAAGAATAAAATGTGTTTAAAATATGAGATAAATAGTAGTTTATTAGCTGAACGAAATTGGCTTATTGTCAAACTCATATTATGTATGGACAAGCTCTCTTTTATAGGAAGGTTTTGTTTGTCATTTCTCTTAAAAGAACTGGAATGGACGATTTCGTCAAATATGCTTTAATACAAACTTTAGAATAAAAACTCGTCAAACAGCATTCAGAAACTGCACCATAACACAAATAGTGCATACGAAACCACAGAAAGATTAACCTAAGATCTACTACCTTGTTAAAAACGCCTGTTGTGAATATGGACTTTAGTACATTGGAAAAACAAAAAAGGCCACAGAAGCTAAAATTTAAGAGCATAATAAAATTGCAAAACTCTGTCATACTAATTTATCTGCTATAGCGTATTATGTCAGAGAGTAAAGCTATACAATCAAACGGAATCATATTAAAAATAAGGGAATGTAAATCAGAAACGAGGAAAGAAAGATAAAAGAAATCTGAGTCCAACTGAGGACTAGCATTTAGTCAATAGTACAGAAGTCGGTAAAATATTCAAATACATTAGTTGACTAAGATGCTCACAGGAGAATCCCAGTCGAATAGATGACACACTACCTCTTCTATCAAATCCCGGCCACAACCACTACAGATAAAGAAATACGCGAATAATATACCTAAAAACAGAATTATAATATTATATTTCAAGTATTTAATTTAGTGTAAAATTCTTAATATATCACATTATTTTCTTTAGTTGTATATTATTCAAAAACTTGTGAACATTTGGTGGCCCACTGGTGTATCAAAGGTAAGTTTACTGACGGACTTGCGACGTTAAAATAGTGGGCTCGACTTTCAGTAATGACAGATAGCTTATTGTACAGTTTTGTGTTAGAAACAACGACGGAAATTAAATTCACTCGACGGGAATAATTAAAATCTAATAAATAACAATTAAAAGACGGCAACAAACGTTTAATTTTTGAACGTTGCGTAGTGTACATATTCCATCTTTAGCAAGCTAAATGTTCCAACATTTTGTAAAGAATAATTAAAGCGTAGACAAATACCCATTAAGACTGATCGTCCATATTTTATAGGTATACAAAGTTTCATGCCGAAGACAAAAATTTTAGAAATAATTAAAAGATTTTATCCACAAATCAAACTAAAACAACATTTAAATCGTCTTTCATGACTCAAAATTTATTCAGCCATAAAAATCTACTGTCTGCCACTATTCATTCCAGAATCATGTATAAATATACATGTGGTGGTTGTAATATCACTGGCATTGGCAAAACTATATGACGATTACACCTGTGCACGTATGGAGATATGAAGCAGAACTGGTAAACAACAGCACCAATTCACAAACAAATAATGAAAATAGCAACCACCACATCTTCATTGAAAATTTAACTCATCACATCTGTATCATCCAATATTGAGTTATTAATTAAATTTAAATTAAAGAAAGCGATGTAAATCCATAGACTCACTGCTGTCCCACTAGGAAGGACAGGCCCACTTGAAATCCTTGTAGAATTTCCACACTTGGCCTATTGGAGGAAAGTAACCTTTACTCGTGGCTAGGCTTATGATACACAACAATCCAACATAACTATTAGTTGATTTCAAAGGTAATTTCAACTGTCTTTGTAGTTTGGTTGATGCACTTGATCCTAAGTTAAACTAACAATCTTCTTATTTCAATACAATACACAACCATAATCAATGATTACATCACTAAAGAATTAAAATGTAATTGATGATTCACATAAGACAGATTTATAAAACATATTTACCAAAAATAATGAATAACCATTATATTTTATATCAACAAGATACGTTTTCAGATCTGTCCTAAAACACTCAATTAAAAAATATACATTAAGTTCTACTCCATAACAACATCTTGTTTTAATGTTTTATCCCTCAAATACCTAAAAAATAAGTAGATAGAAGCTATGAACTGAAATACAATTTAATAATCCTAAATCATAGTTGATTCATCTCACCAAAACTAGAAGAAAAAAATATATATTGTTCTATGGATCCTAAGCAAAGTATAATTTAATCTTGTTCTCATAACTTGTTTGGCAGAAACTTTGGTGGTTGCTGAATTTAAAGCTATGGAGCACTTAGGTCAAAACAGAATCCCTGATGGCAAGTGGAATTCAACCATCTGCACAACGGAATTCAAGTTGGATGATCGAGTAAACGCGACCTCTTATTCACTTCTGAGAGGAGCAGTTGACGGTAAGTAGTGACATCACCCCTTGCTTGGCCTTACTTAATGTTTTTATAACTTAAATTATTTAACTAGCAAGTTGATTATAGTACTAAGTTGGTACGCTATACTGACAATGTTTTACTCTTGCTGAAACTATTATTGCTTATTCTATTACAGTTAGTATTGTTGTTTGAAAATATTCTTGGATTTACCTCTGTTCACCAAACTACAATATTATATCCGTTTTTATATTTTCTTATACTAAATTCGGGTGATGGAAATAAATATATTATTTCTCCAGAAGATTATTGTTAACTTTTCTTCGTTCGGCGGTAACGACAGTGTAAAATGTTTATTTAATATTTTATTGTTTGGTTTACTTCTGGTGATTGTAATTATTGAGGTCATTCTTTTCAACCGAAGATACACCAAAATTTATATTCATGGTGATAACAATGTTTCGAATAGAAATTTTGAGTTCTGCTCACCACGTTTATCAAAACCCGGTTTAAAACGTTGTAAGTCCGTAAGCATACTACTGAGCCACTAAAGAGTGGAATAGAATTTGGAAACCATTTATAAAAAAAAAAATAGTAGAATACAGTTAGAATTTTAAACCTGATCAACAACTTACTCATATGTAAACTAAATAGTCCGGTCAGAGCCCGTAGGATTTCAGGCATAGAAATTCCTTAGTTTGAATCAGTAATCAAAGGAAACTCAATCAATAATAGGTGCTCAAATATCTTTTAACCAAATAACGGAAATGATGACACTTTTATAACTCATATACAGCTAGAAGCGCAAGGTGTGTTTAATGATATAATATCTTGAACTCTGAACTATTCAGTGCACAGCCCGATGTACTAACCACTAGACCACATTTGGCCTATTGAATATGAAATTGAAATAAAAATTAGGTAAACCTTAAGATTTTTAGAATATGATGAAAATTCATAGCTGGCTCTGGTTGTATGCTAACTGTGAACTAAGATTTAAAAATGTGCCAAAAACACCTTGCCTGTTCACAACTAATCTCCCAACATTTAAAACAAGCATGAAAAAATTAAGCTGTTAATGTCATAAAGTTAACAAACAGGCTTAAACCCAAGGTATGTATCTTCTATCAGTAATAACATTTAAATAGTCAATAATAACACCATTTACACCGTTAATAATAGCTTCCCTTAAACTGTCTGTATTATCGCCATCTAGACAGTTTATAGTAGCATGGCCTTTATTTAAAATAGTAAATACCTTTGTAACTGATTTTTTCTAGTTCTACCTAGGTTTAACCTTATTTTGTTAACATCTTATTCTGCTAATTATAATCTAGAAAATGTCTGCTCTCTTAACTCTTATTTGTATTTATAATGTTAAATAATTCGTGTTCTTATTTTGTTGAATTAGCTTTATACTTTTCCTTTGGTGAATAATTTAGTCCGTATTTGAATTCGTTATACTTACTAAGTTTTTAGTTATTTTCATTCTGCTTAAACAGCCAATATTTGCCCAATAAAATAGTATCTTTAAAGAAGTTCCCATAATTAAGTATTCAATGTGATTAATCAGCTAATATATGAATTTAAGTTCATTTTCAAATGATCTAATTCAATATTTCTTTCCTGTCGTTTTTCTGTTTTATTACCATCTGCTAAAAAGTAAAAAAACGAAAATTTAAATGTATGGTTTTATAAAATTAATTAAGATTTTAAAGTTACATTACTTCTGCTTGAAACACAGTTAAGTTACATTAGAGATTTTATCTATTACCTATTATATTTATTCCAGGAGAGTCTCCGATTTATTATGTTACGTACATTATGTATTACTTTTTCAAATAGCCAAAGTATTAGACTTGAATTTAGAAACTAATTAAATGTCGATATGTATCAATCTTGTTGACATACATCTTAAATTTAATACATATCGACATATCACAATTTTCTTTCTAAACACAAATGTTTTAATACACAAACAACAATACAATTTATAATAACGGTTATTACAAATTGCTAATATAAATATCGATTTATATACAAAAGTTTTACAAACTCGCAAACAACGTTTAGCACTCTGTCTGGTCTAGAGCTGAATATTTTATCAGCGGTTCAGATCCACGACGAACGAATTAATTTTGAGTTGATACACTGTACATTTCTCCTGACATCTAACTAGCTTGAAGTATACGTAAGTTTTTCATCAACGGCAATGTCTAATGTTTTCGATTAATAAGTGTTTATTATAGTTATAGCTTCCGGAATTTAAAGTACACCTACTGTAGCAAACCAACAACATTCTTAAACTGTCTCTCCAGGTGTTACAATAGTTAACGTATATTCTCATTAGGCGTGATTCTCGAAAATTCAGCTGGCAAAAATACCGGTAATCACTAATACTTTACATTGTTGATTTTTTACACTCCAGAATCTTCTACAAATTTAGAGAAAAACCAGGACTTGCAGAATACACATCTAACAATATGTTACATACATTACTAAATATATACTGAACTGAAACAAACACAGATATATCAAAATATATGACAGTGAATCCGTTACACGAGATATTTCTTTACTTTATTCTGAACTGCATTATTCCAATTTCACAATTCTACTTTAAAACTATGAACATTACCAAAGAAAAATATGTATTTAAAACAAAGCAGAACTCGTTTTTATTTCTACTTATTATTTTATCCTTTCATTTCTTTGTTTAAACTTAAACACAAAGCGGTATAACGGACTATTTGTGCTTTGTCCACTTCGGGTATCGAAAACCGATTTCTAACATTGTAAGTTTGCAAACATACCGCTGAGCCACAGGGAAGGAATAGATATCTTTGACAATCCTGTTTTCTCTACTGAAAGATTTTTAACTAGGTTTACTACGATTAACACCAATTGCATTGTGAGTTCTGTTTTGGAAAAAAATTAGTTCAATGACTTTTACTGGCACTGCTAAATTCCTTATATGAAATATTGTTGAATTAATTGAATTATGTGTGTACGAAAATGTTATTTCTTATGCTGAAGACTTTTTTATTTGTTAATATATGACAGTTAAAACTTTTATATTTTTATATATGAAAATATAAAGCAACTTTTCTTGCAAAATTATATTGTTAGTTTTACTTCAAAGTATGTCAAAGTTATTTATTTCGTTCAAAGTGTTGGTAATTGTGGTTTTAGTTGTTATGATGAATTAAAATATTAAAATATGTATCTTCTACAAATGACGTCCTGATAATATTATTCATTCTGTTGCCAACGTTATTGTTATGCTTAGCTACAGTTAGTATGTAATCATTCTGTCTGTCAGTTAATCACAGTGTAAATCTACTTCTTGTTGTACATCAGAAAAAAAATATTGTTTTTTTAACTTATAATATACTAATTACATTCTTAATGTATATTTGTATAGAAAACAATGTGCATATGTTGATAAGTATGATAGTAATTACTGCTAACTTCTAACACTTTATATAGAAATAGCACGTATAATAATAAACGTAGAGTTGATATGAATGTCATCATTTCCATGTTCCTTGTATTAAATTCAGTAATTAAGGTTAGGAGAGCAAACTTTTGATTCATATCGTTAATAAGAATTTCTATTTCATTGAAGCATCTCTTCAAACTCTTTCATTCGTTTCGTTTCTTTCTTTCTATTGACAGGATTGATTATCGGTTCGGTGTTAACTGACAATGCCGAGATTAGAAACAATTTGAAGTTAAGTCAGTTACTCAGAGCATACTATAGCTATTCTGGCTTACCAAGTGTCAACACACCTAGTTACTGTAACAGAGAAGAGCACTTGGAACAACTTAACGACATCCTCGACGAACAAGTTATGAATTATGTAAAAGTACTTAGTAACTTGAAAAGCCTTGCTCTAAGTGATTTAGACACAGTAGTAAAAAACACTAAGGATTTGTTTGGACGTGAAAAACAGAAAGTGGCTGAAAGTATTTATTGTAAGTCTCCAAACTCTTATTTCTTACAAATACAACTTTGAAAATTATGAAATAAACTATTATTAATGTATTATACTCAGTAGTAAAAATAATCTCAATACATTAAGCGATACAAAAGTGTTACCTTTTTTCATCTTTCTATACGTAGAGTAAAGCAGTAATAAAAATACGTTTAACTCTCATAAACGTTCAATAACAATATATATGTGTTATACAAAACTAATACTATATAGGTCTGTTAATTTGTTTCTGCTTAGCTTACCTAAGACAGAATCAAAACACGAAAGGGATTTACTGGATTATGAAGTTGTTAATGAATCAGAGATAGTCGGTTTTACAAGCCCAAGATGATTACAAAATCCGTATAAGTAATACAATGGCTCTGTTGGGTAAACCGTGATAAACAAAGGTAGAATGTGGTGAGTACATACAATAAACAAGGGGGATCGTACGTATTTACACGTAAATTTAGGCGTTATATAAACAAGGGATGGATAAAAAACAAACGGTTTATTTTAGTTAACAAGGGAAGACACTACATGGTATTAATTTTGTAACACTAGATCATTCTGGAAAGGCCTACCATGAAAGTCATTATAGTACTGAAGAGTGGTCATGGAATAATACCCCATGATCCCACACAAGACGTATACCTTCACTAACAAGATGTTTAGCGAGGACTGAATCTTCAACTGCCACTTCCACGATATCTTACCACCACGTTTCCTTGACATCACTCTTCCTGGATATTATTTATGGGACTTTATAAAGATGTGTTTGTATCGTCATAACCTAACAGCCATGCTTCAACGAAAGAATGTCCATGCGACATGAATTCGAAAGTCTGGAGGGGGGGATTTTGTTCAGATGATAACTGCCTACATCCAAACTAATAGTAACAACGACGAACAGGTTTTGTGGTAGTATACCCTATACTAATTTGGGTCCAAATGTTTAGGCTTAAAATGAAAAGGTACAACTTCTAGAAAATCGATTAGACGTTAAGTTGCGTAATGGATTATTTCTTTTACAAATATTTAGAAAAATTAAAGAAGGCCCAGCATGGCCAGGTGGGTTAAGGCGTTCGACTCGTAATTCGAGAGTCTCGAGTTTGAATCCTCGTCGCACCAAACATGCTCGAGCTTTCAGCCGTGAGAGCGTTATAATGTGACAATCAATCCCACTATTCGTTGGTAAAAGAGTAGCCCAAGAGTTGGCGTTGGGTAGTGATGACTAACTGCCTTCCCACTAATCTTATATTGCTAAATTAGGGCGGTTAGCGCAGATAGCGTGTGTATGTGTGTGTGTTTTTCTTATAGCAAAGCCACATCGGACTATCTGCTAAGCCGACCGTTATAAATCCGTAGACTTACCGCTGTACTAGCGGGGAGCGCGCAAATAGCCCTCGTGTAGCTTTTCGCAAAACTCCGAAACAAACAAACAAGTAAAATTAAACGTAACTTCTTTGTTGACATGCTGAACTATAGCATTTGAGTTTAAGAGCCTGTAATGTTCTAATAAATAAAACAATAAAAACGCTTAATTTACGTTTACATTTAAATTTAAAAAACAGCCAACAACAACAGAGAATATATTACACTTGAATTTATGTTAACTGGATAAAAATGTTACAATATAAAAATAAAACGTAAAAATCAAGAATTTTTTCTTAAATTACTGTTGTATTTTCATTTTATCAATTTCAAGTTATATTTGTTGTGCCTTTCAGATAAGGAATGTAGGTTTCCAGGCACCATGCAGGGTAAGTACTGTTACCTTTTTTAAAACGAAAATGTATAAACACAGAGGCCATGACAATGGTCAAATTTAAAAAAAAATGGAAAGCAAGAAATTGTTACTTCCCAACGTCACGGTAAAATTCATTTAACTGTTAACCTAACTAATAATATGTTGAATAAAACAAAAAGAATGTCAAGATTTAAAATACAGTAAGTCTAATACTGAAGTAAAATAACTGTCAAAATGTCATTTGTTTTAAGAAATAAAAAGTCTTATTGATTTTAAAGCTTTATCCTAATCCCAAACTAAGCTGAATCTTATTATTTGGAAAAACTATTTTTTATGGCAACTAAATAGTTTGTATTTTTTATCTCTAGTACTTTTTTCCGTTGCCCCAAAAAACATTCGCATTATTTCTCTCCAAATAATCATTTATTATTCTCATGACTTAGTTTTGTAACGAAGATAGAAACTAATGATCAATATATATATATATACATATATCGGCTTAATCTTTAATATTGTTAAAATAAATAAAGACGCATGGTATCTTTACAGAACCTATTTGTGAAACGCCTCATGATGTATTTGTCATTATGGATACGAGAGTCACTCGCAGCGATCTAAAAACTCAACAAGAAATTATAAGGTAACACATCCAATTAGCAAACACATTTATTAATTAAATCAAATAGTTAGACAGAAACTCTTATACTTGAACGTGTATAAACATTATTTCAACGGTAGAAAATTCTCCATTTCTACTTTGCATGCACAAAGTCAGGAACATAACGAACTACTATATATTTTTTAACGTTTTGCATCCAATGCATACAATTATTTCTGTGGATTAATAATGATTTCAATGCATTCTGTTGTCTTGAATTTTCTCCGGTTGCCAAAAACGGACTGTCTTCAGTTTTGTTTAAGTTGTTTTTAACTTGTTGCAGTTCCATCAGACGTAAAGAGAGAAAAACAAGCCTGCTGTTTAAACAGCTCAAGGCCTGGCATGGCCTAGCGCGTTAAGGCGTGTGCTTCGTAATCTGAGGGTCGCAGGTTCGCGCTCGAGTCGCACCAAACATGCTCGCCCTCCCAGCCGTGGGGGCGTTATAATGTTACGGTCAGTCCCACTATTCGTTAGTAAAAGAGTAGCCCAAGAGTTGGCGGTGGGTGGTGATGACTAGCTGCCTTCCCTCTAGTCTTACACTGCTAAATTACGGACGGCGAGCACAGATAGCCCTCGAGTAGCTTCATGCGAAATTCAAAAACAAATAAACAGCTCAAAATACAGTCTCCTAGCATCTTACATTATGATAATAAATAAAATATCTGTGAAGATAATCTGGCTAATTCTTTATTTATCTGTTTACAGTAGAGCAAAACTCGGTTCATGCAAGAAAGAAATGTATTTAAGTCACTTGCTTAAATTACTGTTTGACTTGAAAAGGATATAATGCAGCATTAGCTTTGTTAATCAAAGCTGAAAGTAAGATTTTGGATCATCTGTTATTAAAGGTTAAATTTCATAACTTACAGCTGAAGAGTCCGGCATGGCCTGGTGATTAGGTCACTCTACCGCGAACTTGTTGGCCGAAAGTTCCAATCCATTACCGCCATGGGGCTGCTATAATGTAATGTTCAATCTCATTTCTCGTTGATAAAATGTAATCTATGAGTTGGTGATGGGTGGTATTGACGAGCTATCTTCTCTTTCATCTATCACTCCTAAAGTGGAGACAACTATGACAGATAACCCGCAAATAGCGGAAAATACAAATCCAGGAATATACAGCATCGTGACAGATCATCAGAGAAACAACGTTAAAAACATTGCAGAAATATTACCTATGTATTTGGCTTGCAGTTTTTTGTTATTGTGTTTTTGATAGATACACTAAACTAACCTGCAAGCACAAAGTCTGATGTCTGGTACCAGTCACTTAAGTTCTGAATGTATAAATGTAGTTGATATAACTATAGTTAGGTTTTTCACAAAAGTTAAGTTACGTAAGCATTAAACCAGTACCTGTTGGTGAATCAGCTTACGTTGTACAATAAATGTAGTTGTTATAACTCTACTTATGTTTCTCACAAGAGACAAGTTACGCAAACATAACACCAGTAGTTGTTGGTAAATCTGCCTGATGCTACACAATATATATTTTATAAGGAATATAAGCGATTTTCCCTTCGATAACTCAGTAGTATATTTGAGGGGCTTAAAATATTAAAATTTGGGTTTCCACCTGTGGTGGACACAGCACAGATTATTTGTTGTGTGACTTTAGTATTAATGAGTAAACCACATAAACCCTCTCTAACTACATGTCATTAACTTTAGTATTAATGAGTAAACCACATAAACCCTCTCTAACTACATGTCATTAACTTTAGTATTAATGAGTAAACCACATAAACCCTCTCTAACTACATGTCATTAACTTTAGTATTAATGAGTAAACCACATAAACCCTCTCTAACTACATGTCATTATCAACCTTTATTGCACAAGCTATAAATTAATTTATTTGATATTAAATATTCCTTTTGTAAAATATGTGAATTTTGCTTCTTTTCTTTCAGCTACTTGGCCAACAGAATGGACATGAGAGTTTATGGCGACAGCATGAGTATTTTTGCACACGCAACTGAAAATGAAGAACTGTATCCCATTGTCTTTAATACTACGTCACAAGGATGCGCCACCTGTTTTCCAGCGTGGACCGATACAAGTATTCATTCATTTCTAAACAATAAGAAAAACCCTTTCGTTGGCTTCAAAAAATTGAGTCTCAAAAGCTTGTAAATAAATTTAAAATTTGATGTTGGAAAGCAGTAATTTTATTTCAATCTGAAGTACTTCCGAGACATAATTTAAGGAACTACAAACTAAACTAATAACTTTAGTTTCAAATCCCGGTCGCACCAAACATGTTCTCTCTTTCAGCCGTGGAGACGTCATAATGTCACGATAAATCCCACTATCCGTTTGTAAAAGAGTAGCCCAAGAGTTGGCGGTGGGTGGTCATGACTAGCTGCCTTCCCTCTAGTCTTACACTGCTAAATTAGGGACGTCTAGCGCAGGTAGCCCTTGAGTAGCTTTTCGCCAAATTCAAAACAAACAAAAAGCATTTACTGAACGTTTTGGAATCATCGAAATTCCGTCAGTAGTAATCTAGAGGTACAAAAAAAGCAAACAATATTTTAATTACAACAGAAATACATAAAAAGTAAATAAATAAAATTTACAAAGTATAACAAGTGGAAATGAAAAATGTGGCAAAAATGAAACAGTTAAATTAAAATACTTTTCAATCAAGAACAAACTGTATTATTTAGGGACGGAAAGATGGCATTTATTTCTTTTATTAGAAATTCAGTATCATATTTAGCAGTTAAGAGAATTGTAAAGTTAGGGGAGAAAAATCACACTTTCTCTTTATATAATTTGCTGAAAGGTAGCGGAGTTGGGAATGCTCGTAACCTTTCTTTCATTTCTAACAGATTTTCTTAACAAACGCAATAAGTTATAAACAAATAATCATTAACCCATACTTTACACCTCGAAGGGAAAATTAGAAGATTTCTTAGAAACCTAATGAAAAGAAATATTTGTGATTATGTTTATACTAATTTATGCTCTACAGGTCCTGACCCTGGATAATTATTTGGTCCATCAAAAGTTCACAAACCATACAGACTCCTCTGGCCTACACTATCTGCTTCAGGCACTCACAGATACAACTTATTAAAATTTCTTGTTCCTGTCTTAGGCCCGGCATGGCCAAGCGTGTTAAGGCGTGCGAGTCGTAATCTAAGGGCCGCAGGTTTGCATCCAGGTCGTGCCAAACATGCTCGCCCATTCGGCCGTGGGGGCGTTATAATGTTACGGTCAATTCTACTATTCATTGGTAAAAGAGTAGCCCAAGAGTTGGCGGTGGGTGGTGATGACTAGCTGTCTTCCCTCTAGTCTTACACTGCTAAATTAGGAACGGCTAGCACAGATAGCCCTCGAGTAGCTTTGTGCGAAATTCCAAAACAAACAAACAAAAAAATGTACCTGTCTTAAAACTTCTTACTAATAACGAATTTTCAACACCTTACTCCTTCTAACTTTCTTGAGAAAAGAGCCAACTCCTCTTTCCTATGCATCGTAAAATCACATTTACTGACCAATTTACTCGGTTTGATAGCTTCATACCCTTCTCTTTCAAACACAATTTTATTTTCGAAACAGATACTCTAAACATTTCTTGGATAAAATGACTTATTTACTTCTAACTAATTTGTTTATGAAATCATCTAAAATACCCACTGTACCCAAACTTCATACACTTACTTATCATATCTTACGAGACAATACTTCCTTATCCCAAAACAGTTATAAACAGTTGTATAACTCACACTGTCCTCAAGTTTACCTGAAAGTTTTTATAAAACTCAATTTTAGACTATTTTTTCTCCGCTAGGAAGATCGTTTACCGACTGCTTATTGTTTACATCTCGTACACTTATGCACGTTTGGAGACTGTAAAGCCTCACAGTTTGGTGAAACCAAGCGTCACCCTAAAGTATGAACATGTAAACACATAGGCACATCTATGAAAACTGGAAGAAAGGTTACAAACCCTCCCAACTCCATTATTTATCAGCGCAATATACAAACAGAACATGTGATTTTTCTCTCCAACTTTAAAATTCTCTCAACAGCCAAACATTCCATATAAAAATTTCTTCTCGCGTCCCTAAATACTACACAGTCTTTCCTTGACTTAAACGTATTTTAATTTGACTGTTTCGTTTTTGCCACATTTTTTATTTTCTTCTGTTATAATTTCGAAATTTAAATTATTTACTTCTTATGTACACATTTCTGTTGTAATTAAAATATTATTTGTTGGTTGGTTTGGTACATCTAGATAACTAATGATGGACTTTTGACGATTCCGAAACGTTTAATAAATGCTTCCAATTATCACATTCTTGTTTGCTCCCCGCTAGTACAGGGGTAAGTCTACGGACTCACAACGCTCAAATTAGGGGCTCAGCAGATAGCCCTATATGGCTTTGCTATAAAAAAGTACACACATATTCTTGTTTTGCTTTATGATTAAGTTACGTTTTTTTCGAAAAATTAGACGGGTCCAAATATTTATACATTCTTTATTAAGACCAAAACCGATTTTTCCGTAACCCTTCACAAATTTTGAAATAATTGTGTGTTTATTAGTATTTCGAAAGCAAATATTAACAAAAAAATAACACTAATAGTGAACACTATATCTGACGATATAAACTTTTCTTCTGTTTTTCTCGTGAGTTAAATAGAAGAAGAAGAAAATTCCTAAGTCAAAAATAGATAGCTTTCATAAGTGTCACGCCATCTTCGCAACATTCATGTGTAACTTATCTGAAATGCATGTCTAACATTAGTCGATGATATCTGATAATGAACAAGTGCCGTCAGTCATTTCATAGAGACTGAATGCCTGACGCTTAAACCACATTAAACGTAGATCAGTTTATACTTGCCAGAAATAATGTGTTTCTGAAATGAAAGATATTAGAGAACTTTAATCAAGCGATCGTAAAACAAAATCTATTCGTTAATCACGTCCCCCTGTGGCTCAGCGGTATGTCTGCCGACTTACAACGCTAAAAACCGGGTTTTGATAGCCGTGGTGGGTAGAGTACAGATAGCCCATTGTTTTGCTTTGTGCTTAATTCAAAACAACAACAATCATAAAGCGACTCGTAATTTGAGGGTCGTGGATTCGCATCCTTGTCGCGCCAAACATACTCGCTCTTTCAGCCATGGGGACGTTATAATGTAATAGTCAATCCCACTATTCTTTGGTAAAAGAGTAGCCAAAGTTGGCGGTAGGTGAGTGATGACTAGCTGCCTTCCCTCTAGTCTTACACTGCTAAACTAAGGACAGCTAGCACAGATAACCCTCGAGTAGTTTTGTGCGAAATTCAAACAAACAATAAAATTTTATTCCTCTATTATGCCTGGAACCAAATGTAATAATACGTTATCCTGACATCTGAAGCCTAACTCACGAATTTCCTTACGAACTTGACACCTTGCTTAGCTTTCACACATACACCAAGAAAATTAACTTTTGAAATACCATAGATTTTCATATAATATTTAAAACACCCTAAGCACCCTTATACACTTGAAGACGTATCTAGTATTACTCTTTTGTAACTAATTTACTTTATAACAGGTGCAGCTGTTAACAGTTTTAATTCTCAATATGACATCATTCATTTTTTTTAAATTATTAAACAAATAATTTCTTTTCAAATTAAGAAAGACTGACACTTTTGTAATATGTCATTTAAACATTGATTCAATTTAATTTGTTTAGCAGCGAAGCTATCCTCTCTAAGAATACGTATATATTTTATCTCTCCTTTTTTTTTTCGTGGTACGCTTATTATGTTCGGAAACATGACTGAAAAATTATTATTTTTGAAAATCCTAAGGTCATATCCGTAGTGCTGACGACTTAGAGCTACTTAAAGGACTAAACAAGACCCTTGGAAAGTTTGAATTTGAGAAAAAATTTGCTCCAGGTGCACCAGGAAAAGTATGTATAGACCTGTAAATAAATATATTTCTCACCGTATCTAAACTATACCTAATATTTTGTGTGTGTGTGTGTGTGTGTGTGATTTAATATCGGGTTAATTATTTTGAATTTTTAGATGTTTTAATGAAAAATACAAAAAAAAATATTATTCAATCGCAATAAACACACTTGGATTATGAATTCAATATAATAACTTGGTGAAATCCTACTTCATCTTGCATTACACTGGAATAACGATCTTGTAGTGTTAAAAAACGAAATAATATAGTATTGATAACGGAATATTAATAATAATTCACTAACTGCACAAAGTATCAAACTTTCTCGTGATTTAAGCAATAATATCTCAGTCTGTGAATAAATATGCTGACTAGACACTTTATTCATACCTCCATCCACCATCTCATCAAATAATGGGTTGAACTACTACCTTTGTCAACAAAGCAACCTGATTTAGACGTGACATCACCTCCACAATATGTCAGAATTTTTTTTTGACCACTTGTCGTCCAGTCACCAAGTACTGTGACAAACAGTGGTGAATATGATGTTCTTATTTGTCCCATATATTTCCGACCATATTGACATTCGTTAATTTTTTAGCACAATGAAAATAACTGAAGTGACATTCATATTTTTCAAACCACATTCCTCACATTAATACAATACCTAAAGCATCGCGTACTTTTTGGGACGTTCGTTTTCCCCACTCTAAATATTTCTGAAACTTTTGCTTTCTGTTTTCTTCTGAAATAAACTATTTTTTAACATGAACTCGGTTGTGACGTGACCTGTTTTGTAATGTTGTTTCACATAAAACAGTTAAATACAACAATCCTTATCACTGTTGTGGGAACCGATTAACTGGGTTGTTTGTTTAAAAGCCAAGCCACACAGGGCTATCTGCTATGCCTATAAAGAGAATTGTATCCCGAGCTTTAGTATTGTAAATCCTTAGACTTACTACTGAGGGACGAGTAAGTTGGACACCGACTGATATTACTAATATGTCCTTTGTACATGCATATATTAATGGCGTTTCCGCCAAGAACAAGTTGTCGTTTATTATTAGAATTACGACTTTGGACATAGAAATAGTCAGTGATGAAACTATGCACAGTGATCAAAATCTTCGTTTTTCTGGTCGAGCGTTAAATATTAAAATAGTTTCGACTTTGAGCTATATTAGAAAGATTGAGGGTTTTAAAGATCTTACAGAATATTTACATTTTCGCTAGATTATATGAAATGGTAGCTATTCATTATATAATCTAGATATTCTCTTCTCTATTCACCCACCCTCTCCTCAAGTATAAATACAACATGAAAATACACTAGTGTTAAAAGAACGGCAAATTTTCTATTTTGCATATTTTGTGGTCTTTGTGTGTGTTTTTTAACAAATCACTTTTAGCCTTTATTGTTGTTGTGTTTTTTTTTAGAAATTTCTTATGAAATGAAAGCAAGCGTAGCACAGACCATCCATTTATAAAAGCTATAGATTTCCGAATAAAGTATTTTAATACTAGAGTTTGCCCCCCAGTGGCTCAGCGGTATGTCTGCGGACTTACACGCTAAAATCCGGGTTTCGATACCCGTGGTGGGCAGAGCACAGATAGCCCATTGTGTAGCTTTGTGCTTAATTCAAAACAACAACAACAACAATACTAGAGTTTAGGCAGAACACAATTAAGTGTTCCTATGGAATAGATACAGCAGTAAAAAATGCAAACGTTGTTTGTGTATATTTACGATGTATTTTGTGGATAAATTTGTGTTTCGTTAAAGAATATCAAACCTGGTATCAAGTATTTTCATTTTATTCTCCTCGTTACTTTACATAATCTCTCACACTATATCCTTACAATCAAACGCTTCGCACTCTCGCTTTCATTCTAAAACCGGCATATCCGTATTACATGAGTATTTTTATTGATAAACAATCCAAAACGTAAGGCAGACATTACTTTTCTATGTATGATAAAAAATTGTACTAAATCTTGTAAAAGTGTGTGTGTCTACACATATATGACAACTGATAAATCATTTTAATGATTTAATTTGGGAATCATCACCAAGATTCGTTAATTAAGTCAATATATTTATTATTTCTTTTTATACAGATTGTCATTTATTTCAACCAGAAGCCTAACTATGAGCTGACGAAACAGAATAATGAACTTGTTTCTTTGAAAAGAAAACACAGAGGTAAATCTCATATTTAAACTTCATGTTTTTTCAGATGTGGTTGAACCAAACACTTTGAAATAATTCAAACTCTGAATATTGTTCTTTGTTCTCTACAATGCTCAAGTAATAATACACCTGTAACAGACTGGTTTGACAAATCATGGCCAGGTGGGTTAAGGTGTTCGACTCGTAATTCCAGGGTCGCGAGTTCGAATCCCAGTGGCACCAAACATGCTCGCCCTTTCTGCTGTGGGACGTTATAATGTGATGGTCAATTCCACTCTTCCTTGGTAAAAGAGTAGCCCAAGAGTTGGCGATGGGTGATGATGATTAGCTGTCTTCCCTCTAGTCTTACACTGCTAAATTAGGGACGGCTAGCGCAGATTGCCCTCGTGTAGCTTTGTGCGAAATTCAAAAAAATTCAAAATTCAAACCATATAAGATTATAGCTCTCTGTGGAGACAGCTAAAATGAATATTCTCTAGGCCTAACACGTGTTTACGATACACCTGTAAGTTTGTAGTTCGTAATGAATTAGTAAGCCTTACAAAAAATAAGTCCTCCCGTGAGTCAGCGGACAAATTTGTCATAAATTATTATAAATGAGATAACCATTTTTACATAAATCTCTTTTATAGCTATCATACTCTAGGCAGAAATTCAGAGCTACATGAGGACTATCTATACTAGCCATCACTAATTTAGTTCGATAAGACTAAAGGGAAGTCAGCTACTCATCATCACCCACCACCAAATCTTTGTCTACTCTTTTACCAACGAATAGTGGTACTGATACTGACCTTCATATTATAACTGTTGAAAGGGTGAATACATTTGGTGCGACAGGGATTCAAACCAGCGATCCCAAGATTACGAGTCGAAAGCTTTAACCTACCTGGCCATGCCGGGCTTAAATTTAAAGGTATCTAATTCTTTATAAACGCGAAGACTAACTATCTCAGCATGGATTTTTTTTAAAAAAATTGGTATACTGTTAGCAGAGTTTAAGTACCAGACAGTAAACTTCTTTTTTCTTTTTTTTCTTACAGTAAGCTTCATATTCGAAATTACCGTCGCGATTATAGAATAATTTGTGTAAAAAAGCAAGTTTAAAATCTTTGTTATGATCATTAGTGAATCGAATACTCTTATATTAACTGTTTAGATACTCTAAGAAATCCAGTAATGAAGATGAAAACGGTTGACAGAAAACAAAATATTGTATTTACAAAATTCAAATTGATATCAATACACAAGGACTTATTGTCAAAGCTAGCCTCGTAGATTTTACTTTTGAAACTAATTTTTGTGCAAGAGCACTCTTTCAAATTTCGCGCCCCAGAGGCTTAGCAGTTTTTCTGAAGCCTTACAACGCTAAAACCGGGTTTCGATACCTGTGGTGAGCGGAGTACAGATAGCCCATTATGTAGCTTTGTGTTTGATTTAAAAAACAACTTTCAAATTTCAAAAGGTAAAGCAACTTTTTCTGGAGATCAAAAGAGCTCGGACCTGTACGTTCTGTTTTTAAAAGTTAAAATGTAAAAAATTAGCCAATTTTGTGAGACTTCACTCGAAGTACTTTAAGATTATATAATAGTAACTTAAATAGCACAAATTAAACGTTGTATGTATATGTATGTATAGTATATATTTGCAAAAAAAAATTTATTAAGTGGGGCCCCCCGCTAGTACAGCGGTAAGTCTACGGATTTACAACGCTAAAATTAGCGGTTCGATTCCCCTCGATGGGTTCAGCAGATAGCCTGTTGTGGCTTTGCTAAAAGAAAAACACAAATACACATTAAGCGGGGAAAAACTAATTCCCATTTGCGACCTTCTTAATTTCATTATAAACCAGTGTTGCACAAATTTTTTGAGTCAGGGGCCACAAACAGAACTTTTAAAATCGTCCCACAGTTGTTTTACACAAGATGGACATCACATTTAAGAACACACAACTAACTATTACATCAAAGAGTTTGCACATTGTGCTAAGAAACGTTATGATACGTCAACTATCAAAAGTCAGTGTGCTGGATGGTGCTGCATGTCAGCTACGAGTTTAAAAATGTCCGGCTTGATGTTTGACGTTGAAAGACGCAAGACTGCTTCCAGATGATCATCAGTCAGCTGATTGCGAGTGTTGTTTTTGTTATGTTTTATATGCGAGAAAGCCTGTTTGCAGCAGCACGTGCTGCTTTGTTTGTTTGTTTGTTTTGGAATTTCGCACAAAGCTACTCGAGAGCTATCTGTGCTAGCCGTCCCTAATTTAGCAGTGTAAGACTAGAGGGAAGGCAGCTAGTCATCACCACCCTACTCTTTTACCAACAAATATTGGGATCGACCGTCACATTATACACCCCCACGGCTGGGAGGGCGAGCATGTTTAGCGCGACTCGGGCGCGAACCCGCGACCCTCGGATTACAAGTGCACGCCTTAACGCGCTCGGCCATGCCAGGATCTAACACGTGCTGCTAAACATGCTGGTATGGACAAGTGCGTTCTCTTTCAGATTAGCAAATGTATCAGACAACGTTTTGTAGAAGTCAAGCAAACTGTTTTCTCAATAAATAGCATGCAGATCATCAGATGCCTGGAGATCAGTAAATTCGAGCTGATATTCGGCTGACAAATCATCCACTGACACACTGAATGGATAAGCAAAAAGTTTTATCAACAGTTTTAATTGGTCAAAGTCATGAAACCGTGAGTTGAAGGACTGAATCTAGCTTTCCAACATAAACTTGTGTGTCAATGTCCTGATTCTTCTGTAGCTGTGATTGAAAAGCGGGAAAGTGCACGAAGTTGCCTAATGCTACTTGCATTAGGAACAACTGCAACTTTGTTCTGAAAGCTGAGACGTGATTTGCAAGCTGACAGACAAACTGATTTTTTTCTTGAAACTTCAAATTCAGATCATTCAAGTGTTGTGTCATGTCGACCAGAAAGGTCAAATCAGTTTGCCATGCTGGATCAGTCATGGAAATCACTTCTGTGTCTTTGTTCTTGCTTCTGAGGAATTCTATCACCTCATCAATCAACTTCCAAAATATTCTGAGCATCTTCCCTCGACTGAGCCAGCGTACTTCACAGTGATACACAAGGTCACGAAAGTTTGAATCAATTTCTTCAAGAAGACTTCGAAACTGACTGTGATTTAGTCCTCGTGAGTTGATAAAATTGATGGTTTTCATCACTATTGCCATCAGTGCCTGAAAACTAAGTTATTTACTGCACAGGTTCAGATGCAACTTCATCAACTGTCTGTTTTGCTTTCCTTGATGCTTCATCAACAATGCTACCATCCCGCTGCTTTCTCCGGTCATTGCTGGTGCACCATCAGTTGTCACACGTACCAGTTTCGTGAAATCCAATGAAACACTGCTACACAGTCGTACTGTCTCCTCGAATAGAGTAAACCCAGTTGTCTGAGTCTTCATGAAATTCATGCCGATTAGTTCCTCTGCGATATCAAACGATGACGACACTCCACGAACAAAAACTAGTAGCTGTGCTGTTTAACTGATGTCACTCGACTGTCTGCTGCCAAAGAGAAGTAGATAAAGTTGGCTGCTTTATTTGTAAGCTGTGTTGTCACGTCTGTGACAAGGTGTGAAATTCTTTGTTGAGCTATCACATGATTGAAAGCCACCGTCTGTAGCTTGCGAACTGCTTCTGGACATAACTTTTCCGATGTAGTAATCATACATTGCTTGACAAAATCATCATCAGTGAATTGTCAACCAGATTTCGCTATCATCAACGATATATCATAACTAACCTTACACACTGCACCTAAATCTGCTAACTGCTTTGATAAAACGTTATGCTGATGATTCAGCGACCGCCACAGATATTCAATTCCAGTTGTGGAAATATTTATGCTTCGACTTATAATGATACTTTATGTTGGATATCTTCGCCACTGCTACTGTCGAATGATATAGCAGACAAATCACGTTCTTCTGTTGTTGAACAAAGCAGTATTGCGTAGAGTCCAATCATCATGAAACTGCCGGTTTTCGTCGTCAACTTTTCTTTTACGATTAGCTGCCATTTTTGTTACGAAATAATATCAAAATAAGGCTCGTAATTAAATCTCGAAGAACAACTGGTACGCGTGAAATTTCGTAATTACGTCATTGCGCCTATGATTACATGCCTATGCATCAACAATATTTGTTTATTAAATTTTCTTTATTGCTCAACACAAATATGAAACCATCCAATATCTAATCTAATCCATATTCTTCTATAGCGTTTAATCTTTGCGCAGGCACGAACTCTATGTTAAACTTTCCCCTTGGACTTTGCGGGCCATTCGACGACTCGTCGCGAGCCAAATTTGGCCCGCGGGCCGAATTTTGTACACCACTAATATAATTGGACAAGGCTGGCTAGAATATTATTACGAGTGGTGAAGATGGCTTCACGAAGATCATGCACTGTTTAGAATTGACGTCCATTTCTATCCACTCCGAAACATTTTCAATAGGGTTCAGTTTGGGCGAACACGCTGGATGATCTAAAGGAATCACGTTATTCGCAATGAAAAAGTCATTTGTCCTGCGGGCATTGAAGATTGCAGCGTTGTCCTGCTGAAAGATCCAGACATTTCAACACAAACGAGAGCCTTCAGTCAATAAGGGTGCTCTCTTCAACATGCCAGTGTAGCCAGCTGCTGTTTGACGCCTCTGTATAACCTAAAGCTCCATTGTTACATGGAAAGAGAAAGCACCCCAGATTTTGATTGAACCTCCTCCACTGTATTGTGTAGAAAATGTCTCTGCCATGTTCACACTCTGTTAAATTTTTAGCCTTTGCCATGTTTTTACCCTATGTAACACAAGAGATGCCAGTGGGAGATGTTGACAACGCTAATACTTGAACACAAATGACTAAATTTCGTTAAGTGTTTACCGATTAACGCTTCGTTTCAGTATGGTTTTAAACTTTTGACCAGCTATTATTTAGGCTAATTTCACAGTGTTCACATTTTCAATATTAACACTCCTACGAAAATTGGGGCCTAATAGGCCCTAAAGCAGCTTGAAAGGTTATTAATATTAGGCTAATAATTTTGTATTTAAATGAAATTGCCATTAACTGACCCTATCCCTTTATATTTTAAGGAGCAATAATATTTTGACTTTTCAGACATTTGCGAAATGATATTTTTAAAAAAAATTTAAAACATGCACTAAGGGTATTTTGGGGCCTATTAGGCCCCAGATCAAAAAACATAAAAATGACTTTATTTATTTCCTGAATTATTCTAGAACAGGCCTGGGCAACCGAAAAAAAGCAAATTATAGTAAAAATATATTAATTTTACAACTACTTTTCAAAAGATGGATATTTAGGATAATAACTCTACTCCAACAATAATTTTAGACGGTCCTGATTATTGCCTAGTTTGCCCACGCTTGTTCTAGAACATTCTAGCAACTTTACAGAAGTATTTATAATAATCTAGAATATTCTTGAAGCTTCTAGAATATTCTAGAAGAATCCACAAATCCTATATATATATAGAAGCCGAAATATTCAAACCGTGTCAAAAATGATATGTCTTGATGAAGCTGTACATTTATTGACAAAACCATCCGACGATGAAAGTGAACATGATTATGTCGAAGACTACTCTGAAAGTTGTGATGATGATCCTTCTGAAGCCAAAAATGATGAACAAATCGCGCCGTACCCTTCTGAAAGTGAAGAAAGTAATCAAGAAGATCTTACTACGATGCCAATGAACGAACTTTTGTCCAAAGATAAGAGCTTTAGCTATTCAACAACACCTTCAAGGATCAACAGAAGAACTGTAGCTCTCAACATATTCGATGGGAACCCAGGCATTACAAGGCAAGCTGCTCCAAGAGTCTCTACACCATTCGAAACATTCAAAATTTTCATTTCTAATAATATGATGGAACAGATCATTCACTCAACAAACACCGTCATGAAAGAACCAAATTTTGAAGAAGACCTCTAGAAATGGATCGCAGCTAATCTTTTCCTTGGAAAAAGCAAATCCAAAAATGCATCGATAGACGAAATGTTTTCAACCAAATTCGGTTTGCCATTTTTGCGAAAACTGATTACTCAAAACAAATTCAAAAAAATGTGCTCAAAAATCAGATTTGACATCCACTCTCAAAGAAATAGAGAAATCAAAGATACCGCCATCTCTGGAGTCTGGAATTTTTTCATTGAAAATTGCAAAAACAGTTACAACCCAAGCGAATACCTGACAGTGGATGAACAACTATGTAACTTCAAAGGAAGAGTTGGCTTCAAAACATACATTCCGACAAAGCCAGGCAAATATGGAATAAATATTTGGTGCCTAACAGATGCAAAGACAAGCTACCTCCTCAACGCTCAAATTTATACTGGAAAGGTTGGAAATACGACAGAAACAAGTCAAGGAGGAAGAATAGTCAGAGAACTGAGTCAGCCATTTCTTGGAAAAGGAAGGACAATAACGACAGATAATTTCTTTACAACAATGACACTTGCCAAATACCTACGAACAAAAAGAACAGGACTTGTTGGAACTATACGAAAATCAAGAACCTTCCTGCCTTTTGAGATAAATGCAAAATCTAGAGAGTTATCACCAAAGTTTTTCAACCATGACGACATCACTCTTCTCAGGCACTCAGACAAACCAGGAAAATATGTGCTACTACTGAGTTCTCAGCATCAGTCTGGTGAAGTGGAAGAGAATGGAAAGTCCCAAATCGTCAATCTTTACAGTGCAACGAAGGCAGGTGTCGACACTCTCGATCAACTGGTGAGATATTATACAACAAAGAGGCGATCAAAGCGCTGGTTAGTCTGCATATTCAATAAGATTCCAGATCTTGCTGCGTACAATGCTTTCGTTCTATACTCAACAAAACATCCAGAATTTCTTCGTCAACATAAATCAAGAGCCAGAAGAGAATTTATACGACAATTGGTGCTTGAAATCAAAGAAATTTACTGCAAAGATAATGACAAAACAACCTCATGTGAACCGCCTGCAAAGAGGGCAAAAAGAGGACGATGCCATTTGTGCGGCAGATCAAAAGATAGATAGTCGAAAATTGTTTGCTCAAATTGTAAAAAAAATGTGTGTAAGAGCCATTTTAAAGTTGTTTGTAATGAATGTTGCTAAATCACTGTGTTTCTATTGGAAAAATATATGGGGCCTAATAGGCCCCAAAATCATTTTAGAGGATGTAAATATTTTTTTCATAGGAGTGTTAAATGCTGAAAAAAGTGTTTTTTTTATTTTCTTATTTTCATCTTTTGAAGCTCTACTAAAGTAAGTGGTTGAGTCTAACAACGCAATATACATATTTTTTATGTTCATTGGCCTTAAGATTTTGACCAGCAATGTATTGAATTTGTAAGTGGACCTTCATAATACTTGGTAAACTTTAGTAATGATTCCAAGTCTTTTGTACAAAAATATCAAATTTTGTGTCTGTTTTGTTACTAGTCCAAGTACGAAGTAATTTTAATGTCTCGTTTCATATCCTTTTTAGCCTTTGCCATGTTTTTACCAAATGTAACACAAGAGATGTCAGTGGGAGATGTTGACAACACTAATGCTTGAACACAAATGATTAAATTTCGTTACGTGTTTACCGATTAACTCTTTGTTTCAGTATGGTCTTAAACTTTTGACCAGCTAGTATAAAGGCTAATTTCATAGCGTTCACATTTTTTCTATTAAATGCTAAAAAAGTTTTTATTTTTATTTTCTCTTTTCTTACTGTTATCTTTCGAAGCTTTTTTCAAATAAGTGGTTGAGTCTAACAATGCAAAATGCATATTGTTTCTTTATGTTCATTGGTCTTAAGATTTTGGTCAGCAGTGTATATATATATATATTGTTAAATGTTTAAAATATTCTTCAAAATGCAAAAAACATCGTAATTAACATATCTTTGGTTGTTTTAGAGAAAAAGAACCACACAAATTTCAATGATGTTTTATCATTCGCATATGGTACATTATTTAAGTTATCACTGTTGTAATTGGTTGAATCTTGTTCTTGACTTTTTAAATGTAATTGTCATTTATATCTCGTTGACAGTTATTTTTTATTTTTCTTATTTGAGGTTTTGTCTCAGCTCTCCGCCAAAAATAAATTCTCCTTCCCAATCAGTATGAAACGAATACTATATGTTCATGAAACTTAGACCATGGCTAAGAACAGCTATTTCAAATGTAAATTCATTTTTTCTCTAAAGTTTCAAAGCACTTAACCAACATGTTTCATTTAATATAAATATATTTTTTTTTAATTTGAAGATGTTCCAATCATCGGCTTTGGTAACAAAGAGCAGCTAAAACCTATTGTCTGGGACCCAGAAAACGACGTTTTCGAAATGTCGTCGAGAGAAGATAATCTTGAGAAGCTGTGGCAGAGACTGTGTTCAGGTAATGGAAAAAGATTTACTATTTATACCATACTGGCTTGCTCACTTAGTCATCATGAAGAATGGCGTTACTTCGTTCTCAGTACATTTATTTTTTAAAATTTGATGTATATTTCTTGACAGGTTCGAACACAGGTGAAAAAATGTTTTGATAGATAAATAAAAAAAATACATATTCATGAAGAAAACACGTGTTTTTGTAACCTTCATCGCTTTTGTTGTAGTTTTGAAAACGCCTTTACAGTTAGTTGATTTTGTGTTTATTATATTGTAAAGTTTATTTGTGAAATTTTGAGCATCCAAAACAAAACACAGTGTTAGTTTAAAAACCCTCGTTAACTTGTCACGATTCCGTGATTTGTTCAGACAACATATTTTGCTTGATCTATTATGTTTCAGTTTAATTGTTTATTAGAAAGGTCTAAAACATGTTAGTGTATAACATCCCAAAATTCTGTGTTTTCCAGGTTTTCACACAACTGAGGAAGTTATTTCTAATTATCATAAACTATTATCTAAACTTAAGGCCAAATTAAACAAAATGTATATGTATTTTAATAGCTCCGGCAATTTTCCAGTACGAGAAATGTTGGAAGGTTACTAGTCGACAAGAAAGTTCAAACAAATACACTGGATATGTGACACCTAACCATATTCAGTACTGGGCCATGTACCCCGAGTATTTCCTGAAGAGCTTCGAAATTAAAATTACGGTAAATTTTACTGCCTTAGTAATGTAACCCAAACTATTTAGAAACATAACTATCACTAATAATCTTTAAAAAACTCAAACGTTTTTTTATTATGTATAGCGTGTTAACTTGTACACACCTGCAGTTGTTTAGCAAATATTAATATTTCATTGTTTGAACATTTTTTTAAAAATTGGACTACTGTAACATTAAAATTACTAACTTAGAAAAGAAAATGTTCCATTTCATTTATACTGAACTTTTATTGTATATGTTTCAATCAGCAGAAAAACTCTAACAGTTAATTCATATAACCTTTTTTAACAGAAGTTATCGCGTAAGATCCAAGCAAGTCATGTGGTAATCTAGGATCTATAATTGACAAAAAGATGAAAAATAGTTTCTTGTAAGGAGTCATTCGGCAAAAATAATAACTGCAAAATCCAGTATAATTTTATTTACAATATAATAATTATGGAAATTATTGGAAATTTTTCAAAGTGTAATATAATTTCTCAGTTTAAGTGCGTCACGCCTCAGATAGGCCATGTGGAAGTCTGTTTCAGTCGCAGTACTAGCACCCCAGAAAAACATCCAGTCAACTGCAAAGAAACTTCGAAAGTTGGTAAGTTTACTTCTTTATGTACTTAAGGGCATATCTCGCAAAAAACACGAAACTTTCATCATCTCTCAAAGCAACCTTTCCAAGCAATTACTAAAATCGTAGGTAGTATTGGAAATGACGCAAATTTCTGTTATTGTTAAGGAATTAGTATCGCTGAGTTTGAGATTAGTACCTAGTCTGTGAATATTATTATTCCGTTTTCTTAACCATTACTTGTGCCTAACTGAATTGTAAATATAAATATTTACAAGTTAATAAATTATTCCTTAATTTCATTTTAAAATGATATGATAAAAACCAATTATTTTTCATTGAAGTATAATCGTTACAATTTACTTCACTAAATTACATGTAACACGGTAATGTTTAACAACTTGATTGGTAGAATAATTTCTATTTTTAATTCATTTCTTCTTGTGTTTTAGATAAAGATATTTACTTCAAGATTAAAAACCCCTGCAAAGGTATGGTTATTTCTTATTCATACACAGTTTTTAAACATGTAAAATGTGCAACTGTTCTTGAACATTATCACCGCATTTATTCAGTACTACTATTTCTTAACAAATACATAATTTGAAAAATAAAATATTTTTAGTTTCTTATTCTCAACATTTTTGTATCGCATATTCTACAACATATATGTACTATTTTAAAACTTATGTTACGAGTAAATTTCGTAAAAAAATATTATTTTCTAAATTTGTTTTCACTTTTCAAAGTTACATCCACACCTATAACAGTTTCATATGATAAAGCTATCATCAGTACAGCGCAAAATATATGGCAGTAGTTTATACGAAAAAACAAAAAGAAATTGATAGCATGCAGAATTATATGATTTATGATCTATGGAGTTTCAAAACTTTTTTCTTTCTTTCATACTTTTGGATGCGTGAAAGCATCCAGTTGTGAAAAATTGGATAAACAGTAAAATTTTCATCCTTTATTTAAAAACAAAAACGATTTAAAGGTACTTCAGTCTATGTTATCAGTAATACAAAAATAGCATATTTACGTTCATTTTTAATATATCTCTTGCACTAGGTATTGATATTACAATATATGTTACTCAAAGAGTGATTAATTTGTGTGATGTGTGTTTAGGCTATAGAATCTGGAACTGCCCGCCATTTTATTTTTCAATAAAAGGACTTCGTGCAGACTCTGAAATTCAACAAGCCAGTGCCATATGCTATGGTGAGTAAACCGAAGCTTACATTACACATAACTACTTCGTATAGAAGTGTAAGATATCAAAGTTTCCACAACATAGCGGTTTTACATCGCACTGTTACAAATATAAAATTTATTAGCTTATACATTCAAAACCCGTTATTTTTCTTGGTGATTCAGTGTGATATTAAAAGTTTTTTCTAAACAAACAACTTTATATTTCACTTTTGGCCCGACACGGCATAGGGCGTTAAGGCATGCGCTTAGTAATCTGAGGGTCGCGGGTTCGCGCCCGATTCGCGCCAAAAATGCTCTCTCTCCCTGCCGTGGGGGCGTTATAATGTGACGGTCATTCCCACTATTCTTTGGTACAACTCTTACACTTTTAAATTAGGGACGGCTCGATGAAGTGGGCTAACAACCTACTCACTTAAATACCTATTCATGAAACCGCAAGAAATTGCGGCCCTATGTTCCTTGACGGAATCGAGAGGTAGATGATATATCACATTTATTTACGGTTGGATCGCAAAATTAAACATGTGTAATGGATTATGCTGTACAACATGCATACATGTGTAGTAAATGCTATATGGATGATAGGTTCAGTTTATACAAACGACTGTAACAAGAAAGCAGAAAACAGCTTTTCATAAATAACGTTAGGTTTATATTAAAATTTTAATTACATTCATTTTTAAGTTAACGTGGCTTTCAAATTTATTGGGTGTGTGTGTAATGAAAGAGGACTACCAATGTTTCACGCATGTTGAGACATCTAATTCAATAATTTTACGTTATTCCATCAAAAACAAAAAATTGCAATTATATCTAAGTTGCAGCCAAAGTTACATAGGTTCCATGAAAGTTTCTGTGAATTGCCCATACTGACAAAAAACACAACTGTCTATACATGTAAAATAAACTTTAAAGAAAATCTGACAAGCATTTATTATTTTTTAGTCTCATGAAATCAGGTTACCTTTCACTTTTTAAATACTGTTAACTTTTAACTAGCCAAGCATCTTGAACCAAAAATTACATGGCTTTATGCAACTATGGCTATCTGATATCTTCTTAACAATAAAGTGAATAACTGTGGAACATTCTAGGTATAATGATGTGATTTTTCTCTAATAATATTGATAGTATCAAATTCCAACCGTTTTTTACTTTTTTTACTGTCACATAGCTGCAATTAACTAAACTGAGACCAATAAATCTTAGTTTTTGGATTGAAAGTAATCACTTTTAGTCAATATTGTCCTCCTGGGTCACTAAGCAATTATTAATGACAGTAAAGTGTATGAATTCTTAGTCTGAAAGTACTGTAATTTTGAATATTAAAATTCATAAGTATCATGTAAAGCCACTTGTGGAAATACAGTTTTTGACTTACTGTATCCCATCCCTTGCCTGTCATTGCACTCTTAACGTAAATAACCTTACTTTAACCTCACATGAACCTTTTTTGTTTTGTTTTTTTAATTTTGCACAAAGCTACATGAGGGTCATCTCTGTTAGCTGTCCATAATCTAGCACTGTAAGACAAGAGGGAAAGCAGCTAGTCATCACAACTCGCCGCCAACTCTTGGGCTACTCCTTTACCAACGAATAGTGGGATTGATTGTCACATTATAATGCTCACCATGGCTGAAAGAGCAAGCATGTTTAGTCTGGTGGGGATTCGAACCCAAAACCCTCAGATTGTGAGTCGAGCGCCCTAATCATCTGGCCATGCCGAGCCTTTTGACGCAGCATTCAGTATTTTTATGATAGTCGTACATCTGTAACATGGGTAATTCTTTTTATATTTGAGTTTTGTGATTCCAAAACTCTATCAATCACCTCATCTGTGCTACATTTTCAGTGAGAAGTTTCACTTGTGCTGCTACAAAAAGTGTTTAATTATTATTTTGCTTTAAAACTACAGATCCTTCTAGAGACAAGTAAAATAACTGGATATTCAGAGGTCCGATAGCATTGTTAAATGAGAGCACTCCACGAGAATGGTAGATGTCTACTAACCATCTTCTCTTTAAAACACGTTTTAATGTTTTCTGTGTAAGGGGTTAGTCAAAAATGTCTTCATAAAATTTATTACATTATCAGCTAATTTCATATCTTTTTCTTTTGATTGGTGATGAGATACATTGATGTTAAAAAAACATTACAGATTCAGGACCATTAAGTAACCTAACTTCAATACAGGCGATAAAGAAAAACATAAAAACACAGTGTTCTATTACTTATAGGAACCATGCTTCTTCTATCTTGTTTGGATATTGGGGTTGAGTGCGACAAATTAAAACACAATAGCCACGAGAAATCAAAAGCAAGAAACATAATTGTTGAAAACCTAGATTACATTCTCATAGCAAAACAAATCCAGTTAGACACCCAACAATTCCACGAGCAATATTAAGCCAGGCCAAGTGTATTGTTTTCTGTATTGCCTTTTGCATAAGCTTTATCTAAAAACACCATATAGAAACAAACACACTGGTCTGAGACTAAAAGACAATTTTGTTTCTTTATTTTTAAATTTCGCACAAAGCTACTCGAGGGCTATCTGTGCTAGCCGTCCATAATTTTGCAGTGTTAGACTAGAGGGAAGACAGCTAGTCATCACCACCCACCGCCAACTCTTGGGCTACTCTTTTACCAACGAATAATGGGATTGACCGTCACATTATAATGCCCCCACGGCTAAAAGAATAGGCATGTTTGACGCGACTGGGATGTGAACCTGTGACTCTCGGATTACGAGTCGCACGCCTTAACGCGCTTGGCCATGCCGGGCCACTAAAAGACAAAGATAACACTATGCACAGTTACGACAGAAAGTGTTCGTATCCCTGCGTCCCGAGTGGTTTTATGCTCATAAATTATAATGTATCACGATTAGGCTAATAGAAAAATAATTTATTATAAATATTATACTAACACATATCAACATAAATTTTTATGTAAATGAAACGACAAATAAACCGTTTATAAACAAATAACCAAAAATAGGAGGAGCAGAAAGTGTTCGTACATTTTAGAACATGTAAAATACTAATATTCCCGTAAACATTTTGTTTAGTTTGGCGAATAAACTACATTATACCATTCCAGAACTAGACACTAGGTTCATAATTATTGAGATTTAGCCAGGAAAAAATGTACTTCCGGCAATTAAGCGCCGTCTCCGTCATTATCTGCTTGGTTATCATGGCGAACAAGAAACACTGTCCAGTGATTTAAGAAATCAAGTTATTGTAAAATACAAGTCTCGTGTGTCTCTTTCCGGTATTGCGACACAACTTAATGTGCCGAAATCTACTGTTCAAAGCATAATTGCCAAGTTTAAGCTCACAGGATCAACTCCTAACCTCCCTCGTTCCGGACGCCCCACCTAAATTCCAGATAGAACCGAGAGGAAGGTTCTCAGAGAAGTTAGTAGGAACCCTCGTTTAACACGCAATGACACATGGAAACTAGTAAGGGAGACTGGCGTTGAAGTAAGCACCTCTTACGAACATTTTACGCACTTCTGGGTTCAAAGCCTGCCGTCCTCGTGGAACTCCATATTTAAAGCCTTTCGTTTAGAAGCTCGATTGACGTATGTAAGAAAGTATCTTGATACACCCTTCACCTATTGGAAGAGTATTCTTTGGTCAGACGAGACTAAAATCGAGTTTTTTGGCCACAACGATGTTCACTATATTTTCCGTAAGAAGGGGGAACGAAATCTTCCAAAGAACACCATCCCAACAGTTAAACACGGAGGTGGTTCGATCAAGCTATTGGGTTCCTTTAGCTCTTCTGGTGCAGGCAGCCTTCCCCGCATCAACAGAATCGTGGAAAAAGAAGAGTACGTTGATATATTTGGCACTTACATCAAGAATAATGCTCAGAACTTGCGGCTTGGACGTCGTTGAATCTTCTAGCACGACAATGATCCTAAGCACACATCGAAATATGTGCAATCCTGGTTGCAGAGGAACCATATAAGCGTTCTGGAGTGGCCATCGCAGTCACCCGATCTCATTCCAATTGAAAAACGTTTGGCACGAGTTGAAGACCAGGGTTCATCAGCGTCATCTGAAAAACTTGCAAGTTGGAGACCTTCTGTAAAGAAGAATGGAAGAAAATGCCAGTCTAGTACTGTCAAACGATCATGGAGAGCTACGAGGAGAGATTGCGTCAAGTAATTCACCTGAAAATCTACACAACTGACCATCAAAGTCGACGCATGAACACTTTCTGCCCCTCCTATACTTGGTTATTTGTTTATAAACAATTGATCGTTCAATTTACATAAACATTTCTGTAGATGTGTGTTAGTATAATATTTATAATATACTGTACTTTCTTTTGTTTGTTTGTTTGTTTTGGAATTTCGCACAAAGCTACTCGAGGGCTATCTGTGCTAGCCGTCCCTAATTTTGCAGTGTAAGACTAGAGGGAAGGCAGCTAGTCATCACCACCCACCGCCAACTCTTGGGCTACTCTTTTACCAACGAATAGTGGGATTGACCGTCATATTATAACGCCCCCACGGCTGGGAGGGCGAGCATGTTTAGCGCGACGCGGTACTGTACTTTCACTATCCTAATCGTGATATTTTCTTAAGTTATGAGGAAAAAACTCGCGACGCAGGGGTACGAACACTTTCTGTCGTAACTGTAACCGTTACTAGTGTCAAAGAATCAGCATATTAAATATAACCTTGAGATATCCAGTCAATGATTATTTCACAACCAGGTGAAAGAAATGTATTAAATTTAGAAAACATATTACTTGAATATATCCAAATACAAATATTTTCTTTTCTAGTAAAGGAAGGGTGAAAATCAGGAATATTTCAGTTGTTACAAGACTACTTTCTAGAAACTGAACTTCTTCATTGTACAATTTCTGGCAAAATACACTCTTTGACAAAGTAGTATAACATACTTTTCATATTAAATTGGATATTTTCTTTATTTAATTTATCAAATACTTTCTATAGCCCATCATAGGCAGCAATGAAATGTTTATTACATTACTTACTTTTTAAAATTCACAAATAAGTGGGTCACCTCCTGCTTCTTGACATCCAAGATGAGTGTCTCTCTGTTCTATAACTGCTCTTTTTTAAATGTTTCTTCCTGTCTGTCAGTCTTTTGATATCTGAAGTTTTAGCATTAGCATGGGAATCTCCAATTTCAATTTTATGACACTTGTTAATTGTATATCCTTAATCTCGATATCAGTTTGTTCTCATAATCACTAAATATGTTGTGGAAAGAAATTAATTTCTGTAAATCTTTCACAAACCCTGTTATACAAATCATATGAAGATTGATTTAGAATCAAGTTTACTGTATATCTCTATTTTTCCTTTCAAAACATTCATTAAGATCATATAGCAAATGTTCCAATACCTAATACTTTTCAACTGAATGTTTGTTTAAGCAGCAGGACTTCTTCCCACGATTATGGTTCATCAGATTATGCTACAACCATAACCAATAACCACAATGAGAAATGAACATGTCTGTTTGATAGTAACGAAATATATGTTTTCAATAAGGAAACTGGAATGATGCCTAGAAATTTCTCTACATATCATTAAAATTGTTTGAGAATTCTTTTTGTTAAAAAGTAATTTTCTCATAAAGTTTATTCTTAAAATGAACTTTTTTCCGAATGCTTGTCCTTCAAATTATATTGCACATTGAAGTTTCAAATGAATAATTAACTTCCTAATTTTACTTGACTGAAGCCATATACAACTTGCACAAAGTTACTCTGTTCTTCTAATTGTAAACACCATTTCATCTGTTCAGATTCATTTAAGAAGTATTTTTCAAAACCTTAGTCATTTTTAACTGTTATATTTGTCTACATATTTCAGGTTTTGAATGTTTTGTTCAAAGAAACCCAGGCCAAATAAAATTCACAGTGGAGCATGAAGGTAAGAAATTTTTGTAAGATTCACAAATATTTAGGATCCAACTTGTGTGGCAGTTATTACTGTAAATGTTTGAAATCATACATGGTCTACATTTTATAAATGGCTACCAGTTCACACACTCCCTTCTCCTTGGCATCACCATTATATATAAATACCAAATGCATTTGCTCTAAAACAATTTTTATTTTGTTCATGAGATACTTATGAGTTTTATGAATAGATAGTGATTTTTTTCATTCGTAGCTTTGTGTTCCATTTTCTTTTCAACTAAAACAAATGTTGCTTTTTCACATAATAATAATATAAGAAACTTAGCCTCGTAGTTATCTAAATAGTTTCTATGAAAGTTGTCAGCTTGTGCAATTAACTGTTCTATAATCTCTGTCTTAAGCCATAGAGTTACTCCTACTTTAGTTTATCTTGTATCAGAAATCATATTAAAAAATACATCATAAAATATCACATTAACTTTTGCACAAGCCTTTAACAGTGGAATAAAATAAGTTGAATTTGTCACGTGATTACCTTGACCTTTATATTTCCATAAGAGAAAATATATAGATAACATGATTTATGTATGCTTTTCCTAATTGTTTTCACCTATGTGTGTATATATTAATGTATATGCATAAAAAAACAAAAATTAATGATTTTATATTAGTTATTGTAACAGCACTTGACAAAAATTCCTACTAATGTCAGTAGAAAACATAACCTAATGTAAAAGAATAAGACAGTGGCATAAGATCTCTACAGGAAAACTATTAAGAGAATTTTACAGTATCAGTCAATGTGAAATTATTATGCTTACTTCTGCTAAGTTATTTCTATGTCCTTACACATTGGTAAATAGAACTGCAATACGTTTTTAATATTTTTTTATCCTTATTCACGCGCACCTACTGTTGCTAATTACTGATAGAATGAATAAGTTAACAGAACACTGAAATTTTGTATGTCTTAGCTGTAGAATTTCTTGTGAGGTATAATCCAAAAGATACCACTTCAATCTACAATTTGTGTTTTACATGTCTCTAGCTTAAATTGCTGGTATCTATACATTACTTTAAAATTTGCACTTTTTTTTCATCAACAATTTATGATAGATATGAAATAATAAACATCAGAACATAACCATCTTTTCTTTTCAATTCACATTAACTTGTTGATTTCAGGTATTTCCTGCAATGGTGGTCTCAAGCTGATGTCACCACTAAGCATGTTGATGACAATGCTTGCTTTTGTATTCTTAAGAAGTAATTAATCTGTATGTTCAATCATCATTTAGGATACGTGTTTCAAAAGTAGAATCATGAGCAAAAATAATACTTGCTTAAATTGTAGTATCAAAAGAAAAATATGTGCATAAAATGCATTATCATGACTAAAAATAATTTCATTTTAATAAATCAATTAAGTATATATTGAATCACACAAGTTGAACCCTCTGTACAAGTTTTTTTTATCGTACATTAAAGTTGTTAATTTTGTACTTGAGGTTGGTTAAAAATGACCTGCCCAGTTCTGTGTTTACTTTGTGTTTGGTGTGTGTAAAAAATGAATAAATAAATGAATCGCTGTTCATCTATAATTTCCTTTGTGTTAACATTCTTAATCAACTGCTTAACCATTCACAAAGCAACATGTTTATATCACTGGAAGTATAATAACATTACAGTACATTTTACTGTTCTGTAATAGACTAATTAGTTACTAATTTAAGACTCGTGCATATTGTCAGGTTTTTTTTCTGTTACAGGTTTATTAGTATTCTTGATTTGTACTTGTTTCGCCAGGTCATCTATTTCATTGTATTGTGGCTTTGAATCTAATACTATTTAAAAAGAGACACGAAGATTAAAGAACACCTTTTACTACTAAAGGTAATCCAAGTAAAACTATTAAAATAAAATTCATCATGTATATACAACAATGAAATACAGTCACTCATAATGTTACAAATCAGTATCAAGCACGACTGTACAGAATACAATAGCTGTTATGAAGTTAGCAAAATGTCCTTATTATATGTACCTTAAAACTTTGTTTTTATTTTCAATTATTATTGTGTACTAAAAGCTGGTCTTAAAAAATCAGAGAAGCCATTTTCTCCATTATGTATCATACAAAGGAATTACTCAGGTGTTTTGTTTATGATCTAAGCAAAAGCATGCATCAAATCCGGAAGATCACCATGGTAACAAGTCCTATGAAAATAAAGAAATTTATCAAAACATTATATTTCAGGCAGGAAGTTAATTTAAAATCAAGAATAAAACTGAGTGAAAAACAATACACATACTTAGTGATTACATTTTTAAAGTAACAATGATACATAAGAAGTAGTCACAAAATATATTGTAACATTGGTTAAGTTTATTTGCTACTATATTATTCTAAAACATAGCCTGTGAATTACATTAGGTACTCTGATTTTTTTACAAATAATTATTGTAGTAAGTGGTTGTATTGTATATTTACAATTTTACAGAAGACTAGTTTTGCATAAAAGATATACCAAAACATTTTATTAATTTGTTTCTTTGTTGAGTACAAAACCACATAATGCACTATCTGTGCTTTGCCCACTATAGGACAGATATCAAAAGCCAATTTTTAGTAATATCAGCTCTCAGAATCACTCCTGAGCCCCCAGGAGATATCAATTTAATTTGTAAGGTAATCATAGCTAACTACCTTTTTGTGTTTTTAAACTACAGCAAGGGAAAAACTTGTATCCTTTTCTTCTTCTTATGTATAAAGTTAAATATAATTATGAAATAGTTACCCGTAGATATGTACAAGAAATGCTATTAACTCAACAAAATATTCTAGTCGGAACTTAAGGTACATTTCTAATAATACATACAAGCTGAACAAGTTTACATGTATAAATTAGACTCAATCTCATTTGGAGGTGGAAGGCATAAGAAAAAGTTATTCAAGATGTATCAATATCATTTATGAAAAAGCATAAGGTATTTCTATGGATATATCAATGTTCACAGATTGTAGAATACAATATATAAAACAATTTATGAAATAAACCATCACTCACTTGGTTAAAAGTAGCTTCAAATCTTTTGGACCAGTGTAAGTGAAAAACAAAATTGCCTTCAGAATTTTTATTTGTTTAATTGATATTTCAATAACATTTTAGCCTAGGGCCAGTAAATGTTGAATAATCATCAAAAACACTTGAAATTCATTATGATACAAGCTGTTAAAAAAGGTGTACATTTAAATATTGGATTTCAATAAAGCTATCACTTTTAGATACTATTTGGCTTTTAGTCCGTTCTGCAAATTTTGAAAGCTATTGTATCCCTATGATTCTTTTTCCTATAACAGACATCATATTCTAAATGCAAAAATTTAAGAAACCACTATATAATAACAAATACGTACCTTCTAACTTCTGATATACTGATTTGTTTCAATGAGAAAGTCATCAACAGTACTGTCACAATCACTGTTCTCTGTATTTATTGTTATAATTTGCTTACAAATGAAAAGGCTTCAGTACATTATTTGACACACTATCCACCATCATAAAATTGTTAACAAAGTCTAAAAACACAAAATACCAGTTTTATTAGCTTAATGATGCTTACCTAGGGTATAAGCAGCAATAAGTTTTTGGTGCATATTAAGATGAAGATATAAAGGAAGGAATCCTTCTGGATCTCCTCTGGTTGGTAAAATCAAAGCTATTATACAAACAATGGCAGCTAATATTACAACTATGCTCGGTCCTGAGTTACTTCTTCCTATTAAAACCAGATATTAACAACATTAACTAAAAGCCCTATTTGTCTTCCATCTTGTTTCTTTTATAACTAATTAGGAAAGAAATCAAGTTTAATCAATATTTCTTTAAGTACTTACTTTTTATAACTTAATAGTTTGGAACCGGTATCACACATATTAGTAATTGCAAATCACCTTCACCTTGCATTACAAGTATTAGCATTCTTTGAAACCACATATGCCAATAATTACTTTTTCAATGCATTAATATGAAAAATAATTTTTTAGTCTTTGTACTTTGTTCTTCAAAAATGTTTCACACTTAAACCTTTAATTTACATCAAGTTGAATAATATAAAATGTTTAAAAATGTATAAACAGCAAAACAGAAAACTTATTTCTATGAATGAATAACAAAACTTCAATGTTGACTTAAATCATTGAAAATATATTAGATGTGCATCTGTAACGACAGAGAGTAATAATTACACGACATTTTATATCATTAATAATGCACCTGTGAAGAAACTGCAACCTCTAAGAAATTATGCTCTTTATTAAAAATGAGAAAAATTGGCACAAGAATATTTAATTCAAAATGTAAGTGTTCTTCATCTAGCTTATCAAAGCAAACAGAAGTTATACTGTGAACTTTCCTCATATCACACTGATTTTTAAAAATGTGATGACACAATAATGACTACTGCTGACAATTTACAATAAAGATATTTGAGTTTGTGTGTGTGTGTATAACAAACTTAAAATACAGTTTTGATGCCTTAAGTTTAAATTGTACATCTTTTCCTCTGAAAGTTTGATACATTCAAAGTGCCTCTGCAAAAGAAACAAGAAAACATCTGGTGAAAATATTACTTAAGCACAGTAGTGCTTAGTATGTAGGGATGGGCAGAGACCACATACTTATATCGGGAAATAATAAAAAGGAAAAACTATTATTAAGCAGTGGGTTTAGTTTAGAAACATAATACTTGCATGTTTCATAAATAACAATTTCAGCAAAACTAAATAAACAAAGAAAGAATAATTTAAGTGAATATTCAAGGAGATCAAATATTTTTGCAACTGACAAACTTGTGTATATGCCATTGATGTCTGAGTTTTAAAACACTAGTTTCATAATTATCAAAACAATAGCTATATGAATATAATGTAACTACTTTTCTTTAAATTTTCAGTGAAGCCAAGCATGGCAGCTGTGTCCATCATGTCATATTTTATGGTATGATGTTCCCCTTTTAATTGACATGACCTTAGCATGTGCTGGAGTCAGTTGTGTGCACATGCAGTGAGTTGGACAACGTAAATTCTGTAAATATCCCCTTAATGTCAGTCCAACAGTTTTGGCAACTTGTACCATCCTGAAAAATCTATTCCAACTTCACTGGCTCCCAGTATAATCCAAAAGTAGAGAAACTGATAAGAAATATACTTTACCACTTAATTATAAAAATAAAACAAATGCTCACTTATCAAACTGTTTCAATGAAAAAATAATTTACAAAAAAAAGAGGGAGAATAAGCAATGAAACAATTTGCAATAATTAAGTGTGATGTAAGATTGGCAATACCACAAAGTACAGAAACAGGGTAGGTATGAATACATAAAACCACAAAAAAATCCTTTTATAAGTTCCCAGTAAGTACTGAGCCAATCTTACAAACTTATGGTTATTAGCCACTGAAAGATGGTAAAGCATTATTGAATTTAAATGTTTTTATTCAAACCTGAATTCATGTAGTTGACAGGAATTCAATATTTATTTGTAAATAAAATATCAAAATACATACAAATATACAAAAATCACCACAGAAGTAATCAAATCTTTCTGCATGTTTTGGTATTGCCATCCCTACATCATACTTAATTTGTTTTTAAAAATTATTACATGTTAAATGTTAAACTGTTACAGAATGAAGAAATACAATCCACCTAATGTATCACTGTCACATACAGTCTATAATGTGGGACAGTATAATTATAAAGAATAAACATGAAAGTACACTGTACCTTGTGCTCCATTAATAGCATACTGTCTAGCTTGCATCAATGGCAAAGACTGTTTTGAGAGTTGTTCAAACTGTTCTGACTCTACAGTGGAAGAAGCACTGTTGTCAGGTTTGGACAGAAGCAATGTGGCTGGAATATCTTTCTTTCCCAGAACTTGATGTTGTCCATGTTCCTGTACCTGAATTCTGAACTTGTCAGTGATACCATAGTTGCTCTGAGTGATACCATTATGACGAATTACACTAGTCAACAGGAAATACATATAGCTTTAAAGTACTATTAATATAGTCTTATCTCACTCCTATTATTAAAAATATACCTTAAATAATGCTTCTGTATGCCTCACAAGTCAAATTTACAATAATGGATTATTATTTATCAATCTTAATGTAATTATCATAAAAATTGTCAAACATTTGGAGGATGATCAAACTTTATATTGTATCTCTAAGAATTTTAGTCTCTTGCATTCTACTGGCTAAATTTTTATCTATTTAAAAACTTTCCCTTATTAAACTACATATTGAATTACATTTCATACAATTAATTTCAATCACAGGTTAAAGTTGGTCAAAAACACAGAAAAATTAAAATAATGCATCATGAAGATTAAAAATGTACAATTCAGGTCTTTATATAAATTCCACTACAAAAAGGAACTGACTGTCTTATAGGTTACTTACTACAGAACTTCTATATATGTACAATCTTTAAAGGAAGCAACTCTATAACAACATGTTAAGGAAATTAAACTAATAAAAATAGACACATACTATCTATAAAGAATGGCTGAAAGCTTCAAACAATAACATTACAATTCAAAACACAATGTAATACAGTTCAACAGATGTAATTCACAAAGAGTAATAGTGCAACAGAAAGTAATTACTAACTAATAAATAAAAAACTATGGTTTATGGTATTTCCTTACTTCTACCTCAGTTTAGTGGAAAATAGCATTTTTTAATTAAATTTTAATTTGATAGCCACAAAGTACCACAAAACAACATAGTTAGTGACACTTCCACTATGACTACATCTCATATTTTTAAACAGCATAAAGACATTCCTTCACTGAACACAATGAGATTATCAATGTACTGAAGACAAATATGATATTACTTCCAAATAACAAATGCTTCCAAGACAAAATCAGACTATTTTAGTAACATGCTCATTCTAAGGAAGGTCTAAATTGTTTTTTCCTTTGTTGAAATATAACACAATAGAAATTCAAGTTTTTAAAGAAATCGTAAGGTCTCTTAAGTTATTAGAGCATCCAACACTTTAAACAACACAAACACAGCCTGTACCAAACACTTAATTCCTATATTCCTACCATGAAAAAAGTTAATGATATTTGTAAATCATTTGATATGAAAATAATTCCAAAAATTCAATGAAGCTTTTATTTTTATTAGGTGTTTGAGGAAAATAGCATAATGGTTATACACATATAACAAAACATATATTTAACAACATCTTAATTTAATTTAAACAACACAGTATGTTAAATAAACCTGTCATGCTAATTATTAAGAAGTAGGTCTTAATTTCCACAACTTCAAATCACAAACACAACATAAAAAGTAGACTATAACTACAACTAATTGTATAAGAATGTCAGTAACTCTCTTTTATCCAAATATAGTATACAACTTTTCAAATTACAAATACTTTTGACAAACAGCTGGTGTAGCTTCAAACTTCATAGAGCTGAATAAATAGTATGATAGACACTTTTATATGCAAAAACGGCTCTTCTGGGCCCAGAAAACACTTCAAATAGAAGAGTGAACAACGTTTCGACCTTCTTCGGTCATCGTCAGGTTCACGATAGACAATATATTTAGAAATAAAAATGATTAGATCAATTATTGTGCCACATCTTCCACGATATTAATAACGTTATATTGTTTATACCACTTTCTGCAACTGGCTTTAACAAAACTCTTTGATAGAACATACTGTGTCTTTTCTAAAACTTCTTGGATTTCAGACACAATCATCTATACAGTATAATTTCTTGCTGCTAATTTTTCATTATGGAGGTGTACACCATATTCCATTATGTTAAATATGCTTTATTTTAATTTAACATAAGCAATGTATAATCAACATACACATTAATAAATAAAACATTTATTTTTACAGAGACTAGCTTCAGTTAGTCCATCATGTTTAATATAGTTTCTCAACTTCAAAACCAACAAAGGTGATGTCTTTGTACAATAAAAATGCTGGGTTCATATATTTTCTTTTGTTTTTTTTAATATATAAATTACAATAAATCTCCACTTGGATTTCATATAGGAAGTGACATACAGGATGAATCTTAAAAAAACAATAGCAATGGTATATTAATAACCAATTTTGGTAAAAAATAAAATTTTAAATTCAAGGGAAATCTTCATCTATCAGCTAAATTTGGAGAGACACACTGTTCAGTTGTGTGGAATATTTCTACAGCTCGGGTACATAGCATATTATCTCTCAAAATCTATAAAGAGCCCTCACCTTACCCATCCTTATAAAAAAATCCACATTAAAACCAGACTATCTGCTAATGTCACCAATTCTGAATAGCTTGCAGTAAACTATCTCCAACTACCTGGCTACATAATATTAAATTGTATAAATATACTGTTTTTCTACATTGTCTTGTGTTTCTGAACTATAATTGTGTAATTGTATTCTTTAAAAAGGCACAAATTTATGAAAGGGACCCTGAACTTTCTATCCTCTTTAATTCAATAGTTGTATTCTTTAATGTTTTCAATGAAACAGGAAGCAGTTTTAAGGGGATTGGACCCCTCCCTTTTTCCTTTAATGTTGTAAAAAGGCCAAAGATTTAGAAGATGGGGTCCAGCTAGTGGAGATTAGACCTCCATGCCAGTTATTTTCATAAAATAATAACTGTATTATTCAATATTGTATAAGCAAGCACAGATCTAGAAATTTGAACAACTTGGTTTTTCTGAAATTAATAAAAACAGCCAGATGTCCTAACAGCAATGATAGAGTATCAAAACAAAATATCAAATGACAATGATTTTATTTAATAGGACTATTAATAACAAGAAAATTTTTGAAATGAACACAACTGAATTCTACAGCCAATAACTCACTATTTACAAGCCAATACACCAATACAAACATAAACTGAATTTCCAATGACAAGTCCTCATACTTTGCTTTCTTCCAGACATTGGCAATGTGTCTATACTTTAGTATTTGTTTTCATCAAAGTTAGTAGCATTAACACATCTACAGGTCTTAAAACAGTCTTGTTACATAATCAATTTTCCATTGTTTAGAAGTCTGAATTCTAATGAGAAAGATGATTTTCATATTACTGATGTCTAAAATAAGTTATAATGCAAGTAGTATTACTGTACAAGTTTTTAAAATATTTTTAAAACAGATATTCTGTTCATTAATGCTACAATTTTATTTCTAAATATGATAATAAACAATCAAAACTACTTAAAGTTTGATGAAATAATTTGAAATATTTGTTACTAACTTTTTATTTTCATATTAATCAAATTACTAGAAATAAAGATAGAATATTTGAATTTGTTCAATGATAACCTGACTGGGTTAATCATTTACAGAATGTACTAACATTATTTTAACTTTTCTTTTAAATGTAGGCTAACTTAGGACTACATGTTTAACACTTATTAATCCAAAACAATATACAATAATAATGGAAGTCTCTACCTTCATGTAAAGTAAACTGAAATTTGATTAGAGTATTGCATAACTAACTTTTAAAAATATAAATGTAAAATGTAAATTTTACTATAGATTGTGGAGAAATGAAATGTTGTTACTTCATAACACAATAATATTTCCTATATAGATTTATTAGTTTTACACATATTAATTCCCTAATGATCTTCAAACTTTATAAAACAGTTATTACTACAAAAAGTTTTACTTTACAAACTATATTGATGTTATAAGTTTATGTTATTTTACTTTATATTTAGGCTACTTGAAAAATATCAAAAATACTAGTTTTTCATTGTGGTTAAGCACTTTTTAGCTTAATAAATAAAAAAACAGTTTTGAGTATTCATTTCTCTTGGTTTGTTACAAGGTATTTGAGTAACTGTGTAGATATAAGTAAAACATGTTTTTCATTATACACTTTTAACATTTAATATATTAAGCAAAATTCAAGAGATTTTACAACTTGGCTACGATTTAAACTTAACACCTTAACTTAAAAGTGCTCAATAACATGTAAACAATACTAAATTTTGTATGATAACATCTATAAAATGATGACATTAAAGGTTCATTTTCTCTTCATCAAAGATAAAACTGAAAATATAATCTGTTGTGAAGAAACTTTTTATATACTTTGAATCATCATAACCTCTGCTGTAGGCTGTATCTTTGCCTATTTATGTCTCATAACAATAGCTTTGGTCAGTGCAACAAAGAAACACAGTATAGCCTCTTATAATGGTGGTGTGGATACATAATATTTAGAATTTTTTAAAGCATTTTACTTTTATTAATATAAAGAAAAGAAACCCACATAACACAAAATAATAAACTTGGCACAATTCCTCGGTGTTATTCAAATACCTAAATTAATTTAGGGCACTGAAAGGTGAATTTAAAAGAACTGAAAATTGTATAGCAGGTGACTGATGTGTGAATAAATCTCTTACTTTCTTAAAGATTAAACAGTATAGTTGCATTGTGCATATAACACTTTTTCAGGTAAAAAATTTAGAATTAAAAAAATAAGTAACTTGATTATAAATTATTGTGCCTGAAAACATAACTTCCTTTTGCTTTTCTCATTTCTTTCTGCTATTTTGTAAAATTGCTATGTAAACAGCGATAAAGAAAGATTAAATACAATTGGATTCAGCAAGAATTAGAACTATCATATACTAGAGGAACAAATATATAGGTTTAAAATTATTATTATAGTTCCTCTAAATGTTTTTTCTTCAAGTTTCTTTGATTTGTGAATTATGAAGTACTTATGTATTAAATTATCTATTTAAAAGCCACAGAAATTTCTTCAATGAGAAGACATTATATAATAACCTAAGATGAGGCAAATTTATGAAGTTCAAAAATAAGTTCAATGTGTCACAAAGAAAACTTTGTTAAAATTTTAACACAGTAACAAACACAAAATGTTTGAAAAAGGTTCTATCATCAGTCAAGTATAAGTAGTTTACATCGATGTAAATATATGTAAACAGTGAGAAACCAAAATGTCACACAACTGAAAAATGTTTAAGGCTCAGTAAAAGGGTTTTGTTTAAATATAGTAATTTTACCTTTTAATACACATATGGTTTTATTAAGTTTCAATGTTTGTAAATAGGATTTTTTCCTTTATGTTCAACAAATAAAATTATCCTCAAATCAGATAAGTTTATTTAACTTCACTGTTCAGTGAGCAAGACAAGCACATCCAGGACAACATCTTTCCTCCATGACTCTTACTACGAAACAAACTAACTTTTGATGTTGCATTCCTATTCATAAATACAGATTTGCAAAAATTTGGTATAGTGTTGCAAACATTCTGCATTACTCTGATAAAGCACAAGATACATATTTTGTGAAAAATTATAAATATAAGACTTGAATGCATTAATCAAATGAAGTCTACCACCAAAATTTCTCTTAATTTTTTAAATATTCAAGTTTTTTCTACAATATTTCAATTCTGGTTTGATTAACATGAATTGAGTCATTTTGCGTTCAGATAAAATTGTCTTTAATATGTCTTTTGTATTTTCCAATCATTTTTTTGAAAATTTGTTATCTCTGGTATTTGACTAAAACTTTGTTTGATAATTGTTTTATTGAAATAGAATCATTTTATTCTAATGAGATGCTAATTTTATGCAATAAAGTGCCAAGTTTTTAACAACAATGTGTAATTTCTCACCTTGAAAAATACAAGCTACAATTACCAAATTACCTAACTAATTAGATTCTCACTTGAAAACAAACACTCTTTCGAAGTAATTTTCCTGACATAATTAACTTCTCACTTTGGAACAATGAAACCTAAAACTGCAAAAAAACAAACTTTCAAAATGTCTCAAAAAAAGTAATAAGAAATAAAAGAAAAGGTAGACAACATAAAAAATAATTAGGTGCAACATTGTCTGGTGAGACACTGTCCGTATCCCATGGCAAGCAGCTGCAAGATATTTTAATGGTTCAAATATTTATTCAACATTATGTTTATCCTATTTAAACATATATTGATTAACTGGATACTTAATAGTTTGTAATCATAATAATTATAGTTTTTATCAATATTTTCATTATTCGATTTCCAAAAGATAAGCGATTAATTATTCCATACCTTGAAGACAAACACAACAGCAATCACCTCGTGATAATTTTTTGGCATTAACAATTTATCCACCAAATATATCTATCATAAGAAAACAAAGAAAATCCAAAAACTACATTAAAAATAATGTTAATAACATGCTCGCATTTTTTGTTGTTAGACTTTTTTGTCCTCGCGAGAAGGGCTTAAAAGTTCATGCAGTGATCAATTAATGACCCTGTTGATTAATCAGTTAAACACCACAAATCACCCACCTCTACCTATAAAGTGGTACAATTAATATTTTGTAAAATCACTTAATCTTTTACCACTAGCTAAATCACGAAAGCATTCTAGCAGCTAATCTTAAAATATGCTTCATCCAAAAAGGGGTTTACTCTTAATGGAACTTTTAATGGAAATAATTTTGAAGTTTAAATAGGGTTTGGATTATTACAAGTGCCAAGACAAAAACTGAGCTACAGTATTAGTGATGGCATTGAGCTCACACAGATTAATCATCACTATACAAACATCAAAGATGAATAGAATTTGAAAAAAAAACCATTTACAATGCATAATGTAAAGCTAATTTCCTTTTTATGTTTATATTCCTGTGTGCGACTTCACAGAATAAGTATAATTTGATTGATACTCACATATCTATACAACAATGTGGTCTTATGGTTCCTTCTGGATCCACCACAACAAATTTTTTAGGTGCAGTACATAAAACTGAAAGCAAGAAAGTGTACCGTCATCAAACACAAAATTAACTTCATTTGGAACTGATGGGTATCTCTCAAAAAAAATCATTATTTTTAACACAAAATAACAGAACCAAAACTTGTTTTACAAAATTTATTTTTAAGCAAAAACAAAAACACACACTATATGTAATTAAAACAATTTCCTTTTTCTGACTTTTAAATTAATTCAAGTTTCAATCTTTAAATCATGAAGAAAAATCCTGTAACATAATTTTAAAATATTCAAAGTCTGAATTAAAAGGGTGTTTGTCTACAAGTACGATACTCTGTTAAATTGGAAATATCATAAAATGATCCCATCATAAGAAAACTTCCACCATATATTACCCCAGTTTCTCTGATGTCACACTTCTAAAAAATTGATCGACAGGATGAAAAGGCCACCAAGAAACCCCAAAGTAACACCTTTAGATTTCTCCTTAAGCAAGCATTTTAACCACTGAAACTGGCTACAAACCATGAAATGTCTGAAGAATTACAACTAAGAACTGAGTGTACTAAAATGACATCTGTAATGTTAAAAAAAGTGTCCAATGCTCGTTTCAAAAATATCAGATGTATCAGATGCAAGAAAGACAAAAACTGAGAATTAATTATAATTAGAGCCTGATAATTAGTAACATTAATAAATTAACCAACAGCCCAATTAACTGATTAAATCTGATTAATCAATCAGTGATGCTCTTCAAATTATGTTACCTACAAACAATAAAATAGAATTTGGTGGTAGGCACTGTGAGCCAGTTGCCTTCATTCTGGACAGTATTTCAAAAACACTACCAACAAAAATATTGATTGGTTAGCAGTTCCAAAATAAAAGTAAAAACAATCAACTAATTGCCTTCCCTTCGGTTAGCAGTTCAATTAAAGAAAAATAATGGCAATTGGTGTTGGAAGCCAGTTGCTTTCTTTCTAATCAGCAATTTACATGAAAAATGTTATATGTTTGTTTTTTTGTTCTTTGGACTAATTATACATATTGAACTGACCTATGGACAAAATCTTGAGTGTTTTCCAGGTATGCTTTATATTTGAATATCACAATAATATGCACAATGTACATTTAACTTCTGCAGATGTTTTTATTTTGTTATTTATCTATTTAGCTGTTTGTTTTAAATAATTTACTTCATATTTGAGTCATTCATCTTTTCATATTTATGTTTTAGGCTTAGACATAATTTTTACTCCAAATTCTTACATTGGTAATGTTCAGAGAATGTTACAGTTTAAGTGACTTCATTATGATAAAGTAAATATATTTTTCTTTTCTTTAATACATGAACTTTAATTAGTGATTTTTTAAAAATAAATTTTAAGAATAATCTCTTATTTCCAGGTTTTCAATACCTACAGATATTGACTCACAATACTAAGATCACAATCTTTACATTTTCATCATAGATTTCATAATGATACATGTAAATGTAGGCATGAGCAGAACCTTTTCATTTCTTATAAAGGTTATAACATTTTTATGCTACAGCACATCTCTGTTAAATTATCTTCCTTACCTCATGGACTTTTCAATAACAATAAAGAAAACAATTTTCATATAAAAAAATGTTATTACCATATTTTACACCTTGTAAAACACACTTTTTTCTTTAAAAATACCTCGGAAAATCCCCACGCATTTTCCAAGACAAAAGTAATGGGTTAAGGCAAGAGGTCAGCTTAGGGTCTACTCAACATGGACTCTCACACTAGTCATAATCTCATTACTTACCAAATAAAAGTATTTTCAATAGCATAAAACATTCAATTTAACTAATACTGTCAATATACTGTGAAGAATATAATGTATTTGACTGTATTTACTCAGTAGGTTAGTTACTCAAGGTGTTAGTTGCTAAGCCAAATTATTTTTTCTTAAAATTATCTTTTGAAAATTAGGGTGTGTCTTACACGATGTAGCATTTTACAAGGTGTAAAATATGGTAGTTTGGCCAAATAAGCAATATTTTTCAGACTTTTATGTTTTTCTCCGTTATTGGAAGAACCAAATCCATATTTGTGAAAAACAATAATTTAAATCCAGTTGTTAAATACATGTATAACTTCTAATCAGATTACTCTGTTGTAATGTAGAAATATGTATTGTCACCAAGTTATATCTAATCTAGAAAAAAAATATATTTATGTGGTACATCATCAGTAATTTGTAAAAAATATGCATAATGAAATATAAAGAAATGTATAAAAGGTTCTCCAATATTTTATATATATATAAATGCTTACTGAAAGTTCACATAGTGAAGAAATTTCTCAAATTTTCTGATTAATCAAGAAAATTTAAAGGAAATGAAAAATAAGACACACACCTCTAAACTTTAAAGGAAAATCATAAGGATTGTAGAGCGTGAGAATTTGCTTATGAGAAGACTGATCATCAGCATAAAAAGTCATAGATGATGGAAAGCTGAAAACAGGTAGCTTTCCATCGATAAGGCTGGGGGACTGCATCAAGCTGAGAAGAACACCAATATGAAGTCATGAGCTGCCGATTTTCGTTCAGGGATCTGAAAAAAAAATTTCACATTATAATTATTCCAATATACAAACAGACACTGATATATATGTAATACATATACACATATTTTCTAATGTATAGAATAAATCAGCAAACACTTTCACTGATGAAAAAAAAAGCATTGGAAAGATGGCAGAAACCACTAAACACGTTGAAATAAATGTTGTCACCTTTACTGAACTGGGTTTTTTTTTTGCAAAATGAATGGTTTATGGTTTGTTCCTTAACTGGAAGCATTAAACTGTTCTATAACCATTAATGATGGGAAAATTGTATAAAGGACAGCATTAGATAATGTTCCCCTACTTTTCTTCTGTTATGAATTCTCTAATGACATCAGTATATGATAATTGCATACCCTGCAAGATTGATCCATTTAATGAAGTATATGGATTTAAAATTCAAAACCAAAAGTCCAAAAAAAAGAAAAAAGAAGAGGAAATATACCCAGTTTCATGGACTTGTTATCCCCTTCTGATGTAAATTCCTAGATTACACTTGCATACCATTTTTTATGTGAGTGGTGGGCCTGGAAGGGTTATGCAAGCTTCTCTTTTTTTTTGCTTCAACTTTGTGTCAAGGGTGCGCAGTCAAGATAAAGTAATCATGAAGTCTTCAAAAACAAAAATCAATCATGAATATGATTAAAACAAGTACAAAATAAAATTCCATTCAGTGGTCGAAGTAGAATAATGAGAAACATTCATGAAGTTCCTTGATAAAATAATGGTTTTTTTATTATTAATGAGCCATCTAGAGTAATGTTGATTTAGGACAATGTAACAACAAGTTTGTAATTTTTATTTATCAAATAACTTGTTTCTTGAAGTGTGGATAACTATAACTTACTGGAAACAACTATAACCAACTTGAATAACCATGTGCTAGATGTCTCAGTCTACAAGTCTCATTTCAAACACTGATATCACATCTTAACTTTCTTTTCATGATATGTATTTTAAAACTAAATTCTTGACATAAAATTTGAGACAAAAAGAGATCTCTCAGCTCATCTTGACTGTCCTATCTTTCAACAAATACCCACCCACCTATATCTAACCCTGACACCATGAATACACATCAAGTCTTCTCTCAAACTCTCCCAAACTTCTTGCACATACCACATTTAAAGGCAATATTTCTCAAAGCCTGATGCACAATTTTTCATAATAAACATAAAATTAGTTAATCGGACATCACAGCTCTAACTCAATAAAAAAATTGAAAAAAAGACATTAGGAAACAAAATAATTTTCCTCACAAAGAAATAAATGATCTTGACACAACAAATGTTCAAATACAGAAAACAGAGAAGCAAAAAGTTACGTAATTAAAATATAAAATGCAGAAAAATAATTTTATTATCTGTGCATAGGTTATTGGAACTACTGATAACTGGAGACTGTTAAGAAAAGCCTTAACCCTTAAACAGTATGATTATAATGAATTTTTAAAAAGCATAGTACAAATACTAATTTAGCCCATTATGGTCAACGGTAATACACGTGCACAAAAACATAACAAAATGAGAAGAAAAACAGAGAGATGAGCAACTAAACCCACCACTATCACATCTTGCCAGCAAAAGACAAGCTACAAAATATAATATCTAAATTAATACACTTCTTGACATCACGAAAGTTTAAAAGCATTCATCCTGTCATCACACCACATTACCAAACAAGCCATTCTAAGGCTTTAACTTTGAAAAAAATATTCAAAAACAAGTTATCACCTTATCCTCAAAACTTAAAACATTTTACTCCAAACATTTCAGTTTATTTGAGAATTTTTAAAAAACAAACCACTAAAAAAATGGCAAATCCCTAACAATTCTGAATAAATGAATTATGCTACTCCTGTGCTGTACATAAAACAAATGCAAAACTTAACACTTCTATTCATAGATTAAAATATTTCTTGTTTCACATTAAACATTCCTATATTTTCATGGAATTTTAAAGTTCAAAATTAAATGTTCAAAGTATTTGATGTTTTTTTATTAAAAATCACAATCAAGTCTAAAAAATTATCACTTTCTTCAATACCAACACACTTCTCACACAAACAGTGCTTGACAAATTTTTATAATCCCATGGGATTAACTACAATATTCAATCTCATTTTCCATTTTCTAAGACTTTCAAGGATCTTTAAAAAGATGCAAAAATTTCCAAAGAAAACTAGCTCTTCCATCCGAGTTTTTATCAGAGAATTAATACAATACTAATTTGTAAATATTTCACAGTTATCTTGAGATGTACTATAAATAATAAAATGGTAAATGCCATATAAACAGGCATATTATCCAATTTTAAAAAATTCATTCAACACAACTCTGCTTTTTTTACTACCATAATAATTCATTTTTATCCATTTTACATCATGACATGGACTATACAACTATCTTCCCAAAAGATGGAAGACATTTAAAATAATTCCAAGAAACTGGTAAGACAAGAGAGCCTTTTTTAAAACAAAATAATGCTTGGAACTGCTAATTGAATGTCACCTTTCAAGAGCCTTTCTAAATGACTTCTAAAAAATATATTAAAACACCTTATTGCCAGCAGGTATCAAACTAATACTTGTCAGTCTTTACTTTCTTAGATCCATATTTTTCATTTTTCAAAATAAGAATGAAATCTGCATAAAATAATTCCATAATTAAAGAAACGTAAAAATAATACCTAAAATTCTAAGTCACTTTTTAGTTTGTTATTCTAAAGCTTTATAATATTTGAAAACAGTTTCTTCTTGGCCAAAATTAAAACTTAAACTTTACCCACATTTCAACTGTTAGATGCAAATAAGATTCTCTTATCTTCTTCATAAATAAAAATTACTAAACATTTTCCTCAGCAATTCAATCATGTCAGTTTACTTACAAGATCAAAACTTTTTTGAATATCCTAACTGATATTATTCACTTTTAAGTTTTATTTTGCGGTTAAATAAGGATAACAACTATTTGAACCTAATACCTGTACCTTCCATTTAAAGATTGATAGTTATTACAATTTACGACTTTAGTTTTCGAATGATTTATATCTAGTTTGTATATGAATATATAGTCTTATTTTTAGTCCATAAACAATTAAATTTAAAATCACGTGCATTTTATTTTTGTTACATGTCTGTGTAACTTAAGAAAGAATTTCAACATCTTTATTAACTTGGCCTTCAACTGTAAGTTACTAACGTCAGTTTGTACAAGCATTGGTTTATGTACAGCTTTACTTCACTACTATAACTTAAAACAATTGTATATTATATATTAATGAGCACGTACCTATTGTTAAGACCATTTAACTTTAAACTAGCCATAACCTTGATCCAAAATTGTTACGAAATAGGCGAAAACTTTGTGGAAAAATCAATTTAAACTACTATAGTTAAATAATCAGTAAATGTTAAATTATGCTTATAATCGTTTAATATATTCATAATATCATATAAAATTTTAAAATTAAAATTGTAATCATTAAAATAATACCTCAATAATTTTAGTCAAAAGACTGGATAATTGCTCAAACTTAAACAAACACTAGTTTTCCAGTGCTGTCGTACTAATTGTATTGTTTACCAATACCAAAAGTTGGATGGCAACGATGGCGTTGGCGTAGAATACGTCATTTGGGGTGGTATTTGTTGAAAGATGGCGTTACACTACTTTCAAAATTAAATCATTTAAGAAACAAATATGGTGAAAAATTACTAAATCCATAATTTCAAATATTGCTATCTTTTCAAATCAAATATTATTAAAAACAAAATTAAATAGTCACTTCCCTTAGGTCAACAAATAACAAGGACAATATCGCATGGAAGTACACATTTGACAGTGCCGTTATTTGAAAAGAGTAGTTTATAGAAGTCATTATTTTCCCACAATAGGCCTTAAGTCCACCTGAAAGGGTCACTTGTTTCTAACCATTCGCACCACTATACATATTTCATAATTCCTCTTGTGATTCATGGAATGCGCACGTTTTACTGACATCACAACACAGTATGACGGATGAGGCGTTCAATCAAGAAATAAAATTATATGTTAATCAGTAATGTCGAGAAAACCCACTTGTGGAGAAATATATATGTAAAAACTGCTCGTTTGGGTTGAGAAAAAAAAATTTACGTAGAGGAGTGATTGGTTGGTTGTTGTGGAATTAAGCACAACGCTACACAATGGGCTATCTGTGCTCTGCCCACCACGGGTATCGAAACCCGGATTTTAGCATGTAAGTCCGCAGACATACCGCTGAGCCACTGGGGGGCCGTAGAGGAGTGAACAAAATGCATATTTTTTCTTAATGTTCATTGGCTTTAAAATTTTGGCTAGCAGTGTATTAATGGAAAATTATATGAACAAGATTGGAAGCTTAAAGAAGATCAAAATAATTTTATAGAACATTAAAATGAGATCAATGGGTAGGTGATGGAAATTTGAGAATTACAAAATAAGTAATATGCAAATAATAATTAAGAAGAAACTAAATCTTATTGGTTTGTTTATTCCTTGTTAGGCGCAAAGCTACATAATGGTTACCTACAATTTGCCCACACAGAATATCTTAACCCGATTTTTAATATTATAAGTCTACAGACGTACCACTGTACCAACCGTGATTGAAAACGTATATTTGGATTATAACAACAAAATATTAATATTATAGACAAATTTTAATGACAAAACTAAAGAAGTACAAAAACGCTGTGATAATAAAATCGAAAAAGTACAAAAATAAATAAATGTGATAGAAAATAAAATCAGCGACAAAATGAAACCTCTGAAAAATGAACTGGTAAATGCGAAGATGAAAACAGCCACACCTCCACAGGCATGTATCTTAAAAGTCTATCTTAAAACACTGTTTAGCACGAAATATGAAATAAGATGACATACTTGATCTAACTCAAGAAATTAACAGACGATGATGGAAAGTTATCATGCTCAGTTCAAAATCATTTCCAGAATGAATGAGTGAAACTGTGGATAAAAACTGTTTATCTTTCTACTCCTTTAAAAGATCCAACTTTCAAAATATTAAACAACCTTCCAGCTGGGAGCCATAACCATTATGAAGCACTGTAGCTGCCTTGTCCAACAGTTTTGAAGTGAGACACCCGAAAAAGTACCTAGAGCAAAGTTCTGGAACAGGAGGGCCCAGCATGGCCAGATGGTTAGAACACTCTGCTTGTAATCTGAAGATCGTGAGTTCGAATCACTATTACGCCGAACATGCTCGTCTTTTCAGCCGTGAGGAATTATAATGTGACGGTCAATTCAATTTTTGATTGATAAAAAGAGTAGCCCAAGAATTAAAGGTGGGTGATAATGATTATTAGCTTTTTCTTTAGTTTTACACTGCTTATTTAAGGACAACTAGACCAAATGGCCTTCGTGTATATTTGCGTAAAATTTTAAAAGGAAACAAACAAAGAGAAGAAAACACAGAAAAAAGACCTTAATCAAACTATCGAGAAGTTCGAAAAGTATTGACAAATTTTTTCACCCAAGCGCTTTATGTTGAATGATAATTTTGACAAGTGACCAACTCATGGATATAATTACAGACGAGGATATAAGAATAAGGTAGAACCAAAGTAAATATACAGCTGGCGAATGCCACTGATTACACATTTTAAGATATCTTTTCAAAATGGTTTTATAGCTTAGGTCAAACAAATATCTTATTTTACTGATACCAACAATGTAGTTCTGAAATGTCATATAGCCAAATACATCTCACTTGCAAAACGGGTGGAGAATTTCAAAACTAGAAGGCATGAAGAAACAAAGAATAACAAAGTCTAGTACTAGTTCATCGGCATCACCTATAGTACTTGTAACGGAGGATGGGTCCATAAATTTCTGATGAAGTACCTGAATAAAATATTTTCACTATTGGATTTGAAAAACGCATACTGACAAGTACAAGGAAGCCACACTGCAGAAAATAGAGTATATTAGTTTGTTGTGTTGCAATTTGGAAGATGTGATAATGCACCATCTATAATTAAATGGCGAATGAAAGTACATTCTTATGAGCAAATCTGTAATATCATACACATTTACCTCGTTAGAATACTTACACAGTGGAAGGAATATGATAATGCTTACGATAAAACAAAACATTATACAATGGTTGAGGAATACAGAAAAGTCTTAGTTGTTCCATTAACAGGTAATTTATTAGAACACGTAGTCAACAGAGAGGGAGAGTCTACAAATTCATTTGAAGTTGAATTTGTCCACAAATGGCTAACATAAATGACTGAATAAGGTAAGAGGGTTTCTTGGACTGTATGTAAATATAATTTTTATATTATAAAATATTCTCTGAATTACTATAACCTATACAAAAAGAGTTTTAAAAATAAATGTGTTATGTTGAACTTCTGATTGTGAATAAGCATTTAACTCACAACTCTGTATTAATATAGTCAGCTCTTGAAGATTCGCTGATATTAGATATAGATGCCAGTAATTTTGCAAGTGGAGCAGTGTTATCACAAAAGAGTCCACCGGTAGTACAGCGGTAAGTCCGCGGATTTAAAACGCTAAAATCAGGGATTCGATTACCCTCGGTGGGCTCAACAGATAGCCCAATGTGGCTTTGTTATAAAAAAACACAAACAAACATAAAAGGGAAAAGAACGTGACTGCCTCTCTTATAGTAGAGGTATTGTACAATTCGAAATGAGCATCTAAGTGTCGTTAGAACCCTAAATCATGTTTATCATTACTTATACGGACAAAAGCTTACACTCTTGATAGGTCATGCAGCATTAAAGTGGCGGGTGGATTTTTACAGTCCAAAAGGTCAGATAACAAAATGACTCCAGAAGCATCAGGAGCACAATTTTAACATTCAGGATCGAATCACAAAAATGATAATGCATTATTCTGAAAATAGTGTGTTAATGACAAATTATAATAATGTGTAGCCCAAGAAATTATACATGCAAATGATGATGAAGAATTAATAAAGGTCCAGCACTCAGCTCAAAGATATTCAGACAGAGGTTGAGAGTTTGAAATCAGTTATTTAGGTTGATCAAGAATCGTGCAGAAAACCTCATAGCAAGTAGTTACTACATAATCCAAAGACAAATATGTATAGGGCGCAATGGGATTTATTATACCCAAAAAATGACTTGCCAGAAATTGAAAAATACCAATGAAAAATAAATAGTGATTACATTTTATATTTTCATAGTCTCTACATTCTGAAAACTCTAACATTTTCCTAACCTTCCAACAATTGTACAATTAGTCATTAAGAAGGCATTAAGTTATAGAACATTTTTATTTATTTGGGTGTCCTTTATGCTATGAGCAAAAATGTTCCTAAAAGAAACATTATGGATAGCGACGACTGTATTGTATTGGAGCCCCACCTCAGAGAATTGCTATCGATATATTTGGTCCTCTGCCACAGAGTAACAGCAAGAATAAATTTATAATGGTTGTAAATAACTATTTTATCAAATGACCAGAAGCATATGCTTTTCCTAACCATGAAGCAGAAAATCTAGCAAGAGAACTCATCAATGAATTCATTTCATTATTAGAGGAACCTATGAAACTTCCCTAAGAACAAGAAAAAGAAATATAAATTAGTCTTTTTTGCTAAAACCTACCAGATACTTGGAATATAAAATATCAAAACGACAACCCTTTATCCAACTTCTGGCAGTATAGTGGAGAGATACATCCATATGTTTTTAAACCAATTAAACGTTTATAACTTATGTATATAGACATCAAAAATACGAGATTAGAACCTTTCACTGTCACTTGTCAGTTACCAACAACACAACATCATCTTTGATCTTTGGGACTGTATGTAAAGAGCCACTGAACCTTCTATTTTCACATTGAGAGGATTGTCACCCAGCAGAAGTTTACACAGAATATGCATGGAGAATAAGAAACACTATTGACTTTATATACAGTTGTACCCATAAAAACTTAATTAAGCTAATACTAAAATGAAAACTCAGTATGATGCTAATGCTTATAAGAGTGATTTCAACTAAACTGGCATGTTATGACTGTACAGTCGCTTTTAGTTATTAAGAGAAGTCTACACAGTAGTTGTTCTGTTGCATTTCCAAGGTAAATAGGAGCATATACGATGAACAGACAGTTGACTTCCGTTTTGTTGGACGATAAATTATCATAACATATAGTAAGTGTTTTTTCCAGTCCGTTTAGTTGAAATAAAAACTCCACAAACATCTCCTTGGTAGTCTTTTCTATAGATTCTTCCAAATCGTCAGACAAGGGAGATGCAATTAAGTTCTTGTCTTTATTACACTCAACACTTTATACAGATCAGAAAATAACTGGTTGTTAATTTTAACCACTTAGTATGTGGATATTTCTTCAGGCATCTTGAAATGTGTGTTCGTTATTCAGCCAGCACCTCAACAACAGACTGTGGAAACATAACAACTAAGCTTCAGCCCATTCAGTGAATTAATTGATAATGACCAGAACACCAATTAAGATATCTTATAGAGGATCAACTATACTATTCTCTGCAATTGATGGCTAACAAACACCCGCCATAAATTATTCCTTTCCGCAGTACATGCAGTACAGTGTTTGCACCATTGCACAACATCTCAGCATGAATGTTGCCAGAAAAAAAATGTATATTAGCATTTTGTAAAGTATGAAGTATTTCTTGCCTGAGATATCACTATTTGCAGCACGAATTTAAAACCACATCTCGATGATATATAACAATGGTAGAGTTTACCTTCCCATACCACAGTTTATTGTATAAGTACTAGATTTTAAGCGTGTCTTGCTAAGTTCCTTGATCTATGATGGCATACTCACCTTGCTTCAAAGTGATTATTACTCAAGATAGATCTAGGTGTTTATTTTAGTTTCTCTTCCTGGATCTGTTGACAGTGAACACATCTTGTTGTGTATGGTTTGGGGTGACTTCTACTGTAATGGCATTCATTTGCATATGATGTCCAGGATCAAAACATTCAATGAATGGACTGGCTTTTATCATTTAACGAGACATTCTATCAGCACTTCTACGATGTGAACCTAGTCTATGATTTACAATAAAGTCGTACTCTTGCAATGTCAAGATCCAACATAGTCATCTTTTCTAAAATCTTAAAGTTCATAAACCATTTCTTTGGTGCATGTTCCACACAAATGAAGTTTCTGCTATACAAATAGTCTCAGCTACGTCACAAATATTTCTTTGCCTTGAGGTAGCAGCATTCAAAGTCTTCACTGTATGAGTTGCATATGTAATAACAGGTTCTAAAACAGTATGCGCCCTTAACAAAACCGCAACAATTCCACTATTGCTAATATCTGAATCCTAGAAGAGGAAAAAAATTACCTTAAGTATAGTAACAAGAAAGCTTTTGTTAGAACCAAATTTAGTGACTGAAATACAGTGTCACAGTCTTCAGTCCACTTAATATGGAATTGACTTCAGTTAAAACAGAAAAAGAGTCAACGGTCTTGAAGAAAATGGCCATTAAGTAGTGGTGGTATGGCAAGAAAACTGTGAGCTTCTTGTTTCGTTATTGGTCGAGGCCAGTCTCTAGATTTCACAGTCTTTGTAGGGTTCACTGAGATTGTCACTTCCACAAACGACTAAGGAATTCCATCTGCATATGCATGAGCATGCACTTCACTAGCTTCAATCTTAGAGCTTTCTTTCTTATTTGCTGATGAATCATACTTAGGTTCTCAGCTGTAGGCTAGATCAAGTATCAACATATCGTCAGCATAAATGAGACATCTCTCCCATTGCATCCCTCTATATGTAAACTTCATCATCTGCTCCAAAGAAGCAAATGCATTATACATGACATCATGACACAAAGTTGTACAGTTCATTGCTAATAATATAAGGTCTGGTTTTGTCATCTATCTTGACTTTCCAGTATGGAGACACCAAGTCTAAAGCGTTGAATTAAGAGGCAACGTCCAGTAGATCTAAACTATCTAGATTGTCTATATGTGATAACAGATATGCCTCAATGCTGATAACTGCCTTCTCCCATTTAAATTAAAAATAAAATTTTGAAATGCATACATCATTTCACAGCTCATAATTACCACTGCTGCTAACCAAGCACTTTCTGATTATTGTTTTGTTCTCTTCTTTTAATATTCATTGTATCTAGACAATGCTTATATTCTTAGTTATTAAGATGAGCCTGCACAGTGATTGTTTCATTGGACTCGTGTAACTACCTATGTCTATGTGGTTGTGAGTTACTGCTGTCTGGCCTGAATTGTCATCTGACTTTACAAACATATCAGCAAACTCAAACAGCAATTCACTAGCTTACTGTCACTATGTTGATTCCCAAACGCTTGCATATTCATCATCCACTGACCTGGGATATTATGAACACGAATTATTTGCTCTTAGATGCGAAGTAACATCAACAAACCCAGTTACTAATTGTGTGATTGATTCTAGTTACTTCACTTCTCTTACTTTGCCTATAATCATTCCAACATAAATTGAAATATCTGAGTGTTACTAATTGCAGATTAACACAAGGACAGTACCACCATTAAGATGCATAAATCTTAAATTAGGTAAAATATGGCCTTTTGGACAACAAGCAGCATATTTTATGCATTGTTTCCAGCTCTTCTGCAGGTAGTGCTAACACACACACATACTCTAGACTTAGTTTACAGTACACAATAGGATACTACTTGTATCTTTGGAGGTACTATTATATGCTTACCCTCTCAATATGCATTCGTGTTATCTATTATTCTGGAGTCCAGCATATAGAAACATTGTTGACCTTATACACAGTTAAAAACTTCTCAACACTTTCTACAGAATCCCCATTCTACAGATCTCACAAGTTGAGCCAAAACTGAAACAATTATGTTAATCCTGTGAAAGGAGTTACCTAGATGTAGTTGCAGATGTGCCTTTTCATTCAAATTTAGTTAATCAACATTTGCCAGAATGAAGTCAGTATCAAATGTAAAAACGTAGTAAGTTACTTGGAGAGTCTAATACACTGCTAGGTCAACCATACTTGTAACATCTCCAGTGTAAACCAAAAACTCGACTTCATTTATGCGTACTTTAAAATTACCCAAGCACCATCTTTTTTTAAATAAGCCTGGTTAATCAGCACACCTTTTGACACAAAGTGACCACAAAATCTCCTATGTCAGTGACTATACCTCATTTAGACTTGATTACCTTTTTGAAGTGGGGATGGTACCAGTTATCCCATAAAGAACTTGCAATTATTGAGAATTTAGGCACAATAGATGGTTTCCAGTCTTGATATGACGCATAATATTGGCAGTTTATTCTATATTGCTCAATCAGCCTACTACTCCAGCAGATGTTTACTTCTTTCTTCCAAAGTGATGTCTTAAAAAAGCAATGACAACACTTGCTATGATACAACCATCATGAAAGATTTTGAGAAGCCTTACTCATCTACTACTGCCCAATTTCATTGTTTCATGGTGACAGAAGGTGTATGCATCTGGACAGCTTTCAGCGAAACACAAGTTTTTATGCTGTATGCATGCCAAGAGGGCAACATGCCAACTTTCTCAAAGCTACAGCTTTAAAGGTAGTCATCACAGATACTACTTTCATTAAAGTAAAGACGTCAGCACCCAGTGGTGCCATATTGCTTTGCTTGACAATACATCCTATTGATATACTGATGTTATAGTAGAATATTATAAACAATATACATGATATGAATGATTTGCATAACCAGCAAAGATCTCTGAAAGACTTCTTTTACAAGTCTTGAACTTGGCTAATAGCTCATTCAACATTGGGTTTAAATGTTGAAGCAACTCAGACATTGCTGTATTCCTATAACTGAGCTGCTTCTTTTAAATGTGCTCATTAAACTTAAGCATGTTCTCTTCAGGCTCAAGGTCAGGTATTTGTGATGGCGTTCATTTGCTCCAAGCAATTACTTGCTTGAAAACCAGAAGATAATGGTTTTGATATGTCTTGGCTGTATCCTTGAATATTGGAGAATAAATATGATTCACCTTCTTGTGGAAGAATAAACAACAAATTTATATCAGGATCTCAGTTTACATCAATTTGAGAGACTCATGTTGTCAGAAGAGGTTAGAGTTGGTACCTCAAGACTCTTATACTGAAACTCATCTTCCAGCTATGCATCACACTTGGAATCTATTTGACTAACTATAGTTCCAATGGTACATCTTCCATCCAAGGAGGTTCTACACTGAACTACAGGCCACCACACCGTGATATCTTAGATGTTTGAATAATTATTTTCATGCATGGATGATAAAATTATATCATGTTTCTTTACTCGACCAAGCATTGTCCAAGCCATAGTTTGCGCTCCTGAAAATAGGAAATTTTCAACAAGGATATTGAGCAAAATCAAGAACAAATGGAACTGATACTGATTTTTTTACCAAAATTTTCACAGCTTTATCAGATATCGATTTTTACTGTTAATATTATGTTTCTTGTTCAAACCGAAGTTATACAACCGTCTTTGTTCTACTCATCGCGGGCGTCGAAACCCAATTTTAGTAAATAACTTTTAGGAAGTTTGGTTTGAATTTCGCTCAAAGCTATGCAAGTGCTATTTGCACTAGCTGTCCTTAATTTTGCAATGTAAGACTAGAGAAAAGGCAGCTAGTTATCAACACCCACTGCCAACTCTTTTACCAAAAAAATAGCGAGATTCACAGTCACATTATAACGCCCCGACGGCTGAAAAAGCAAGCATGTTTGGTGTGACGAGGATTCGAACCAACGACTCTCATATTACGAGTCGAGTATTTTAATCACCTGACCATTCCAGGCCTTTTAGAAAGTAAGTCATCAGATTTTTCGCTGAGCCACCTAGATGTTACTATGAAATTAAGTTAGATTTAACTGAAACTCGCCCCCCGCTAGTACAGCGGTATCTCTACGGATTTAAAACGCTAAAATCAGAGGTTTACTTCCCCTCGGTTGGCTCGGCAGATAGCCCAATGTGGCTTTGCTATAAGAAAACACACACACAACTGAAACTCGTTGATAAGCATGTAATTTAAGATAATAATAACTACCGCACAATTCTTTTGAATCAGAAATGTATGGGAACAAATGCAATATATCAATTATGTTTTCTTTAACTTTCAGTTTTGAGATTATCACCCAAACTTAAAAAAAAATTGTAAACTTGGTCACAGATTTTTGATTACGATATTATTGGCATATTTATCCCACAATGTAGTTATTCGTTACATGATATTTAATTTCTTTATGATCACCTCTTGCAAATTCTACACAAAATAGGAAATTCCACGTGGAAAGGATATTTCTGAGATAATACTCATCATACATTTCTACACATCATGTCTTTTTTTCGCCTATAATACTGTTTCTAGTAGTATACGCTTCGGACGATTTATTAAATGTTATGTAAGAGAGAACAGTGTATGTGGCTTAAAATAATGGAACGTCTTTACACATACCACTGACATATGTATATTTTACATTTCACGCTGTTGGTTACTTTACGCCAAATGTAATTTCCACCCTACATGGTATAAGCACAGTTTGTTTGTTTGTTTAGAATTAAGCAAAAAGCTACTCAATGGGCTATCTGTGCTCTGCCTACCACGGGTATCGAAACCCGGATTTTTAGTGTGAAGTCCGCAGACATACCACTGTGCCACTGGGGGGCCGGTATAAGTACAATAAAAATGTACAGTTTTGACCTGATAAGTTTTTATAATAATCAATTCCCCCCATAATTTAACAACTTAATTTAATGATTATTGTATATAAATATTGTATTCAGAGAACTCATGGTGTTAATGTTGTAGACAAATACAGAAGTAAAGATTTTTTAGTCAGTATTTCCATACTAGTAGCATAGAACATGTGCATAGAGACTATTAATATGTCTAAAGAACTAGTATATGATAAGTATCTAACTATTTTAATTCATTTAAAACTTGTGAATGTTACGCCATTTTCGTGTTTATAATGCCTCCTCATGGGGCTGAGTATAATATATTAAAACGGTTTTGAATATGGAAGTCACACGACAACCATAACCTCCATAAATGCGTATTGGAACTAAACGTAAGAAAACATTTTGACATCATTTGGCCGTTCTCTCGGGATTTTGGTGATCTTACGTACCCTGGACGGTTTGTTTTTGTTTTTGAATTTCGCGCAAAGCTACTCGAGGGCTATCTGCGCTAGTTGTCCATAATTTAGCAGTGTAAAACAGCAAATTATCACCACCTATCGCTAGTTCTTGGGCTGCTCTTTTACCAACAAATAATAGGAATGATCGTCACATTGTAACACCCCACAGCTGAAAGAACAAACATTGTGATACATGGCCTTGAACCCATGACCCTTAGATTGCGAATCAAGTGCCCTACTAACCTAGCTGTGCTGGGCTACTAAAAACGGATCACTTACAAGAAGGGTAACAGGCCTTTTTGATTCAAACACCCACATCGTTAGGATTTGTTTAAATTACGAAGTTAAATAATAAATAACGCTTGCACTTCTCAAAATGGATAAAATAGAACCACGGATCAACTTTTGAAATCCGAACCATATAGTGAAGCCTGAAAGTCATATCCCAGTTTTGTGATACAAACTGTGGCGTCTTGCAACAGACGAAATCTACGAACACCAAGATAAATAGCAAAAACCACCCACATGCTTAATCGGCTGTATGCAACACAAATCCAGACCTTTCTACAATATAGGATTATCGAATTAAAAATAATACTTTCATTATTGATCACTTTTTTCACGGATTTACTCTAATGTATGGAGAGGTGTGATTCGGTAACAACGGCGGCCTCCATAAAGCTGACATAGAGTGCGGATAAGGTGGATTACCGGTCGATTTCTATTGTAATATATTTTATTTCCCAAATTAAAGCAAATCCTTTTTAAATATCCTCTTGAAGTTATAAAGCCAGGATTAAATTCGTAAGCCGCGTTTTTACACGTTTTTAAATTAGCGGTGAGCCGCGATAATCCTCGCTCACATTTGTCATGTCAGTGTCAACAAGGAGAGTGCGAGAAACTTTAAAAAGCCATGTAGTAGATTTAATACATCATATATTTTCGTATAAGACTTCCTACAGCGGCTTAAGCGATTTCGCAGTTTACTTGCGCTCCATTGTAGATGTAATGAGATTTTTAATCATATTTGAATAATCAAAAGTGTTATGACTGAAGCTATTTCAATAATGTTAATTTGTAATAATATAAAAATATATTTTTAACAGGTTTACGAGTATTATTTTGTACCTTTCAAGAGAAAATGGTATTTACGTAGAGCATAAAAGACTGCTGCTTACCAATGCTGAGTATGAGCAATTTGCTGTATCTCTTCCAAGCAGCCTGTTCTCACTGTGTGAAAATGATGAAATATGTTTACTTAGTGGGATATTTATGCAAAGCTATTTAAGGCCTACACCTTTGCTACCCCTCTTTAATTTTGAACAAAAAAACTAGAAGGAAAGCAGGTGGTCAACTGCACTTACCACTAATATTCAGGATGCTATTTTCTGACCAAAACGTAGAATTTCACCAAACTCATGGCCCCAAAACTGTAGAGCACAATTTTTTTTTTCTTTTTTTCGTGTGTGTTACTGGGATATGAATAATGGACCAGTAGATCCACAGTCCAGCACTATAACCACTGGGCCACATTAACGAGACAAGTTTTTCTGATTCTTCAAAACCTTTATTAACAAAATCAGATGTGATACAACACTAGTGCTGCTTTTACTTAAGATTAAAAATTAAGTAACCTTTTGAAATACATCATAGTATTTGAATTTTCACAATCCTTCCAAGTTTGTTTCCACAATGTAAGTTCTGCTCAGGCTAAGAGTATAAAGAGTTAAACAAGTTCTACACATTGAAAAGTAAAGGTGGTACAAGATTTTTTCCTTTATTTACATAACTCCAGTAGAGAACATTATGCTTGGAATGAAATGAATAAATACCATACTGATTTTGTTACCCAAACATGAATTTAGGTCATCAATAAAGTTTAATTTTAATAACCAAAACCTAAAATTGTCTTATTAGAGCAACAGCCTTCTGATGCATTCCCCTTAACCGAGGCCATGGTCTTCAAAAAATCCCTGAGGTGTTTCCTCCTGGAAATAATCAAGACAAAACTGCATTCAATTTTATCTTGGATAAAAAACATAATTGACCAAATTCAATAGGACATTCACATTTTAATAAATCTTTTTTTTAAATACAGTTTGATAATTTTCAAAGAATATTCAATAAAATGACAAGGTTTTATATAACTTCATTTTATATAAATTCTCTTAAACTATTATTACAAAAAAAAAGCAAGCAAAATCTAAATAAAATCTTAAGTTACATTGTCATATTTAATTCACTTATTCTTTTTTTGTTCATAAGCACCAATTCTTTACTTTGTGAAAAATAAATTTGTAAGCGAATTTACGGTCAGTTACAATGTTCAACGCTCGAATGAGCTATCCAGTTAAACTGTAAACGCAAAGTCGCTTCTCTCCACATATATTTTTTTCCAAAATAGTTACTATTAATGGTTTCAATACTGTTTTCTTCCACTGAAAAACAAATACAAACACTGTAAAAGCTTTATGTTAATATTTTTTCTACAAAATATTTTGTAAACTGTCATGTTCCTGTAACATGACATTGTTTTGCAAAAAAGTAAAAATAAATTTTTTGCAGTTCATGTGAATTAAAACAAACAAATTCTGACTTTACCTTTTGGAAAAGTGTTACTTTTTACCTATAAAGGTTTATTTGATAAATACATTTCACACTACTAACAATGTTATGTTGAAATATAGTGAAATTTGAGACAAAATGTCATCATATTTCAATCTCTCAAATGTTGACATACATTTCTTATCAATAAAGTGGTATTTATGTACAATTAATTTGAATACACACTATTTACTATGTTTTCAACTAAAGCTGACTCCATTAGGGCTACTAATTTGTTTGTCTGTTAAGTACAAAGTAAAAAATGGCACATATTTTGTCCATCAGCAGCACTGAAACCTAAGTTTTAGCATAAAGATTTACCACTGAATAACAAGGGAATAAGTTACTGATTGACCAGAAACAAATAAAACTGTATACAACAGTGCAATTAAAAGGTAAAAACAACTTGATCAACTAAGCCATACTCAAAACAAGATCAACCAAAAAAAATGCTCTGTGAAATACAACTTTGGAATATTTTTTTCAACATGGAGTTTTCTGCACCAATCAGCAGTTCACCTTAACTGAATATATTTTCAAATATGCTTCTTGCTGTAGTTATTATTTCTATGCATATTTCCTTTGTTTTACAGCAAAGTCACAAAGAGCTATTTGCTGTGTCCAGGGAATTAAACTCTGGACTTTAGCATTTTAAGTCAGCAGACTCATTGTTGTTCCACCTGATATTTTTTATGATTGAATTTGCTGTTTATGATTTTCTTTCTTGCTTTCGTTTCACGCTGAATATAGAAATTGGATACACTGGAATACAGTAAATAAATTACTGTTTATCTGTAAATAAAACCTTTATTCACAGTATCTGTGGCTCTTTTGTCAATGATTAAGAGAATTTGCACCCCATAAACCTATTACAGTTTTACAAACCTAAAGGTATGTTCTAGAAAAGTTTAATCAAAATTATGACACAAATGCACCATTACCCATACATATGATTTTCACATATCTTACATTCTCAAAACATTTCATGATTACATGAAACTTCTCTGATATCCTAGAACTTAATCTGACTTTTGTCTACAGTCTTCTCCAAAAGTCTCAACTTCTTACTCCCTCTCCTGAAGTCAAGCATGCTATCTGCACATTTTTGAGACATCATCCAGATCCTTGAAATCTTAGTATTTAGTAACTGCACCATCATATGCTATAATACTACTAAATCAAATTCTAAAATTAAGCTGAAAATTTTTGCTCTTTCTTTCTTTACACATTAGATGACACTCTTCCCTGATGAAACTCCTGCTCTAAAAGACCTTTCAACTCTCCAACATTGCTTATCACAAACTGGTTAAGTATTTTAAATAAGAATAGCTGTTTATAATGATATCTGCAAATTCAAAATCCTCAGTACTGACTTAGTGATGCTACACAGATGAAAGAAAATCCATAACACTCTAGAAATTAACAAAAGGCTCTGTTTCTAAGACCACTGTTGTACAACTCCACCCATGTAGTTTCCAATCTTGATTATTTAAGGCCACCAAAAAACCATAAAACTACCATCTCCTTGCACTTTATTGTTGCACTGACTCTTGCAATCTTGCAAAATTTCATTCTACTATCCAAAACTTCATATTCAATTAATTTACTGCAATCAACTGTTTTGATTTTGTTCAGGAAATTATTTCTTTACCTTGTCAACCTTATCACTTCATGGGCAGTTCCAAGGTTACTTCCCTTTTCATTAACATTTTGTTCATGATACTACTACCATTTGCTTTTCTAATCTTTCTTTTTTTAATGATACTTTCTCAGTAGCAAGATGTTTAAACTGTAACAGCTTTAGTCTTCCACTATAAGTTACACACACACATTATCATAAAGAAAATCTGTCTGAACACACAGATGGCAATGTTACTAGGTCTGCACTCACCACAACTTTAATAACTACTTTTCTGTGTCACTTTGAATGCATATGACTGGATGCTCTACTAATTTCAATCTTATCTTCTTTCATAGATGACATGTGCAAGATATTTTGGTTTTATTCAATTCTTTAGATCATGATTGTCATTTCTTTGACTATTTAAATTCCCACTATCCCTAATTTGTGAACTCCAACAAATCTACTCGTATCCTTCTCCAAACAGTCAACATTGGCCTTAAATACTTTCTATGACCATCTATCAGGAAAAGCTTTCAGTGATTTGTCATTCATTTTGTTACTATCACAATCCCAACTTTTTTTCTGTTTAAACTATCAGCATTTATGCAAGGAAATAAACTTCTTAACAAACATTCCAAATAATGAACAGATTCGCTTAAAACAACATTTAGCGGATAGAAATACATTAAGATCTGCTAATATAAATAGCCTGTCTGATGAGCTAGTTCTTAAAAGTTATGATAGACTTGAATGTACAAGGTACAAGCAAGTGCATCAGAATTTAGTCAAGAACAAACTCAATGGATAAATTATTCATATCAACAGTTACTATATGGCAGGTTTTCCACTAAACTATTACACAAAACAAGTTACAACTTTCTCACAAGTAAATACAAACAATGTCTAAATAACATCATTACAACCTACTCCACCATTCTCTTTCCTTTCTTGATAAGCAGTGTGCAATTTACGAAAAATAATTTTTCAACTATATTATTTTATTTTATCCCTAGATTAACTGTAAAAATGATGTTTAAGTCATCCTTTCAAACAAAATATTTCTTTATTTTAAATATTGCACATTAATACCAATAGATTCACAAACTGTTTACACTTGTACGTGAGGTAGCTTAAACTTTTATCATCCACAACTCCCCTTTAATAAAATATGGTTTCTTGCCTGCTTTCCCCTCTTTTTGTATGAGTGAAAAAGAGTTAAACAAAAAAGATAAAATACATGGATACACAATAAAATACTATATGTATTGTAGTAACTAATTATTTAAGTTAATTTAGCATTACTGCACTAGTGACTCCAAAACATCTGTGTCACACCATGATATCACTTGTACTACCTGAATTAATGAAAACAACATACCACTATTTGCAAATAACAGTTTCAAGGCCTACCAAAGAGTTATTCAAATACTACAGAATCCTGCCAAGTAGTCATTCATAAATAACATAAGCCCCCCAGGTTACCAGTAAAATAACACAAGCTTGTTTCATTTAAATCTTTTAACATCTGTACTACCTTGTATTTGTTTTTACAAATTCTAATGACTGAAGTTGTCCATTAGTTTACTGTCTTTGTATTGTGTTTCATGTTGAAAAAGGAATATTTCTATTAGGAACATTCAAATATAAGCAACTGTTTTTCATTTACATATAAGAAATCTGTTCATATGTGCAATCCCTTCTTTTTCCTTGTCAAATTAAAATTTTCACTCCATGAATTGACTAAAATGGAGAAGACAACACACAAAAAAACAAAACAGAACAGAAAAAATGAAATAAGAAACGACAGAAAGAAAGAAAAATAAAATAATTTTGCCTTTGTCATAGAAAGTTCACTTTGTTGAATAAGAAATACAGATATGTTTCTATCTATGTAATTATAATTTTAATTTTCAAAACCATTAGAGAATTAATAAGAATAAAATCAGAAAACCTATTAGAGTAATACAGTATTATCATATTAACTACACAATTGAACTTAAACAAGACTGCCACTGTATTGTTTTACTTTTACAATTTTGATATGGTGTGCATTAACGATTTTGACAATAAAGTTTTAAACAAGACATTAAGTAGTACAAAAATATGAAGTTAAAACAGTCAACTTGAATAATAACCTTTGAGTTTTTTCTAAAAAAATTAATTGTTAGTGACACCTATATTCTGCCCATAATTAACACCTTGCTTTATATACAGTCATAAATAATGATAACTTTCTTAATAACATGACTGTTATCCACTGCACCACCAGATATCACAAATGTACTATTAAAAAATATGTAGAGGTAAATCATAGCTATTTATGTTACATAAATAAATATAGTTCGATTAATGAGGAGCGTTTGTGCAACATAAAATGTAAAGGCAGAATACTTAAGACTTATTTGTCGATACAAGTATTAATCCCATTCCTCTGGAAGATATTTCTCAACATCGACAGCAAATTTTAATTATTTAACAGTTAGATGGTTCACTATCCAAGTTTAAAAAATATTTCGAAAACAGACAATTTGGTGTGTGTGTAGCCAAATAGTTTAAAAATGTCTGTGGCAATAACATACAGTAACAAAAAACTGTAGATGACTGTCCAATTCTTAAAGTAATAATAATTGCAAGAAAAGAAGGTATAAAAACAATACTACTGTATACTCTTTTCCTTTAGAAATTAAGATTTGTGAAAGTATCTTAATTTGTGACCAAATACAGTGACAAATATTAAATACTTAGCATTAATGTACCTCCAGAGTTCAATAAAATTATTAGATCTGTTATATGGTATAAAGATAATTTTATGAAGTTCATATCTGAAGCAAATGACTTTATGTCTGAGTTATAACTTTGATTTAATTTTGAACTTTCTTTACATTACATTCATTTTAACAAGTGGTCATTTGTATCTGTTCAACACTACTCAAAACTCCATTATGTGCTTATAGAGGAAACAATTTCCAATTTCCTTACCTAAAAGTGTATTTCTCATGTATACTCATCTGTTTAATGCAGATTTTTTTTTTTTGGTCTTGAGAGTGCATTTACTGCTAAAAATATTTGCAAGCCACGAGCCTTGTATGAACTTTAACCTACTTTCACATGAAAACACAAATTTTTGCCACTGCATGATGTAAAGGAGAAAGATAATGACAAACAATGAACAGCCTGGACAGAATACAAGGGGCTGTCTGGTGCTGAATGAGCACAGAGAAGTGATATAGTAAGGAGTATGGATGAAGGATTTTACTACTAAGCTATGTTATGGAAAGTTATAAAAAGTAAACAGAATAAAGAAGACAGGTACAATTTAAAAGAATGCGAAAAAAAACCAGGCCACAAACATTCGAACAACATTGATCACAGACAAGAAGGAGAAAAATGTGTTCAGGGAGAAGATACAATAGAAATGTTACTAAAGGTTCAATACAATCTCAGGTAAGAGTGTGGAGAACCACACTGAGATTCCAGTCAGCCAAACACAAGGATGGTAGGATCTGTGAATAAGGAAGAAACAGGAGGTAGAAAAGACCACTGAAGAAATTATCATGTGGTACTGGAATAGATCAAAATACCATTCTACAACCTGTCATGGAAGAGACAGGCAAACAATAGTAAAAAACACATGTAAATGTAGAGTGGTAATATGGTAAAAAGGGAGCAGGAGACTAATGACAATAGGTGTCATAACTGCAGAACCTTGAAAAAAGAAAAAAGCGTTAGCAAGCTGTGACAACAGAAAAATACAACTTGAAAAGCAATGAGCCTGACAAATCCTACATATGAAAATAAAGGAATGCCACTCCTGATAAAACATTTGTCATGTGGGGTTGGACTAGAAGGGATGGTATGTAGGGAATGGAGTAAAAGTGAGGCTAAGACAAAAGAAAGATTACAGATCCAAGGCTTGGAGCAACAGCGAGGGGTCACTCATTGAATACAAGAAAAGGATTTTCTAAATCAGTGTAAGAATTCAAAGGAGTAGACAGAGGGAAGAACAGACCTGCAGAAACAGATGAAACCAGAACAGACTGGTGGCACAAATAGCCAAGAATGAAGTAAATTAAACCAGACAGAGTAAAACTAGCATAACTGGGTGTGACAAAAGCAATTATATGGGAAGTAGTAAGTTAAGAGTTGACCAACTTCTGGATGAAGAAAGTTTGCAAAATTGTTCATGAGCCAGTAACACAAACTGTTACAAAACTCATTCAAATGGAAAGAGAACAAAGGTGAAAGTCCAAAGTCAGGAAGCAGTAAGACCCAGAGTGCATGTTCTCTTGGCAATTGAAATGAAACAAACAGTGAATCTCACCAAATGATTTAAAACTAATTGATTCACACAGAAAGGAAAGAATTGTCAGAATACCCAATGTACAGCAAGTAATCTGGTGTTATAAGTGGAGAATGTCCCTCCAGGGAACAACAGCCCAAAGTCAGACAGTAATTCAGGGATATACCCCATCCTCAGGGAGAATTATCCATGAATAGGGGAAGGTCAATAATAAGACGAAACAAGTCTAGCAAGTTAAACATCAGATGGATGTAAAATGAGAAGTGAAAGAAGGATGGTGTGTATGACACAGAAATAAGTGGGAAACAAGCCAGGATAAGGTACAGAACTGGGGGGATCAAGGTTAGGACAAATGTAAAAATCAAAAATAAGAGTGAAGATTGATGGGAGTTGACTAAAGCCCGTGATACAAAATAATCAGACACACCACCAAATTCCTTCAAACAAGAGGCAAAATGAAACAACCAAAATAAAGGTAAAAGGGAGACAGACTTGAGATAGGAGGATAACCTTTTCAAAAGAAACCAGAGAAAAAAAATAGTAGAGAAAATCGAAAAAAAGAAGAGTTCTAGATTCCAAAGAAAGGTCACAAGGGAAACATTGAAGGACTACTGACATACAGGTGAAAGAAGAAAAGGAAACAAGGAATAGTAGTGAGAAATTTGCAAAGACAGGAAATGTGAGTTTTAAAAGAGGAAATAGCAGGCAATGAATTTGATCCCTCAAACTAGCAAAAACAGCTTTGAAAACTGGAAGTCCAGGAATGGGAAAAATCTAAATGACTAAAAGGGGGAACAAAGGAAACAGGCAGAGAGTATGAAGCAGAAACTGCAAAAGAAAAGGGAAGTCCAAAATGAAGTGGCGTACATAAATACAACAAAAAATTGTGTAAATATAAAGAAAGCATAAAAAAAGGTTCATGCAGAAGCATATAAGTGTTAAAAGACAATAAATAAAAAAGGTGAAGAAAGTCAGTGTGTGTCAATCATTAAGTAAAATAATTCACAATACCAACCTAGAGGTAGAAATTAGTGTTCAAATTAATCTTAATCAGTTTCAGGTATAAAACTGGGGAAGTGAGTGGAATAGGTGGGAGAAGTTGGATCCGCCTGCATAATGGACCCCATTACACAAAAGATGTTCATCATGTCTCGCACAGAAAAATAAATCCTGGTAGAAATGGAGTTTATTTATTGTGTAAAGAGATTTTATCAAGTAAATCCTGAAATTTTTTAAAAACTTTGAAAAACTTTCATGGGAAAAATTGGGATGCATGAGAGCAAATGTAAAGGAAGTCACTACACATGAAGGTGCTTTGCACTTCTACTTGTGGAGGGTCCTAATATATGAATACATTATCATGCAGTAAAGTAATTCCATATGTACATGTTAGATTAGGTGGGAGATTTCACAAGACTGGTACCTTACAAAATCTTTGGCATAATGCGTGAATTCAAGAGGAAAGAAACAACCAACATGAAGAGGCGAGATATTTATCTGGTTGTACAATGCAGTAAAAATTGTTATATTTCTGATAAATTATTGAGTAAGCATTGAAATGCTACTTAAATTATAGTGAAAATAGTATCAAATATTCTGTTGGAATCACCTTCATTATAATGTAGGAGCCTAAAGTTAATCACTTTATAATAATAACAATGCATGTTTTTTGTACACGTGTCTATGCATATTATACATACATAGATATAAAGAAAAACAATCAATTAGTACAAATAGTTGTGAAATAAATGTTCAAATGCATTTGTAAAAAACAATTTGAATAAAGTGTTGAAAAACTGGCTAACATAATGGAAAAATCCTGCATTTTAAGCAGGTTAAAATTAGTTATTTAAATGTATAAAATGAGCACATGAATAGCTTTCAATGTAATAAACAGGCATTGAAAAATATTTAGATATAAACAGAGCTTTGCTGTAATGACATCAACATTTAACAGTATGAAGTGTATTAAGCATTATACATCACTGCAGGATAAACATAAAAGACAAATCTAGTAGTTAAATATATGACTAGATTATTCTAGACTAAAATGAAATTTCCTTGAATAATTTTAAAGTTATATATCCTGATACACATACTGATATAAAGAATACGACTTAATATAACTTCATGTATTAACTGAAAGCTAAGCAAAAATGACATCACAACAATAATTTTGGTCTAATATTTGGAAATACAAGTAGTAACAACTTTACTATTGCCTCACAAATGTAAATGATATGAAAGTGTAAAGATACAACTGCTTACAAAAGTGCATTTGGTTTGCCTCCCTACTGTAAAAATACAAATACTTTTTTCAAAGTTCTATTTTTTTTCAGTAACAAAAAAAAAGCAAAATCTTGTTTCATGACACTTTTAGAAGAAAAAAATTTAGATTTCATTTATAAAGCAATTTTATTCCTTCCAATTCAATATATTTAAATGTCTGCATCAATTATTTCAAATATAACATAATTATTTGTGCAATTTTGGCACTTTAGTTTTCAAACTTATAAATAGAATACAATACACACTAAGCCCAATGCAGCCATAGAATTAAAGAAAGTTTTGCTGAAGAACAGTCGAGATTTTCTCCTTCTCTTTGTCTACAAAGGGTTTTTGAAAAACACTGTTAAACTCAACCCAAGTTCACTTGGAAGAAGACTGCTGGGTCACACAAGTCCCAGTTCTTTCAATGCAGTTTCTACTGCATCTTCCTTTCAGAATAAGGACAAATTATTAACATTCCTTACAACTACAGGGGAATAATTCTGTACAGCCATTTTTTTTATGTCATTATGAATCAAACAACTTCATAATTTAGGAAAATTTGCCAAATAAGAAAAATCTTACATATATAACTAACTTTATCAGTAGGTTACTAAGTTACTATACTAAGTGTAGATCATACCTCATTTTCAGCTCTCAAACTGTATTACCAAATAGCAGCAGTTAACTTATTCTATTAGCACCATTCACACATGTATTCTATTAACTTTATACATAGCTAAACAAAAAAAGAAAAAATCTAACCTCCTGTAAAAGATCTTGAGCAGCAATTGCCTTCAAAACGTTTTTTTTACTGGTTTCTTGTATTTCTCCTCCAAGAAGTAACTCATCAAGGATAAAATAGGCCTTCTCAAAGTTGAAAATGATATCTAATTCACACACCTATAAAGTATCATAAAAATTTCATTTAACACAGACACAAATGCTACAAATTTATTCTATAAGTAACAAACTTTGTTTTTAATCTGATTATTTATATTAAGAAAATGCAAGATACACTATGTGGGCACCCAACCATCACACTTATATGTGCTTGTTGAACATCTCATTCCAAAACCATGGGTGTGAACATGGAGTTGTTCTCCCCTTTACTGCTATAATAGCCTCCACTCTTCTAAGAAAGCTTTTCACTAGATTTTGGAACATAGCTGCTGGGATTTGTTCCTATTATGCAACAAAAACAACAGTGAGGTCAGGAAAGAAGGTCTGGCTTGCTGTCAGTTTTCCAATTTATCCCACGGGTGTTTGATGGGGTTGAAGTCATGGCTCTGTTTAGGCCAGTAAAGTTCTTCTACACCAGCCTCGGCAAACCATGTCTTTATGGACCTTGCTTTGTGCATGGGGGCATTGTCATGCTGAAACAACAAAGGACCTTCCCCAAACTATTGCCATGAGGTTGTAAGCACACAATTCTCTAGAATTCCATTGTATGCTGTAGCATTAGGACTTTTCCTTCACTGGAACTAAAGAGCCTAGCCCAAATCATGAAAAACAACTCTTAGATCATGATTTCTCCTCCACAAAACTTTACAGTTAGCACTTTGCATTTAAGAAGGTAGGCAGCATTCTTCTGACATCTACCACACCCAAATTCATCCATTAGACTGCCAGATAATGAAGCGTGATTCATCACTGAAAAGAACACGTTTCCACTGCTCCAGAGTCCAATGGCAGTGCCCTTTACACCACTCCAGCCGACAATTGGCATTGTGCATGGTGATCTTAGGTTTGCAAGTGACTATCAGCCACGGAAACCCATTTCATGAGCTTTCAACGAACAGTTCTTGTGCTTACATTAATTCAAGAGGCAGTTTGGAACTTGACAGTGAGTGTTGCAACTGTAAACACACAATTTTTATACGATACATGCTTCAGCACTCAGCAGTCTTATCCTTTGAGATTGTATAGCCTACCACTTCATATCTGAGCTGTTGTTGCTCCTAAACAATTCCACTTCACAATAGCACTTCCAGTTGACCAGAACAACTCTAGCAGGACAGAAATTTGAATAACTGACTTCTTGGAAAGGCAGCATACTATGACAATGCCACGTTGAAAGTTACTGAGCTCTTCAGTACAACCCATTCTACTGCCAGTGTTTGTCTATTGAGATTGCATGGCTGTATGCTTGACTTTATGCACTTGTTAGCAATTGGTGTGTCTGAAATAGCCAAACCCACTAATGTGAAGGGGTGTCCACATACTTTTGGCCATGTGGTGTACTTTTACTCTGGAATTTTGATATGGTCAAACTTAAACAATGCATCAATTATTCAGAATTGGAAATGTATCTTAACTCTTTCCAGACCAGATGGATGTCACTCATACATTAGAAAAACACAGGTTCAAGAAGGCTTGATAGAAATGAATAAAAATTGTATAACCAAAGTGCTTCTGAAAGGTGGACCTTTCTTCTTCAGGGGTAAAGTGGTCAATAATGTTCCCCACAGAGACCAGGGACATGGTAAGATGACAGATTTGATGGGAAAAAACACAAAAAAGATAAGCATCCAGAGAAAAGGAAGAATATGGCAGGCAAAGTGACTGGTAAATCATGCCCATAAGGGGATTAAGGGAATAAAAATTGCAAGGGTAGGGTTCCAATGAAGAAGCAAGCTAGCCTGGGAACTATCAAACACAGTTCATGTGTTAGAAATCCAAAGGCCTGTATCATAATCACAAAACATGTTGGAAAAACAGAAACAACTGGCTAACAACATGAGAAACTAGGACAGCAAATAAAATAAAAGAACAAACCTTCCAAGAAAGTTAAAAAAGATGCATGGTGATGTACAACCCTACCACAGAATTGTCAGAGTGAAACATCGTCACTTTGTCCCACAGAGCCAGTAGGAAGAAAAGTACTGTCTGACAAACAAGAAATGTTAAATGATTAAAATGAAGAACAGATACGAAAACAGTTCCCCTCCAGTGTTGAGAGATGTTCCCAAAATGGAAAAAGCACCCAGAAAAAGTGAGAATCCATACGAGAAGAATAAAAAGGAACCCCATTAATTATAATAGTCCTATCAAACTAACAGTAAATATATAATATTGGAGAGGGGAGAGAGTAAGAGGAGCATTCAAAGGATCCCAAAACAAGACAGCATCTAGTTATCCAATAATCCACACGGGATGGTGCATGTTGGTGAGACCAAGTGAAACACTAGGGTTACAAGAGCTAAGGTCCCCAAACAAGAGAGAATTTCACATGCAATTAGGAAAAGGAGAAGATGAGAAGCTGCCTAAAGAACACACCAAAGCTCAAAACTGAAGAACAGAAGGTTGGTTTCAACCATAAATTGAGAACTGAGATGAAAAACATATCAAGAAAGCTAGAAATTGATCTGGTGTGATGAATGGAATCTCCACTGTGATGAGCCATCCCATACAGGCAGCTCGCCAAAAATAAACTCAATATGGAAAACAGATACAGCCACTGAGGAAGCTACAAGTATTCAGCCATCCCTGAAAAACTGTATACAAAGCTGAAAGAATTAAAGCAAACAAGCAAAGGTCTAGACCACTCAGCCAAACACAGAGGGAACTGAAACAACACCAAACAAAAACACCCTAAACTGAACATACTCACCCATGAAGAACAAAACAGAAAAATGTCTGGATGCCAGGGAAAATGGAACACACGTATTTGACACAATGACATGTCTCTCACAAAACAGGAATGAAAACCCCTAACAAGAATGAAACTTTCACAGAATAGACCCTGGAGAAGTATGATACAATCTACCTCTGTCTGATGCTGGGAAAAATGAGATCCCACTGAAAGTGAAATAAAAGTGGATAGTGATAGAAGAGTTGGAACAAGTGGAAATGGAATTACAGAGATAACTACAGTCTCCAAAAAGTAAGAAAGTCTTTCAACACCTTGTGACAAAAAAACAAGTGTCAAGGATAATGCACATAAGAGGAGGGTAAAAGAATCCTAAAAAGAAATAGAATCCTGACCATGAAAAACTCAACTTTATAGCAGCAACATCTGTAAAGTGGTGCTAAAGAGGAAATGTGTAACATTGTAGCAAAAAGAAAACTATGACCAACAGAAAAATGAATATGAAACTACAGAACCACCCTAACAAAAAGAAAAAATTAAATAAAACACAGATAAGACTGGATAATGTAATAAATAAAATTGAAAGTTTAGAGGTTGGGAAACACAAATGAAGCATCAAGGTCTGAACCCCACACTGGAAGAAAAGCAAATATGGGAGATAAACAATAATAGGTGGAACAATAAAAGTAAAAAATGATAGGTCAACATACACAATAAAAAATTCAAACTTATCCCCAAATGAAAGTGTACCCAAAATAATGAGCATGAACCTCACTACCTTGGTAAGAAAAAGAAACCCAAAATAATATCAAAAGATTAATACCCAAAGAGGACATGGGTAATATCCAAAGGAGCAGGAGACAAACAATAAAAATAACATATCTGACAAAAAAATGGTTACAAAAAGGCAAAGGCCAAGCTAAGACACCAACCCACCCCAAAGAAAAATATATACAATGGAAAATAATATTCAGATGGCTAAAAACAAGCTTCTCAAGGTCACATCCACCCATTCAGACACACTACGTTTTTGATCTGACAAGTACTCAACAGGTTATAAGAATGTTGCCGAACATTTCTCAATGAAACATAGACATCACACACGACTTATAACTGCATTATCATCCATACACATGTGAACAGGAATTCACCATCGCAGCCTCAGCAGTGTTAGTTGTGAGCCAAAACAAAAACTTAGAAAAGGAAGAATAGATAATGAAATTTAGATTTTGACTTTTCACTAAAAAACAAAGTGGAGAAACAGCAATTACTAAATAAGAACACACTTGAAAGTAAAAACTTGGGGATATAATAAACTGTTAGCAAAACAAACATCTCTTTCAATAAGGCTACCAATCGAAAGGCATTTAACAGGTACATTATTTTCTTTACTTCATTATTCAATCTACATGAAAAAGTGACTAAACAAAAAACAGTATTTGAAAAAGTTAAATTATACAGTTTATTTTACCATCAAATTCCAGCAGGAGTTAAATGCTTACACTTCCAAAATATTTGTCCAGCAGTTCAACATAACGATGAATTATCTCCAGGGTCAAAAGTTCATTATCATCTTGATCTATGGCACAGCAAAAGTACAAACTGGCATACCTGTTGATAAGTAAGTCCTTTCAGTAATCTTATATCCTTTAAACTGAACTGTTTTTCGAAACAGATCAATTTGGAGATGTCTTTAATCTTAGTTTTATAATGCAAATATAAATGTATCTAAGCTACTTTTAATCTAGCTTATTCATGCTTTGTAAGTTACTCAGTGTATCAGAACCTCAGTATTCTATGATAATCAACTTCACCTTCAAAAAATAAATGTTTTGGGAAAAAGAACAAAGACAAACTAATGAAATACTTTTATACAGTTTTTTTAATTTTATGTTCATGTTTACAAGGAGTTATGTTAATTAAATTATTTTATGTAAATATGACAAACCACTAAAAATTTACATTTGTGCATAAAAGTGAAAGTCTAATACAACATCAAAAACTTAAACTACTGGAAAAATCAACTCAAATTTACACTAATACCCAAAAGTTGAAAAGCTTTTTAAAATCATGAAAAAAGCAGTGTGTGAAACAACTAGAAAAACCCCAATTTTTTTTTAAATATTTATAGAAGGGTAGAGCAATTTTACACATCAAATTTTAAGGACCCATTATTTTAAATTACTGGCCTGCTGGGGATTGATTCTCAATTTTGACTTGTAATATCAAACATACTATACTGAGAGGCATTAAAAATGCAACAACATACATACAGTTAAACAATTTTAATATGCTAGGTTAAACACAAGTTCTGAATGTACATATATACCATGAAATCATCATGTCTTTGCACTACACAATATTCAAATCTGATTAAAAACTGCACACAAACAGTTTAATCAGGATTTCAATGTCCAGAACACTAATAATGGGGATGTCCTCCATTTGCCACCAGAAGAGCCTGGATCCCACATGGCATAGATGTCACCAGATTGTCAATCTGCCTCTGGGTGATGATGCCCCACTCAGGCAGATGTGCTGCAAGAAGTTCAATGAGATAACTAGGGGCAAGATCCCAATGACAGATGCACCAATCCAGAATGTCCCACAGATGCTCAATGGGATTCATATCGGGCAAATATGGAGGCCAGTCCAGAACAATCACATTGCTCTTAATCAAACAATTTGTACACACCTTTGTTGTGTGCAGATGTGCAAGAAGGAGCACTTCAAAGTGTGCTGTGACTCTGGCTGGTATCATCCCTGTCATTAGCATCCTGACAACTTGATCTCTGCTTTCTTGTGTCAGCCATGGCATCTTCCTTTGTGGTGAAATTAAGCTTTTAAATTTAAAATCCAGTATTTTATAGGCTGAAGGAACAGTGTGTACTGCATGCAAAAGTTTTTCCATACTCTCACACTATGTACAACAGCAAGAGATGGGTAATTTGTGACCACTTTGAATACTGACTTGTGATCATGCTGATTAAAATTATCTCATGACTAAAACCCAGCCGTGTTTGCACAGTTATTTCTCAACTAATGTAAAAAAACTCATTTTATTACTTGTTGCATTTTTAATGCCACTCAGAATATACTGATTCTTCAGTGTCATTATATTCATTGTATTTGTTTAAAATTTTAGCATTGTCTGTGTTTATAAGTCCATGCATGATGATGATCAGTGAAAACCTTAGTGATGATGTAAATTTAACCTATAAATATTTGGCAGTCCATCTGTTAACTGTTATTTGGGAGTCAAATTGATCTCACGAAAGTCTGTTGTTTCTGATTATGGGAAGTTTTTACAACAGTCTTTTCATTTAAATTATTTCTCCAATCAGTGTGAATTTAACTTATCGAGAAGGAAATGTTTCAATCTTGCACTGTGTTTAGGAACCACAAGAAGTGCTTCTATAACATCCAAGTACACCACTAATTCATCTTTAAATTGGTTTGTATTGTAATAATTTTCCTTTAGCACTTCCGCAAACCTTTATATCGCTATATCTAATTCTTTTTTACCAGATGCGACTCATCCACCTAGTAAATAACATATAGTTCAGCATGTCTAAAGCTTTTACTATAACGTAATCTTCCAATACATTCTTAAACCTATCAGTGGAATATTTAATGGCAGTGTTAAATTATCCTTAATTAACCTTATTTAGTCATTTCAAACTTTATAAAGTGTACAATTTGTTGATATATTACTTTTTACACAATTAGAAGAGTTCTGCTGAATTACATGAAATATTTCGTCCAATAATTAAAATATTCAGTACTGACTTTACTAACGTATACACACAAAAAAACTTTAGACATTGCCATATGTATAATTAAAATGTCATTCTCTTTACTGTTTCGAAGATCCTTAAACTTTACCATTCTTTGACAGTAGAAATTATGCCAATCCCTACTTTTTGAAATTTTAGACCAAGAACAACAAAAAAAAAAAATCTCAAAACTGGCTAATATTTGCATCTCAAAACAAAAAGTAGTAACTACACACTTATGAATTTTCCCATTAAACCCATTGAAATGTTGTTTCAAACTTTCATTATCTTTTGAGTTCAAACAGTGAATGTCCAACTGCACTTAATGTGCAAATTGGCAAATTTTTAAAGTTTAAACTATTTACTATTCTCATATTTTGTTACTTAGATAAACATGACTCTCTTTTGATACATAATAGCAGTTCACTCTTGTTCTATTTTGCCATGAAGGGTTGTAATTGCAAAAGTTACCATCATGTATACATTTTAAACTTCAAAATATGCGATTCATTGGATACCCTCACATCTGTTTTCACACTGTCAAATCATCCCTTTATGATTTCCAAAAGTAAACTTGTTTTAAAATTGCAAGCTGTTATTAAAGTGACATTCTAAAGATAACATTTGATCAGCAGATAAAGGCTATAAAACAGTACCCTATTATGATTTAAAAAAAACAAAATGGATATCTTCAATTTTAGTAACATTTGTAGAGAAATGTTCTTATTGTATTAAAAATACTAGATGTTTAAAACATCAAAATGAAATTTTTACTTCATTTCAGCCCACATAACAAAGATTAAACTCTTATGATTTTCATGTGTACTTTAATTTTTATACAACTTTAGTTTAAAATATCACCAAATTTAAAAAAACAAACACAAGTTTTAAAATCTACAGTTGCAAATATCTGAAAAATCCAAAGTAATGAAAATCAATATATTTTCCAGCACAAAATAAATCAATTTGTATTTCCAACATATTTATTTTTATAGTCTGCTACACAAATATAGTTTTATATATAAAAATGATACCAAAGAATACTGGAAGAATTCAAAAGTCAAATTTACCTTTTATAAACAATTTTCAAGTCTTTCCACTCTAAGAACGAGCACATTTTTGGTTTCCTTGCCAAAATTGTTGTGATTAATTCCCTGGTAATTTTCTTTTTCTGCTTGTCAGGGTGAGCCACGTACCATTTTTGGAGCCGTAACTTCCCCTGCCGACTAAACAGCAGCATAAACTGCAACTATAACCAAAGTTTGCAAAATTTTATAATTTCAAAAGAAAAAAAAAGGGTGGAGACAGTTTATTACACATATAGAAATCATTAAAATTTTATAAAATAATTTTATGGTAACTCATATGGTATTTTCTTTAGTAACTTGGCTATTTTTCTTTTTGTATTTTTTTTGTTTATACAGACATCAATAAGTCTGTGATTTAAATTGTGTTAGTTCAAATATAAAAGATTTATCAAAAAGTATGAAAACATGTGATACAAAAAGGAAATAAATCTTCAATGTAAAATATATGTTTAATGAGACTCCTTATCTAATTTTGTGGCATATGTACAAGAAAATTCTTTTCTTTCTATTCAAACAATATAAATATATATTTGTCAATTACAAAACATTAATATAACTTAGTCATAAATAGGTTTGTACTAAATGTTGATATCTAGCAATAGCAAAAGATACATCCATGAATAATATTGTTAAGCAGGGATCAGTTTTGCCTTATTCAGGATTATAAAAATCAAATATTCTTATTTGATTTTAATTCACTGAATTCACATTACAACTTCAACCATGTGAAGCTATACCTAATAATGTTTGCTACAATTTCAAATGCCTTACATGAATTGCCACAAAATATGACAAGCTTTTAGTAAACGTTTAGTCTTGTGTTCCAAAGCTTTTACCAAGTACAACCGAGTTAACAGTAATTTCATGCTCAAAATAAAAATACTTTTCATCTTATAGTTTTCATGTTTTATTTATATAACCTACAGAAATTCCTAGATAAATATAAAAAACATTTTTTAAATAAGGCTTTATATTTTATTAATATATTTTCTATACCTTAACATCAACTGTAGTAAACCATCAATGTACATGAAGAAATATGAAATCAATTGCATCCAAAACTCGACCACTAGAAACTGATATCCTTATGAGGGAAGGATGAGAATCAGACCAGTGGTAAGTTAATTACTACAATCCAAAATAAAACTGCTGGGAACTGACATCCATAAGTGGGGGTAGGAAAAAGGGCTGTACCATCTTTACCTCAAATTCAGCTAGCCAGAGAGAGAATTCCCATCACCAACCCATGAACAGAGCACATGCGAGCAGAATAAAGTACTTATGTATCCCTATCAAATTAACCTGACCAGAACCACCCCAAATGCAATAACATCTTTAGCATAAAGACACTGAGAGGAAACATAAAAAGAATAAGCAAAGCAACAACCAAGTTCACCCACTATCACGTATAACATGTGAGGAACATTGGAGATGAACTGGAACACCCCGCATACATATGAAGACTTATGTTAATTGGTTTAGTTCTAAATCCAAAACTCAACCACCAAAAAATTAAATCCATGCAGGGGTAGGATGAGGATCTCAATCCTCACAACATGAATATAAACAATATGGTGATTGGTTCAGCTCTAAATCCAAATTTCAACTGCTAGGAAGCAACTTCCATGTAAGGGGAGGATAAGAGATTCCAATTATTTCTGCACTAGCAGCACACAACCATCCTACTTTCAACTGATTGAAGGCATTATTGTTTATATTGTATACCTTTCATTCAGGAAGATATCTCCATGATCCACCAACCTAGAAGTTTGAAACTGGAAAGTGCTAAGGACTCTCTTACTCTACTGGAAGAAATCATGGGAAAAAAAACACAGTGGAGAGCCCGAAGGAATGTTCACATCTTAGACAGTACAACTGGTGACCATGAAATCCCTATCTTGTAAAGCAAACCATTCTTGACTTATTCAGTCTAGAGAATGGCATTGATGAATAGTTGTCCACTTTTGCTCTACCCATGAGTACAATCCAGAACAGGCATATTTATAGAGCAAATATATCATAAGGAATAACCTACAAACAATCTTGTGGAACATCCTATCTTCAATTTATGTAATTGTAATGAAAAATATGTATTTTGTGGCCCTGGAAATTATTAAAATGAAGTCAACATGGCCTTACAATGCAGGTTTTAGTATAATTATAAAAGCAATAACAGTATACCTGGACAGATACCACTTGCCACAAATCAGGATTCCAGGCAAAATATGGAATAGTCCCCTTAAAAATAACATATATAAAATAATATAGGAGTAGTCCTTTAAATGTATTTAAGGTGAAGAATTGATGATCACTAGATAGGCAAGTGTGTTAAAAGAACACTCCCTGAACTGATAATAGTGTTAGATATGGAACAAAAATCACCCATACTGGACTATACATTCCTTAGGACTCAGCACATGAAACAAAACAAAAACTCAACACACTAAGAAACCAGATAAACACAGCCATAAAACTATGCTCACCAGATAAAATTAATGATGAATTAGACAAAATAAAACAATACTTCATCAACATCAATAAGTTTCCTCCACAAACCATAGAAAACATTATACCCACACACCTAGACAGAAAGCAAATTCAACCAACCAAAGTAAATATATCTCACGAATCAAAAAATCACGAAATCATATACTGCTGTATACCATATATTCCTGACATAAGCAAACAAATAACCAACATTTGGCATAAACTAGTAACAAAATATAATATTCCAGTTAATACTAAATTTATTCAAAAACCAGGCACAAAACTGAGGTCTATACTACGTAAGAACTACACTGACAAACACCACACCAACATTATTTATAAAATACAATGTGATAACTGCCACGACTTCTATATTGGAGAAACAAGTAGAAAAATGGAAACCAGATTCAAAGAACATAAAAAGTCACCTTCACACGTTTTCGAACACTGCAAGTCAAATGGACACAACATAACCATAGAAAACACTAAAATAATAAATAAAGAAACAAACATAAACAAACGCAAAAATTAAAGAAGCCTTACTTATACAACAACTTAAACCCAAAATAAACCAATATAAAGGAACGCCATTATACCTATATTAATATTATAGATAAAATTATATATTCAAACATCAACCCCGCCCTCTACATTGCAACACTCGGTTACACAACCCCTTCCAAACATGTGGTCAGCTTTCGATCAGTTACCTCTTTCTTTGAACCTGACAATGACAGAAGAAGGTCGAAACGTTGTTCGCTCTTCTATTTAAAATATTTTCTGAACCCAAACTAGCCGTTTTTCCATATAAAGATATGGAACAGGCAAAATTAAATCAAATAAAAAATCCAGCCACTCAAATTGCTTGGGTGAGAACCAAATGAGTACATTATGACCATCCAATTCAGCAGGTGCAAATAAACCCATATGTTGAAGTAGCAGTGGCAGTATAATCCCCAAGATGAGTTAATCACAGACAACAAAAGACATAGAGAAATGAAAAAGTCCAAGGGGCAAGGCACAAAAATAGTACCAAATTATGTGATGAGAAAAATTTAAGCCCCCATGAAATGTAAAAGATAGGTAGGTAGGTATTCAGTGTTTATTGGCACAAAGCAAAAAGGCTATCTGTGCCAGACAAGATGTGGTACAGTATAGGTATAGGGCAATTAAGGTAAAAAGTAGAATATGGAAAATTAGGAACTGCTAGGAAGACTGAAACAAGAAGTACACCCTTGCTGACAATCACATGAAGTTGGCCTTTCCAGTCCTGAGTTCAGTTCAAAAGAAAAAGAAAAACTAAGGTGTGTAAAATTAAGACTTGCCAGGAAGATTGAAGCAACAAGATCGAAATTGCAGTCAGTCACCTGAAGTTGGCCTTTCCAGTCAAAATAAAAATTGAAATGTATAAAAGAAGTCATGCTGAAACATTATATAGTCTGATAAAAAACCTTAAATTACGTGTAAAAGATCAATGGCTCTTAAAAATGTGAAAACATGAGTGAGATAGGCAGTATCACCTATAACATGGGCCAAAGTCAAGGGAAAGTCCACCTTACAAATATCTTTAAAATGGTGTCATCGTTCTAGGTTGTAATGACAGCATGATAATAAAATGTAGATGATTGTGATCTGAGAGCCACATAGACCACACATTGGTGCAGCAGTTTCAGATAAAAGGAAGTAGTGAGTTAAAAAACTGTGACCAACACGTAGCCTTGCCAAAACAACCTCCTCTCTTTGATCCTTACAGAAGGAGGAGGACCAAAGACCAAGAAGAGGTTTGATTTGAAAAAGCTTGTTATTGTGTTGCTCATTCTAGGTTGCCTGCCATCTGATGTACAGTCTGGATTTGATAACTGGACCATAGCTCATGTATGGAATGGGTGCTGGGATGATAGATCCAGAACAGACAGACTTTGCTGCTCTGTCAGCCAGCTCATTCCCACAAATACCAACATGACCTGGAATACAAAACAACTGGACAGAGACAGATGATAGAGACAGATGAGCTAGTTTGTTTTTGATATTGAAGAGAAGAGGGTGGTAACCATCATGGAATGATTCCAGGGCCAATAGACAGCTGGGTGAGTCCATATATACTGTACAATTTATATATTGCATTATTTCAATATGATTTACGGCAAGAGAGATGGCACACAATTCGGCAGTGGAAACAGAAACTGTAGGGGGGAGTCTGTGTGCCACAATCAAACTGTCACAAACCATGACCCATTAAGTCACCCGATTTGGAACCATCTGTATAGAAATAGATGGATCATATGAAAGATGTTCAGAAAAGAAACCGCGATATTTCCAATCGGGTGTATCTGCTTTCCTCAGATGACTCAAAGATAGGTTACAATTGGGAACAGTAATTTGCCATGGTGCAATAGGCTGATCTGAAGAAACTGCAATGTTATTCAAGGATAAATCCAAATCTTCTATTTTGTGCCTGGATACAGAGACTAAAAGGAACAATGGCATATTTTATGTTATTAAAAAGTGTGGTCCATTGTGGTTGGAAAAAAAAAACTCCAGGTAGAATGCTGTGGTAAGACTGAAGTTTGGAAGTATACATTAGAAATAGTTGCAAACGGCAAATACACAGAAGTTCATGAGATTCCACATACACTTCGCACAGGAGAAGTAATAAAAGTTCTAACACAAAGCCAAAGCCCCTGGTGATGGACAGGATCCAACATTTTTAGTGCTGAGGTTCTGGAAGAACCATAAATAACAGACCCATAGTCAATTTTCAATCGGACAAGAGCATGATAAATTTTGAGCATGGAGTATCAATCTACTCCCCAAGAAGTAGAAGAGAGGACATGGAGAATGTTCAGTGCTTTTAGACATTTGATACGAAGTTGCTTGATGTGCAATATAAAAATTAATTTATAATCAAATATAAAATCTAAGAACTTTTCCTCAGAGACGACAAGAAGTGCAACATCATCAAAATGGAGTTCTGGATCTGGGTGTATTACACGTTTGCGGCAGAAATGTACACACACAGTTTTGGAGAAAGAAAGTTAAAAACCATTTGTCATGGTCCACTTCAGTATCTGATTGATTTCAGTTTGTAGCTGCCGTTCAATAAATTTCATCTTTGATGACTGACATGTGATGTGAAAGTCATCAACAAAAAGACCATTGGGAAGCTGTTTACCGATGGCATTGATCTTTATAATGAAAAGTGTGACACTCAGAATACAGCCTAGAGGAACTCCAAGTTCCTGTGGGAAAATATGAGAAAATGTTGAACCCACACAGACTTGGAATCGGCACTTCATTTAAAATTGCTAAATGAAAAGGGGTAAGTTTCCACGCAATCCATACGAGTGAAGGTTTCATAAGATGTCATATCTCCATGTTCTACTGTAAGATTTTTCTAAATAAAAAAAAAAACAGTAATAAGATGATCTTGCCTTAAAAAGGCTTCTCTGACTAATGTTTCAAGGTGAATTAAGTGGTCAGTTGTAGAGCATTGTCTTCAAAACCCACACTGAGTAGGTGAGAGGAGGATGTTTGATTGAAGAAACCAAATGAGGTGAGCATTGATTATCCTCTCTAAGATCTAATTGAGACAACTTGTCAAAGCAATGGGATGGTAATTTTTGAAGGAATCGTTAGATCCTTCCCAGGTTTCAGAATAAGGAGTATAACAGCTTGTCACCAAGCATATGGATAGACATTTTCCTACCATATCTGATTAAAGACAGCTAGGAGAATAGTAAAACAGTTCTGGGAAAGATGGTGTAACATCTCATAATGTATATTATCAGGTCCAACTGATGTATTGCCAGACTGATCAATAGCAAGTTTGAGTTCCATCAATGTAAAAGGGTGATTGTAGTCATAGGAATTGTCAGTTGAAAAGGAAAGAGGCAGATGCTCCATCTGTATTTTAATGGCTAAAAAGGAAGGGGATAAGTTTGAAGAGCTAGATACACAAGATAATTCCCCAAGAGTATTAGCAATGCTCCGTGCATTTGCAACTTCATGGCCGTCAGACATTAAGAAAGGGAGGGGGACAGAAGTATATCTTCCACTCACTCTCCAAATTTTATCCCATATAACTTTTGTGCTGGTGGTTGAAAAAATGCTGGAGGTGTATTTAATCCAGGATTGCTTCTGGCTTTAACATCTAACTTGTCAAACATGTGCACAGGCTGGCTGAAATGCAATGCAGTTTGAGAGCGTGGGGTATCTTTGAAATTTATCCCAAGTATGCTTCCGAGTTTTCTGTAATATAGAACAGACAGAATTCCACCATGGGCAGAGATGCCGCAGGAAACATGTTGAGGTTTTAGTGAATATAAGCTTGAATAATACTGTTGGTTACTGCTGCTATACAATCATCTATGGATGATTTATATAATATGGCAGGATCAAGTTCTGAAAGAGTTGTGAAAGAAGGCCAGTTGGTCTGAACCAACTTCCACCAATGTGCATAAATCAGGTGGTACTGATCATGGCCAATCTCTCGTAAAATGATGGGAAAATTATCACTACCTCATGGAATAATGTCAACCTCCCAGGAAAAGTGGGCAAGCAGTGAAAGGTAACAGACAGAAAGATCTATAGCTGTAAATGACTGACTATGAAAATATGTGTAAGAGCCAGTATTGAATAAAGCCCAATTGTGGTTCAGGTGCATATGCTCTATGGCACGCCCTCTTACATCAATACGGGAGCCACCCCAGAGGAAATTATGCCCATTGAAATCTCCCAAGATTAAAAATTGGGTACGGAGTTGCTCAATGCGGGTATCAAGGTCTGACTGATAATAATACATTTCAGGTGTAAGGTATACAGAGCAAATAGTGATAGTACAATCTAAGGAGACACAGATGGCTATAGCCTCCAACAGTGTGGTCAATGACAGGGACCAAGTAAGCACATACTGATCAACCAGCAATGCAACTCCCCCATGTCCCCATCCTACACATAGCCTGTCATTCCAGTATAATGAATAGTGGAAAATAGTAACTGTATTTGTAGGCTGTAGAAATGTTTCCTGCAAAGAAAGACATGGAATGATAAAAGTCAATCAGATCTTTGATGTCAGTCACATTTGATTGGAAACCTTGACAGCTCCATTGGATTACTGTGGACATGTGTAATCATTTCAGAGGAGAAGATGACAGAGTTCTTCTGCTCATGACCGAATTTTTTTTCTTTATTTAATGTGGGTCTATCACCCTCTAAGGATCCTGCTCTAGCTCGAATGGTCAGGTCTGAATTTATCGGTATAGGTACTGATGATTGAGAATGCGAATGAGTTGTTTAATTTTAGAGGTATGAAGATAGGGAGAACCCATGGAAACATGCTGACTTGAAGGTGAAGTTTGGCAATGACTGGAAGCTGTGGTCAGGACAGAGATAGAAAAAGACACTGATTCGTGAACTGTGTTGATTTTGGAAGTGTTTCATTAAGATTTGCTAGTGAAGATTGTGTAGGGGATATGATATGGTCTGTTTGGACTTCTACTGTAGAAGAAGAATGGATTACAGCAGCATAATTTCTGGTTGGAAAAAGTAATAATAACTTTCGAGCCTCTGTAAGTGAGAATGTTAACTGTCTTGAGAGGTAAAATAAGAAGGATGCATACCATTACAGTTTATACAATGTGGTTCAAGTTGGCATTTGATGGCATTATGGTCTTTACCACCACAATGGGCACAGGTCAAGGAACCATAGTAAGATTCTTTTGAATGAACCAAATTGTTGACAATGGAAACATCGTACTGAATTTGGAATATAAGGTTGCACCTTACAATTCAGATATACTGCTTTTAATGTGGTGGGAGGACAAGGTACAGTAAATGTTAGTATCAGAACATTTGTTGTTTCAGAATTCCATCTTTTTGAATGAAGATTTGGCATACTACTGTGACACCTTGGCTGGTGAGATCTGTGAGAATCTCCGATTCGAGAACAGTCCTTAAATCTCTTTCAACTATGATTCCTCTGAAAGTATTCAAAGTGGAATGAGGAGTAAATTCAATGGGTATGTCCCCCAAGGCCTTTGATGTCAGGAGTTTGGAATGCTGTGATGAAGATGTTTCCACTAAGATATCTCCTAAACATAACTTTTTTACAGATTTAGGGAAGCCAACAAGCCCTTCTGAATAAAAAAAATGGAGACATTTGCCCTTGAGGATTGTCACTTAAGGAATGCAAAATTAGGAATCATGGAACAAATTCAAGTGGTGAGTTAGGCTGTACAGATTCATCAATGCTTGGTCGTTTTCCAGTAATTGGGTTTTTCTCAATGGTTTCAAGTTGTGTTATTTTTTTGTTTTAGGAGTATCCATAATAAATAGAAAATTTTTCAGTGCCCACTGTCCCCACCCACCATGGATCCCTACAAGGGGATGCACTACAGTGCCTTAAGGTCACTGCAGCAATGCCAGGGTTTTGTAAGCACTATACCCAAGCATCAGTATCAGACACAATGTCCACAATGCCCATTGTAGATGTCCTATCCTGGTACTCAGTTGACCCTGGTCCAAATGATCCTTGGGGGCTACCCAAAGATAGCCCATTGACAGGAATTCAAGGCCAAAGAAGCCTCAACCACCAGGATTCTCTCCTCCCCTTCACAGGTTATCACTCACAGCAAACATGCAGGTGGATGTTCAGATCCCAGAGGAGATAAAATGTAAGAATAGAACTGTCTCTGGGAGGTTCCCTTACCACGTGCAGGAATCCACATCAAGGGGAAATGTAAAAGAAGGTGTGTAATGAAGTCATTTTCAGTCTTGAAGAAATTGCCCACCTGATTGTGATTAAAGACTATATGGTAAAAACTAAGAAGAACCAAAAAGTGATTGAGGTGGAACCAGTCGTTCCATAATTTCAATCAGCTATGCATGTACACAAAGAAAGAAGAAACCCATCGGTATGGATGGGAAGATAACAAACATGGAACATGAATTAAAGTGGGAATGATGAAGAATGTGACAAAAGAGCAAATAGTATACAGAACTTACTACCACTGATATTTCATGTGATGCAGAAATCATAAAAGTAGCTACAAAAAAAATAGACCATTGGAGAATTAAAAAAAAAAGTGAGTATATGTTCCTATTAGAATAAGATGGTAAACAAATGTTATATGACAGTGTTCCACACCAGAAGAACCTAAAAGCAAAGAAGCCACATGTGAGAGGATTGATTGGTTGGTTGGGGTTTATTGGTACAAAGCAACTAAGCCACCTGAACCAAAAAACCAGTAAAAGAAAATGTAAAATAAAATTATTACAATAAGTAAAAAAAATCATGTTAAAACAAAGTCCATTTTTTATTTAAAAACTTAAATAGAATTGAAAAGACCAATAGCCCTTAAAAATTTAAAAACAACTGAGGTGGACAGTGTGACCATTGCCAATGACACTGTCTAACATCAAAGGTGAATCAATGATAAAAATACATCTAAAATGGTGCCACTGATTACAGTCATAACAATGGCACAACAGTAAAATGTGGGTTATTGGGACTTGAGTGTCACACAAACAACACAGTGGTGCACTGATCCCAAATGAAAGAAAATGATGAGTTAACAAACTGTGACCAACATGTAGCCAAGCCAGAACAGCTTCTTCTTTCCAATCCTTACTGAGACAAGAAAGCCAAAGAGCAACTGAAGGTTTTACCTAGAAAAGCTTGTTATCACACTGTTCACCCCAAGTCGACTGCTAATTGGAGCAAACTCAAGCCTTAAGTACAGGATCGTAGTTACGTATAGTACAGGTATGGCCATAATAGCACAAAAGCAGATGGACTTAGTTGCAGTGTCAGAGAGCTCATTCCCATGAATATTGATATGGTCCAGTTTCTTGAAGAAATGGAGAGAAATGGAAGATAAAGAAAAATGAGCCAGATAGTTTTGATTATTGAAATGGACAGGAAGAGAACTAACAAGAAGCAACTGCAAGGCCAGTAGAGAGCTAAGTGAATAGACACAAACAGTACAGTTTTTGTAATGCATAGATTCTACATGATCCAGGGTGAAAGAAATGGCATACAATTCAACAATGAATAAAGAAACTGCAAAGGAGAACCTGTGTGCAACCACCAAACCATAACAAATGATGGCAGAACCCACAGAGTCACCTGATTTCCATATAAAGAAGAATGAAAGGATGGTTCACAAAATGTTGGCAAATAGAAGACAGTACTTCTGATTGGGAGTACCCATTTTCTCCAGATGACTCTAAGAAAGGTCACACTTAGAAATTATAATAAGCCATGATGGGATGGACTGACCTCTGGAGACAGCATCATTCAAGGACAGACCAAATTCAGCCAACTGCACCTAGATATAAAAGAAGCATGATCCACTATAGAAGGAAAACACAACACCAGGTGGGATTATCTGGTAAATATCAAATTTTAGTAATATACAGTAAAAATAGTTGCAAACAGCAGAGGCATAAAGAAGATTCATTAGACTCAGTGTACAAACTATGGACTGGCAAAATGTGAAAAGCCTCCAGGCAAAGTCAAAGCCCAAGATGTTGAACGGGACCTAACATCTTCAAGGCCAGGGTCCTGGCAAAGCCATGGACACATAGTCCAATTTTGATTGAATGAGGGCATGATAGATCTTTAGTATGGAACATCAATCCACTCTCCAAGAGGTGGAAGAGAGGACACAGAGGATGTTCAGTGCCCTTGTACACTTGATGTGTGGAATGAAGGTCAGCTTACAGTTAAGTATAAACACCAAAAATGTTTTCTCGAGTACCACAGGAAACACAAATTCTCCGAGACAGAATTTGGGATCTTGGTGAATATTTCGTTGGTGGCAAAGTGCATTCAAACAGTCTGAAAGAAAAAGTAAAAACCATTTGCTGTGGTCCACTTCAGTAAACAATTGAGAACTCTGTAGCAATTGCTCAATGAGCCTCATGCTCAATGACTGACATGAGATGTGAAAGTTGTCAACATAAAGTTCATTTGCAACTGTAGGGAGGAGATATCCACTGATGTCATTAATCTTTATTATGAAAAGTGAGACACTCAAAACTCCAAGTTCCTGTGGGAAAGAACAGGAAAGTGTTGAACTCATGGGGACCTGGACACACAGATCCATTAAAATATGTGAAAGATCTGAAGTAAGCAAATATCCAAAGAGGTAAACAAGGAGGAAGAAGTACAAATTCAAACAAAGCGACTTAAATGTAATAGATGGTGTACTTGTAATCTAAAACATTTACTTATTAATAAGTCTAATACTTACCATTTTCAACTTCTTGAAAGTTTTACTTCAGATAGGTATTTCAAAAAAATTTTTTTCTTAGCACCTGGCTAATAGAATACTGGAAGAATTTGAAGTTGCAAAAAGTTGTTCTGGAATATGATGAAAGAACAAATACTTAAATTATCAGCACTACTTTGAATTACTGGTACAAAATATAGTTACCTACCAAGATGTGTATGAGTAACTAATTATTTAAGAAAGATGGATCTGTGTTTTGTGTTTAAAAAATCTCTGCTTTTGTATTTAAGATATGTGATTAGACCCTGTCACACAGTTCACCGATATTGTTAGTATTTTTCAGTTCATTTTCTTCCCCAGTTGTAGTTTCTAAGAGGTTTAAATATTGTAGAAGATAACTATGCAGCACGTAACAAAGTAAAACATTTACTTTTATTATTTTAAAAAGAAATCATATGGCTGAAGTTCTGGAATTAAGTCCACTTTCTTGAAACACGTATTGACTATATAATTAAAAATAAAGTCACTGGTAAAATGCATCCATGAAAAATGACTATTTAACCACTTCATGACAGATCACGGGTCAAAGGCACATCATAGCCTTTGCTGACTTGCATTCAAATTTTTACTGAACTTCTACTTAATGAATTTACATCAATACATTTGGTATCAAACTGTATATTATAATACAAAATTTATATACAGATTAATTTCTTAATTTAAAAGTAAATATTCAAAGAACACCTAAATACACATTTTAGTAGGTCACTTGGTATAACAAATGCAGTACTGTTTAAAATTAGATGTTTATGATGGAAGATACTAAGTCTATAATTTTATACAAATTAGGAACAAAAATAACTAATTCTGACAAGATAGAATATAAAACAAGAACCTCATATCTCATTAAACAATTTGATTTTTTTTGTGTACAGAAAACCCTCCAATCTTTACTAAAAGTATACCAAATTTCGTCAAGATATACACACTGTATCAAAAGTTATAGTGCAAATACTTAATGGGCAAAAATGTACACAAACTTGTGTATATTATAGCAACCCTAAGATGAAAGGGTTAATAAATAATAACCATGATATCTATCTTCAAAGACAGGTATCTACATATGGCCTTGAAAGTCACTACTGCACACCAGAAAGTAGTTTGATAAGGTGAAACAACTTAGTTATGGTTAAAGTTTTTGACAAAGGCAGATAATTTTTGTTATTTTAATCACATTTTCCTCACATTATTTTAATAACTGTTTTTTAATGAACTATAAAATACCACAAGCAAACAAATCACCATCTAGGGTTACTGCATGTTATAGTCATCTAAAATATGAAATACAACATTACACAAGGTCATTTCCCTTACAGGTCATAATACTCCACTCTCTTTTGTTTTTCATCTTTTCTGTGACATGTAAAAATAATGAGCATTATGTCATTTCTCCATGGGAGTTGTAAATGTACTCACTAAACAATATTAATTGTAGTTAACAGCATGATGGCACTCGTCAAAAAGTAATACTGCTGGACACGTTTAAATATAGAGTGGACAGGTGGAGAGATACTAATGCTTATCCTAATTTTATCTCTTTATTAAAAAAAAAGTAACAGCTATTGAACTAGAAATTATAGATCAGTTATTCTGACTTGCACAGATGAAAAAAATTTATGGAACCTAGGTTAATTAAAAACCAGCTTTACAAGGTAATTTGGTAGTAAAATGTGATTGTGTAAATGAAAAGTAACAAATTAATCAAAGGGAAAACCTGCCTCATTAATATGAATACACTTTTCAAGGATGCTAATTGTTAACTGGATAATGGAGAGGTTATAGACTGTGCATACATAGGCTTTCAAATATATTTTGATAAGGTACCACACAGAGGTTTAATTAAGATCACAATGATAAGCACTGGGAGAAATACTAATTAACCCTTCCATAACAGGTTTGATAGAATCTATCCAGCTTGTCACTATAAAAGTATCCATGAAATAATTATACATTGATTTTTGATAATGTATGCAATGCATATATTTACAAAATTATGCAGGTTGTTGGTAAACTTTACAAGGCTTTTTGTACACAAAATATCTGATACTGAAGCCATGCCTTTTTGCTATGAATAAAACTAATAGCATCTTAAAATGCATTTGTAGATATTAATTACAAGTTGAAAGAAGTAATTATCATTATGCACAAATCACTAAATGGGCTTCACTTGGAATAGTGTTCACAGTTTTAGCCTCCTTAGCTAAAAAAAGACATCTAGTGGAAAATTAATAAAACCATTTCCAGGATGGAGGGTTATCCTTACCTCTGTCTTTAGTCTACTACCCATTCACTAATATTTACATAATTTATATCAATTCCAATACATTCCACAGAATCTAAAAACTAAGAAGTCACTCTACAAAAAAAATCACAATAAGCATCCTTTAATTAAAGGTTCAGTATCCATTTTAATTATTCTGTATACCTTCAACATGTTTGAATATTATCAGCCAACTGTTTCTTATAAATCTTTTTCCTGATTTATTTTTATCCAAATGTAGAGTTTCCTGTAATTTTATGCATCCTACAACCTATCACACAATTACACAATCATCATCCATCTCAAAGTTATATTACCAAAATTCAACTCCTGAAATCACATATTTATTGGTAATTAACAAAAAAAAAAAAAAAAAATCCCTTTGGTTGACTCTCTGACCATTCAGTATTGAAGACTATTCTGAATCATTTAAAGACACTTCTCTGCTACTCCACCTGACTTCATATTCTCCTAATCACTATTTCTAAACTTAATATATGCAACAGCACTGCACAACAAAAGTTTTTGCTTCTTGAACACTGTTGGCTGTTCCTTATAGATTTTTGGCAACTGATCACAAAATAACATGCAAATTTGCTCATCATGTACCATTTCATTGAAATCTTCAGCTTCACCAGGACATTGTTACATTGGAAAAACAATATTAGGGCAACTGGAATCTGTCAATGCTTGCTAACTACTGTTGGATACTGCAATGTGATGCACTGGACATCAAATACAGATGAAAATCAGAAGCAAAACACTTTTAACTATGCATTAGAAGTATAAACACAATTAAATATGTTATTGTCAGTAAACAGTTAACTGTCTATTTTTCAGAGTTCCTACGTGATGAAGCAAAACAAACTATATTTGTGCATACCAACCTGGTACCCGTCATAATCAGCAAAAACTTTTCAGGAAGCAAAACTTTTCAAAAGAATTGTTGTGCAGTGTGATTACTGCATCAATATCCATCCTTATTTATAATAATCATAATACAATTTCTCACTGATATAATCCATCTACTCCTGAGACAATGTGTAATAACTGCTTACAAAACACTGACTGTAACCTTACAGACTGAACCTCTTGACTGACCTTATCCTTTATGTCTTCAGACTCAAAATACAATAGTACATCTCCTGTATTTAGAGCCACTTTATATTCTATTCAGCCTATCACTGATATATAACTCACAACCCAGAATTTCAGAACAATTCTCACTGTCAGTGTTTTTCAAATTTATCCAAGTTTCAATAAATACTACTGTATTACATTCTTCCATTTAATTCAATCTCTAACTCGAGTGTTTTCCAAATTGTGTACTGCAGCAAGTTGCTATGGGTGTTGCAAGAGTTTTACCAAATGAAGATTAATTAAAAGCACAAAAATGTTTATGCAACAGCAGTGGTGTTATGCTAATCAAGGTAGTGGATTGCAGTATCACCAGTGACACAATCTTATCCCTAACAAGAGAATAACTATGTCAAGCTTATTCTTTAATGCACTGTTTATTTTTAAATATATCAACATTTTGTTAAAATTATTATTTAAATTATGATAATTTAAACCTTTTTAGCATATACTCTTTCCTTTAACTAACTAATCCCAAAACACTCTACTGCTGTACAAGTTTAATTAATTAATAATAAATTATTACATTCTTACTTTTTGTACACAAAAACCTGTCACCTAACCTACTTAAATGAAGCCTATCTCTAAAATGAAATTTAACCTTACGCTGAAAATTGTCCTACATTTTGTTTACAATAACTACAAATTATATAAACATTTATTGTACGTATTATTTTTAATAAATTTAATTTACCCACTTATGCTGTCGAGTTCCAAAGTAAAGATTCTTGCTGTATTTCTTTACTAGCGTTTAACTGATTTTTTTTTTAAGTAATTTGCATGAACCATCATAGTTTCTAAGCTATAAACATGCAAAAATATAGTTCTACTAGTACTACTATCACTAAGCACTATTGGGACTGACAAGTATATTTCTTTTAATCAGTTATCAAATTTAAACTCATACCAGTAAAGATCCCAATGATTATACTCACATCCTCTCAAAAAATTAACACTACAACTCTTGGACATGAGCTAGCTTAAGCTTCTTTACTTATGCTGGTTACACCTGTAGCCAGTAATGCTTCTCATACTAGCTTCATAAAGTTGATAATAACAATTTGAAAAAATATTCAAGTTTCAAAATTGTAAGATATGAAACATTACAATTTTAAATTATTTGTAAAATTATAGGTTTTTCTTCCTTTTTTTAACGAAACGTACGCGTAAACTAACTGAAACTTCGAAACCGTATGGCTTTTTTAAGTTTTACAAAGTAATTCAATACATTATTATCACTAAAAATTAACCTGTAAAATTGGGTTGAAACTACCATTTATAAGTTAATTTACTGAACAGTAACTTCCCCGCTGGTATAGCAGTAAATCTACCGATTTATAACGCTAAAATCAGGGGTTCGATTCTTCTCGGTGGGCTCAGCAGATAGCCCGATGTGGCTTTGCTGTAAGTAGTAACTTATAATATATGTCATTGTAAATGTAACACCGTACCAAACATACACCGAAAAGCAATGCTGATATTTAAATTATTAAATCTATGCACCACTAAAAAGTAATACAATCATTTATAAATTTACCGACTCTTATTCGTATGCGCAAGGTTACTGTGGCTAGGCCTAGTACTAGTAAAAGAGAGATCATCTATATACCATACTAACTGTAGCATAATAAAATAATACATTCCTATCAAACCATAATTTTCTTCCTGTCTCATAATACTGTATTATCAAGCTGTATACAAAACTGTCGTAAAATTTTGAACGTAATTTCACAATCCTAAAATAATAACAGAAAAACTTGTATACGATTTCACAAGCTCATACACCTTACCAACCACCTTTACGCCATGCCCGTAAATGCAATTAGTGACATCATCCTTATTTCAATCTTTAACGCCACACGATTATATTCACTGGTGGCAAGACCAAACATAAATACAATTTTATCAAGTGGGCATCATTGTTCGATTCGATATACTGTTTTGTTTTTCTTTTCTTTCAGCTGTAGCCATAGCTTGATACACATCGTACTTTATAAATAGAAGACTCTGTCATGCTAAATACCAGTCTCTAAGTAAAAGTTCAACTGTAAATTCCCACATGCTAACTTTTTCAGGATGCCATTTAAGTATGACTGTAAACGCGAATATTTGGTTTACCTTAAAATCAGTTTTTGAATAAAATGCTGTGTAAAGATTGATAAACAATTACTTCGATCATAGAAGGAATTGAGAGTTGCATGACTATAAGGAAGACAAGGAATTTTACGAAATTCAGTCTGACTGGATTAATGCGACAAATGGGGATATCTTCTGGAAACGTGGCTGTTTATCAACAATATTAATGACACTTGTGGGATACAGTCGGGAAATTTGTTAATTTTCTGATAGTATAAAAACCTTTGAGCTGGATGGACGTAACGATAGTGCTATGATTATACAAATAGACTTATATTGGCCAATTAATTGGATAGACATCTGGCAGGTGGTATTTAATTACAAATATAAGGTTATACAACTGAGCTGTTATAATGCTGGAAGGTATGATATGTTATGTTTGTTTCCTCCTTAGTTGTGATGTCAATAAACTCCCTGAAAATTTCTTATGCAGCTGCCTGGTTTTGAAAGCGTTTAATGTTCAAAAAGTTTTAAAATGCTTGAAAATAAGAAAATATGTAGAGGAATTGTGTGGGAAATAAGGTGGATGAGGCAGAACCTTGATTCCTACTTTAATTTTTATAGTGTCATCCTTGACAGGTCTCATAACGCCGATTTTGTTGACCTTCAGTCAGCTCATGCGGAATTCACTTATCCAAATTTTTTCGTCTTTCCAATCGCACTCATGTGGTTGGCAATACTTGATTTACCTATGCCCAGCTTTTCTTCAAGCTCGCATATTGTTGTGCAAGCATCTGTCTTAACTGCTTCCCTTAATGTGTTTTCATCTAAAGAGGGCTTCCTTCCATGGCCTTCGTGGTCTTCAAGACTTTCATCTCCATGTCGAAACCTTTAAAACCAATGCTAAACTGTACGTTCAGTGACAGATTCATGGCTGAATGCTTGGTTGATATTTCGTGTAGTTTCGGTAGCTTTTCATCCAAGTTTAAACTCATAGAGTCCTTCTTGTCCATGCTGCCTTGGGAATTGCAAAACTTACTCTAAGTAGGGTTGAAACAGTAAACAGTTAAGACACGTTGTAAGCGACAAACGTTGGATTAAACCAACTAGCAATAAGTTACTCAATATTCAGCTTTTAAATGTCATCGCGAGAATTCCGACATTTATCTATGGATAACCTGATATAATCATGACTCTTTATGTGGGAACATTTTTATACTTTTCTTTAGTACGACATATAAACAGAGACATCGTTTGGCACTGGTACAAATGGTTTGTGCATCGATTCTATTTGACAGTGTCCCGAATCCTCAGTTGTTGACTTGGAAAATTAATATAGAAAATCACTGTCAATATCATGCCAAAAATTACTATACCTATATGTGCCTGAGCCCCCTATCTTTCAAGCACCCACTTACGTATCTATACACAATAAATTAACCTACTTCAATAATTTTGTGTTATTTGGAAGAATGACTTTTTTTCTTTAGGATTGGAAAAACAAACTTTTCTAGTTTACCAAAAGCTATGAACATTTGTAAACTGATTGCATATGTTACGATCTTATTCTCATGATGGTCACACACTGATCTTCTTTACCATGGTAAGCACATGCCCTGTTAGGGATTTAAGCTGCAATGATACTTTTAATAAAATTAGTTTTCCTCGATTTCAGTGTTATTGTTTTTCCTAAATGTGATATTTTACAACAATTCACAGTTACAATGATAATTTGAAAAATAATGATAAATTTCGCAAAAATAATTTTTTTTTACTTTTATAACAATAACAATATTCAATATATGAAAATTATCCAGAGTATGATGTCACTTCATTTCCAACAACTGATATTCCAAGATGTCTATGAATTTCTTATTATAATATAGTGTTCATTAGATTCACCCATTCCCCTTTCTTCTAGTAACTTCTGTTCAAGCATCAAAAAGCTCTCAGTTCACTTTGGACTAATCAATCTTTGAGTCCTTCACCTGTGCTTTTCATATTTGCATATAGTTAAGATCTATGTCTGTTTTACTGCCTAGGCCTGGAATGGTGGTTCAAACTAGTAATTTGCTTACAGGTTTGATGGGTTGCAACTAATGTTAACATTATTGTTGAGATCATGCAGATAGATGATGTGCCAAAGCTATAGTGAGTGCACTGACTTGTCTCTGATATTGATAAAAGTGATGATCAGCTTTATGCTATGTTCTGCAGAAATTATATTTCTTTTACCCCTAGGAGGGTCTTTACTAGTACTAGTATTTGGTAATCTCTCTAGAGATGGTCATAGACAACCTTTGATGGAAAGCTGTAAGGCTTTACATTTTATTTATTAATTCTGCAGAGTATGCAGTTCGAGGTGTTAGCTGGGTTGTTTCTGAAATGTCAGAAATGAGATGACTGATTTTTAGAACAAATACTTATATTATCTATGAGACTGCTAAGTCCCTAAATACCAAGGGAAAGCCACTGGTAGAATCCAAGAGAGCCTGTACTTTGGAGGTTTATGCTAGCAGGAAATTCTCCTCCATCAGCTCCTCTTTAACTCAGACATAAGATAAATTTGAGTACTTGTTTAGGTTGTTAAAGCTGTCAAGTAATAGCTGTTCTCTTACACCAGGGAAAATTCAAGCAACACTAGTTTATAAAATGATCTGGCAGGTTCTGCTGAAAAACAACATAGCCATAAGAGTGAAGATTTTGGTTTCACATTAATAAAATTAGGATTGCAATTATTTAGTAAATTCTGTTTTTGATAAAATAAAAATTTAGCTTGTAATACAAGATTCAGTATTGTAATGCTTTGAGGAGAGTTTAGAAAGAGTGTAAAAAACCATAATGCAAGTCAAGTACAATTTCTGCAAGTATGCAGTATTAGGAAATTTCTGGAAATGATGAAGATAAAAGGTATAAAAAAGGTAATACTACAAAAATGCCATTCGTTTATCTTGTTTAAATGAGCTGCACTAGAGTAAAGTGATGTGTTAGTAGCCTACACTGTGATTGATGTCATTAAATAAGTCAAAATGTGCCATACCAGTATAAACCATATAAAAGCACAGAGTAATAATATGCACACTAGTAGTGTCAATCAAGCCATGGAAAATTGAATCACATATTAGCATGAAGTAGTGTCATATTAATGTAGTTGTTTGAAAAACTGCAGCTGAGAATAGGCAACAAAACCTAAATGTTGAAACTGATACCTGAACACAAACAGTGGAATGAGCAAAGCTGAAGATGTCTGGTCTTTACAGATGAGCCAAAGCTCAAATTGTTAACCAAAAGTCAATGTCAATTTGTTTGAGTCAGGAAAAAAAGAGCATATTTAGCATCATAGATTTTTCTGTAGTTTCCTCTGAAACAAAAGGAATTATATGCATTTACAATGCTAAAATCAGAGGTTTGATACCCCTCAGTACACAGCAAATATCCCAGTGTGGCTTTGCTGTAAGAAAATACATACATACATATGTTCTTCTATAAATAACTTACAGTTACAGTGTTAACAGCATTTTCATAATAATTATGCAATAAAGCTAGAACACTAGTCTCTCTAAGGTTCGTGTAATCTCAGGTAATTATTCAACTGGTGGAAAGCAGATGCCAAATATTTATACGAACATGAACTCAGTGGTAGTTTTTGGCCAAATCCATCCCCATGTGCATTTGTGAAATATACTGTTTTCTGTGCAGATTTTACGTTGCAATTGCTCAAATAATTATATTTCCAAGTGCTGATGTCGTTTTAAAGTTATTGGCATGGTGAGAGAAGTAGAAGTGAATGCTTCTTTCGCATAACTTTTAAGATCAAACACACAACTGATAAATAATCTGAGATTGCTAGATGAGGGTTGTGTAGACAATTTGGATTCAACACAGCAAAGAATTTCAATGAACAGTTGATCTAATATGTTAATGCTATTTCGGTTAAAAGCAGGAAGATACAGTGATATACTTCCAATTGAAAAACTGCTGTGTCAGCCTACTTAAAATACTAGGGGCATAGATAGTGCAAATATTGTAGGGATGTTGTAGTATAAATGGCACAATACGTATCTCTTGCAAACTGCTTTGGTATCTCCAGTAGTTATTGTTATGAAGAATAGAGGCATGTCAATGTTTTGTGTAGACTTAAGGTAGGTCAATAAAATGATTTCCATTAATGTCTGACTGCTCTCGCTAGAATAGAAGGAACTGTCATGAGATCCCTTCTCGGTCCAATGATTCTTGGCCAAGAATGTAATCTTCAGGAAACTTGTTCAAGTAAATTCAATTATTTCCTGCACGAACACTATATTGCTAACACGTTTTTGCCGTTTCAACAATGTCGTCATTTTTATAATTTTCTTACCAACTTGCATTTATGCCCGCAGGTTTGTTTGTTTGTTTTGAATTAAGCACAAAGTTACACAAAGGGCTATCTGTGCTCTGCCCACCACAGGTATCGAAACCCGGATTTTAGCGTGTAAGTCCGCAGACATACAGCTGAGCCACTGGGGGGCGTGCCCAGTTTTTATGATGAAAAAAACAAACACACTCTCGAATGGAGATTGAAAAGAAAAAGAAAAAAAAGGCAATGAAATATGGAAGGAATAGGAGCGGATAGAGACAAAACATTGCCGTAAGCATATCAAGGTTAAGGTTTGACTTTTGTTTTGTGTTCGCTCATATCCTTGCTCTCGGAGTGGTAACCCATGTGTGTCAATAAACAATTGAACAGTGGATCAGGCGAGATGATGCTATGACCAATGTAATCCTGAATCAATTATTTTTTCTGTTACGTCTCGTTATAGTTGAATAACGATTATAAAGATTTTTTTTTTCTTTTTCTAATTAGTATTTATAAAATAAATATATAAGAAATATATAATCAGAATAAAATTTTCTGTTTTTATAATTAATATTTATCGTGTCATAAAGAGGCCCGACATGGCGAGATGGGTTAAGGCGTTTGATTCCTAAGCTGCGGGGCGAGTATTCGAATCCCCGTCGCACTAAATATGCTCACCCTTTCAGCCGTGGGGGGTTATAATTGTTACGGTCAATTTCACTATTCATTAGTAAAAGAGTAGCCCAAAATTGCACAAGTAGCTCTCGTGTAGCTTTGCCGAAATTAAAAAAAAATTGTAATAGTTTTCTTAAAAGATAAAAAAGTTTTTTTTTAAATGTATTTTAATCAGATTATAATTTTTTTCTTAATTATATTATTAAATGTTTATTTTAATCTGAAATGTATGTATATTTTGTGAATAATGTGACAAAAATTGAAATATTAATTTTTGGGATGGCCTAGCGCGTTTAGGCATGCGCTTCGTAATCTGAGGGTCGTGGGTTTGCGCTCGAGTCGCGCCAAACATGCTCGCCCTCCCAGCCGTGTGGGCGTTATAATGTTACGGTCAATCCCACTTTGCGTTAGTGAAAGAGTAGCTAAAGAGTTGGAGACGTCTAGCACAGATAGCCCTCGAGTATCTTTGTGCGAAATTCCAAAAACCAAACCATTAATTTCTGGCCATTTTGTTTTACGTATTTTCGCTTGACAGGGGCATATTGGTCGGGGATCATTTGAATAATGATAAATATAAAATTTGTTGTGTTTTTTTTTAGATTACACTAGTAAATATCATTTCATTGATTTTTTTTCTCATTTTTGGATGAATCAAGTTTTTCCTTTTTTGTTTTAGGTCTTTTTCGTAAAAAGTACAAAGATGCTGGGAAAAAGACATGCTGGCAATCGTCACAAAGTCAAATGGTTAGAATGTTAAAAAGTGATAGACAATGTACAACAGGCATATTAAAAGCTGCCACAGTGATATGTTGAACACCGGCAGACGTCAAAAGTTCTCTGAAATCGTATCAGAATCGCAAAAAAAATATTAATGTTTTGTTTGTTTCGCTTCATCTACATCATCACTCTCGATGGAAATTAAAATTAATGAATAGTCAGTAGAAGTAGAGACTGATTTAAACTTTTGAGAAATCGGTTTGAATAACCCAGTTTTTGACAAACGTCAAAAGCACTGTTTCAAAATAGGCACATGATATTCAGGAATAAACTCTTCTGGAAGAGGTGGAACCTCTCATATTAAATTCTGATTCATCCAGTGACGTTTTACAAGATGATAAAAGTAAAACTGTTCGTAAAAAATCAGTTGGCAGAAAAAGTTAATGGTTTTGAATTTCTGGTCCACAACAACTACATTTCGAATTCCCATCTTAGATTATCTATGGGATTCGCCGATCATTTTAAGCTAAGTGGTACAAATAATTCCCTTGGGTATTTTATAATTAAAATTATGATTTTGAAATTTGTTACTCTTCTGAGAACTTTGTTTCAAAATCTTATAAGACATTTACATTTATTAAATGGTCAAAACTAGAAAAGTTGCGAAAATACGCTAAAAGTGTAAACCATCAAGATTCAATAATATGGATCCGTTCACAAGCAGTTGAAATTTGTCAGAACTCTGCACTAGTTCAAGTCAAAAACAAAATAAAATGAAGTACAGCTGAACAGACTTTATCTTACAAAAGTGATAAAACATTCGATTTTCCTGCCATTAAGGGTGGCCATGAGGATAGTCTTAATATATGCAATTCTTCTAATGTAAATCGAGGGAATTTTCTGAACTTTTGCATATACAGAATAAGAATTTTACATGGTTTAATAAAAAGTTCACAAAGCTCGTTGGCCAAAATAAACATTAGATTTGAGTTGAAATATTCAAAATGAAGTTTTGAATCTGGTTGCGATGAACGTGAGAAAATAAATAACCGATAAAGTAAAATCCAACGGTTCTTATTGCTTCATCGCAGATGAAACCATGGATGTCAGTTGCAACGAGCAACTTTCTCTCTGCCTTCCCTCCGTTTCATAAGGTGCCATTAAAGAACAGTTTTTAGGCTTCTTCTTGGCGAAATCAACAAAAGTCCAAGCCATTTTTGAACTGCTTATAGAAACTTTAGTGTAACAAAGTCTCGATCTTTCTTTGTTATTGGCCAAGGATATGGACTTCAAAGTGTACTAAAAACTGTGGCCCCAAAATCAATTTATGTCTATTGTTTTAGACACTTGCTTTATCTTGCTGTTCAAAAACCCCAAAGAAAATTTAATTACTGAGAAATACTCTTGTAGTAAAACAATTAATTTATTCTTTTGTCGAGAAAAGTCACTGTACTTCAGTCTCATAGTAAAATTCGCTGGGCGACGGCCTCAAAGAAATGTATTGAAGCTACAATTTTCTCAATTCTTAAACTTGTTTCAAACGATCCTAGCACTTCGGGGCCCGGCATGGCCAGGTGGTTAAGGCACTCGACTCATAATCTGAAGGTAGCGGGTTCGAGTCCCTGTCATACTAAATATGCTCACCATTTTAGCCATGGGGTGTTATAAGGTTACAGTAAATCCCATTATTCGTTGGTAAAAAGAGTAGCTCATGAGTTGGCAGTGAGTGGTGATGACTAACTGTCTTTCCTCTAGTCTTACACTGCTACATTAGGGCTGGCCAGCGCAGATAACCTTCGTGCAGCTTTGCGCGAAGCTCAAAAACAAATAACTTTAGCACTTCGGTCACGAATAAAGGACTTTTAGTTTCAATCTGTAACTTAGAATTCATCTTCAATCTCCTAGTCTTGAAAAAACTTTAAGTGGAACTTCATCACTATCAACTTACCTTCAATCAGAATAAAATGTTTTTTTAGCGAGAAAACCTGCTGATGCAACAGTCGGCAACCTTAAATTACTAGAGACAAACGAAAAACATTTGAAGCTATGGGACAAAGCCACAAATTTCATGAAAGATGTAAAAGAAATAATTAAGGAGGAACATTATATCAGTTTCAAAAACTAATCATTCTTTGCCTTCAAATACTGATTCAACTTGCCTTAGAAGCTGTATTTGCATCTGCTACTGCATATCTTGATAGTCCAGCCTCTTATGCAAGAGACGCCATCTTCTTTCCAACTGTTCAATATAAATTATAAAAATATTATTTGCGATTTCTCATCTGTCACAAAGCAACCAGAAAAAGAAGATACTACAGATGATGACTTATTAGTTTGTGATTTTCATGGGCTTAATGAGAATCAGTTATCTTCAGAAAGAAAGATTGTGATTGGTCTTCTCGATAAGGAAAAACAAAATATCCAATTTGTCTTCAGGATATAATTTGTCAAAATGGATTTATGAGAATTGCATCTCTCAATTCCTTCCACATTATTCTCAGTTGGAGCAAATATTCAGCACTATTTCAGCTACATCATGTTTTGCTCAAATATCATTATCTGCTTTACGTCGAATTAAAGCTTACTTACGTTTTACAATTGGACAAAAAAGACTGTTTCATCTCGCAGTTTTGAATATTGAACGGGAAATAAATTTTGTGATGGAGAGCAAAATGGAAGAGATAATCAATGCTTTTGCTCATCAGAAAAATCGTGAAAACTTATTGCTTGCTTGAATTTTATTTGTTCTTAGTTCACATACACTAAATGGCCAAAAGTACGTAGACACCCGACCATTACATTCATAAGTGCTTGTTAAACACTTCATTCCAAAAACATGAGCATTAATATGGCGTTCTTTCCCCCTTTGCTACTTTTACAGCCTCCACTCTTCTGGGAAGGCTTTTCACTAGACTTTGGAACATGACTGCTAGGATTCGCTCCTATTCAACCACAAGAGCCTCAGTGAGGTCAAGCACTAATGTCAGGCAAAAAGGCCTGGCTCACTGTCAGCATTCCAATTCATCTCAAAAGTGTTCAATGGGGTTAAGGTCAAGGCTTTCTTTAGGCAGGTAAAGTTCTTCTACACCAACCTCAGCAAACCTTGTCTTTACGGACCTTGCTTTATGTTCGGAGGCATTGTCATGCTGAAACAAAAAAGGGCCTTCCCCAAGCTTTTGCCATGAAGTTGGAAACACACAACTCTCAAGAATAACATTGCATGCTGTAGCACTGAGATTTTCATTCACTGGAACTAAAGAGCCTAGCCCAAATCATGAAAAACAGCAACAGACAATTATCCCTGTTTCACAAAACTTCACAGTTGGCACTATGCATTCAGACAGGTGGCATTCTCTTGGCATCCGTCAAACTTAGATTCGTCTGTCAGACTGCAAGATACTGAAGCGTGATTCATCACTTGAGAGAATGAGTTTCCACTGCTCCAGAGTCCAATGGCGGTGTGCTTTACATCACTACAGTTAACGCTTGGCATTGCAGATGGTGATCTTACGCTTGTATGCAGCTCATGAAGCTCCCGATGAACACTTCTTCTGTTGACGTTGCTTCCAGAGAGTTTGAAACTCGGTAGTGAGGGTTGCAACTGTGTAAGACGATTTTTACGCGCTTCAGTACATGGATGCTCCGTTCTTTAAGATTATGCAGCCTACAGCTTCGTGACTGAGCTGTTGTTGCTCCTAGATGTTTTCACTTCACAATAACAGCACATACAGTTGACTGGGGCAACTCCACAAAGGCAGAAGTTTGACGAACTGATTTGTTGGAAAGGTGGCATCCTAATGACAATGTCACGTCGAAAGTCACTGAGCTCTTTGGTATGACCCATTCTACTGTCAGTGTTTGTCTGTAGAGATTGAATGGTTGTATGCTTAATTTTATGCACCTGTTAGCAACGGGTGTGGGTGAAATAGCCGAACTCACTAATTAGAAAGGGTATTGTCCAAGTAGTGTACATAAGAAAAATAAAAACACTAGCGCCAGTGAAAAATTTATGTTTACGGTTTTTAAATCTTAGAAGCAAATATATGTTGTTACTGTTTCGGAGCAATCAGAGTACTGAAAATTTATATTTACGTTTTTTATTCTTAACAGAAACAAAGATATGATGTTACTTCTTTTGGAGGGGTGAGTACCCTGGGAATTATGCTCTGCGGGCCTACAGGCTGAAATCCCAATATCCTAATGTCAAGTTCAAATTCGACCTAAAAGAAAACATATCGCTACGTTTTCAAAGCATCAGGATTACTGAAGATGGTAAATATTTTTCTACCATTATTTATTGTAAAGAGGGTTTTGCAAGCCTTAAATATTAATTTTAACAGTTTTATCCCCAACCTCTTTAAATGAAAATAGTCATGTATCTGTTAAACAGGATGTTTAATCTCTGCTCTTTTTACTCTATTTTACACTAAGATTGTCTGTTTGTTTTTGAATTTCTTACAAATCTACTCGAGGGCTATCTGTGCTAGCCGTCCCTAATTTGGCAGTGTAAGACTAGAGGGAAAACAGCTAGTCATCACCACCCACCGCCAACTCTTGGGCTAATCTTTTACCAACGAATAGTGGGATTGACCGTAATATTATAACGCCCCCACGGCTGAAAGGGCGACTATGTTTGGCACGACGGCTTTACACTAAGAAATTACACTTCAGCACAAATATGTTAATTAAACAACAATTACATTGCTTACCTTTTACTAAGCATTGCTTGTAAATTTCTAAACAAAAAATTCCAGCCACTTGCTACTTTTTACAATATCTATAAATTTCGTTTCATTTTCTTCATTTCTTTTATGGTTTCACTTGCCTTACAAATTAAGAAAAATGCAACTCTCCAACTCCATAGGAAATTTATACCTCGAAATTCAGCTCGGACGTAGCCAACACATCAAATACTTCCTTCAATATAAAGATAAAAGACGAACACTTCTGTGTCCATGGCTCACGCGAACCTGTAAACACTGTAAGATGAGGTAAATTGGCAAAACAAAATTTCAATTATAAACGTATGTTGGAGTATCCAACAGGAACAGCCGTCAATTACTTAAACCCAGCCACTTAGCAATTTGTTCATGTGTCAAAACCAAGGGTAACACAATATTTCATATATCATTTTATCCATTATTACCACGGAGTCTTCAGACCTTGATCTCCAAATTGCATTACTGGAAAGTGTACTGACTTTAAATCATTTCTACTTTGTTTCGTAACATTTTGAAATGTTACTGATCAACAGTAGAAAGTAAGAATCAATTCTTACAAATAAGATAACAAATTATTTGAATCTACCTTTTATAAATGTTAGAATTTTCAGTCATGTAAGGAGCATAGAGTCGTACTCTTTGTTCTTAATATATTTTTAAGGAAGAGCTGGAAATTTAAAATCTACAATTCACGTTATCAAGTTAAAAGCCGATTTTTTGTCAAGGTGTTTTGGTCTTATACGTATTTACCACTTTCACATAACAGTTAGAAAACCAGTGACTAATAGTAAACTTTTGTTTGTTTTAAATTTTTCGCAAAGCTACATGAGGGCTATTTGCACTAGTTATCCCAAATTTAGCAGTGTAAAACTAGAGGGAAGACGACTAGTCATCACCATCCACTACCAATTCTTGGACTACTCTTTTACCAATGAATAATGAGATTGATCATCACAATATAATGCCCCCATGGCTGAAAGGGCAAGCATGTTTGGTGCGATGAGGATTTGAACCCGTGACCCTAGAATTACGAGTCCAGCACTTTAACCACCTGGCCATGCCAAGTCAGTAAATTTCTGATTATTGTTTCTACTTATTTTTCATGTTTAATTACACGTTCTACAAATCAATTATTTAGAGCACCAATGTTTGCAAGTCAGATACCAGAGTGAAAGGTATGTGTGAAAAAAACAGCTCATTCCACAATCATGCAAAAGTAATGCCATTAAGTTCCTTAAAATGCAATATCAAGTAATGTATTGAAAAAACACAGCATAATAAATTTTATGAAAAAGAATATTGTGATTTTTTAAATCTCAAACGACTAACTTAAAAACTTGTACGTTTCACCACAGAAAATAAAATTATTCATATATTCTTGAACTATATTTTGCACTACTTCATATTTGTCAAAGCTGTTTCACTGTTGTTGAAATGTTTTATTAATTACTGTGGCTTGAACTTTTATGTAGTCACCAAATTATTCTATTACAAGAAATAAAACTTACTGCAGTAATACTTTGTATTATATTTGTAAAGAATACTGGTTGTTTCTATACAGACTAAAAGTGGTATTCACTTCAACTGTCTAGTGTTTAACATGACACTTTGTTTTTCAGATGCTTGTACAAAATGGCTGAAACAAATTCACTAAATATGACAAATGTACAATATTTATTTTGATCACAAACAGCAAATTATGCACAAACTTCACAACTACAAGAAAAACCATATATGCAAGGTATACTAACAGGAATTCTATATGATTGTTAGGTTCATTAAAAATGTGACTGTTCATTACACATTTAAAAAAATGTGAACACTTATGAAAGAAATCCTGCATTCAACTCTTAATTGACTTGGAATTTATTTCTTATAGGTCATAGCTATTAAAATAAGGATTCAATGGATGACAAGTTACAGTTTGCAAATAACTTACATATGGAAATAACCAATTTGTTACAAATTTTGGCAAATATTCTCATGATCATTTCATATTACATTTTCATGAAGAGTGAATACAACAGGGCTGAATTATCAAGTAATGATGCAACTTAAACCTACACACATTCTGTTAATTACTGAATGGTATTTAACTTTGACAAATTCTATTACTGCATACCATTTTTAATAGTACAAACCTTATTCTCACATTAAATTAAATGTCAAGCGAGTTAAGGTTGCACAAAAAAGATGGATCGTATTATTTCAGACATTCAAGTAAATTAAAATGTCATGAAAATCTTTATAAGAATTAATACTCTAACGCTTCTTATTCCCTAACCTTTTTTTTTGAAGCAATGGAATCTATATTTAGTTACCTGCTGTATCATTGGGTATACCAGACAGTGAAAGGAAAATGATATCAAAATCACTACTTCATGATTCATACCGTGATTATAAACATCTGGAAGTCTTTAACTTAAGCTGTTGGTTTCAGTCACATACAAAAAGGATATCAGGAATGTAGAGCATGCAGTTGTAATGCCAACTGTTGCAACATATTTAACACACTCGCGAGTTGAAATACTTTAAATTGACATAATATTTTTAACTGTACATAACATTAAAGAAAATTTCTTGTAATTAGTAATCAAAGTAACACCTTTAGAACAGTATATTTACACTTTGTACAATTCACTTGTGATTAAATAATACACCATTATACAGAACAGACTAAAGATAGTAGTTTAATGTACTGATTCACATAATATTCTGTCTAAACTTATAACTAATTATATATTAATATGATGTACCATAGAAGTTCACAACAATGGCTTTAATATGTGAATGGAAGTTAAAAAAAAATCCTTCAAACCAGGGATTGAATATACATTTTTCAAAACAGCATGTTTCAATCTTCATACATTTTGTGATTTAATATCTTTATGTACTATTTTTCAAAACCATAATCCAAGCTGATTTCCATATGATTCCGTATAACAAGAATTAAAAGTTTGTTTTTTGCACTAAAAATCTACACTGTTAATAAACAGTTAAAACAAATCAACTGTAATACAACAAAAACTTCAGTAAAATATAATAAAAATATTAATAAACATATAGATAAAACTCAAAAGAAGATAGGAAAAATGTAATGCCTTTTCTTTTTTTACATTTATGCATGTACAAGTCATAGAATAAACAAAATTGAACTGAAAGAGTAACTTTTAAAAGTAGTTTTTTTGTAGACACGCGAACCAAAATAACCTTCACTTGAAACCCAACAAACTAAATAAGAATAAAATGGACAATTTTAAGAACTATATAACATTAATATTATATAAGTAGGCACAGATCTAGCGTATGTGGGGGTGAGCCCTCTCCATTTTCTTTTAAGAAATTCAGACAAAATGAAGAAAGCTACTGTTATTAAAAAGAATTTTTTTTTAAATTAATTACTGCAATACGTTTTTCTTGTGGTTTTTTTCTCAAGTCAACACAGCTGTAGTCTAAAGCAATCTGGTTACAACATCAGTTAATAAATGATTATTTCTAAAAGAATATAACAATACAAATATAAATTAAATGTTTCCATAGTAAATTTTTGCTCCTTGGCTTGCTCTAGATTTTAAGAAATTTATTTTCATCAAAGCTAGTTTTTTTTTTAAATTTGTAACGCACACTAGAGGAATTTAGATACTTTGGCAATGAAGTTGGTTAAAAAACAACAAAAAAATCCTACCTTAAGAGGTAATAAAAATAAACATTTTGTTTCAGTCAATGATTCATTATTGTGACTTCATTAGGACTAGTTGTAGAAGAACTATTTACAGTTAATACTGCTTATGACACCTTTAGTTCTTACAACATATACTTATTACAATACTGATTTTTCATTGTTTGGAAGTTATAAATCTTATAAGAAAGATGTTTTTGTATTTTTGATGTCCCAAATAAGCAGAAAGACAAGTGCCATGACCGTATAATGTGTTTACTTTTATATCAATAACATTACTAGAAATTAAGATGTATAATTTGAAATCATTGGATTATAACCCATCTGAGCTACTCATGGTTTTGTAGGCTTTACAACTGATTTTATTAATAAACTTACTAGCAGTGCATGGTTATAAGTAGAAAAATAAAAACAAAACTAATACACATCCATCATGATGCTTTTGTTTAAACATTTTTCAAAATATGAATAACAAATATACATGAATCAAATGTTTAATATAATTACTCAACTCAGCAGGTATTGACATTTAATTTTTTATGAACATCAGTATTGTTTATCAAATATTATGTACTGATGTTATGCAAACTAATTATATTTTCTACACTACTTTCATTATATTTTCATGTACAACAATTTAGGATGAAAAATAACTTACTTTAAAACTTCTGGACCTAAAGAAAGGATGTCCTCTAGTTTTTCATATGTTTTTCCCACAACTTTGTAAGACAAGTGTATACAGGGTGGCCCGTAAGTCCCAACCCATCCATACGTTATTATGTTATATTCAATCATACATGTATTATAAATTTGTTTTTTTTTCAGAGAAATATGGCTGATGTAAGCCCATGTTGAGGAAAATGTCTTGCAGAACATGTTGTCGCATAATATTATGCAGCAAGAATGAGGGACAGCACACAGATACTCTGGATACATAAAACATATGGATGGGTAGGAACTCACAGGCCATCCTGTATGTTAATTCCAAGTACTTAAACAATTTTACCTCGAAAAATATCTTAAAATTAATATTTTCTTTTCTGTACAGGCGTAAAATAAAAAATGTCACTTTACTAGAAAACAATATCTGCTTATTCCAAAGAATAACTACCACTTTGTGAAAATATATTGTTCATTTTATGCTTTTCAAGCATTTCCGTTTGTTTTTGTACAGACCTTGGTTTAAAACTTGATATGGTGCTACACAGTGGTTTGATAACTTACTAATAAAACATAGCTTTGAAATCAGCTTTACAGAAAGTTTAAATACAACTGAATAAAACAAGTAGTAGTCTATCCCACATTAACAGAGTAAATAAATACTTGTTTTGTTTTTTAATAATTCAGTAAACTATTCTTTCAGTTCATTCCATAAAGTTTGTGAAAATATTTGTTTGTTAAATTAGGATATGTAAGATAACTTAAAATAAGGTAGGTAAGCTTATACAGGTAAGAAATTGGTTGAATGTTTTACAAAGACAATTTTAAGTGCCCTGGTTTTTTTGATGTATCAGCAGTAAACAGATCCAGGTTGTATTTTGGGTACACCATCTACTGGCTTAATCTCAACTTTACCATACTCACATACTTAGAAAAATAAGAAAATGAGCAAATGTGGGTACTTAAATCCACAACATCCCACACTTTTACCATCTTTCCCTATCTGCAGATAGACACTGGAGTGGTTGCTCAAAAATATGATAATAATAATAACAATTAAAAAAATATATATAAAAATTATAGTAGTATACATAAATAGGGGAGACAGAAAACTTGTCCTTTAATGTGGCATTCAAGCTCCTAGTATGATGTATGGACAATAAATACCAAGAAGTTAAAGTACTACTATACTAAGCCCAGTCATTTGCTATAGGTAACAGTAAAGAATGTTGTGGATTTAAGCATTCACATCTACTCATTTTTTTTCCTTCCTTTCTCTTAAGGATGTCAAGACTGGTAAAACTGAAGTTAAACCAAACATGTTGTGTATCTGAATGGAAAAACAGCCAAACAAACCAGAGCTCATAGCATAATGATTTTATGATTTTTGACTTGGTGTTGAATATTGGATTTGGTGTTGCATTTTCATTTCTTCACATATATTTTTTAATCTCTTTAATTATTTTGTTTTTCTTCTCAACAAAATTAAATCTAATTATATTTAATATAAGGTTCGGATGTGCTGTGTAAAATTAATGCTATCCTTGCTTTTGATGTGATCTGTTTAGAAATGTTTTCAAGTTAAATAATATACATAAATATAATGCAAAAAAGTCACTACTGGTGATTGGTTATTAACTTTAATTAACCAAGGTATCTTGATGTTTAGACTCTTTGTTTAAACTCACAAAATTTTACTTCTTATTACAGTTTTATTTTAAACATGAGTTTTTTTATGCTCACCAAATAAAGCTGCCATCAAATCAGATACATGTACAGTTTAGTGAATATGGAAGGCAAAAATGTTGTGATGATTCAAATATTTATTCAACATTATTTTTATGTTTACCCTACTCAAACAACATTTATAAACAGGCTGTCTAACTAGCTATGTAATTATCTATAACTGTAATTATGACATTTTAAATAAAAATGCTTAGTTTTGTTATAAGAGTAAACCATTTTTTCACAACTTCATTACTGATTTATTTAATTTCAGAAGATTAGTGTCAGATAACTGCACAGTTGAAAAACAAACAATGGTAATCTCTTGGTGGTATTTAGTCAGAGTCAGCAACTCAACTATCAAGAAGAAAATGTCCTTAAAAATTGTGGGAAAATATCTTTAATCACAAATATGCAAATGGCAACCTTCAGAAGAAGTCTGTCATAATAAATCATGGGCAATTTAAATTATTCTAACATGATATTAATTTTCAATGGTAAAAAAAAATTAAGATAGTACATACCACTTTTTATGTAGATGTCACAGAGGATATGATGTACTAATTAATTAGCACATTCGCAAATACTTTAATCTTCCAGCTCTATTCTTATTACACCTGCAGAATTTTATTGATTTTGTACATCTGATATTATCATCAGGTGCACATATGTTGTTAAATATGTAAAGAAAGTCTTTTAACTATGCAGTTACTTAAAAGATAAATCTGCAACAATTCAATTTTCTAGATTATCTTTTAATACAATGATAATGATTTTTTTTTCTTTAAGTTAATCACTGGTACACCTAATTAAACTACATTTAAAAAAATGTTGGTCCTACAAGTACAGTAGTTACAAGTCAATATCTACTGGCTACCACAAGTTGGAGTTGTTTTTTTCAATAAGCTTGTATTTTACATGGGTATTTTTACATGTTCAAGGACATCAATTTTTCAATACAATTAAATTGTATATATTCTTTTATAATTTACTTTTCTTCTTAGGCTATGAAAATTATGAAAAAGGATAAAAGGTATTTCAGACATGTCAAAATCATAAGCAAAATATTCTTTAAAATTTTTCTATTTCTCAGTTACTTCTTTATTGCCTTCTTTGGAAGATGTTACAGAGCTCTGCTTTGTTCTTACAATCTCATTTGAGCAATCCTGTGACAACTGTTCATTACATTCTAAGCTTTCTTGCTGGCTTGTGAAATCTTCCAGTTTCATTAAACTTATATCAAATCCACAAGGTTCAACAGTCACATTAGTATTCAATGCTTGGCTATTCAGATTCTTCGCATCAATATTGGTGGTCAACACCTTATCTCCCTCGCATCTTTTTTGGCCAGGTAAGTGAAAGGTAAACACATCTGGGGATCTGTGACTACTCTCTGGGTAAGTTAAATCCTTGGCAGGTTTATTTATCTGTATATTAAACAACAAAACCAATGTTTCACACACATTAACATGCTAAAAGTTAAATCAACTTCTTAATTTATTTACTTCAGCATGAAAATTAACAGGTACATTTTAAGTAGATTCTTTATTGTGCTTATCTCAAAAAAACAAAGCAGGTAAAACATTATAGAACAATCAGTTTTAATACTTTCACTAACATAACATTCTTTTTATACTCCATGAATGCTTTAGAAAGTCGAGTTAAAAATTTAGTATATTTGTGTCTTTGCACTGTTGCTTGCAGCTTCTGTGATGTGGTTTTGTATCACACACTAACAAGAATAAAATATCAAAATACTACAACAACCAAATCCTGCCTTATTTAGTAACCTTTATTCTACTATAGATTACACTTTTAGTTTCAACTATGCTAAAAAGTAAATTTCAATCAGAATTCTATTTGTTCAATACCACAAGCTCAAATAAGGCAAAAAAATGTTATTCAAGTAAACGGAAATGAATAATGTCGCTTTGATAAATAACTGCAAAAAATGTACATTTGAGAGATTATGACAGAAAAAATACAGGAATAAATATTGGCATGGAATATTTAAGAAAAGGATATTGAAGTATGTTTTCATATGCTTTTTGTAAAATATCTTCCAAACTAATGCAAATAATAATAATAATAAAATTGCAGAGCCAATGAAATTTTACTGCCTCTATAATGCCAAATTATTATACATTCCTTATTGGTATTTTTTTGAAAAAATAGTAAACAGTTTTGAGAAACAACTGGCAACTAAGTTAAACGCTTAAGAGGAAGGTCCTACCGTCTTTACCCACATCATCAGCTTGGCTGATTCCAAGTCTGTTTGTTAGACTTCCTGGATTCTGTAGTAGATCCTCCACTAGTCTCAATGTTTCAGGATCCAGCTGAGCTGATGCTAACAAGTCAATAACGTGGTGTTGAGTCACAGTATTCCCTTCTGACCCAGCTATGGATCAAAATTAATAACACCACACAACTTGAAATTATGTATTAAGAAAACAAAAACTGAAACTTAAACACTTCATGTTTTAGTTTCATATCCTTCATATGCCCATGAAGAGGAAAATTAAAGCATTAAGCAACAGTAAATATTCCAATAAAATAATACTGCTGTTAAAAAGTTTATTATTATTTTCTGTTAATTATTTGAAATTTAATAAAAACATTTGATCTATGGTCTAGCATTTTATACATGCTTATAACTACAAGTATTATATTCCAAAGGCATTGATATTTTTGACACACAAAATTCCTTGTTTATCTAGTGGAGTAAAAAGACATTGCAAAGCTTTTCATAGTCAACCATTAGTATTCAAATGAATACACATAATAAATATATTCTATGATGTACAACTTCTTAAAAATATATTTGGATTTATACTTATGTGGCTAAAGTAGTAAAATATACTAATACTAAAAGTTACCAGGAAGTCACAAACTAATATTTCCCTCTGACTATGCCATATTCATGTGATCATTACTCATAGTAGGTTTATAAAAACAAGTGTATAAAAAAGATATGGAATGAAATAAAAAAAATTGTGATCAAATTTTTTTTCCAACACTTTTTGTTCTTGAGACATTCTGGCCAAAATCACTACTACGGATTTATGTACCTCATATATATCTTTCCCACCCACGCAATAGTCATAAGGAAATTATTCTCACATGGATCAATCAATTTTATGGCCTAAGCTCTTAACTGGATTTTACTTTAAAAAAGTAAGTGCTGAAATTTTGTCCCCCCTATTTTTTCCTTTTTGAATTTGCTTCTAAGATGACACAAGTGATTCAGTTTGCCAGTTCAACTTCTGCAAAGGAAATTAAGTAAAATAATAAGAAAAAAACAAAACCCCATTTTTTTTGTGAATAAAATGTATCAGTTGTGGAATAACAAATTGCTATTTTATATAATTATATCTGTATCAGATTATTCAGCACACTATGAACACAAAATATATATTGCTAAAAATACAAATAAAACTTTCCAATCAGTCACAATTGTATTATTCAGTTTGTTAACGTTTTAGTGGTGGGCTCAACATTACATACACAAATTAACATACACTTTAACTTTTGATGTAGTATGTGTACCTTCACAAAATTTGGTGGATTTTTAGTAAAGATTGCAAGTCTTTTTCACACAGAAAATAAGTTTTTTTAATGAAGTATTTTTTACTGAAGATTTGTTTGTGAAAATATCAAGTCTGTTTCATAACTTATGTGAAGTAATTTTCAATTTGATCAAAAGCTATTCTTTGTCCCAAAAATCTAATATTATTTGTTTATTTTTGGTAAAGCTTCATATTTTGTTATTTCATGTACCTTAACAAAATGAGGTCTGTCAATTAGACCAACCTTGTAACCGCCATAAAAATTAGGAAATAAATATAAAATGTTTTTTCTTCTGGAATGAGAATAAATTATAACACAGAAACACAAATGTTTCGTCATAAATACCTTAAACGACATAACATTATTCACTTATAAATATTATTTTTATTATATTGAAATTCCACTCATGCCTTGTTAACATTACAGAAGTTACAATAAGGACGTGCATCTGCACTCATGGTATCCAAGAAGATGAGAGTGACATTTACAAAGTGACTTACCTTCAGTGTTATAATGAACTAGTAATTGTATTTTGTAAAATACAGTCACATTTCATTTATTGTACATTATATATGCATATAGGTTGTACCCTTCAAGGTGGATTCCTGTACATGGTGAGGGAACCTCCCAGAAAAGGTTCTGTACTTCCAATTTATCTTCTCTGGGATCTAAACATATAGCTGCTTATATACTGTGAGTTATGATCAATAAAAAAGAGTAGAGGATCCTGGTCATTGAGGAGTCCAGCCCCAATACACCACTTTGGACTTGAATTCCTCTAGACAGGTGGCTTTGGGGTGGCAACCCCCAAGGATCAATCAGGTGGTCCTGTCTGGCTAGGATCAACTGAACACCAGTGTTGGACATTTTCAAGGGGTGTTGTAGACACTGTGTCTGATCATGGTATTCAAGTATAGTGCTCACAAACCATTGATGTTGCTAAAGTGTTCTGGTTTGGTACTGTAATGCATACCCTTTTAGGACTCCATGGTGGGTGAGGCTATTGAGCACAGAATCTTTTTCTTTTTATTATGGATCCTCCAAATTCCAATAGAATAAAATATTAAAAAACAGATCATTAGTGAATGACAACATTTCGAAGACTCTGAACATCAGTCTCCAAGTTATTATACAGTTGTACCTCATTTCCTCATACTCCATTTTGTGTCTCACAAACCTTTAATGCAAGCATTGCCCTTATCTTTATTCAAAAAAAATTACAGGGGCTTACTGGTTGTCCACAGTACATCAAGTAGCTATGTTATGGGGCCATCTTGATTAAAAACATCTACACCAAAACACACCAAACTCTTTCTTAATTCTAAGACCACTGGGGACATACCCATTCATGTTACTCCCAGTGCTACTCATAAATAACTATATTGATAGCATAAATTTCCACTACAGTTTATCAGGCTTATTAACTAAGCTGTAGTTTGTCTGAAAACAAATACATAATTTTAAGCAGAATAATATGTATATAAAGGAGTGTTTAAAAAAAATGGAAAGAGATGAGCAGAACCAAGTTTAATTCAGCACATGTACAATTATCTTAAGAAAGTGCATAAATATGAGATTCTTATTTTATTTTCTAGTTTGTTATTGTTAATAATTTGTATGAAATAACAAACTCTGTATTAGAACATCACTAACATACAATTTCAACCAATGCTCTATTCAACACACCACATAACACAAAAGTCATATATAGATGTGTTCTTTTAAATTATGAAATTAACTAGAATATAACACCAAAATTTGAATTATAATCTATAATTTCACACCAAACTTACTGACACAAATTCATAAAATAGTAGTTCAAACAAATTTTGAATGCAAGTCAAAAGACACAACGATACGGCTTTTAACTCATAACCCTACATGATGGGATTATATTAGTATGGAAAATGAAACAGATCATATAAATTACGTAAAAGATTTTTTTAAAAGCATGAAAGCAAATCCTTAAACAACTTTACTAAAACCCATACCTATGTATCATAATAATGAACTCATCAATAAAGAAGTTAATCCAGAAATGTTTATTCCAACATTTTGTATGCACACAAATATATACATATTATTTATATATCCAATTTCACATTCTTTTTACAAAAACTTAAGTACAGACTGATGCACTCTTCTTGTTACACAAATAAGCATTAGCCAAGACATTGTCCACTCTCAACAACAAATCAATGCATTTATGTCAAACTGCAAAAGTTTAGGCATCACTTCTAAAGTTCTTTCATCCAAAGCTAACTTGACCAAAACTTTAAACTGTTCCAAGAATGGATCAAATAAGGAAGAGAGGAATAATGATACTTTACATAAGGATAGATAAAAAAAACTTGTTGATTGGTGGGACTGAGGATATGTCGTGTTTTTAAGAGTTTTTAAACACTGATAAATAAAATATTAGTGATGCTAATAAATCAATAGAATGATGCTGAGTCATAGTACTCCCCAATGATCTATGATGCATCAACATTAATAACATCACACAATTTTGTGTCAAAGAACTAAAATTTAAACATATGTTTCAGTTTCTCCACATGTATTTAAAGAGGAAAATCAAACCATTAAAAAACATGAAATAAAGTAAAATATTAAAGGTAAAATAAAGTTGAAAAAATCTGAATGTTTTAAAAAATGAAAACAATTCACAAGAAACAAAAATTAATGGCAAATAAATTTTAAAAACTTTCATTCTCTGACAAGTTAGAAGTTTCAGAAGTTCCATCACATTTTTCAGGGTTTTATGTACAAGTGTGGCTAAAATCTTCTACAGTAGGTGTCTGTGACTTGTTGGTGATAAATTCAAACAATAAATAGACATAAAATTATACATATTCAAAATAAATGAATTGTATATTCAAATATTCTTTACAGTGTAGAAAGTCACAGCTGTAAAGAATATTTGTACATACATTTGACTCATTTTGAATATGTATAATTTTTAAACAAGTAGTGTGTGAGTGTGTGTTCGTGGGGGAATCAAAACTGTAACTAAAACTCTAAATAATTCTCTTTTCTTGTCAAAAGTTCATTCAAGTTGATTCAATTACTGTAAAATTCAACTGATAAGACCAACTAACTTTCTCTACTTCGTCTCTTACTGAACAATCTGCAATAGATTCACTTATGATGCTCCATTATCACAGCTGTATTGCAAACTTGAAATAACTGTCTTCTTTTCATCAAAGTCCACAGAGATGGGTTCAATTAATTTATAAAACTCTTTGACAAGACAATTTATTCTTTTTATCTCTGTTAAACTCTGGCCAATCACTCACATGCCAGTTAACTTCACATTTTCCAATTTTGTTTTTTTTCTCTGACTGAACTGAACTTTCAGTTCATTTGATCACCTGTATCATACATTTTACAACTGATACCTAGAACTTTCTACAAACTATAACCACTATGATGTAGATCCTGATCAAGACATCTTTAAGTAATTGAAGAATTATCAAAACTTAGGTTCAGGTGATCTTTTAAATCCATGTTGAGAACAGACATATTACTAAACAATGTAGAAGTACTGAAGTTTATTAATAATCTTGTTTATTTGCTTTGAACAAAATTTCAATTCTGAACACTGATTTTTAAGACTGTACATACAGAAACATGTGGATACTTTGACTTCAAAATATTTTTGATTTCTCAATGCATAGCTGACTTTATCCATAAACAGAAAATTGACATAAAATACTAGATAAGACATATCCTATCTCACTTTACAAGTTGTAGAGTCCATTTAAATTTAAAAAAAGAAAAACTGTCAAGCAATAAAAGATTAAAAAAACATTTTTAAGAATTAATTTTACTGTAGCCATTTCTGTATGGAAATAATGTTAGTTACTGGGAATGTGAAAAGCTCTATTATATATTTTATCAAATTATCCTTATATTTAACAGGTACAAAACTGTAAACAAGATTTAAGCAATTCTGTGTACTGAAGCATTTACAGTATTCTGGGCATTTCAAACGATTCAAGTGTTGAACAAATACATACAGTAAGGAGAAGTGTGGTGTATATTCACATAAGCATAAAAAATTATTATACTAAGCAAATGGCAAAAAGAGAGAATTTGAAAAATGCTCTTGTTCGTACTGATTACAAACAACACTATCAAGGTCATGAGAAAGGTCATAAAAGCCTTTATAGATAGACAGGAAATTAGACTGTTATCTACAGGCTGGCACTATCACAGCAGCGGAGAAGCTACAGCAAATGCTGACATTATCATGCACAAAACTGCCAAGAAAGGAAGTAAGTCAACTTTAATGTAGTATCCATGTCAAACGTGTGTATGAATACAAGCAAGAAGTCTGCCAATTTATCAACTTTATCTGCAACCAATAAGCAAGTGGTTTTTGGTTCTGGTTTTGAGAATTATGAAACGATCAAGGAAAGACAACCAAAGTGTCAGATCTACTTGCAGGTAGTTGGTTGTGTGCATTATTTGGAAAATCATAAGAATGCCTAAAAATACTTGTATAAAAGCTCATGCTTAGAGTTAAATATAAGTTTTAAGTGAGTTATCATCCCATCGAAGAGTTATCAACAAATTCTCTGTGGGGAGTTGCAGCCATTGCTAGAGTAGTCTTTGAAGTTGAAAGAAGAATCATGATCACTTTTATAATGAGTCCACCAAATATTTCTTGCCTAATCTTTCTGTAACTTATTGCCATCTTTCCTATCATTGGATAACACAAGTGAAATATATTTGAGTTGATACAGTGTAATGATTTAGTAATGTTACTGAAACCACATTTAAAGAATATTTGTTAGTTATACTGCAAAATAACAATCTACAGAGCATACATAAGACCACTTTTAGAGTATAGCAATGCTGTTACATATAACATGACTGATCACCTATATTCAAGACTACAAAACCTCTAGAACTAAGTTAACAAAATCACACTTGCAAAAAATTAAGCATCTGCATTAAAACATTTGATACAGTATGTCTATTTCGACAAAATATGGTAGACTTTTAGCAAAAATTACAAGTTTTATGTACACAAAAAATCAGATTTTTTACTGAAATTTTTAAACAAAGATTTGTTTGTGAATGTAAAGTCCATCTCAATACAAATCTGAGTGCAAAGTGATTTCATGTTACGATTAAGAAAACTATTCTTCATTCCAAAAATCTCAAATATTATTTAGGTGAACTATAAAACCTCTTAAACACATTTAAAATGTTTGGTTTCAGTAAGATTTTATATTTAAGTTACTTTCTATACTCTAACTGTGTGGGACCTGTAACTTCACCAACCTTGTAACCATCATAATAAATTAGGAAATAATTATAAATTATGCTTTCTTGTGCAAGAATGACTACATATTATAACAAAAAAATACAAATGTTTAGCCTAATTACGTAAGTCTCATAACTCTATATATTTATTATTTTTTATGATATGGATCTTCCATTCATGCTTAGCTGACATGGTGCAGTTGCACTTATGTTATGTATCCAATAACATAAAACTGACCTTTGGTGTTCCCTGTCTTGATTGTGTTTTAGTGAACTAGTATTTTGTAATATATACTCAAATTTCAATTATTATACATTATATATTATTGCTACTTAAAAATAAGTTAATAAAAAAGTTTTTGTTTTTTTAATACAGAACAATAAATCTAGAAGTGATGCAAACAATTATAACTTCTATCCACAATCTTTAAATTTGGTTGCTGCTAGATATTGACTGCTAAGCCTTTTAAAATTTCACACATGGAAAATATTAGAAAAAAACATTTTGTTAGGTTTCATATATGAAATTAAATAACCACCAAATAATAAATAACCTACCTGCAAGGAATCTTAGTTTGACTGAGCACGGTAGCCTTTTCACAGATGAAAATCCACCAAGAGAACATTTTAAAATGTCGATTGATTACTTGTATGTCATGTATTGTATTCAGAGTATATAAGGGGCCACTTAAAAAAATGGAAAGAGTTGAGCAGAGCCACCGTGTTTGATTTAATACATAAGCCATATGTATATCAGCCAAATAAAAAGATATGAGGTTCTTATTTTATATTGTAGCTTGCCATTATTAGTAATTTGAGTTCCTAATTTGCATGTAATTATAGAATTAGTATTTTGATATCACAATATCTAATTTTAAATGGTGCTGCATTCATCATATCGTGCGATTTACTAAAATCTATATTCAGGTACATTCTTTTAATATTTACTTTTAAATTATGAAATTAACTTGTATATAACATTAAAGTGTGAATTATAATCTACAATTTGATTCCAAATTTACTGACTTAAATTCATGAAATAGTAGTTCAATAAAATTTTGAATGCAAGTCAGTAAACATGATGACGTGGCCTCATCACAGGAGGATTAATATAAATATATTTCCACTGGTAGAAATAGTTGAAACTCCAATGGCTAGCCTACCCAGACTGTCCATCACAGTATTTCAGTTTATAATAATTTTGTATTCAAATTATCTTCTGAGTTATCAATATCTAAATCTAAAAACTAAAGGCAAATTTTGTTATTTACTTCTTGAACTGTAAATACAACATAAGACTATTATTTGTTTAGACACTCTAAGAATAAATTTACTTGTACCTTTTCCCTTAAATGTAGCAAATGTATAACATACCAATGACATCTAACAAGTTTAAAACTCACTTAACAACTGTCTTTAATAAAATAATAAATCTGATAATGGTTTATAGATTTCAAACCATTCTTAACTATATACTCATTCTTTTCCAATGTTTCAAGAAAACAAATCCAAAACCTGCCAATTCCTGGCTTAAAAGTACATATATTTAAAACTATTAGCCTAATGAACAATCACTTTTTATGAATGTTTGGTAAACCACATAAAATACAACAATGAGAACCTACCCATTTAATATTTTTGTTACTTTATTTCCAATAACATTACATTTCTTTAGTTTTAACAAATAAATTTGTATTTGACTTCTCTTTTTCTTTTGGTGGGATGAAGATTCAGTTTTCTAAATTTAAGTTTCACCAGATATTATTGTAAGTACTTTACTTACATATTTCATAGATATATGTGTTCTCAATACAAATGGGATCATGCAAAACCAGCCATGCATTGTTTACAGCAGCATATAAAATAACAGCTGAAGCTTACTTCTGGTAATCAGGAATGTGATAGAACAGCTGAGGAAAGGAGCAGTGAAGTCCAATAATGAACAACACATCAGGATAGAACCCCTGATTATTAAAAACTCAAATATTTAAAATTCAAAATAAAAAATGAAAATATGATTTAACTCTTAAGAAACCACAAGACTATATGAAACAAATGATGCACAGAAGAAGTAACTCTTTCACAAAAATAAAAAAAATGGCAGGGTAAGAGAGAGAAGGTTAATAGTTGTACCAGTTATGTATAATACATTTTATTTTTAAACAACTGACAATAGCAATAATTTATGAATAAATTACACAATTTCATTTATATCATTTTGTAGTCATGGAGATACGAGTCTTGTGAGTAAGGATAATGTTATAGAGAATTTAGTAAACATCTTTACGCTAAGATGTCTGAGAAAATGTAATGACTATTCAAATTTATAATTTTTCAAGAAAATTATTTAAAAGTATAATTACCACTAATTATTCTTGTTCAGACTATGCTGTGAACATGGCATGACTTTTGAAACAGGTATGGTGGAATTACTGATTCTCTAAACATTGTTATATCCTACAGACTAATGAAAACAAGGCTCAGCTTGGATCCAGTTTTGGACCAACTTAATATTTATTAAAGGGAAAAATGACAGACTTCCTTCAACAGAAACTTATTCATACCCTTTCCTTGAGTCCTAACATAGAAAACATTCAAGAACACATGCACAAAATGAAAGATGCTTCTTTTTAGAATGCATTGGATTTACTACTCTTTTAACTAGCATTAACTTAGACAGCACATTTATAGAAATTGTAGGCCTGAAGTGAAAATGTATAGTTTTATCTATAAGTTAAAAACAGAAACTGCTAAATCTTAAAAAAACAAATCGAATGTATTAAAAAATTATATATATTGCTTACATTTAGAAAAATGGAACAAAGTGAAGGAAAACTCAAGTTGAATCATTTTTTGCCTTTATAACTACAGCAGACATTTTTTCAATAAACATTTTGTTTAGTTTACATTACTGATTTTTTAAATCTTATTGATGCATTCCAGTTGCACATAATAAAGCTTTATTCATCCACAAATTTCACTTTAAACTTTTATAAGTGACTTATCCTATAAACATTACATTATATAAGCCTAAATGTAAAACTTTATTAAAATGTTTTCAAGCTTTAATATAAGATTAAGTAAAATTATTCCATAACCTTTACTGGAATGAAAAATTTCAAAAAGCAGCACTTCTGAATTTGATGAGAATTAAATAACAAAACACAATAAAAAGTTTTAATTTTGGTACAGTTTGAAGTTAGCAAACTCAAAGCTGCACAATATGACTGTAAGATACAGCTTTAAACTGAAATGTGCTCAAAGTAAAGTAACATGAACTTGTGTGTCCTAAAACACATGTACTTATTGTTTCCATGACATGCCTAAATGGAATATATAACTGATCAGTTCAGCTAAAAAGTTTGTATGATAACTCAGGTTACTGTTTATGTGAATACCAAAGATTAAACACTGTGTAACACAAACTTTGAACACTGTAGTTATGTGTGCATGAAATAATTATAATAAAAGTAGGTAAGTACCTTATAATGAAATTAACCAAGAGTACCATAAAATAAGCCACAGTCAGCATAAATTTATTTTAATGAAAGAAGATATTTACCTGTTACACCTTTTCCATCTGTTTCTTCTCCTTCATCAGCTACAGTTGTTACATAAACAATGCTTGAAGACAGTGGATTTTCCTCCATATCACTGACTTCCAAGTTAACAGCTTTTGATATTGTGGAGCTTCCAGCTGATATTTTAGGCACAACACTTTCTGATGATATACTTTCAACAGAAATACAGGAGCTTTCAGGAGCTGCTTCTGCTGTGATGATCTCTGCATCCTATGTACCAAATTGAAGAAGTAATTCAGTCAAAGTTATCTGTTGCAGTTCATACAACAAACTGTTTTTATAAAAACTAAATGAACACCGAATATCAGGTAAAAAGAATTAAAAAGGCCTACGACTCATAACTAGCTACAAACATGGTCAAGTTAGACTGTGTCCCAATCACCTACAACACAATCTAACATCAGGGGTACACTCTTAGAAAACATGTCTACTGGCAAAATTACAACTTTAATCTACAATACACTGGATGTGAGAAAATATGTCAATTGAAAGGGTTTGACCCCCTGAGTCCAAAACTGTAATTAGATCTCAAATTGAAAAAAAATGATGGAAGTATTAATTAACTCAGCACTGATTATTATATTGCTAAACTTGCATTAAAAACTATTTTTGTGCACAAAATTGTACATAATAACACTCCAGAAAAATAAAAATATTTTATTCAAATCTGACATTTCAACATTTCACTCCAGTCTGCTCTGCAAAGTTTAGAAACTGATAAAAGTTATTTTTGTTTCATTTATTTTTGATTAATTGAGAATTACCAAGTGTTTTAATATATAAATGTATTTCTCTTGATAAAACAGTTAACACAAAGTGTGTTAATTTTGTGAGTTACAATCACTTGTGAACTGAGAAGTTTATTTTTGTTAAATCTAACTTTTACAAATGTACTAAATGACTTTGTGAGAAGAAAATGCTTTTCAAAGATAATTTTAAAATTATTGCCAATCTATAAGATAACAGAAAAAAATATATGATTAGAAAAGATTTTAGTATTACATAGGAAATAGGTGTCAATGGCATGAAGAGGAAATTGAAAATTCTACTACTACTGGAAGAATACTTTCAAAGTACATATGAAAAAAGCTCTGTTTGATCTAATATACTTTAAATTATAACAACATGCTATTAGACTTAATAAAATTACAGAGAATTCCAAAATTGATGGCTATTTTCAGAATATGATATCAAATAGTCCTCATGCAACTGAATACCTCTTGTATCTGAATCCCTGCTTGCTGCAACAATTCCAGAAGTTGTTTACTGAGGTGTCCTTGACTTAGAAGTTCTGCTTCTGGTCCCTCTGCAAAATAAAGCATCATAAACACAAAATATAAGCAATTGTAATGATATCTGTAGTGCTCAACCATTTATACCTGCCTATTCTATTACAGCAATCAAATTGTATTTGGATAATTATGTTTTTTGATTAAAGCAAGCTATCTACCAAGAATTTTTTTAAAAAATTAACCCAGTAATTAATATATTTAATTTAATATATATACAGGTGAAAATACAAAATTTTATAAACCAAAGAATTACAGTTATTATAATGTATTTATTAGTTGGTTATCTTCACTTTTAATGATATTTATGGTCATAATCCCAGTATTATTTTACATGATTTGGCCTGTGAATGATTTAGGTTATTTTTAAATTTTTATACTAAACTAACAATGAAAAATAATTCTCATTGAAAGAAAAATTGGTATAATGATAAAAGTATAAAAATTAACATATATCTTAACCCTTTTACTCAATACTGCTAATAAAATTAACACTACAGGCCAGAGAAACAAAACTTGCTTACTAAAAAACAAAAATGAATGGTTTACTTCATGCTGTATTTCCTTGACAAATGTGATATACGAATTGCAAACTTTACATATTTCTCCCTAACTAATGTCTAATTAGCAACAATAATGCATCTTCAGAGCAGTTTAACATTGATACAATAGGCAAAAATGCATGTTACTATTTAACTACACTTCTGTGGCAAGGCTACAAATGTAACATAGTAACAATGACAAACAAAAAACACTAACGTTTATGAAGTTAAAAATAACCAAGACAAATTAATAACAAGATTATCCAAAACAGTAAAATGTAAGTAAACACACAAGGTTGTTTATGTTCAAAAATCTATCAAGCCTAGAAAAAAAAAAGAGCATTCTGAAGCATCAATGATAATTATTTATAATTCATACTTTATAGCATTGTATTTCTGCTTCACTATAGTCCTAAATATTATTACTTCTCAATTACAATAACACTGTTAACCTCTAAAAAAAGAAAATAATGTACCAATTATAATGTGAGCTGTATCAAATACATTCAGCTCAACTTTCACAACCCTTTACATACATGGTTAATTTACAGAGTGGGCATCTGGAAGTATAATATTTCTGTAGTCTTTCCATGTCTAACTAGTACACATACTTTCTATATATATAACTAGCCAGAATATACATGTAAGATATGGAAAGACTACAGTAATAATAAGACTTAAAGCTTTCATTAACCATGGTCAACTTGACTAACTGTAGATACATAAACATAATCCTGTACTAACCTATTTCAAGTATCTGTCCTTCTTCAAACTGCTCAATGGGAATACTTATTTCTTGAAGTTCAGAGATATCTTCCATGTTTGCATCTTCTGTTGATTCTTCTTTACAAACCACAAGTGTTTTTGAAAGAGAAGATTGAGACGATGATGGAACAACCTCAAGAGAAATCTCTTCAATGCTGGATTGTTTCTCATCATCTGCTTTACTCTCCTGTTCTTCAACTAAACAGAAGAACAACAGGTTTCTTCAGAAACTAAAACATGATCAAATCTATATTACTGATATGAAGTATAACAAATTCGTTTGTAGCATTAACCTGTTCAGTGCCATAGACGAAACAACTCGTCCAAGCCAATCAGTAACACAGTACCACGAATGAGTTAATTTGTTCTCAATAACACCTAACTTCAATGCTAGATGTCAGCACCATACACGCATTTAATTTACTTACAAATTGTTTTACTTTCGATCCAAAATGGCATCACGAAAAAATTACAAAATAAAGAAGCACTAGAGTTGTATTGTAGCAGCTGAAATACTTGGCAGTCAACAGGTTAAGCTACCTGCATAAATTTATTTTATTTGTTATTTTTCTCTCATCAGATATGGAGAAAAAACTGTTACACAGTTGTCTCCTACTGAAAAGTATTGGAAGTAAATATTCTTTACAAAAATTAGAATTTCGTTTGGAAATAATACACATCTTAAAAGAACCTATAAAATAAAATCTTGCTACAACAAGTTGTAGCTATTTTTTTAGCTTTTATGTTTATACTAAGAATTAGTTTTGTTAATTACATGCATTTTATTCAAATAAAATATTTAGAACAGTTTTAAGGTATCCAGGATAATGTTTGTAATTCTGATAAACTAAGTACATTTTTATTTTAATAATATTTTATTTTTGATAAATAAAAAACAAAACCTACAGCTCCAGAAACCTTTTTATTTTGTACCAAATATTTTACATTGGTGGCTTTGTCAAGGTCTCAAAGGTGTAATAATAGCATAAGCAAAATGCTTATGGAAATTCTAACTTTTTTGTTTCCTTTATCATACATATAATATTCCAGTTTGCCCTTAAAGGATTGTGGAGAATAAAAAACCTTCACATTTTAATTTTTGTGACCTGCTTGTAGTCATATACATTTATGTGTGTTATGATTTTTACTGCAATCAAATTTAACTTTACTCATTGAAGAGAACCATTCTTTATTGATTATCTTTATTGAAAGATAATTTTATTGTATAATTCATTTTCTGGAGATGTTAAAAAATCAAAAGGTTATGAAAAAAAAAGTCAGACCAATGAGTACAAAAATAATTTCAAAATGATGGTGTACGTCCATTTTCAACTAACTGAACTGGAGTAAATACGTACTTTGAGAAGGAGCCACTTCACTATTCTGCTGTTGACCAGAACCAGAAGAAGTGACAAATGAAGGTGAGGTGGAATCACTCAAACTGACAAAGGAGCTTGCTACAGGTACCAAAGTGCTGCTGCTAACCAAGGTTACTGGAGACAAAGCAACAGTGTTGACACCAGTCGGCGTAACTGGAATACTAGAAGAATTTGTAGCTTGTGATGAAGAAACCTGATTGTTACTGTCAGGTGGATTAGCAACTGATGAATAAGTGGAATTAGAACTATCAGGAGGAATTACTCCTGATCTAGATATTGAAGTTTTTGGTCTTTGAGATATTGGTTGAATGTGTGTTACTGCAGGTCTGGTAAGCAAGGAGATTCCAGGCTGATTTCTACTATCTGGCAAAATAGAAGTCAATGAGGTGACAGCAGCTGGAGCTGAATTACTAACACTGTCAGGAAAAACTCTATTGGACATCATTACAGATGTTACACAGGTTTGACTACCACTATCTGGTTGGACTGATATTGGTCTGCTTACAATATACGAAGAAGAAGAAGAAGCCTCACCATCACTATCAGGAAATACCACAGTGGGTTTGGATATTGAATCATTTGGAGCACTGTCAGGTAGAACTAGTGAAGATGTGATCACTGAAGACGAGGATCTCTGACTACAGCTGTCTGGTAAAACTACAGAAATTGAAGATGTCTGGTTTTCTCCATCATTAAACTCACCTGTCTCAGCAGTCATGGCAGCTTCACTACCACTATCAGGTAGGATAACTTTAGACATCATGACAGAAGGTGATTTGTCTCGACTACCACTGTCAGGTAATGTTGCCACAGATACATGAACTGAAAAATCTTGGCTGCCACTGTCAGGAAGTACTCCCACAGAAACAGGCATTGAGGCCGAAGAAGCTAAGCCTCCACTATCTGGTAGTACTGTCAGAGAAACAGGAAATGTAGCTGATGAAGTCTGACTGACACTGTCAGGAAATGCTTCTACAGGAATATGTACAGCAGTAGATGCTTGGCCACCATTGTCAGGATAAGTTGGAATAGAAGTTGAAGCTGAAGAAGGTTGGGTGTCACTATCAGGTAAAGTTGCAATGGAAACTGGGACTGATGCAACTGAAACAAGACCTCCACTGTCTGGTAGAGTTGCTATAGACACGGATGGCAAAGATGATGATTCTTTAGAGTAGGAGTCTAATAATGTGGCAGCAACGGATATAGGAACAGTAAATGATGAAGACTGACTACCACTATCAGGCAGTATTCCTAATGGAACAGTGACAGAAGACCTGCTGGCACTATCAGGTAACTTTGCCATAGAAACAACAATGGAAGTAGAAGAAGCATGAGCAGTGCTGTCAGAGTAAGTGGCTACAGGAACAGCAGCTGATGTAGTAATTATCTGACTACTACTTCTGCATGGCACATTTGTAGAAGAAGCAACAGACAATAAAGTAGCTGAACTACTGTTGTTTGACAGTATACCTGCTGCTTCTATTACATCAGCTAAGAGAGAGCTCTTGTGTTCCAACACCTAAAATATGAGAATACAACTAGTTTTAGTCATCACAAAAATAGAAAGATCACAAAAACCAAACATGGTAATAAAAAATGCTGGTAATTTATATAACTTGGTCATTTTATTAAAAGCAAATCAAAATTTTAGAATTGTTCAAAAAAAATGCTAGCACCTACAAAATCAGGATAAATAGTTTGAATGAAATTTCTACAGATTACATGCACAGCTTTTGCAAAAAAAATATTTCATATATATTTCCATGAAACTGCAGCTTTGAAAGTGTGAAAAGATTTCACTGTGATACTCTTTTAAAAAACAAAAGTGTACGTTTTTGATTTATATGTTAACTAGTCATTTTTGTCTTCCTACATTCCTGTAAATTCTCATAAAGTTTTTACTTTACTAAACTGTAAGTTTTATCTTTGTTTTGTCTGAAAAAAATTCTACTCACAAATACAGTTTAAAATCATCAGAATACAATAAAAAATATTTTTTTTACCACACCAAAACTACAGACAAGCCAACTTTATTTTTTATTTTTTAATCCGTTTAATATATGAAATAAATTTTAAATCTATTTTACATATAACTGCATTACATTTCTTTTTAGTTATTTTCATTGTTCATTCAGGAAGTTAGTTTGTACATTGAGGCCAAGTGTAAACATGGCCTAACTCAGTGGACTTCACAACAAAATGAAAATTGGTAAGTTAAAGTACAAATAGATTTCACTACTCTTAATTTTGTTCCAGAAAAACAATTTTCTTCCCATTATACTCTTACATTATGATTCAAATAAATAAAGTTATAAATCAAAGTTTTTAAAAATCAGGACTGTGTTTATGGCAGAAGTTGTTCCCAGACTTCCCATTTTTTTTCTAGTAACATATCACAATGCTAAGCTGTTATCACTTTGTTCCAATCCCTACAAGAACTAATGCTAAAATTGAATCCACAATGGATTTTCAGTTTAAAATGAAGACAACAACAAAATTATGTGTTTAAATTGCTAGCCTCCAACTTCTCAAAGCTGAGATAATGGAAATTACAACCCAGCCTGACAACTGAAGATGGGAAACAATGGATAGTGATATTTGACAGAACATCAATTCTTAATCAAGAGTTGTGGTTTAATATTTATTCCTTTGCAGGAAAATTAAATTTTATTCAATAAATTTCAACTCTGAAGTTTCTTTTTTAAGTGTAACAGAATCTAAAATTTATTTTTTTTATAATAGTGCAACTTTTCTCACAATGTGAGATACACCTAATTTGATGTCATAGTTGTTCCATAAAAGTTCATATTTATGGAAAATATAAAGTATAAGAGCTGGTAATACCTGTTTATACTTTTACAAGGAAATATTATATACATTTAATCACAAAACTTTAACACTTTGAAATATCACAGTTAACCCTTTCAAGCATGGAATGAAAAGAGCCTTACATCACTTCAACTGAGGAAGATTTGGTTTGTTTTGAATTTTGCACAAAGCTACACAAGGGCCATCTGCATTAGCTGTCCCTAATTTAGCAGTGTAAGACTAGAAGGAAGACAGCTAGTCATCACCACTCACTGCCAACTCTTGGATTACTCTTTTACCAATGAATAGTGGGATTAACCTTAATATTATAACGCTTCCATAGTTCCAATGACCATCACATTATAATGCCCCCATGGCTGAAAAGACGAGCATGTTTGGAGTGACTGGGATTAGAATCCGCGACCCTCAGATTATAAGTCAAGTGTCTTAACCACTTGGCCATAAGTGAGCGAGAACATTTATGAAAAACAAAATATGGCAGCTTTGAGCACGCATCACAAACCCTTGTAAGGTCTTGTTAAAGTTTACAACTGTTAAAATAGTGCTGCATTCATCAGGAGTTGAATATATTTATTACTTGTTTCCATGCATTCATTCAGAGAACTTTAAAATATACAAGTCAAAAGGTTATGCAAACATCTTAGAGTCTAAACAAACATCTACATGACTTCTACTGTATTACTGAAGATACAAAGATTTTTCATAGCTCATTGATCTTGTGAAAATACATCTGAAGTTTTAAGTATTTTTTTAAGGTTTATTTTGAAATAAAGGCCATACGACTTAGATAAGATAAAACACTGAATCCTAATATACACTATAATTTTAATTCACATAAATTGATGATAAAGGGATTTAATTAACTTTTTAGTATAACATGGTGATTTGTGCAGAAAAGCATTTAAAGGGTAAATAGACTATGAATGTTTTTCCTCACATATTATCCAAAAAGAAGAAAAAAACTTTAAACAAGAAGTGAATGGAAATAGCTTATAATGTTTATATTTAGTTATGTCATTAGTCACTATCTATAAAACCTTATATTAAAAAACAAACTGAATATCTTAGCTTATAGTAGCAAATATCTGTCTTGATTTGTTCAACTTAGCACCTGTTAGATCCTACTATCTTTATATACATTTTTTTTCTTAATGTTTGCATGATAGTAAATCTTTTGAGACTTGCATCTTCAAAGACATTAAATCTTAAATTTTCAATCTAGACATAAAAACAGTATTCTTTTTTTCATACCAAGCTACATAAAATACGTGAGTGTTAAAAAACTAGATTAAAAGATTTTTTCAGACCCATATGAGCAGGTTAAGATAGTCTGTAGCACAAATGAACCTAAAAAAGTCATAAACCAAATATAAAATTATGTTAAATAATAGTTTTATATTATGGTTAAATACTAGTAGCTTTATAGCAAATATTTTAAATTGCAGAACTAACAAAGAAAAAAAAATTGCACATTTCACAAAAACCTCAGTTACTACTGACCATAGCTTTAACAGTGAAAGTATCATCAGGTTTCAAGTATCAATCATATCAAACATGTTCAGAAGTTAAAATCATGTACCCATTATGCTAAAAAAAAATACAAAACAAAAATGGTGAAAAATTAAATAAGGCTTTTATGTTATGTTAAAACTAAAATAGTTTTAAAGCAAATATAACAAATATTTCAAACTAAACACCATAATCAAAAGCTTTATATTGAAATATCTTAAATTTCATGGCATCATAAGAAATGGTAGTATATCAACATAAAAGAAAATAACATTAACAACAAAGCACAACATACACTGGAAACTCCACATGTTTTAGGAACTTCCACAGCAGAAGCCGCATTTAAAGACTGACATTTAGATGATTCACCCAATCTTGAAGTAGAAGCATAAGTCGAACTTTTCAAAGAGGATGATGAACTGTGTGTAACACCATCAGCTGCGAGGGTGGATGATGACACTAATGAAGCTCTTGGAGTTGTTAGTGTTTTAACAACTGTCATCATGCTGGGCTGCCTTGATCTTTCTTGTCTCTGAATGTAGGTTACTGCTTCTTGCTGCAAAAAATGTTAAGTATGAGTTTCAATAAACTAATAACTATAAAACCTCGAGTTTCCACTGATAAAAACACATGTACAACAAAATAATTATAAATAAGCCAAACTAATACTATTAAATAAATTAATTGAACAAACATAAAAATTTAAAGCCAGCACTTATAAATACACATGTATGTTTACAAATAATAATTTCTAAAGAAATTTACAAAGCTACTGTTGCAAAATATATGTAAAGCATTTCATTATATTTTACATCACAACTGGTGTAGCCAAGACTAATAGTGACTGGAAATTTTTATATCATTTGTATCATTATTCTGTTGTAAATGTTAAATGTATGTGTCCATACACTTCAGCTGGGTAGAAGGACAAGAGGCCAAAGGTTAAAGAAGTTTCTAACAAATGTTTCATTATTATACGAATTACCAATAATTTCTGATTATACTAAACTACCTGAATAGATTACAACAAAAAATTTACCCAGGAAATATTGTATTTAACTTAATACACAGGGCCGACTAAGAATTTGCTAAGTCACAAAACAAAAATTTAATAATTATAAATAATATTCACAAAGCTTTTCCAGCTTAAATTTCTCCATACACTGAACCAACAATGTAAAATAATCATTGTAGAAATAATGCATGAATTAAATTTTAGACAATATATACATGTACTTTGTATTATTCAACATTTAAAGCATGACTGGAATATAATTTTGCTTGAAAGACATACAGAAACTCATTGTTTACTTCAAGCAATAACACTGACTTTTTGTCACAAGAAAAGTAACACCAGGATACATAAAACTTTATGTAAACCTCCAAAACAATGTCTAGAATAATTTTGAAGTAGCTTACCACCTGAAAAAAAAAAAAAGGCTTCAACTCATTACTGTTTTAATTATTATTGGCTAGCAATATGGTACAGAATGTATGTGGAAAATAACAAATGTGTAAAATCACTATTTCAGTTAAAATTAATCAAAGTAAATGCAATAAAAAGAATGACATTACTGGACAATACCCTGAGCCGTGTCTGTAAACAATAAACCAAATGTTAAGACCACACTTACTATTCCTTGAACACAGAATATATAAACAATGCTGAATAGTGACAAATGTGTGAACACTGATCTTATTACATTCCATGTACATTATTCATAAGCATAATAAAAGACCGAGAATTGTTTGCTAATTACTTACCACAGCCTCTGCAGGAATTTTCCCACCAGGTGAAGAAGATACAACAATGGTAGCACCCTGACCTTGACTTTGAGGCCATACTTGTGCTTTGTGTACAACAATAACATTTGGTTTGGCTCCAGACAACTGTGTCCTTCCCAAAGCCCCAGCTTGAATTCCTCTTTGAGTACCTGTAGATAAAAGTCTTGTTCCAATATTCCCTGTACCACTCAAAGGTCTTGCAACAGTTCTGACTCCTTGGGGATGATTAGGAGAAGCCATATGGACAACTCTAGCTCCTGAAGAAGCTAGAATAATGTTAACAAATTTAATTTTTGCATGTTAAAAACTTTTCCAAATAAAACAATTCCTTTTAGAAAATAATGCTACATCTATTTTGTATCCTCACTTACATCCAACTTTGGCAAAAAATAACTTTTTACTTTTCTTCACAGCAATATTTTTCTTTCTCTGTATTTAAATATTTGTGTTAAGATATTAAAATTGGAGATAAAAACACATCAAAATTAAATTACATCCTGAATTCTTTCAGTATTTTATCATTAACATTTTTTACACTGAAAATGCATTTCCAATAGGTTCCCACCTCCTCTAACATAAAGCTATTTCAATCTTCTTTCTATCCCCTCAGCACTGCTAAAGAATTTTAACATTCAGTGCACCAGTCTGTACACTCCACAAATTTCACAACACTTTTACACATGTATACAGCTCGTGACTATTTTTCGCCAACAGTATTGCACCACTTATTTTGGCACAACTAGCTCCCTCTAATTTTCTTGCTCAATCTACACTTTCAAGAATCAGCAGGATTTAAAACGAAGAGCACTGACAGTGGGGAGGAAGGGCAGGAAGTGTGTGTGAGAGGAGATTAAGTACTTTATGGAAATACATTTTAAGTATAAGAAAATGTTAATTTCTGATATAGTCCTATTTCATATCACACAAAGCTGGAAGCACCTAACAATTAAACCAGGTGGAAAGAGACCATCTAGAAATAACTTGTGTGCTGAAAGACAAAATTGAAGTACATAAGTAGAGTGCTATGCTACTTCTGGAACAGATATGATCCTTGCCCCATTGGAAGAAAATGATCCTGACATAGGCAGAAAAAGAAAAAAAGATCTATATTGGCTAAATTCACACTAAGAGGTGCAAATCCATTGTAATATAAAATACCGTATATACTCGTTTTACCGCCCGATCTTGATTAAAGGCCCGTTTGAATAGCCGCCCGTGTGAACAGAACATAAAAATAAATAAGGGCCCGTGCTTGAATACCCGCCCGGGCCCTAATCATAACTTTTAGGAAACTTTGTTTTTCAGTATGAAGATGTCAATTTATGATAATGAATCACACACGATATTAAAGCATATCTTCTTAGCTTTCATTTGACACATCGCTCGTTAAAATCCAATTTGGGGAAGCTGAGAACGACAGCCCGAAATTTTCCCATCGCTGTAACAGTTTAATTGTTGACTCATTTGGCTACACCCGCTTGCACTTGGCCACACATCCGGTGACGAAACCCTCGTATCACCTGACAATTGCACGCGTGCGCGTCTTGATTCGAATCTGTAGTGCAGCAATTTAATACACATTCTTGTTATTACTGATATTACATTGGTATTTGTTGTCTGTGATATTTATATGGGAATTACTCTTAAGACGTGAATAACACAAAGACTGGGTACAGATAGACATATATAGACATATTTATTAATAATTCGTCATGGAAAAATTTGCGATCAAAGGCCATATACTTCCCAATTGAAAAAGATTAATGTCGTGAAATATTTGTCTTCAACGATAATTTTTGTGCATACCTAATTTTACTTTGAAAATAACAAGCGCCCGTGCTTGAATAAGAGCCCATTTGAATAAGGGCTTGGTAATGAGTTTGGTTGAAAAAAATAAGGGCCCGGGCTATAAAACAAGTAAATACGGTACTCAATCTGAAACTATCCTCCATTGCACAAAACAGGCTACAAAACAAAAGGTAGGCATGTAAACACAAACTGTAAAGGTTGAGATGTATAATATGTGAACAAGACCAATGAAGAAGGGATGAAGAAGTGGACAAGAAAGCAGGGTAGCAGTCAGCTTAGAAACCAAAGCTGATCTGGTCAACAGATAGCAATTAGGAGGGCTTGATAAGAAATCACCCAATGAAGTAATCAGATAGATGGGGACACATAAAATACTTATGTAACCAATCTAGGCTGAAGGTATCAATTGCTAGAGTCAGTGAATGCAGTACAGGCAACTAAAAGAGAGGAAACTTGGTGTGTAGACTTATAGCAAAGGCATCCACAAGGGGAAAACCCCACTGAAGGCAAATAATCTTGAAAATGAGGGGGCATAATGTCCACTGTGTAGAATATATTCAGTCAGGGTAAGAAGGACAATCCATGAACATATGGAAAAGACATAACACAGGACTTGCAATAAATGATGTGCATTGCTGCAGTAGAAAAGAGCCAATGACCAAAACATAGATCTCTGAACTGGTTGACTCACTGGTGGATGAGGTGTGCTACCACTGTAGAACTGTTCAAAGGGACTATCTTCAGACATTGTTGGGCTAGAAGAAGGAAATGATGTAATGATTGATGCACAAACAGAAGTTCAAGAACAGCAATATGTAAAGTGCTGAACTCCACAGACCACTGAACTGATGCATTGTCATGACCAGTTTATACTCCTCATGTAGATCTGGAGTTGCAGAAGGAAGCAGCACACCATACTTGCCAATGTATGGGCATTGTCCACTAACACAAATAAGCTCATAGGGAAGGAGAATGGGAAATGGGGGAGAAGAGAAAATATCAAACAAGGTTCTATTGTTTATGAAATGCCTTGTAAAGGGATAGTAAATGGGCATGATTAAGGGAAGATGTCATGGAAGACTAAATCCTGAAAAACAAGAGAACCTTGCATATAAGAAGTGACTGGCCTAAGAAGGCATGGGGAACTAAAAATTAATTGAAGTAGTCATGAACAAAAAGGTAGTGCTCAACAGATATTAAAAGTAAAATAAGACTCTCAATTGGACAAGATATTTAGTGTGTCAGAGGAATAACTTCTGCACTATGACCAACCAGCCTATCTGAGCTACCACAGTAAGTTACTGTATGAAAAGTTAATTCCATTTTGGAAGGAGCCTGAAGAAACAAGATGGCCACAAAATAATACAATCATAGTATCTAGGCATAAAATGACATGTAAAAACTCAAACAAATCAATCAAACACATAATGTGCCAAAACAAGTTCGAAGGGAAAGTCTGAAATTGATTAACTAACACAAGAGGAACAAACCAAAGAAAAGGATAAGAAAGAGGTATAAAACACATTTACTGGAAGCGTAGGAGACATCAACAGGTCATATCCACAACACGTAGTGAAAAATGCCCATCTGAGTGAGGGAAAGAAAGACTCCAAAATGAACATGGATATTGATATGAAGAGGATGAGAAAAGAATAATCAATTACTTGTCACTAATACCTACTTGTCTCGGGGAAAACAAAAAAATGGAAACAAAAACCCCAGGAAGAATGAGGAACAGGTTCAAATGCCAGATGCCAGAGCAATTACCAGAGCACTTCTGAGAGATGCTGATTGGTCATAGATACTCAAGGATGGGGGAAAGAAATGGGAAAATAAGAAGCTGGGGATGGTAAATTTTGAGGGAAAAGATGGAGGCACATGTGGTTCTATTGGAAACAAATAGCTAAAATATTTGTAAAGGTAGAACATTAGTTGACCAGTGACATTTAAGGCCTGATAGTTTCCAGGATTGTATTAAAGACAGTGTCACAAAATTGGGGACCTACATAAAACCTGAAGATAAATCAAGAGTAAATGGATCCGAGCCAATTTAGCATCACAACTTCTAATGTCCCAACAACAAAGAAACCATGTGTGTAAAACTAAGATACACATGAGTTGAGAGTTACCTCCCAAACAGGCAATGAGAAACCTACAAACTACTGACCTAAAACTTACAGACAACCTGTTGGGAGTAAAAATCAAAATAAGCCAAAGTCCTTAGGGTTGAGGCAAACTGATCCCCTCCCTTAACTAAATGATCAACATGAAACTGAATATCAGACAGAGGAATACTAAAAGTAAGGGAAGACTGGCCATGTAACAAGCAAGAATTAGACAAATAATATATAAGTAGTATAGAGAAGACCAAACAAACTTGAGACATAAAACCATTAAGACCAAATTAAGCCTAGAAGACACCACAAGCTGGGAACAGTAATGATCAGCAAATTATGGATAAAAAAAAAAGGGAGGGAATCCCTCAGTAACCAGCAAAGTGTTAGCAGGAACAGAAGCAAAGGTTGGGAATAAAGTTTGACCATATAATGCACAAAAGAAAATAAATCCTTTACCAGAACACCAGCATCTGAAGCCTGTAATACCTGAAGTGGTGATGTTAACTTTGAAATTCACAGAACCAAAAGTTTAGTCAAACATGAGTGCTGAAATAAAATGACTTGAATGAAATGACAAAAATTAAAGGAGGAATTGAGCTGAATAATCAAATTAAGTTGAAAATGAACAGTTTCAGTAGTAAGACAGAGTCAAACATGCAGTAATAAAGACAAAAGAGCAAGTCTGAATTCAAACACTGCCAAAAAATGAAGGCTTGGTGGAGGAGTGTGAGGGAGTCACACTTGTCACATCATAATATTATTAACAGATGACACATGATGATTTACCTGAAAGACATGTTGAAATATAGTAATTTCAATAAGCGAGGAACACGAGTCTTGTAGTATGTGTAAAGAAAATGTGCTCATATAGAGGCAGCACTGAACAAAAATAGCTTACCTTGGGATAGGACGTAAAACTACATCAAAAGATTAAGAAATTTTCATCAATGGTAAGGTACTACTTAATAAAGAATATCAGATAAAGGTTGTATGCAGAAGAGATCATTCCTGAGTGGAGAGAAAGAAATTTGTATAGGAATAGGAGGTACAATAACTTTCTCACTTTGGGCTGAGTTTCAAGGAGTGACCTCATAACCATTGTGTGCTTCTTCTCTTCTTACTGTGACTTTTAATACAGTAAGTATATCATCAAATTTTGCAAGTTATCATTACAAGGTTTTCATATAAAAAATACCAGATCTTTGTATTATATTTTTTAATTTTTTAAGAGATAATTTGCTAATTTTTTTTTCCAGTGTTGACTATCCAAAATGTAAAATAATTTTGATCTGAAAAAAAACACAAAAAAACGTTATGCATCAGAAAATGTTCACATTTAACATATCTTTATAACCTCCAGATATTATCTCCATTTTTTTTTAAAGAAAAACTTTGTACTTTAGTATAATTTGTTATTTTCACTATTATACCTCTGTACAGATTTGGTAAATCTGACTAACCTCATAACCACAATAAAAATTATGAAATATACATAAATTATGTTTCTGTGGTATACAATGTTTACCAATAAAGGTTGTATGCAGAAGAGATCATTCCTGAGTGGAGAGAAAGAAATTTGTATAGGAATAGGAGGTACAATAACTTTCTCACTTTGGGCTGAGTTTCAAGGAGTGACCTCATAACCATTGTGTGCTTCTTCTCTTCTTACTGTGACTTTTAATACAGTAAGTATATCATCAAATTTTGCAAGTTATCATTACAAGGTTTTCATATAAAAAATACCAGATCTTTGTATTATATTTTTTAATTTTTTAAGAGATAATTTGCTAATTTTTTTTCCAGTGTTGACTATCCAAAATGTAAAATAATTTTGATCTGACAAAAAACAAAAAAAAAACGTTATGCGTCAGAAAATGTTCACATTTAACATATCTTTATAACCTCCAGATATTATCTCCATTTTTTTTTAAAGAAAAACTTTGTACTTTAGTATAATTTGTTATTTTCACTATTATACCTCTGTACAGATTTGGTAAATCTGACTAACCTCATAACCACAATAAAAATTATGAAATATACATAAATTATGTTTCTGTGGTATACAATGTTTACCAATAAAGGTTGTATGCAGAAGAGATCATTCCTGAGTGGAGAGAAAGAAATTTGTATAGGAATAGGAGGTACAATAACTTTCTCACTTTGGGCTGAGTTTCAAGGAGTGACCTCATAACCATTGTGTGCTTCTTCTCTTCTTACTGTGACTTTTAATACAGTAAGTATATCATCAAATTTTGCAAGTTATCATTACAAGGTTTTCATATAAAAAATACCAGATCTTTGTATTATATTTTTTAATTTTTTAAGAGATAATTTGCTAATTTTTTTTCCAGTGTTGACTATCCAAAATGTAAAATAATTTTGATCTGACAAAAAACAAAAAAAAAACGTTATGCATCAGAAAATGTTCACATTTAACATATCTTTATAACCTCCAGATATTATCTCCATTTTTTTTTAAAGAAAAACTTTGTACTTTAGTATAATTTGTTATTTTCACTTTTATACCTCTGTACAGATTTGGTAAATCTGACTAACCTCATAACCACAATAAAAATTATGAAATATACATAAATTATGTTTCTGTGGTATACAATGTTTACCAATTATAACACAAAAACAAAGCTATAGTTGAAATAGCTCAAATCTAATAACATTACAAATATACATATTATTTTTGTTATATTGACTTTTCAGCTGTTACTGATTAACATTACAGAAGTTGCAATGATGTGCTGCATGTTAGTATATCCAAGAATATAACACTTGCTTTTACAAAGTGACCTGTCTTGGTCATGTTCTAGGGGACAAGTATTTTGTAAAATACAGTCATATTTCCATTATAATACATCACATAAAAATTATTACTATCTACAAATAAGTTCTTAAATTTTAATTATTTTTCTTACACCATAGAGCACTAAATAAAGAAGTGCAGAAAACAATTACTCTTCTCGTTATGAACTTTGTATTCATTTACTGTTAACCCTGCTAAGCCTTATCAAATTTTGCATGGTGATATCTAAAACAATGCTTTTAGGTTTCATATATACATTTCGAAATAACAAAAAATCATAAATTACTGTATCAATACCAAAGAATTCCACTATAATTTATCTAACTTAGTAACTAAGCTGAATTTGGGTCTAAAAAATATGAAATTTTTGAGCTCATTAATGTCTTATCTTACAGCTTGGAATTTAGCAACAAAAGGAAAAAGCTGCTGCACAAATATTTTACAGAGGCTGAGAAATTTACTGGAGGTTCATTCTGAGTCTTTGATCAGCTACACATGTCAATGGGTAAAGTATGAAAATGTAATAAAGTTTTTCAAACATGAAAAAAAGAGTGAACACCTTGATTGATTCAATAAATGTATTAACACATCTCAATAAATATAAAGATAGGAGGTTCTTTTGTTCAAGATTATCAATATCAGTGATTTAATTATTTAATTTGTAAGAAACTATAGACTTTGTACTTAGATGTCACAAATATCTTAATTTAAATCAATGCTACTTTCAACACAGAATGTGATGCACAAAAATCAATATTTAGAGGATTTTCTTCGTAATATTTAGTTTTAAAATTAAATAATATATAATACAAAAAATTGAATTATAATCTACAAATTGATAATCAATCTAATGAGACACAATCATAAAATAGTTCAATGTGAATCTACAAATGCCATGACATGGCTTTTGACCCATGACCCATGTTAGTAGGGTTAAGTATGTGTTCATACACAACATGTTGAACATTAACTGCAATAACAGATAGTTAACTGTCTCCAAAATTCATAGTAAAAATGAGGCCAAGTGAGAATAATGTCACTCACTTAAGATCAAGTAGAAATCACCATTAATTGAGAATTCCCAGAACATAAAGTTTTCGGAACAAAAGAAAGGTTTGTCACCCTCATGTTGCTGGAGGCCTTTGTCATAATAGAGTATTACAATTCACGTAAAATTAGGTGCAAATTTTCTGAAAGCTAGCAGAATTCAAATCTCTCTAAGAGACATGTGAGAAAGATAGCTAAATTATGTATGTGAGTTACTATACACTAAGTACATAGAGTATATGGATGAAGTTCTTAGACAAAGATGAACAAGATTTCTGTTTTCTCCTAAATGTCTTTTTTCTAAAATATTAGCAGAAGTCTGTTTGTTTTTGTTCTTAATTTAAACCTACATCGAGCTTGATTAACAAGATTAACGAATTGTACATGTCCAAAACTGTATTCAGCTTGGTAATGAAACCAACTGGAAGTGAACATTATACTGTTCATTATTAAAGAGCAATTTTTAAAAGAGAATGTCCATGTAGGACAATGACCTAGCATAATCACCAAAGCATAACTCAATTACTTTTTGATTTTCTAAAAATATGTTAATACGTAAGATGTTACATTGCCATAGTTTGGTAACACATTACACTGCAGTAATGCTGATTGTGCAAGCACATAACAACTGGATCGCTCAGTTAAATTTAAATATACAACAATTACCAATAAAAGTGCTATTTTATTTCATATAAAATAGTTAACCTTCTAACCTATTTCAAAAAAATGCAATTTTAGTTTCATTTCAAGTTTACTAACATAATATTAAAACATATCCAGTAAACAAGTTTTTTTTGTTCAATTTTTCATAAAGCTTCATGAGAGTAATCTGTGCTAGCCATCCCAAATTTCAAGGTGATAAATAAGAGAGTAAGCAACAAGTCAATACATCCCTCTTCCACTACTAAAGTGCATTAAATAGTAAGATTTGAACATCACTTTTATAGCATGGTTCCAAAGTGTGAATCGTGTTTTTTGTGTGCATGTGTGTGAGGTTTGGTTTGGCATTTTATGGTGCAAAGCGACTGGGCTATCTGTGCCAAACATCCAGCAAAAAGTTAAAAGTAAAGTAAACATTATTAAAATTCATAAAAAGGAATCAAGGTAAAGAAACAACAAAGTTTAATTTTTGAATTAAAAACTTAAATAACATTAAATCCAATGTTTATATCTACTTCACAGCAGTAAGAAAGAAAGTACAGTAACACTAGTTTCAAAGAACTTTCTGCAGCATAATTTTAATTATCATAATTCACGAAGATGACTAACGGGCAAGTTCAAACATCAATATTGGTCATCTGCAGTTTGCATGTATGAGAGGTGAACCATGGAAAATAACCTCCACGATTTAGTAAATTACCCACTGTACTATGCTTGGCCCCATCATCAAACAACAGAAATAATACCTTAAAAACTATAATAAGGCACATATTTCTAGCAATCAAAATGTTCTTACCACCATATGATCCTGTCGATATTTTAGTTACTGCTGAAGCAACTGTTGATGATACAACAACAACTTGTGGACTACCCGATGATCCTGCAGTTTTACCAGAGAAGGCTGCAGTACTCGGGGTCAGTACCTTCACTCCTAAAATGTATGTGTGGGATCAAAAAGTTTACTATAACAGCTCATCGTTTTTATGCTATTTCATAATAAACTAATATCTATACACACTGTAATAAATTCAGCAGAATCGATATCACATACAATTATTCCATGACTGTTAAAAGTTTCTGTATGTTTTTAAGCATAAAGCTACACAATCAGCTCTTGTGTTGTGTCCATGATGAGAGTTAAAACCTGGTTTCTTGATGTTGTAATCTTTCAAACTTACCCCTGAGCCAACTGGGGGACCATTGATTAATGATCAGAAACACACACATCCTTAACAAATGTAAAAAATCATAAATAACTATATTTATACCATAGAATTATACTATAACTTATCAAGCTTAATTGCTCAGCTGTATTTAGGTCTAAAAAATATTTAAAAAATCCAAATAGACTAAAGACAACCTACCACCACCTTGAAACCTTCTTTTGAAAGAATGTGGTGGCCTTCTGAAACAGTAAAATAGCTGAGAAAACCATTAGGGGAACGTTCTAAGCTGTCAATGGATTATTCATATGTCATACATTAAAGTGTGTGTGTGTGTCTACCTGTTTCTCTCTCTCTATACATGGTGTAGCTAAATATGAACTTAAGGATCAAATCAATTTGCTAAGGCTCCAGTGTTTGATTTAGCACATAAATCACATCTCAGCAAAATTAAAATACACGATATTCTTATTTTATATTCTTGGTTGTCAAAGTTGGTCATTTGAGTTCTTAGATTGTATAAAACTACACTGTATTTTGAAATAACAAACATTTAACTTGAACCAGTGCTGCATTCAACATACCATGTGAATCACAAAATTTAACATTCAGATGTGCTCTTTTAATTAACTAATGTATAAAATTAAAATTTGAATTGTAATCTACATTTTGAAACCAAATTTACTGATGTATGTTCATAGAAAATTCCAAATTCACTATTTTACCCCAAGCAAATTATCACTCATTTTTAAAGAAGTGGTGTATGCAATAAGTCTGCAAGCAGTGATAGTTTTCTTGTGTAGCAGCAAAAAGTTGAAAACTTCAGTAAAATTACTACGTGTAAGCGAGGCTTTTGAAGAACAATATCATATATCATATTGAGGAAAGAGACTTGGAAGATTCATTTATTTGTTGTTTACCACAGATCAGAAAATATGATTTTAAAATATTTATAAATGTTACATACAAAACATTTTATCAGCCATTTTTCTATTATTTGTATATGTTTACAACCCTCTAGAGAATGAAAAGTGCTGTGTAAACATAGAGAGTCATTTCTAATTCCTAATTTCTCCAATATTTAATTGGTTCTAACTGACATACCTGAATGTAAGTGAGATCTAAATTCATATCTGTTTTTTAACTGGAAAGATATGTGCAGCTAGAAATATAAAAATATTCAAAGATAGTCTCACTAAATATGAAATTGTTCTATATGTAGTGTAGGGTGGGTACCATGCATAATGTAAGGCCATCTCAGATTTCATCCTACAATACACAAGTAGAACCTCATTAAAATTCTATAACTCAAACTTCTGATTTTACCAGTAAATACTAACAACTTTCTGTATTTTTAACAGTCATGTGAAATTCATTTGATTACACATATTTTCAGGTATTTCATCTCCACTGACTTAGATTGAGATACACACAAGAGCTGTTAGTATACCTTTTAAAACTCAAATTAAAAACAGATTCAAAATCTTAATTTTCATCTAAAGAAGTGCTGTAGATACAAACTGTATTGAATTTGGGAAACAATATGGACAAAATGTTGCCTAGTATTAAAATGTTGTTTGCTAGAAAAATGGCACCATAACAACTCTGCATAATGCACATGAAAAACCTTGACTTGCACAAGTTGATATTAGAAAAGATGACAACTTAATGAAGATACTTCACATATGGTGTCAAAATCATTACTAAATAGATTTTTCAAGTATAGAATTCTTACAACATAAAACACAATATATGAAATTCTTTACCTGTATAATAAACTGTTTTGGTTCAGTTAACTCTATGTAATAAGTCTTGATTAATAAATTACTTTTAATGTTGATAAAACTTCTCAGTTTTGTTTCTTTGAATAATAAATATTGCAATAAAGTATCTCTAGTTCATCACAGTGTAAAGATGAAAACATGCTTTTACTCACAAGGGTTACAAAAACATCCAATGGAAATGATTCTTCACTTATACACCTTTATTATACCAATTTATATTGGAAACCTTATCTTATTTGGGTAAAAAGCAAACTTAAAAGTTGATGTTTTGTTTCTTACAAGTACCTTTTGTCATTAAAACATACTTTGTTACCAATCATTAGAAATGGACAACAAACTGAGATACTGACAAGTATTCGATCAAGACCCTAAATAATGTTTGTCTGTACAGGTATTACATTTTTGAAATTATACAATAAAAATAATCTATTTTGATAACTGCAATTTATCTAGTGACAGCTATGATTCCAGTAAATAGGCCTGGAAGGTAGCATCAAAGAGGAAAACATTGGACTGAAAATATTTTGCAGCCAATGTATTAATACAAGTTTTAAATTTTACACACAATCTGTTGAATAAATATAAATTCTAAACCTTGTTTATGTATTTCCTCATTCAGGCATTTCTTTAGTTCCAACATTAATACAACATCAATAGAGCTAAAATATGAGCTTAAAGCTTCAATCAATTTGGTAATAATTACAAATTAGTGATAACAAATTTACACACACACCTCTGTCATGTTTATATTGTATCTGTGCTCTTCCAACACCAGCTGGCAGCCTAACAGGTACTCCATGAACAACCTGTACACCTTGATAGCTCTGTCCAGATCCAGATAAAAAGGATGCTCCTGATGATTGACTTGTTGTGGAGGAAGGATTGTAAGGACTAGGGCTCTGTAGGCCACGTGGCACCATAACCATTGACCTTGGCCTTACCTGTTGCTTTGGTATGGACTGTATGGTAGTCCTTGGTCGGGATCGTACCCAACCTGTGTGAACTGAAGAACTGCTGCTCAAAACACTGCCTGTACTTATTACATGAAAATTCTGAGTTCCAACAGAGCCACCTGTTAAGAAAAATATTTCTAAGTTTCTGTGTTGTTTTATTTCTTTATTTCATAAACACCTTATTGCAATCTAAACATGCAGAAAAACATTTAAAAATCTGCTAATAAAATTTTATAGTATGCTAAATAAAATATTAATAAATGCAATAAGTACATGTTACTTGTTTCCTTAAGCCTAAAAGAACAGTTTTCTGTGCCTAGATGAAAAATATCCTAACAAGTATTATGTGGGATAATGCACAAAATAACAAGATCAAAATTCAAATTCTTCATCCAGCTTAAAGATTGTACCATCTACCTCTTCTCTACTGTTGTGTGTATTCATATTTAAAAATTTCAGTATGTTACATCATTCTTAGACACTATGTTATATTGTACATAAAATCTTTAGTTCTCTTTAACTGGGCCTGGCATGGCCGAGCGCGTTAAGGCGTGCACTCGTAATCCGAGGGTCGCGGGTTCGCGCCCGCGTCGCGCTAAATATGCTCACCCTCCCAGCCGTGGGGGTGTATAATATTACGGTCAATCCCACTATTCGTTCGTAAAAGAGCAGCCCAATAGTTGGCAGTGGGTGGTGATGACTAACTGCCTTCCCTCTAGTCTTACACTGCTAAATTAGGGACGGCTAGCACAGATAGCCCTCGAGTAGCTTTGTGCGAAATTCCAAAAACAAACAAACAAACTCTTTAACTGTTTTGGCTTATAGTAAACAATATTCTTGAAAGTGTAATTTTTTCTTACCATTTTGTGACAGAAATATTTAATATTGTTCATACAAGATTATGCAAATTATTCCACTGACTGATTCAAAAACATGCATCTATAATACAGTATTTAACATACTTTTGTGATTCTACTAACTCTTTCTAAGATGTGATGCTTCCAACTGCCAAACATTTCACATAACTTCATACTTTTTGTTTTACAGAACAGAAAAATATATTTTACACACAGGCATTAATATGGAAAAAGCACTTTATACAGATATCAACAACAGTAATAATGTTAACACTTATCACATTTGTTAGTGTTAACAAAATATTTTCAATGTAGAAGTACTTTGCTCATACACGTGTGTGCATCGTAAACAAACAAGATTTTTATATAATTCTTTAAATACGCTATAAATGGAATGTATGCAATAATGTAAAAATTAGTAACCACTGGCTACTCATAAATAATTAAATAATTATTATACACTATGAGAAAAAATGCTTACAATGTTAATTCATTATTTCTAATCCAAATTTTAAGAGAGATAACAATATTCAAGATAGACTGTAAAGTAAATTACACTACGTTAACACAAATTTTGTGACCTTGAATAAGTTATCACTGTGTAGTGTTGTTATTTATGCTTACCAGCTTTTACATAAATAATTTTACTGTCAGAAGTAGGTATATACATATACCTGTTGTATTAGTAATACCACAAGATGAAGATCCCACCAAATTGGTTGTACTTGGAAGGATTTGGTTTGTTCCTCCACTAGACACACTAATAGGGGCTCCCACAGATATCTTAGTCTTGTTCAATGATCCAGTTGTGCCACTGGGAGCAACAGTCTTGACAACGGGAACAGTAAGTGGTCGATGCAAGGTTCCTGGCTCCACAGTCGTTCCAGAAGATGATACTAGAATTACCTGATCAGCACAAAGACATCTTTCACTAAATCTCAGGATATGCATGGGCTGATTTATAGAATTATTAATGTTAATATAAACAAAACTTTCAAGACATTCTTAACTCTATCAGACTTGTTGTATGGTCTGTTTTAATGCACTGCAAAAAGAATATCTGTGAGATTTCTCAGTTTTGATATCTTGAGATGACTTCATTATGATGTGTTTTATTATAAAATGATAAAGAAGGCCTACCTTTTTTTTAAGATCTTAATTAGTGGTTTTATGTTTTTCTGTGTTTTTTTCTAACTTTCCTAAAGTTATAATTGGAATCGGAAGACAATGCATGTAGTTTCATTGTGTACAATCATCAGTGCACAATAAAAACTTCACTATACTTAAATTGTTAGTAAACTTTTTTAAATGGTTAATCAGAAGGTAGCATTTAAGAAAGAGATGAAGGTTTGGAGCTGCTTTATATTCATTTATATATATATATGTGTGTGTGTGTGTATGTACATAATTTTAATTTTCAGGGATATTTTTTTGCCCACGGTTACTTAGGCTGATAAGGTCTAATGCAAACAAAGCCTAACACAGGCTTTGATCTCGAATAAATCATTACTGTGTTAAATATGTGCACACCACCTCCTAAGTAAAATAATTCTGAAGAATTCAAGTTGCCACTCCTACAACTGGAAGAAACAACTACTGTCAAACATAGCAAATAGTAAATTAATATTCAAACTTTTTTTTTTTTAAACACAAGTAATTGCTAAAACTACACTCTTTTCTTGTATCAAATCCAACTTAGAGCAACTTTGCTTAAATGTTTATTGTTATATCTTTGTTACTTTGGGAGTATGAGTATATTATTTTCAAAAAATTCACAACTTGTAATGATTTCTTTGGGAGTGTGCTGAAATCAACCCAATATCAATATTTGAACTTATTTTTTTTAACTTTACATATCTATTATAATAAATAAAACTTTTCCAAGAATAAATTTAAACTATGAAAATTTTCTTGTTCTTGAGGTGTTTACTTTCTATAACATTGCAAATTTAAATGTGCAATTTTTTTTACACAAGACATAAGGATCACATAAAAGTCTTACTTTTGGACTTGGGGCAGTACTAACTGTATTGGTAGTTTTGTGTATGTTAGAACTAAACGTGACTTTCAGACCCACTGGTAAACTAACTGAACGGCTTATTGCTTGAGTAGTGATGTTAGTATTTGCAGTCAAAGTTGGTTCTCCTACAGGATGAATACCCGGTGATGGACCAGATGAAGCAGAAGCTACTGGTGATGGCAAATGAATTTTTTGTGGACCTGCTGCTGAATCTAACGAAGAAGACCTCTTTCTTTTACGAATATTTATTTCTTCCTCATTTTCTTCACCTATTACATAAAAGAAAGGTTACACTTCTGATATGATTTTTTTAAGAACAAATTTTTTCTCATCTCCTGTCAAAGAGCATAAAAATACCATTACTTGTGACAAGTTTATATACAAAACTATTCAAATATACTTCTTGATATTATAACTTAAATCCCTTATAAAGTTAAGTAACTGTAAAGAACTTAATAAGTACAACTTACGTAACTTTCTTTCAGATACATAATAAAAACATTCCAGAGAATTGGAATGTTTTAATTTACATCTCTTAATTTTTATCCAGGTATTAATGTTATTTTTAGCTTTGTTTTTTACTTAAATTGTTGATAATTGGCAATACATTCTCATATCTTATATATTCCTTATTGTATTTTTCTTTCCAGCAACCTAAACTTCTAATTAATTCTTTCAATACAGGCTTGGTACCTGAGACTGGCCTCATAACAATTTTGTAGTTGTTACAGTTTTTATGCTGTAACGTTTAAATTAATTAGCACATGTTCAGAAACGTTGTTAGATTATCAGTAAACATTACAAGGTTTTCATTAAGTATTTTATCTTTTTTTTTTTAATAAGTCTGTAGGTTTGTTAAGCACATGTTTTATCATGCCTTTTTCTGTTTGCATGTTGCCTATCCAATGCTCAAAGTAATTTTTATTTTTATTTCAATTAGTTATTCACATTATAAATAGAAATGTATATAAAGGGTCATTTCCAAAAATGGAATAAGGTGAGTTGGAGTCACCATTTTTGATTCAGTGTGAGTGATATCTAAGCAAACAGAAAAAATAGGAGGTTTTAATTTTATACTCTAGTTTGTCAATATTAGTAATTTCAGTTCCTATTTTGTATTTGGACATCACAAACATATACTTTCAAGAAATGCTCCATTCAACACACTACAAGGCACACAGAAATCAATGTTTAGGTGTCTGTTTTTAATATTTACTTTTAAATCACGAAATACTGTATAATAAAAAATGTTGGAATTATAAACTACAGTTTGATGCCAAATATTATGATATAAATTCATAAAATAGTAATTCAATTAAATTTTAAATGTGAGTCAATGAGATGACATGGCCTTTGACCTCTGATCCATCTGGAAAGGGTTAAAGGTTTCAATATTCATCTATACAAAATAAATTCAAATAGCTTCTTATACACTTTAGTTATTTTTCATCATATAATCCAACAAATCTCACCTTTTACTTGAACAGACATGACACTTGGAAAAACCATAACACTATTATTGGTATTGGCAGGACTAGAATTTTTCTGACCTGACTGCACTGATCGAACCACATGGGTTGGAGTAGAAGGTGTGCTTGGGGGACTAGACATCCCAGAGGTTGGAGGAGCTGAATTAAGCAATTATTTAAGTTAAAATTAATTCTCTGAAACTAGCAAGTCTAAAACAAGTGCAAGTGATTAAAATAACACCTGTCATTAATAAGAACAAATCTGTTGCAACAACTGCACTGTTCCACTAACAATTCAAAACACTGTCCCAAAACTCCCTAAACAGATATGGTCCATTAATACACCTTTCAAGTAAAAATTACATGCAAATCCAATCTGGTATACCATAAAATTTAGTATGAGTGAGACATCAGCTTGGCTACCAAGACTCTATATGGGTTTTACAGATTTCCTTAACTTTGTTTACAATAAAATATTATACACATTCACTTTCATTTTAAAATTTAAGTTATAATTTTACTGCACTGAAAATGTATTTCTGATAGGTACCTCCCTCCTCTCACAAGATTAGCTATTCTTGTTTATTGATGCCCTCTTTATGCAAACGTTTTTATTATGCATGACACAAGCCTTCTGCAACTCCCTGCACTGAAATTAAGTGGAAAAAAGGGTGGGAAGTGTGAGAAAAGAGAAAGGGAAGTATCTATCAAAAACACATTTTTAGTAGAGGAAAATCAAAACTTCCTCTACTCACAAAATTAGCTAGAATACCACACTGATTGTTAGAGTTTGAAACACAAAATAAGGCAACACCCTGTGTGTTTGTGTTCACACATGAAAGTTATTTCACCAGATAATCCAATATTGTTGATTTGGCCACTGATATAAAGGCTAATGTAGTTAGGAAGAAATTTAGACCTTTGTGTTTCTTGGTTTGCATCATTGACAAAAGGTGTTGCTAATCCCAGACCCATATATTTTTTGCATGATACTTGAGCAACTCAATCATTGTTGTTAGAGGGTGTATTACCAAAAGATTCAAGTTTTACCCCTGTTGAATCTATTACTGCTCAGGGTATTGAGGGTAGCTTTGTCAATGGTCCTCTTCATAACATAAATAGCATTCATTTAACATTAGACATAGTTTCAGGACCATTTGGAGTTGGAGTGAAGCCGATTCTCTGCAAATTAGGGATGAATCATTATTATAGGAAAAAAACATAACTGGAGGAAAACTGATACTGAGCCAAAGATGGTTAGCAAGCTAATCACTGTTTCATCTAAGGATGATGTTGTTGAGGAGAATCCAGGCATTTCCCTCGTATGCTATGACTCAAGCAAAGACAAAGAAATTAAGTCAATAACAAATGATAGAAATTTGTTCAGAGGACAATATTACAGATTTGTCTCAGACCTTTTCTTGGGATTTGACATGGATCTTGTGAATGATTATTGACTTTTTGGTTGGTTTGGTGTTTTATGTGACAAAGCAACTTGCCAATCTGCACCAAACATCCAGTAAAAGGTTAAAATTAAAGAAAATTATTAAAATTCATAAAAGGAAATTAAGATAAAACAAAACAAAGTTTAATTTTTGAATTAATAGCATAAATAGCATTAAATGCAATTTTTACATCTAACCCACAGCAGTAAGAGAAAAACTACAGTAATACAAGTTGTGAAGGATTTTCTGCAGCATAATTGTAATTATCATAACTCATTACAAAGACTAACAGGTAAGTTCAAAAACCACCATTAGTCAGTCACCTAAAGTTGGCCTTTCCATTCCTGGTTTCAAGTTATTTGTTGTCATGGCCATTTTCAGAAAGTAAAGCAATACAAGTTTTAAAAGACTTGAAGAGAAATTTCAAATTATTATAACTCACCAGGATGACTCATAAGTAGCTCAAACAGCACCGTTAATCACCTGAAGTTGGCCTTTCCAGTCCTGGTATAGAATTATTTGACATTATGGCCATTTTCTAATTTCAATCGAATTAGGTGTACTTTGATTCTTAAAATGGCTGACTGATTGATTGATTTAGTGTTTGATGGCACAAAGCAGCAAGGCTATCTGCACTAAACATCCGGTAAAAATGTAAAAATAAAGTAAATGAAGTAAAAGACATAAAAGGAAATGAAGGTAAAACAAAAATGTAGAAAAACAATGTTGAAACCTAGTCCACAACGTTAAGAGAGAAAGCAGAGTTGAAGAAGTTGTAAGGTATTTACTCTAGCAAAATGGTAATGATCATAACCTGCCAGGAAGACTAACAGATAAGTTCAAGAACCACCATCAGTCACCTGAAGTTGGCCTTTCCAATCCTGGTTCCGGGTTATGTGTCAAAGCAGCCAGTATCAAAATGTAAAAGAATAGAAGTTTTAAAAGACACATAGCAAAATGCAATAATGAGTAGCCAAATGTCCAGTAAAAAGATAAAAGTCAAGTAAATGGAGAAAAATTTGTAAAAGTAAATGAAGGTAAAAACAAAACAGCAATTAAAACAGAAAATGGCGTAAAAACCAATGGTGACATCCAGTCTACAAAGTTGTAAAATATTAATCTAGCAAAATGGTAATGATCATAACCCGCCAGGAAGACTAACAAGTAAGTTCAAGAACCACCGTCAATCACCTGAAGTTGGCCTTTCCAGTCCTAGTTCTGGGTTATGTGTCATAGCAGCTATTATCAAAATGTAAAAGAACAGAAGTTTCAAAAGACACTCGGCAAAATCGTAATAATGAGTAGCCAAATGTCCAGTAAAAAGATAAAAGTCAAGTAAATGGACTAAAATTTGTAAAAGTAATTAAAGATAAAAACAAAATGGCAATTAAAACAGAAAATGGCGGAAAAACCAATGTTGACATCCAGTCAACAAGGTTGTAAAGGACTACCTGTAGCAGAATGGCAATGATCATAACCCACCAGGAAGACTAACAGGTAAGTATAAAAACCACCGTCAGTCACCTGAAGTTGGTCTTTCCAGTCCTGGTTCCGGGTTATGAGTCAATATGGCCAGTACTAAAAGGTAAAGTAGTAAAAGTGTGAAATGATATGCAGCAAAAGTATAATAACAACTCGCCAGGACGACTAACAAGTAGTTCAAACAGCAGCGTTAGTCACCTGAAGTTGGCCTTTTTCCAGTCCTAGTGTCGAGTTATTTAATGTTCTGGCCACTGTCCAATGTCAAATTGAATAAGAAAGATTAAAACTGTAAAAAAAAAACCACAATTAAAAAGGTGTAATGAATAAATATGGAACACTAAAATGAGATTAAAAAGATTAATGGCCATTAAAAAATTAAATACTTTATCAAGGTGGACAGAGTCACCATCACCAATAACACTATCCAATGTAACAGATTGACCCTGGGAAAAAATATATTGAAAATATTGCCGTCATTGAGAATTGTAATGATGGCAAGAAAGTAAAACGTGGCTGACAGTGATTTGAGTGTTACACAAACTACACACTGGTGCATCAGTTCCAGATAAAAGAAAACGAGTTAAAAAACTGTGACCAATGCTTAGCCTTGGTCCTTCCGAACTTTACAGAAGCTAGATGGCCAAAGTCCAATATAGGGTTTGATTTGAAAAGGTTGGTTTTCGCGTTGCTCACTTCAAGTGGACTGCCAGCTGGCACGAAGCCGAGCCTTGAAGACAAGACCATAGTCCATGTACAAAATAGGCATAGGGGTGATTGTGCTGGAGCAGACAAATTTAGCTGCCATGTCTGCAAACTCATTCCCGTGAATATGAATACCAACATGGCATGGTATCCAGAAAAACTGGATTGAAATAGCTGTCAATGAGAAATGGGCCAGTCGGTTTTGAATCTCAGCAAGAATAAGATGTGAGACAACGTGTAGTGATTCCAAGGCAAGTATAGAACTAAGCGAATCAGTATAAATAGTGCAGTTGCAGTACTGCTCAGCTGCAATACAATCCAGGGCAAGAGATATGGCATACAGTTCAGCATTGAACACAGAAGCTGCAGAGGGGATTCTGCACGCAACTACTGAACCACAGCAAACCATAACAGAGCCCATTGAATTACCTGATTTGTAACCATCTGTATAAATGGGAACTGAATGATTGTTTGAAAGATATTCATTGAATAAAAGATGGTACTTCCAATCTGGAGTATCAGCCTTTTTTAGGTGACTGAAAGAAAAGTCACATTTGAGGGCTGTAATAAGCCATGGTGGGATGGGCCAACCAGTGAAATCTGCAATGTTATCCTAGGACAGATCCAATTCATCCAACTGCACCTAGATGTGAAGGCCAAACAGAGCAATGACAGATCATCTGTTCTGAAAAAGTACTGCCCACCGAGGAAGGAAAACACTTTCCCAGGTGGGATGTTTTGGTAAGAAACAAAGTTTCGAAGTATATTGTAAAAATAGTTGCAAACGGTGAAGGTGTAGAGAAGGTTCATGAGATTCAATGTATATGCTTTGAACTGGAGAGGTACAGAAAGCCCCAGTGCAGAGTCGAAGCCCTTGGTGATGAATGGGGTCCAGCATCTTTAAGGCAAAGGGTCTGGCAGAGCCTTAGACCATTGATCCATAGTCGAGTTTCAATTGAATAAGAGCATGATATACCTTTAACACTGAACAGCAATCTGCCCCCCCAACTGGTAGAAGAAAGGACACGGAGGATGTTCAGTGCTCTTGTGCATTTGACCCAAAGCTGCTTTAAGTGTGGTATAAAGGTCATTTTACGATCAAAAAATAAGCCCCAAGAACTTGGTCTCTGGGACCACTGGCAGCAAAACTTCACCGACATGAAGTTCAAGATCAGGGTGAATACCCCGTCGATGGTAAAAGTGCATGCATACAGTTTTAGAGAGAGAGAAATTAAAGCCATTCCCCAGAGTCCACTTCCGTACACGACTGAGGGCAGTTTGTAGTTGCCGCTCAATACATCTCATGTTTGACGACTGACACGAGATGTGAAAGTCATCGACATACAGCCCATTCGCAACAGCGAGAGGGAGTTGTTCAGTGATGACATTTATCTTTATACTGAAAAGTGTGACACTCAAAACACAGCCTTGAGGGACTCCAAGTTCCTGTACAAAAGAACGGGAAAGTGTCAAACCCACATGAACTTGGAATCTCCTGTCCATCAAAAAAGTTTTAATAAACATGGGTAGATGGCCACGTAACCTATATATATGGAGGTCTCACAAAACGCCATACCTCCATGTTGTGTCGTAAGCCTTCTCTATGTCAAAGAATATTGATACAAGATGTTGGTGGTTAAGAAAGGCTTCTCTGATAGATGTTTCAAAATGAATTAGGTGGTCTGTGGTGGAGTGCTGTTGACAGAACCCACACTGGATGGGCAAGAGAAGGTTGTTTGATTCAAGGAACCAAACAAAACGAGCATTTACCATCCTTTCTAAGGACTTACAGAGACAGCTCGTCAAAGCAATTGGACTGTAGTTTGAAGGAATCTTCGGATCTTTCCGTGGCTTAGAGAAAGGTAAAATAATAGCCTGGCACCAGGCATCAGGAGAAACATTCTCTTGCCAGACCTGATTGAAGACAATCAAAAGGACATCAAGAGAAGCGATAGATAGATGGTGCAGCATGGCCATTTTTAGTTCCACCAGGGTAAAGGGACAATTATAGTCAAAGAAACCGTCAGTTCAAAAGGAAAGAAGTGATCGCTCTGCCCGAGTCTTGATGGCCAGGAAGGTGGAGGAACAAGCAGAAGTGCTAGATACCCGGCAAAAGTTTTCACATAGAGTATCAGCGATGCTCTGGACATCAGTCACCTCCTGACCATCAGAGAGTAAGATCGAGAGGGAGACAGAATTGTAGTGCCCACTAACCTTTCAAATCCTGTCCCATATGATCTTGGAACTGGTGGTAGAAGATATGCTAGTCATGAACTTAATCCATGATTCCTTCTGGCTTTGACATCTTACCCAACTAGCATGTGCACGGGCCCGTTAGAAAGCAACATGGTTTGAAAGTGTGGGATATCTACGAAAAGTATCCCAGGCCCATTTTTGAGCCTTCCGTGCTAAGTGGCAAGCAGGTTTCCACCACAAACGAGGATATCATGGAAAATGTGTCGATGTTTTAGGAATACACTGAGCAGCTGCTTGTATAATACAGTCAGTTACCACTGCTACACAGTCGTCTATTGATGGCTGATTTACGATGACAGGATCAAGTTCTGCGAGAACAGTGAAACTGGACCAATCTGCCTGATTTAGCTTCCATCGGGGCATGCGGGTAGGGTGGCATCGACCACATCTCTCAAAAGGATCAGAAAATGATCACTGCCTGGTGGATTACTGTCAACCCTCCATGAAAAATTAGAGAATAATAAAGGGGAGCAAACAGAGAAATAAATAGCACTAAAGGACTAACTAGGTGCATGAAAGTAAGTGGAAAAACCAGTATTGAAAAGGGAAAGATTGTGATCAGAGGGCATCCGCCCTGCAGATCGACCCCTCCCATCAATAACAGCACTTCCCCCTCACCACGTGCAGGAATCCTCACCGAGGGGTCTTAAAATGGAATCATATTAAAAAAGGTCTAATGTATAAATTTAAAGAGTTTTAACAATGGCAAGACAGTAAAATGTGGCTTATTGTGCCCTCAGTGTTGCATGGACAAAACGTTGGTGCATGAATCCCAGATAAAATAAAACGAGTTAAAAACAGTGACCAATATATAGTCTAGTTACAACAACTCCCTTTTCCAATCCTTCAGAAAGCAGGACAGCCAAAGTCCAATGAAAGATTTTATTTGGAAAAGTTTGTTTTCATGTTGCTCACTCTAAGTCGACTGCCAGCTGGCATAGAGCCAACCCTTGAATACAGGACCACAGCCCATATATGAAACAGGCACAGCAGTCATAGTGCCAGAGCAGACAGATTTAGCTACAGTGTCGACAAGCTTGTTCCCACAAATACCAATGTGGTGAGATATCCAGAGAAACTGCACAGAAGTATATGTTAAAGAGAAATGGGCCAGTCAGTTTTGAATATCAGCGAGAATTAACATGAAGCAATTCTAGGACCAGTTGAGAACTAAACAAGTCAGTATAAATAGTGCAGTTTGAGTGCTGCTTAGCTTCGATGTGATCCAGGCAAGAGAAACAGAGTACAGTTTAGCAGTGAACACACAAGTTGTGGAGAAAATTCGGGGTGCAATTACCGTACCACAACAAACCATGGCAAAGCCCACACAATCACCTGATTTTGAACCACCTGTATAAATAGGAATAGAAGGATGGTTTGAAAGATGTTTAGAAAATAACAAAAAGTATTTTCAATCTGGAGTGTCTGCTTTTCTCAGATGACTTAAAGACAGGTCACATTTGGGGACTGTGAAAAGCAATGCTGGGATGGGCTGAACAGTGGATACAGTAATATTATCCAAGGATAGACCCAATTTATCCAATTGTACCTGGATACAAAGGCCAATAGGAGGAATGGCAGATCATTTGTTCTGAAAAAGTATGGCCCACCAAGGAAGGAAAATGCAATCCCAGGTGGGATGCTCTGGTGAGGAACAATGTTTCAAAGCATATAGTAAAGACAGATGCTAATGGCAGAGGTACAAAGAAGGTTCCTGAGACTCTATGTATAAGCTCTGAAGTGAGAAAAGCCTCAGTACAGAGCTGAAATCCTTGATAATGAATGGGGTCCAGCATCTTTTAGACCAAAGTCCTGGCAAAGCCATAGACCAGTGATCTATAGTTGAATTTCAATCGAATAAGAGCATGATATATCTTTAGCATAGAATATCGATCCACTCCCTAAGTGATGGAAGAGAGGACATGGAGGATGTTTAATGCTCGTGTATTTGACCCATAATTGCTTGATGTGTGGTATAAAGGTCAGCTTACAGTCAAAGATAAGCCCCAAAAACTTTGTCTCAGGAATCACAGAAAGCACAACTTTACTGATATGGAGTTCAGGATTAGGATGAATACCCTGTTGGTGCAAAAGTCCATGCAAATGGTTTTAGAGAGAGAGAAGTTAAAGTCAACTGCTGTGGTCCACTTCAGTAAATGACTGAGGGCAGTCTGTAGCTGCCGCTCAATATACACCCTTGTGCAAATTAATTGAAACAAGATGGAAAATTATTTTTTTCAATTTTTTGCATTTTATTTCTGAGAATCCAAAAATTACTCACAAATGAATACATAATATGACCGCCTTTATTTTTCACAAGATTATTAATCCGCTTTGGCATTGAGTCCACAAGCTGACTGCAATCTTTACTAATCTTTGGATTGCAGTACCACACCTCAATTAGCTTATCTTTCATTGTACAGTCTTTTCCCCAAAGTTTTTCTTTACAAATTGCCTAAAGATTTTCAATCAGATTTAAGATTGGAGAGTTTCCAGGCCAGTGTAGCACCTTCATTCGCATTGCAGTCATAAAATTCTTTTCAAGTTTCGATCTGTGGCATGGAGCTAGATCTAGCTGAAAAATGTCAGATCCATCTAGAAATCTCTTTTTAATTCTGGAACAACTCTTCTCTGCAAAACTTTGATTTACTGTGGTCCTCGCATCATACCTTCTGTGATATGTAAGCCTCCGACACCAAAGAAGCTGAAAAAGCCCCAAAACGTCTTCTTTGAGGAATGTTTTACAAACTTCTCACCTGGAGATCTGCAAACATGCAGACTTCTTTGACACTTTACAAAGAAATGAGTGTCGTCACTAAATTATACCTTCCTCCATTGTTCTTGCATCCAAATCAGAATTTCAGACACCACTGAAATCGTTTTTTCTTCATTGAGTTGGTAAGAAGTTGGTTTTTGACTGGTCTCCTTGCCATTCTAACTCAATTTCGAATGACGTAACATTCCTCAAAATTTCATCATATATCCCTAAAATATACTGACCATACTGCAAAACACAGCTAATGATGTTGTCTGCATAAAAAAATGACTATTAAAGGAAATCAGTGGGTCCAGCGAGCCCACACTGGCCACCATACTGAAAATATTGTAAAATGACCATTTGTTTCAATTAATTTGCACAAGGATGTATATTATGTTTGATAACTGACATGAGATGTGAAAGTTGTTGACATAGAACCCTTTTACAACAGTGAGAGGGAGTTGTTCAGTGATGGCATTAATCTTTATACTGAAAAGTGTGACATTCAAAACACAGCCCTGAGGGACTCCAGGTTTCTGCAGTGAAGAATGATAAAGTGTCAAACCCCCATAAACTCGGAATCTCATGTCCATTAAAAAACTTTTAATAAAAATGGGCAAATGGCCATGTAACTCATATATATATGGTCTCACAAAATGCTATACCTCCACGTTGTATTATAAGCCTTCTTAATGTCAAAGAATATTGATACAAGATGTTGTCATTTGAGAAAGGCTTCTATGATTGATGTTTCAAATTGAATCAGGTGGTCCATGGTTGACCCCTGTTGTCAGAGCCCACACTGGGTGAGTGAGAGCAGGTTGTTTGATTCAAGAAACCACACAAGATGAACATTAACCATCCTTTCTAAGGTCTAACAGAGACAGCTCGTCAAAGCAATTGAATGGTAGTTTCAAGGAATCTTGGGATCCTTCCCAGGCTTAAAGAAAGGTTGGACACCATGCATTAGAAAAAACAATCAGATGAATAGCAAGAGAAGCAGGAGATAGATGGTGCAGCATTTCATAGTGTACATCATTAGGTCCAACTGATGTACTGCCAGAACAATGCAGGGCCAAGTTATAATTCCACTAGTATGAAGGGAAGATTATAGTCATAGAGACAATCAGCTCAAAACGAAAGAGGTGATTGCTCTGCCTGAATCTTGATGGCTAAAAAGATGGAAGAAGAAGCAGAAGTGCTAGATACCTGGCAAAAGCTTTCACCTAGAGTATTGGTGATGCTCCGGGTATTAGCTACTTCCTGTGCTCATAAAAAAATTGAGACTACCAAATGTATCAGCCTTAGAGGACAAGGTTGTAATTTATCAAATTGTTGTTCCAAAAGCGTTAGTCTTAAATATTGAAGGTTGCCAATGAACACCTAGTGGGAGATCATTTAAATGTTAACATGACACATGAGAAAATTATGAGAAATTTTCTTTGGTCAAAAATTAGGCAAGGTTTTTCTCAATTTGTAAAACTTGTAATACATGTCATTTGACTGGAAAACTTAATTAAAAAATTCCTGTGTGAAGGAAGAACAGATTTACCTCCTGAAATGAAAGCATCAAAAAAATACTTCCCCAAGTGAGAGAGTTAGATCCAAAAACCTCAAGAAGGGAACCACACTACTTTTGATCCAAGTTCGCTCTTCACCCATTTATGCAATTCGTATGAAATCATGGTTTAAAAATGAGAGAAGCATAGTCAAGTGGGAGAAAATGCAGTAGGAAAGTGATGCTAACTGGAGAAAGATATAGTAATTCAATTGTCCAACAAGAAACAATCCCACGGTGTAAAGTGGCTAGGTTGCAGCATACTGTTCTCAGTATGTCAACTACATTCAGAACTTACAACACTTGTGGGAAAGTAGGATGAGGATCATACTATCTTCACCTCAAACCCCAAAACTAAGAAACTGAGAATCATTCCAATTCTAGGGGATGTCACAAGAGTAGCTCTGAGCTATCAAACCAGGAATTTGACATCCAGTATCTAAAGGAAGTCTACTGCCTGCAATGAACTCCCACAACTGTAAAACAGGTTGGAACTATCCAAAGGGAAATAACATCCACATAATAAGATAGAAAAAAGGAGAGCCAGAAAACAGAACTGAAACAATCCTGAGTATCCCTGTTGTGACCCACAACACAAAAGAAGAAATGAGGAAGACAGACAAACCAAAATTTGTGTAAGGACTTATGTTGGATGGTTTACACTGATCCAACACCATCCTGCAGAGTATGATGAGGGCTATCAATCGAAGAAATGAACTGCTTTTGAAATCTCCCTCTGAATTGAATGGTTATAGTCATTTTATGTAGAACCTGTCTAGCTGGTTGCTTCCATGATCAACACTCCCTGTGGATTGGAAATGGTGAGAAGATGGGGTAGGGTAGGAATGTAAAAGCCCAAAACAGTGGTATGTGTGATCACAAACTCTTTTTTGAAAAGTAGACCACACTGAGTTGTTCAACTGCGGTATAGTGGTGATGATGCAGCTTTCCTCTTCTGCTTCACCCATGAAGACCATAGTACAGTTTGGGACAGGCCAATTTATGAATCAAATAATGCAAGGTTGTTCATCTACATGTGATCTCAAAGGTAAGTGTGTAAAGCCATGGAAAGGAAAGTGATAGTAAACATGGTGTACAGTGTAAATTTTATGTTAAAGGATACCTGGTCAAGCACCATTTGTCACAAGGTGCAATCAACGTATGACGAATGTATGAAGAATGGGCCACAGAAAGAAAAAAAATAAATAATAAAGACACACTCACTGTCAGGGTTACATTAAAGTCTGAAGTGCAGCTACAGATGGAAGGCAAAAACCCAAGAAAGCCAAAAATGTAACACGATGTAAATAATGAGATGAAAGTATTAGGGTTGATCCACATGCCAATTGAAGGATTTCCCACAAAAACTGAAGAAGATAAGAAGCAAGGGAAAAGGCAAGGTATCAGACTTGATGGAAAGTAACATGAAACAAAGTAAAATGGGAAGGGGATAAGGATGAATGAGTCATATTAAACTGAATCAAACAACAAACTAAATTGGTGAGGGTAATAGGGAAAAGATTTCTCGACAAAGTGGGATGCCATGGGATAAAAGATGAGAACTATGGAAGAAAGCTGTGTCACAAATATAACAATGAAGGACAAGCATAGAAAACAAAAATATATTTGGATTGTTCCTTGATCCAGTTGGCTTATTCCTCCTACGTTTTACCTGTTCCTTGAAGCATATGAGGAAATACGTTTCAACAAAGGAAAAGTAATAGAATGGAAGACCAAATGAATATCTCAATTCAGAAGGAGCTGATTAATATGTTTAATATGGATGAGAGAAATCCCTACAGTTACAGGAGAGATAAAAAGTATGGGTTAAAGCTGCCAGACAGCCTGACATTGAGGAGACTGAAGACCCCTAGTTGAAAAGCTATGTCAGAAACTTGGAGACAACAGCAACACCATAATGAGCAATAGGAAATCCATAATCTTGGATCCACATGCAAAAGACCTTCCATTTTCACTGATCCACTTCCATGGGAGAAGAACAGGTGGACTGAGCCAAATGAAAAGCTGAATGATGAGAGAAATCAGAACTCCTTGCCAAGAATTGGATGAAAGTCAAGTATGAAGACAAAGAATGTAAAATTAAAGAATGCAGAAACACTGACTGGGGTTGAGAAAGGAGGTTGGGTAATAATGGAAGTAGTACAGAGGGAATAATTGTAGTTGGAATAAATGAGGAAACCATGTTTGAACCAGCCAGTAGAGAGCAATCAGAAGGACCCAGTATAAAGTTGCATGGAAAACAGAAACTATGTAATGATGAAGTATTAGGGGACGAAAAGAAAAGTAACTGGTATTTGAGGGCAGTGGTAAATGCATCAATGTTAGGAAACTCCAAAAACTGTAAAGCCACCTGAAAACAAGAGAAGAAAGGGACAACTTTGTTGGGTAAATCTTGCCAGGGTAGAAAAGACAACTTGGCACAAAGTGGAAAGCACCTGGGAAATGACATGCAATTAAACAAATGTGTTGCAACTGAGCTGAATACAGAAGATCCAATTAATGAAAACAGAGGTATCTCAACCAGGTACTTTCTCAGTGATTGATATGAGCCACCAACACTGAATTTTTGAAAAGGATCATTACAAGACAATGTCTGGCAATATGGAAAAAGTAATCCAAAGCCTAATTAAAGACAAGAAGCTCTATGACATTCATATGTAAAAACTACCTGTCAACAGACCAATGAACTGAAGCCTACTGGTCATCAATCCATGCACCCTAACTCTGAAAGGAATGTATTCATAAGGAGGCATAAATATGGACAATGAAGAGAAGGAAGTGGTACACCCACAGATATGCAAGTCTTGCCTAACCACTAAAGGAGATCATTTATAAGGGAAAGAGAACTGATAATAGAAGCATCCAGGGCATCCTGAGAAAGGTTCCATTGATCCTGTAGAATACACTGAAGGGAGCACATGTGTGAATAACTGAGAGAGATCAGCAGTCTTGGAAGACCATATTCACAAAAACAACAGAATCTCAATCACAGAAAATGAGGAACAAAACAGTACACATCAAGCTGACAATTCCATAAAACAGAGTTGAAGAGAAGAAGACTGGGTCCAGCTGAGGTGTGTGTTGAAAAGCATACCTAGATGTACAAAGTACTGAGTAGGACATACAAAGGACTTCTCCAATTTGATCAACCAGCCTACCTAAGCAGCTTTGGGAATGCACTGATGAGCATGACTTGGCCAACTCCTGTCTGGAATTAGCCAGAAGTAGCAAGTTACCAAGGTAAAAATGGAAATGCAGCTCCATGGCATGAAAATGAAAAGCAAAGACTCTCACCACTCAAAAAAATAAAAACAAGTTGAAGCCAGCCCAAAGGGCAAGACATAAAATTGGTACACCACCATTAATGGACGAACCAAAGAGAAGGGTGAGATTTTACAGAGATAGAAATATACAGATAAGCACTGGAGAGATCCATCTTGATCATCTAAGAACATGGAGAAAATGATCAATGATGATTGAGGCAGGACTCCATGGTGAAATGTGGAATGTAAACAAAGCAATTAAGAAAGACAGATCACTGACGCACCTCAAGCACCCAGTTTTTTTGGGAGAACTACAAACAGATGAGAGTAAATGTTGTGGAACAGGTTTGTTAGCCTATTGGCTGAGGTAGTTCCTTATTATCTTTTTTAGATGTTGACATGTTATAAAATTCCTGGGAGAAGGGAAGGAAACAAATGGAATTTTGAAACCCTCTTAAAAAACCTTAAGAATCCAGACATTGGTGATGAAAGGACACCACTGATGAAAGAAGGCTGCAAGTTTAACTCCCACTGGGCCTAAATTCACCAGATCTATTGGCAGCATATCATATGTCATAAAGAAAAACAACAATGAAACATGGAATCATGAAAGGAAGGGACAGGTAAGGGTTGGGAAACCAGAATTATTACCACACTTGACTCTGACTGAACTAAATAAGTTACCAGGTGTGAAAGGGTGGATTGCTGCTGGACAAAAACCACCTAAGACTCCAAGTTACTCTAGGACTGTAGCAAAGATGAAACACCTTAAAATTAAAACAGAGTCATACACAAATCCTGTAGATAAATTGCAAGTAAAGAGGTTTGAGACAAGACAGTATCATGACCTAAAATGTCCTAACAACAGATAAACCACATTTGCAAAGCCAGAGCCTATAGTGACAAACAAGCCAAAACAGAGGAAAGAAGGGAAAGATGTCCCCAGAAAATCCTTTAGGATTTTTAAAAAGAGACTAATACAGGAGATTAATTGTGAAAAAGTACCATGAATATGTAGTGAAGGTAAGACAGGTGAGAAAATTGGGCACAGGCAAGACTAATGGGAGATAAGAGGTCCACCTCCAAATGGATAAAACCAAACAGTTGTTGGTTGAGATATGAAGAGTAAGCCCTATAATATGCAAGATTAGACTGATCCAAAGCCTGTGGAAGATGAGGCAAACTAATACCACCTCCCAGCTAAAAGACAAATTGTTCAGTATGAACCTGAATGTCAGGGAATGGGGGAAAATCAAATGGGATGGGAAGTATATTCATGTAGTAATGAAGGATGCAGGTCATACAATACAGAAGGTATGAAACATCACACACCTGAGAAATAAGAGTCTGAAAAACAATGAAAGGCCAAACAGAATCATCTAGAAAGGAAGGTGTGGTATATTTAGGAAGTGGAAACAGGCAATCAAAATCCTCATCAGCCTGCTCAGGTTCCACATCTTCAGGAGAAACTGGGGCAATATCTGGAGATAATGGTTGACCCTTATGAAATTCAGTCTCCCTGAGAATAAACAAAGATAAATTTCCTTATGGGTTGCCAGCATTTGAAAACTGTCATAAAGCATCTGTCAAATGTGAGACACCTGAAGTGGTGACATTAACTTTGAAATTCATGTTATATGAGATGACAAACGTATTTGAATTAAAAAATAAATGCAAATAGAATAAGGATAAATGAATCTGATTTGAAAAAAAATGAGTACGTTAGGTTAAACTACTTCAACTGAATCAAAAACAATAATCAAGATGAAAAAAAAGACATCAAAGTGCAAGCACAGTTAAACAAGAATCAATAGTTTGGTAGAGGCACATAAAGAGTCACATGCATCACGTGAATGTACTATGCTCCTACTGGTGGTGTAATGAAACATGGTGATTTGTATGAGACATGTTGGAATCATTTGATTCCAATAGGAGTGTGTGTGGAAAGATTGGGGCACATGTAATAAAATAATGTGCATGTAGAGAGCAGCAATGAACGAGAATAGCTAAACTTGTGCGCAGAGGGAAATACCGTATCAGAATTGAGTATTATGTTGAGATGGAAATAATTTAACTACTCTTTTCTCAAAAATAAAAATGAAACGTGTTAAAAGCTAGAGTAGAATCAAAATCATCTGTAGATAGTTAAATATAATATCTTTATTTTTAGTAGTATAATTTCAACTACAGCTGGTAAAAGATAAAATTTACATTTAACTTTTATTTATTCTATAATGCAATAGCACTTACAAGAACTTTCTTTTTTTCCTGTGGCAATAGGTGGCATCAGTGCTGCATTTTTTGCAGCTTGTATGTTGGCTGCATTATTGGCTATTGCTGTAAAAGCTGTTTGTGGAACCAATCGCGGAAGAAGGGGAATAAGCCTTCTTCCCTCAATGGCCCATTCTGCTGCTGTGTTAGGTCCAGCCATTCTAGAAACATAAGCATCAAAGCAGCTAATTTTTAAGAATACAACAGTTTCACTATTCTCAATTTGCACAAAGGTTTACCATGTTAAAATTAATTTAAGAGTATTTAATATGTTAACCTAAATCATGAGGAAAACAACAAAATAATTACTTTCAAGATACTGTACTTTATTTTCAGTTGCCAAAACACATGTAATAATCAATAACAATAAGAACGAATATGATTTAACAGATTTAACAAGTGTAAAAAAATTATACAAAGGTAAACTTTATTTTAGAACAGTTTCACAATTCGTTCCAGTACAATTCAATAACCCATATCCCAAATTCTCTGGACAAAATTTCTATTTGCAGAATATATATAACATTTCAGCTAAAAAATTAAGTTTCACCAGACACAAAATTTTTCTATAACCACTGACATGATCATAACTCTGGTTCTCCCTTACCTAAAAAATGTAAAACTTATTTTCAAAAGTCAAAAATTAATTAAAAACAAAACAACAACACTTACCTGTCAGCAATGGTGTTAAGTCTCTCATCATTCACAGCCCTTCTAATTTCAGCTCTGTGACGTTCCAAGGATATACTGAGAGAAAGATAAAATTAAGCATAAATAATGATAATGAAGCATTAAACAAACCAGTAGTGCTAAGTCCAAAAAAAAGGAACATCAAGAGGCCATAAGACTGCAAGATTCACAATAAAGTTGCACTTATATTACAAACATACGATTTTTGCCATATGCTGGTTGAGCATAATATTAACATCATATTTTCAGATCTAATCAGCAACCATTTTCAATCAAAATCAAATATAAATATCTGCACTTTACCTGAATGACTTTAGCAAAGAAACAATAAACTATCACATTGTATATGTTAAGTAAGAGTCGTGCTATTTGTTTTCTAGTATATCCCCGTTTCTATGTGTATATAAAATATTTATATCATGATTTTTTTTTATTATTTTAATTATATTTATCATACAAATATATAAAAAATTATAAACAACTGAAGACCCTTGGGTTTTAAACACTTCTACTAGGCATCTGAAACATCTTATGCCACATATTCAGGCGTCTTTGTACGTTTTAACAGTACCATTAGTCTGCAATAACATTTAATAAAATAAAAAAATTATAGCTCTCCACTGAAAGCTCTTTACAATAGCTCAAAATAAGTTTTGTTAACGAAGCCAACAACATAATTTTATCAACATTTTAATTCACAAATTTTAATAAACAAATTTTCAAATGGAATAATAATTAAATAACATCACCATTAAAAATTTCAAAAACTATAAATAACAAGAGCAATCACAAAGATTGCATATATTCATCTACCCACTCTTTTTTAAATTGCACGCATTATATTGGATAACATCACATTTGACTTTGAAAAACTTGGAAAATTCTTCTCAGATCTAATATAATCAACAATATGGATCTTTTTTTTTTGTAGTACGATGAAGTGTCTCAATCATAACGTGCCCATGAAATCTGGGTACAAATCCAATCACACTTCACAGAGTTATTAACTGAAAACCCCAAATATGCACTAACTTCCCCTTGTAAAAAATGCTTCAAAGTGATCCAGAATCCACATTTGAACCAAATTTGACAAGGACTGTCTCATACTGCTTTTTATCTTGTGTAAAGTTTTTGAATACATTTGTCCTTTAGTTTTTGAGATAAAGAAGCAGAAACACAAGCAAATCCAACTGCAATATCCTCACATGTCACAGGTAATGAAGTTATCACAGTAAACAGATGAATTATCAAGTAAACTTTGATTCTTTTGAAATTTTAGCAAAAGCTATAACATAATTCGCTGTGTATATCCAGCCCTAATTTTGAAGAGTATTAACCATTAATGCTAGACTCAGTCCTATAAAATATATTACATTATTATTATTAGAAAAAGAAACTAAAAGGTAGATGTTGTTCAGAAATATCACAAAAATCTGTAAAAAAAAATATGGTTCTACTTCAAAATCATTTCTTCATTTTGTTCCATTGTAAGGAATTTAAATTTCTACACTAATAACACTGTACTAGTTAAGAAAAGTTTTTGTCTTTAGATAAGAAACCAAATACCATGAAAGTAAATTATTCACTTACCTTAACGATGAGCTCAAATCATGAAGCATTTTTTTCTTTTCCTTAGTTAACTCACCTTGAGCTCTAAATGCTGAGACAATTGATGCATAAGCCTCCAATTCTAAAATAAAATACAAAAAATTATTCATATAAAATGTATAAATAATTGTTATCAAAATCCAAATGAATATTTGTGTGCTTCACATTCACTTACTTTACTTAAAAGTTAGTCATATAGAATAAATAAACAAATACAAAGATTTCACACAATCATTAATCAAATATAGAAAAATATTTAAAAACATAATCAGAAACCTCTCATTTAAATGACCTGAAACTCAAGCTGATCTCAACATTTAGCTTCAGTTTATTTAAAATAAAAAGAGCCAAATTGTAAGAATACTTAGAACTTCAGGCAGAAACATTTCTTGGACAGTAAAACAGATTGCAGTGAAGAAAAGAATAAAGACTTTCTTTAAAAAGAATTAACAGTTTGAGATCAAAATTACAAATGCTGATATCTTTGGTAATACAGACTGGTAGACACAGACTTGAATAATAGTGAAACATTTCTTGAATTTCTCAATAATAGTTGCACAAGAAGAAAGTCTTAACAGGAGCTTCAAAACCCACTTTTGAAATAACCAAAGTGTGAGCCCCAAACAACTTAAACAATTGTTTGTTGTTTAAATGCATGGAGCACTTGTACAATAAAAATCTTCTTACACTTCATAATGATTCAATTTACTCTCATGTATTTATTACAAGTCATTACAAATTGTTATCACATCTGAGATTTCTCTAAATACTCACTCCAAGAATCTTTGTAGAATCAATCTTGGGTAGTTGCATCCCATTAAAAGTCAAATCTTAAGTCATCAGTTCTCTAGATCTAACCACATGTTGATGTTTACAAAATATTCAAAACCCGGCAGTTGTCAATAAGCCAAGCTTCAACAAATATCAAGACCTTGCTCCCAATTTTTAAAAAAAATCATCAACAGTATTTGTTTCAATAGTTGGAATCATATGATCAACATACAGATACCAAGTATCATTTGGACAAACTGAAAGTGAATTATTCACATAAGTAATAAACAAGGAGGAGCCCATGAATTGAGTCCTGGGAAACTCCAAAATAAAGAATACTGAGAAGAAACTTTGTTCATAAATTTGTGGTGTAACACTGCTTATTATTTTAAAACACTTTTAGAATGTTATAAATACTGCTACATAAGCTGTTATGAGCACACTTGTAAAGTAGCACTATTTGATTTACACTGTCAAATGCTCCAACAGCATCCTCCATCCATAAACCAAAACAGATCTTGTGGCTTCAAAAGTCTTAATGAGACTTGTAGTGATTACCAGTAAGCACTCTTTAAAAGATCTATGTTTATTAGAATCAAACTGCAAATTATTTTGAACCTTAATAGTCTGAAAAACCTAGATGATACGATTATACAAAATGTGCTCAGCTACACAATACAAGCAACTTAAGACAGGAGTGGAATTAGACCAATAATTTTTCACACAGTCAGGATCACTACTTTTGTAAATGGATATTATCTTGGCAATTTTAGGAACTTTAGGAGATTTCTCAGGGATAAAAACATTATAAAGTAGTTATCAAGCAAATTTAACCACTAAGTGTGATACCTCATCCTATCCAGCAGATGAATCAAGTTGGTGATCATAAGACTAGGTATTTTGATAGTTTTTCTGGACATGGATTCTCATTGGGCATGACAAATGGTTATTATATAAGTGGACAGGACTGGGAAAAGTAAAGCTAAAATTAAGTATTTATATTGATCCTGATTCTTTTGTTAATGATCCTACTGGTGTCAATGACACTTCTAATGCTTATTTATTTTTCAAGACAAGGAGTTACTCCTACTAATGTTAAATGTCATGATTAGCCTGAAGCTGAATCTCTTTCTCTTACCACCATAACTAAAACAGAAATTCAGAGTCATCAAGACACATCCAAGTTTATTACATACATGTAATAATAATTAAAATTAATAACTTTTCTGACAGAGAAACTGACAGTTTTATTTCTACAATGATTATATCACATTTACAAATATAGTATAATAATGTTATTTGAGCACAAATGAAGTAAAATTTAATATTAAGAAATGATTTTTCTGATGGATTACATTTAAATACTGTGATTGATTTAACAGTGGAAATGTTTTTAAGCTATTAAAACACAATGTTTCATCCCAGAGTAGAAGCCATTTTCAAATAATGTGCGATTTGCAACATACGTTTTTTACAGTGTAAATGTTTTTAAGCCACCAAAACTGCAATTTTTCAGCAAAATGGGGGGCATCTTCAAATGGTGTATGATCAACAGAATGCATTGACACTGGATTCAACATATTCAAGACTAAACATTTTCCTAATAGAAAAAATTTAATTAAAAAGAAAAACAGTATAAACTGAACTCCAACAATGTCTTTCATGCTACCAGAAAACTTCCAACTACTGTAAATTTATAAAAGCAAAAATGATTCAACTTTGCTTTTACCATTGCATTTAAAATATTCAAGATGTGAAACACTTTTCTACTGGTATTAAGTACTTGTTAAAATTTCACACGAAATCATATCTCTTGCTTTATAAATAATTATAATTAACTTGATAATAAAGAATAAAATTATTCTATATTTACCCAATGTTCTTAGGATACGCTTACAGTCATCACGTGTATAATCAAGTAGCATTGGCCACATGTTTGCAATGCAGCCTTTTCTGAAACAAAAACAACACATTTGTAAAATGACCTCAGCACTTGCTCCAGCATTCAAGAATATGACTTGCAAATATGAATAAAATAAATATAATATTGAATAAAGTCAGTGGTAAGCTCCCTAACTTCTAGTAATTATTAAAATTAGTTAAAATATTCATAGCAGTAAAAATTTTTAATACATTAAAAATGCTGTAATACTGCTGGTGGCATAGATCAAGTCACAAACAATTTATTTTGTCATAAATATTCTATCAAATTCTATATTTATTAATTCTCTCAAACATTTGATCTCCACATTACTACTTTTCACATTCTGAATTCACAGCTGCTACTTTTCTGTTGTCCTTTAAGCTGTACAGCCAATCTTTCAAAATATTTCATTTATTTAAAGATAGCACACCTGAAATTAAGGATTTAAAAGTAATCTAAAGCACCAAATGCATGTTTTTATTCCACTTTAATGCATAAAGGTTATATTTATAATCTTTTTATGAAGTCTATTATTCCAGTAACTTAATTTCAAAAACATTAAATATACAATTTTTAGAACCTCATTTCATTTGTAGCCATCAGACAAATCATTAACAACATTTAATTTGTTCAATTTATTTAATGAAATAAATAAAACAATAAAAAATACAATTTGAAGTATGATATCTTATGATCAGAACATATAACTTTAGAACAACAATACAGCTTCTACAGTTATACTTCACAAGAAAATGTTTTCATACTGATTACCAATATCAGAAAATTCGAAAAAGTGTAATTCTGAGCTAAAATAAATTCATGATTACTTTGTTGTTACTATTAATGAGACAGAATTTTTCATTTAGTATCATTAAGTAATCATATTGGAAATGGGAGATAAAATATGTTAATGATCATTTTTACAGATGAAACTGCAACATTTCAACCCATAATTAAAATATTATGTCCAAATACTTTGCTTACCCCTGTAATACTGTCTGAGGACAAGATTATGATAATGAGAGATTTTAATTTCAGGCATAAAAGATTATGATAATGGGAATTTCAGGCATACAGATTGAGAATTTTTTTTGTAAAACCATAAGAAAGACAAATTTTTATAAACCTTTCAGAATAGTTTTCTTCACATACTGGTGAAAACATCTATCCATCTATACTATTTTAGAGTTAGTGTTAACTTCAAATAATGAAATATTTGAGAAGGTGGAAACTAGAGAAGATCTTAGTGCAAATAATTGTTGCTCAACAAGTTTTGATGTTTTACTGCACATGGGCACATCATGCAATGTATATATTGTATTACAAATCTTTGTTAGAAACCTTACTAGGTTATAATTTTCTGATAAACCTGTACAATTCTTAAAATTTTTCAGTTCATTTTACCTACTATTATATCATTTTTCAATGTGAATGGAATACTAATTCAGAAACTCTGAGGAGAGATTGTGTAATAATTCCTATTCAAAATTCACATGTCACTCTGGAAGGTTGCTACAACTACCAAACCTTTCAATACTGAAACATCTGAGCATTAATGACTGGTTTAGATTTAATATTACAAGAACGAGTCACTGATCATATGCACTTAGCAATGATGAATAAAAAGTGTAAAAAGACTTTAAAATTATCATAAAGGCCAACTTACATAGTAGACTTGCAATCTTTTGAAGCACAGTAACTAGGTTACAATTCCAACATACAAGTCACTGGTTAGGCTACATTTAAGAGTAATATATTCAGTCCTGATCTCCTCCTTAAAAGAACAATGTTGTTGGAATGGATTCAGATGAGAATTACTGTACTGATAAGTAAGATTACAAGATTATTATAGAAGGATATGTTAAGATCTTCAAAACAGTTTCCACTTAAAAAGAGATGGAAAGGATATGCTTAAAATGTTCGTTATAAAGGGAGCTAATAGTGTTTACATGTTGTCCTTTAATTTATTTAATGATGAAAATGATAAAACTAGGGGGACAAAGTTATCAATTTTGGTGGCATAAGAATTGTATTCAACCAAAGAAGTTTTAATTTACTAACAAAGTGGTTGGCTTTTGGAAAGGGTTGCTTGTAGATATGGTAAATGCAGTTGATTTGAAGGTGTTTATGGAAAGGCTCAAGAAATATTCAAGTGCTGGCAAAGAGCTTTATTTCTATTTCAAAATTTAGTGAAGTAAACTGGATCATCCAAAAGACTCTTGTTGTCCTTAAAATACAAATTACAAAATATATTATACACACACACACACACACATGTATATTTTACAGGCTAACATAAAATGACCCTTATGTTTTTAAATTACATATGTACACACACACACACACACACACATATATATATACACACATATATCAAAACTCTAGAATACCAAACTATTCTATTTCTTTCTTTCATTTCTGAAATCTTTCAACCAGTCTCGTGACTTCAAAGATCAGAGTTTTGTAATTTCTACTAGCTTTAGAAAATGTTACTTTGGCCATCTTATTTGTTTATTTTTTATGATAACATAACATAGTGTTTAAGGACAAAAAACTTATTGTTCCATCTCGGCTATCCTATCCTATAAACTAAACCAAAACTATTAATAATCTAAAAGCCAACCTGTATCATTCACAAAGTTGTCAAGCTTTCTCTTGAACTTACTTAAATCTATTGCTTCCTCAAAGGTAACTCATTCCACATGTCAGCCACTCTATTAGATAAATAAGCCCGTGCTGGCTAAAAATTACACATTGAGAAATGTTTAGTTTTTATGTAATCCAGGACAAGAGAAATGGAGTACAGTTCAGCAGTGAACACAGAAACTGCACAGGGGATTCTACATAAAACTACCAAACCACAACAAACCATGGCAGAGCCCACAGTCACTGATTTCAAACCATCCATATAAATAGGAAGAGAAGGATGGTTCAAAAGATGTTTAGCAAATAACAGAAAGTATTTCCAATCAGGAGTATCTGCTTTACTCAGATGACTTAATGAAAGGTCACATTTAGGGACTGTAATAAGATATGGTGGAATGGGCTGGCCAGCAAATATAGTAATGTTGTCCAAGGACAAACCAGATTTATTCAACTGATCCTGGATATGAAAGTTGAAAGAACCAATAGCAGATTGTCTGTTTTGAAAAAATATGGCCCACCAAGGAAGAAAAACACAAACCCAGGTGGGATGCTGTGGCAAGGATTGAAGTTTCTATACATACAGGAAAGACAATTGCAAACAACAGAGGTGTAGAGGAGGTTCATGATACTCTGTGTATAAGATCGGAACTGGGGAAGTAGGAAAGCCCCAATGCAGATGATGATGAACAAGGTTTAGCATCTTCAAGGCCAAATCCTGGCAGAGCCACAGACTAGTGACTATTATCTAGTTTCTATCGAATAAGAGCACAATATACCTTTAACATAGAACATCAATCCGTGTCCCAAGAAGTGTAAAAGAGGACACAAAAGATGCTCAGTACTCATCTACATTTGACCTGCAGCTGCTTGATGTGTGGTATAAAAGTCAGTTCATGGTCAAAGATAAGCCCCAAGAACTGTGTCAAAGGGACCACAGTAGCACAACCTCACTGATACGAAGTTCAGGATCAGGGTAAATACCCTGTTGGTGGCAAAAGTGCATGCAAAAGTTTTGCAGAGAGAGAAGTTAAAACTATCTGCTGCAGTCTGCTTCAGTAAATGATTGAGGGCAGTCTGTAGCTGCTCCTCAATATACCTTATGTTCAATGACTGACATGAGATGTGAAAGTTGTCGACAAAGAGCCCATTTGCAACAGTAAGAACAAATTGTTCATTGATAGCATTAATCTGGCACTCAAAACACAGCCCTGAGAGACTCCAAGTTCCCACAGAAAAGAAAATGTCAAACCCACACGAACTTGGGAATGCCTGTTCATTAAAAAAGTTTTAATAAAAATGGGCAAATGGCCATGTAAACTAAATATATGGATGTCTCACAAAATGCTATACCTCCATGTTGTATTGTAAGCCATCTCAATGTCAAAGAACAATGATTCAAGATATCGTAGTTTGGGAAAGGCTTCTCTGATTGATGTTTCAACTTAAATCAGGTGGTCCATGCTTGAGCCCTGTTGTCAGATCTCTCACTGGGTGGGTGAGGAGGTTGTTTGATTCAAGGAACCAAACAAGACGAACATTATCCATTCTCTCTAAGGTCTGACAGAGACAGCTCATCAAAGCAATTGGATGGTAGTTTCAAGGAATCTTGGGATCCTTCCCAAGCTTAGAGGAAGGTAGAACAATAGGCTGGTGCCATGCACCAGGAAAAATATTCAGTGTTCACCATCAGGTCCAACTAATGTACTGCTAGACCAATAAAAGGCCCAGTTTGAGTTCTACCAGCCAGTGGAAAGGGACAATTATAGTCATAGAGACAATCAGCTAAAAAGGAAAGAGATAATCACTTTACCCAAGTCTTGATAACTAAGAAGGTAGAGGATGAAGCAAAAGTGCTAGACACCTGGCAAAAGCTTTCACATAAAGCATCAGTAATGCTCTGGGTACCAGTTACTTTCTGGCCATCAGAGAGCAAGATTGAGAGAGGGACAAAATTATACTGCTCATTGACCTTTCAAATCTTGTCCCATATGACTTGGGAACTAGTGATAGAAAATATGCTGGTTGTGAATTTAACTTAACATGGCCAGTCTCTCTCAAAATTATATGAAAATGATCACTGCCTCATGGGTTATTGCCAACCCTCCATGAAAAGTGGGAAAATGGTATAGAAAAGCAAATTCAGAGATCAATAGCAGTAAAGGACTGACTAGGTGTATAAAAATAAGAACCAGTATCGAAAAGCAAAAGGTTGTGATCAGACAGCATAAACAATGTGGAGTAACCCAACCCATCAGTATCAGCACTTCCCCAATGGGGTGATGTCCATTCATATCCCTCAGGATTAAAAAGGGAGATGGCAACTGTTCAATGAGAGCATCAAGTGCTGATCGATCATAGGTCTCTCCAGGTAACAGGTAGAGAGAGCAGTAATCATACTCCAAGGGTGTGTAAAATGACAAAGACAAGGTGGGCACATGTGATCAATCAACAGTGCCACTCCTCCATGCACTTATCCATCACACAGCCTGTCATTTCTGTACAAAGAAAACTACCGATAAATGACCGTATCGACAGGTTTCAGACATGATTTCTGTAAGGAAAGACATACAGAATGGTAAGAAGCAATCAGTGCTTTGATGCCATCCATGTTAGAATGTAAACCTCAACAGTTCCATTATATCAAGATGGCCATTTTATTTATGTGTAGGCAAACTGAATGGAGAACCCTTCTATTTATAACCATGTCTTTTTTTTCTTCATTGCCTTTATTCAAGTGAGGTCTGTCAACCTCCTTGGATCCTGCCCTGGGTCAATTGGGAAGATCTTTGTTGTTGGAAAAGAATTCTTGAGACTGAAGACATGAATGAATGACTGTTTTCCATCTTGAAGCAGCAGCAGAAGATGCACTCAAAGGAAATGCCTATACCCAGAACCAAACGATGTGGATCTTAGGGTTTGCCAAAATAATTGTTAGGGACAATAATGGGTGTTAAAGTTGATTCATCAACTTTTCTAACCATGGATATCAAAAGACTTTTCATATGGTTTAAGAATGATTCTTTTGGAGGCACAGAGAGATCTGTCTGCACTCCAACTGTTGTAGTAGAATGAAGTGTAGCAGCATATATCCCAGATGAAGTGATAAACAGCAATTTTTTAGCCTCAGTGCAAGAACAAAAGTAGGATTGGTGAGAGCCATTGCAATTGACACAATGAGAGTCTGTTTCACACTCACAGGCACCATGGTCCTTGCCTCTACAATAAGCACACATCAAGGAACCATGACATGATGTCTTCAAGTGACCAAACTGCTGACACTGGAAACATCGGAGAGGGTTTGGAATGTATGACTGTACCTTGCAATTAAGATAACCTGTCTTTATGATGGCAGGTGGATGCAGTGATGTAAATGTTAAAATGGGGACACTGGTCGGTATCATAATTCCCTCTTTGTGACTGGAGATACGTCTCACTGGAGAAACTCCTTGGGTGGAGAAACCTGCAAGAATCTCTGACTCAGGAATGTTCTTCAATTCCCTTTCAACAATAACTCCTTGTGACAAATCCAAAGTAGCATGAGGCATAACTTCAATAAGTATGTCCCCAATTGCTTTTCAATGTAAGAGGAGGTAACTGTATCAAGTTGTGGATGTTTCCACCAATGTCACCAGAACAAATCTTTTTTACTGACTCTGAAGAGCCAGCATACTCCTCTAGCCCTTTCTGAGAAATGGAGACATTTTCCCAAAAGGTGTGTCTGAAAGAGAATGTAATATCAGAAAATAAGGTACAGGTGTTACAGACATTAAAGATTGTTGCTCAGAATATTCAAGATGTGGTTGTTTATCTTTGGATTGTTTTTTTCACTATTTTATTTAAGTTTTTATTTGGAGGATGCATAATAATTTTTCTGTGCCCACTGACTCCACCCACTCTGGAACCTTATGAAGGACACAGTACAATGCCAAACAAATACACTGCAGCAACACCAGGGTTTCGTAAGCCCAAAACTCCAGCATCAGATACAACATCCACAACACCTGTTAAGAACAACCACCACTGATTTGGTTGGACCTAGCCCAAGTAAATCAGCTGATTGACCCAAGAGGGTAACCTCAGGTTGCCCATCTACAGGAATTTAAGTCCAAAGTGGTGTGTAAGAGTTGGACTCCTCAACCACCAGGATCTTCTACTCCCCTTCAAGAGTCATCATGCAAAGAAACACATGGAAGGATGTTTAGATCCCAGAGGAGATAAGCCAAAAAACAGAACCTTTCCTGGGAGGCCCCCTCACCACGTACAAGAATCCACTCTGATGGGATTTTCACTGTTAAGTATAAAAAAAAATAATGCATCAGCCTTATCAATTCACTCTAAAATCTTAAACACATCAGACTTTTCTCTTTCTTTTTCAATAGAAAACTTCAAATATACCCCTCATCATATGACATCATCATCCAACAACTCAGCATCTTTCCTTAGACAAGAAGCTCAAGACTGAATAAATATTCCAAAAGTGGCATAACTAGTGACCTGTAAAATGAAATTACCTCTTTAGACTTGTATTAAATATTTTTGTAGACACAACTTTAAATCCTATTTGTCTACTACCAGCAACAGCACACTGCTTGGATAGCTGTAGAAACTTATTGTGTGTTAAACCAAGATTCCTTTTCTTCATAATACTTTTAAGATTATTCCCCTCCAAATTAAAAGTGTAATTCAAATTATGATTACCCACATGCCGTATTTTGTACTTATGATAGTTGAAACACATCTGCCATTTATTTGACCAACTCATTAAATGATCTAAATCCTTTCCCAAAGCAGCAGCATCCTCTTCAACGCTATCAACACCCAAGACTTTAACATCATCTGAAAATTAAAATAATTTATTAACTTTTCCTTCATCTATGATATTAATGTAAATTAAAATGATTAAAAATCCTAAGGCTGAGCCATGAGGTACCACATTTGTAGCATTAATCCAGTTATACTGAACTCCACTTGTAACAACCTACTGCTTTATTCCATCCAACCATTCCTCTATCCAATTTGTTAACCTATCTTCCACACTTGTATAGAAATATACTTTTTCAGAAGCCTTTTGTGTGGCATCTTGACAAATACTTTTGAAAATCCTGATATACAAAATTTACACCCTAATCCTCATCAACATATGCAGTAACCTTTTCAAAGAATGTCAAAAGATTTGTGATGCAAGATGTTCCCTTAATGAAACCATGTTAATTTTCTTCAAAATTCCAACCTTTGTTAAGCAACTTTGCAAAGTGTCTTTTAAGAGACTTTTCATATATTTCAGACAAGTGAGTCTATAATTACTAGGGCAATTTTCATTACCTCCATTGTAAAAGGGATTTACATTAGCTAATTTCCAATCCTCTGGTACCTGCCCACTGTTCAAGAACTGTCAATAAATAGTTGTTAATGGCTCACATATCGAATCTCTAACCTCCTTCAAAACCTTTTAGAAAAATATCTGGCCCCAGAGCCCGACCATTTTTTAAACTTCCCAATTTTTTCTTTATCTGCTCAGAATTAACAAAGTCATCTTTTTTGATCTCATTTCCATTTATCATCTTTTCTTTCAAGATGTTGAATAATGCTTAAATCTTCATTAGTACATAAACTGAAAAAAAAAAGATTGTTAAGTGAATTAATTGTGTTCATTCATCATCTTTTATTTTTTTCTTTTGTATTTAACAGTGAGATAGTAGGACTAGGTTTAGAAGTATAATTTTTATAAGGGTAAGAGTCATCTTTAGTTAGTTTTATTTTTCTAACAAAGCACATGCTCTCTGAAAAGGGTTGTTAAAAGATGGCTTGATAAGCATATGAATGATAAGGGCTCAATTTTTAATTGATTTAATTTAGTATAGGGATTGGAACAGCCAAGATAGATCAATAGTTTCATTTTGTCCCACAGCATTATGTTAAAGTACGTCTGGTGAAGCCATTCATTTAAGATTGTTAAACTTGAGTCCAACTCCTTCTGAATAAGAATATTAAAGTAACTACCTCGACAATATATACCTTTATGAGTATTGCAAAATCATTTATGAATTAAAAAAAAGAATTTCAATAAAATTATCCAAATAATATATTGAACTGAAACAAAGGAGAGGTGATGGTTGATAACTAGTTTACAAAGAAAAAGCAACTCTAATTCAAATAGAAAAGCATAGGATTTTTATTTCACTCAGCATATAATTAGGCTTACAGTATCAGTTTATCACTGCATACTAGTACTAGCACCAACTGCAAGCCTGGCATTATGGTTCTCTGAATCTTGTACATATACAAACTCAACACTAAAAAGCTTAAAAGGTAGGTAGTATTATGAGCCTACAATTTGTTATACTTTTTTAAACAAATTAGAATTAAATGGTATCACTTCAGTCTTCACTTAACCTTATGTAATATATTCTATAAATAAAACTTTTGGTTAACTTTATATTATTACTAAATATTAAACTGTACCAGACGTTTTAAACAATTTACAATATCTGACATTAACAAGAAATAGTAGCATTATTAACAGTAACAGACTGAATATTTACTAGTAGTACTGTTACTAAGTCTACAAATAGAACTTTTAGAAAAGGAAATGTTTATAAAATACAAGTTGAATTCTACCAGTAGTACCAGTACTTAATACGTGTTAGAATTTAGAAGTTCTGCTCTTCTAGTTCTAACTCTTAGATACTTAACGAGAAATTTAAATATACGAATTATCTTAAACATTTTACTGTCAGATACCTGAATGTTATTGTTAACATCGCTTAAAGTTAAGCAAATTTCAGTGATGTTAACATCATCTCAGATCTACGACAACCCATAAAGTTAAAGAAAAATGTTTCTAGTATTATTTAAAATGACTCAAGATAATAATTTGTGATGTTTAAATTGTCTAAACCTAGTTCATATATTACCCACACTTCTCCGTCAGTGCAACACTTTGCGTTTTATTTCATATATGTTCTCCGCCATCAGCTTATCCCATAAAGCCCTTCGTTTAACCCGGAGAACATAATTGTTAATAACAGAAACAGGTTTTTTTCTTTTCTATTTATTACTTTTCAGAACGTACGCTTAAATAACAAATATTAAACGAAATAACTCTATGTTTAAAATAACTTCGATAACGTCTTCGTTTTTATTTGTTTCTCGACTAGCGAATTATTATACTAACAGATAACTTAGTCATTCCAGGTAGGAAAAGCCTTTTTACTGATACTGTGGAGTTTAATTTTGTTCACTGCAGTTAAACTTATCAGGCGTAAACAAATTGAAATATTTGATGAAATTTTATTTATCTAAAGTTAATTTAGGAGAGATTGTGGCATATTCTGTGGACAAAAGAAGGTAAAGTATATGGCATTCTTTCGCATATAGTTGCAAATGTGATTGTGTGAAGTGTGCTTCACGTTTCTAACGTTATATTAAGCCTGACGTATAATTATTTGTCACCTATATACACTTAACATGGTTAAGAATTTACTATGTATCATATTTGTGACTTGTGTTTAATTATGAAGCAGTAATAACGCTTGAAAGTTGCATGCCTATTTCACTACTAAGTTGGTGGAGTTAGTCTTGATTTATAATGTCAACTGAAAATGAAAGCATAAAATATATCGCCAAAAGACTTGGTGTAAGATTTAAATCCCCAGCTTTGATTTTGGTGTATGAAGACATGATTACTAAAAAGCTTCACATGCGCACTATGCCTGTAAGAGGAATGTTAAAAAATTCAAGTGCTAGCCGACTGGCTGCAGATATCAAGGACAGACATAAAGATTTTTTGGAATCTGTACCAGTAGTAAGAATAGAAAAGTTATTGCGAATAATCCAAGAAAACATGAAAGGCAATTCTCTAGATGTAAGTTTGAATGTAGTTGAAACAGAATTTTCTGTTGACCCCGAAGAAGATCTTAATAAACTTGATGATGTAGCATTAAAAAGGAAAAAAGAGATAATGGATCAAACATTTGAAAGGAACAGAAAAAAACCCGGTGATTCAGACTACCAGTACGATATACAGATTGAGTTTGACGAAGAACCTGGTACAGTTGAAATTTCCGAATGGGACCTGGAAGACGATGATAATGAATTTTAATTAAAATATGTGGAATATTCTAGAACAGTTTCACATATTTTGTAATTAATGAAAAACAAGATATGGCATTTTAAATTATCCTTTCTCAGCTGTATTTGCCATTTTGTTTTTTAGTTCAGCATGTTCTTAATTGCCTTATTCTCACGATTTTGATTGCTTAATTTGAAAGTTTTTTTTAGACTTCAGCCATCAATATATAGTGTTAATAATGTTTTTTATATATGTGTATTTCGTATCTTATATGTATATTATATGAATTGATTTTTGTCTTTTATAAAAAAATGAATTAAAGCGCTGAAAAGTAGTAGCATTTAACATGTTGACAGAGAATGTCTGAAAGTAAATTGAGATGTTTCAGTTGCTTTTGTTTGAAATGCTGCAAATTATACAAAGAACTTTATTTGACGTTTAATATTTTGGAGCCACTTAAAAAAAACGAACAAACGATTGTTTATTTAAAGTTTGTGAAGCACTCGACATTAACACGTATTTACATCAAGGTGTATTCGTTTGTTTGTATTTAAACCCAAAGCATTGCTTTAAAACAACAGCAAAAGACACACCACAAGTTTCAGACATGTGGATGAAATTCTAAAAATTATTGAGCTTTAGATAGCTCTAGCGTTTTTTATGTGTAGTGTGTGTGTGTGTTTGCCAATAGCAAAACAATATCGGGCTATCAACTATATCTACCGAAGAGAACCGAACACCTGAATTTTTTGCGTTCTAAATCCTTAGACTTACCGCTGTCCCAGCGGGGGTCGCTGACATATAGCAACATGAATTTGTTTTTAAATGAAACCAAAACCTAGTTTCTGTTATATTTACTAAATATTCTTCACCTGAAGCAATCATGTAACAACCTTTTTTATTTTCGTGATTTATGTTGCTTCGGTCAATAGTACTTTTAATGACATATGTAACATTGAAAACTTTTGGTTTTAAATAAACATTGAATATCAGCTCACAGCGATATGTCTCAGGACGTACAACGTCAGAAACTGGCACAGGTAGTCTATTGTGTTGCTTTGTTCTTAATTACAAACAAACATAAACAGTTTGTTTTTGAATTTCGCACAAAGCTACTCGAGGGCTATATGTGCTAGCCGTCCCAAATTTAGCAGTGTAAGACTAGAGGGAAGGCAGCTGGCCATCACCACCCACTGCCATTTCTTTTACCAACGAATAGTAGGATTAACCTTACATTATAACGCCCCCACAGCTGAAAGGGCGAGCATGTTTGAACATAAACAGCCGTATGACGGATATTTAGGATAGATAAAACCAGAAATTAAAAATGACGTCAATAGTTACATTACCTAATGACATAACAGCTTTTAAAATTTCGATACCGTGTTTGGAATGACACAGCTCGCGCATTGTGTCGATTTTGTGCTTAATTAAAAAAAAATCTTGCAAAGGCATCTCAACGGTCAACGGTTAATATTGCAATAAAAACATTGCTTTTCGTATTTTGGGATACTGGGTATTTAATGATATTGACTGTCATATCTCACTATTAGATTTGAGTATAAGTTGGTGGTGGATAGTGTTAAACAGCTTACTTACCTCTAGTGTATCACTCAAAAATAGTTACAGTTAGTGCATGTTAGTCCTCGAATAACTTTGTATGAAATTCCACAAAGAAACCTCACAAATCATATCACAAAATTATTGTTATTATTTATATGTGTAATCTTTATGTGAACTTTCAAGCAGGTAGGTGAGTGTTGGATTGCAAGACTACTTAGTGTGAGAGTTATTATTTAGTTTATTTTGTGATTTAATATTTATTGATGGTTTTAAAAGTATTAGTTATAACAAGTTTCATTATGCAACTTTTTACGAGTCTTGCATTGTGTTTACAGCACATTGTTTTCATCACGTTACTCAAAAATTCGGCATTGTTTTCGTTACCCTAAGTGAGTTATATTATGTGTTGCTTGCGCAGTTTATGGAAACTTCTAGGCTTCAGTGAACAAAGTATATACAGGTAGTTCTCGATTGATACGCTTGCGAATTCTGATTAACGCGATTTTCTGGTAATCTGTGTATTGCAACGGTACAAATAGAAGCATTTACTCACCATGTACTTGAAGGCTTAGCCGATGCAGTCGCTTTATTACTATAACATTCGCAATAACACGACACACGATAGCTAAAGTGATGTTACAATGACAATAACATTATAGTTACTGTGGAGAAGCCAGAGGGTCGCGGGGTCCGTTTGCTTGTACAGGAAAGTCATGAAAATCAATTTATCATGCTTCACACCGGAGTTGATGCTTTCTAAAGATATATTACTTTGACTACGTTAGCATGAGCAGCACTACTTCGGTATATTAAGGCTTGACTAATGGTATCCCCCCTCTGCCACCCCACCAGTCTCGCCGGTAATCGTCGACAGACTACCACCGAATATTATCTCGCTCAAAATTGCCACGTTCATAGACCAGGCAAAGCCGAGTGCTACCATCGACCTTTCCCGGACCCGAATCATTCGCCGGGTCGGAGTTCTTATCCAGCCCTCTAAACCCGTAGACCAATCATATCTTTGCCAACTACAGAACACAGAATTTGATGTAAGTTGTTCCCATACTAAGAGCCCTGTTAGCCTTTTCTCTGTGTTTCTAAGAGGCATCGACCCAACCCGAAGAAATAAAACATGCCGTCGAGTGTCAAATCCAGACCAGGATATCCGCTGTACATTGCATCTTCTCTGAACTCACCAATCTGCCAACTTACTTCCTCAAGATGGTGCTGACTGCATTTTACGAAACGGTTGTTATTCCCATATACTTCACTTCAGTGCCGAGCGCCCTCATCGTCTCTCCACTAAGCCCTGGATATTCCAAATTTCCAGACATCTACAACATAAGAAATCGATTGACAACTTTCCACAGCTAACCAACCAACAAACAGTCAGCAAAATCATTCAAACTGAGTCATATAACAAGATATCTCAGGGCACTGAAACCACACTTTCAGACATTACTACTGGCGACGCCTCAATCTCCACTTCTACTGAACTAATATATCAACCAATCCAAACCAGCACCTATCGATGAAGGAAGACCACCCAGAGGAGCGACCACCGTGACGACGAATCTCCACCACCTGATACCTTGTGGATCTACAGGGTGGCTCGTAAGTCCCTACCCATCCATATGTTATTATGTTATATTCAGTTACGCATGTAATATAATTTTTTTTCGGAGAAATATAGCCGATGTAAGTCTATTTACACTTAAACTTGAACAGAACATGACGTCGCATAATATTATGCAGCGAGAATGAGGGACAGCACACAGATACACTGGATACATAAGATATATGGATGGGTAGGAACTTACGGGTCACCTTATATACTTCACAGCATTCATCACCAACATGTTCACGGCTTTGTTTTTTGTCGACCAGATCCCCAAGACGTGACAAACTCCACTCATCACTTCAATATTCCCCTCGTCCACTTACATCTGCATGCAAGCCTTTACTTCTTTGTGCCAACTTAACAGGCATTGGCTGGTTTCAGTGGCGCCAGCTAGTGAAAGTGGGTTTTCTCGCAGTTCTCCCGTTTTCCCCACCTCAGAAATTTGGTATCGAATTTATAGATATCAGCTGCCCTGATGGACCATAAGTCCGATATTGGTGTGACATGGTGTACGTTATTCACAATTGTGATGGGGAGCCTGTCATCGGCTCTTTTTCGCTGATTTTTTTTCTAGGGTTACATCATCAAAACAATTCAGGAGCGGGTTGAAGAGTAAACTATTTTCTGAGCACCACCACTTATCTCTGTCTCCAACCAACGGAGACAGAGGGATTCAAACAAACACCTGTAAGTAACTTGGATTTCGGATTCCCACTGGGATTGCGCTCATGCATCTTGTACACTGTATGGGAAATAGTGTTTGATTTACGTGACCAATCCCTGGAACGTAATTGTCACTAAATTGAGAACTACCTATATATATATAGGCAACTAGTGAGTGCAAGTTGAGATGTCAAGTCAAGTGAGAGACCTCGACTGAGTGATTGCTGGTGTAGCTATCAGGTGGTATTTTAAAGTGAGTTTTACACAAATAAGAATATTTTTTCTTGTCAAAGATCGTTTTAAAGTAATTGAATTCGTCTGTATAGACCTTAACGAAAAGGAGACAATTATTCAATGTTGAGGACACATAAGTGAATTATTCATTGATACTATTGTAATAAAAGTAAAGAAAAATAAGTTGTTTTGTCATTTAGGTTTTAATGTAAATTAATCAGCCTGGTTAACGTTTGACAAAAAATGATAATTATTTAGAGTGTTAAATTAAACTGATATTCTATATTATATAAAAAATATGTACATACGTTTCACTTGTTTTAAATGTATATTATTTCAAAGCAAATGAATTGTGTACTATTCATTTATTGCTTGAATTTATCACCAATATGTCACACACTTACTGTAGAAGAATCCCAGCTTACATACACATATAAAACCCAAATAGTAAAATATTAATTGAGTATGGCCTATAGTAGTTAGCAAGCTGAACTGTGAACCTAAGAGTCAAGAGAACACACCCAGTGCTATAAAGTCTAGCTCTACTATTTTGAGTTTTTGGTGTACTCTGAGTGTTACAGTTTGTTTTTTGTTTTTGAATTTCGCGCAAAGCTACTCGAGGGCTTTTGCGCTAGCCATCCCTAATTTAGCAGTGTAAGACTAAAGGGAAGGCAGCTAGTCATCACTACCCACCGCCAACTCTCAGGCTACTCTTTTACCAACGAATGGTGGGATTGATAGTAATTTATAACGCCCTCACGGCTGAAAGGGCGAGCATGTTTGGTGCGACTGGGATTCGAACCCGCGGATTACGAGTCGAACACCTTAACACACTTGGCCGTGCCGGGCCGAGTGTTACAGCCACTACATGATTGGAGCTAGTGGTGGGTGCTGTTAACTAACTGTTTTTCTTATAATCTGGCCAGGTGGTTAAGGCATTCAACTCGTGATCCGAGGGTCGCAGGTTCGAATCCCGTCACACCAAACATGCTCGCTCTTTCAGTCGTGTGAGCGTTATAATGTGACGGTCAATCCCACTATTCGTTAGTAAAAGAGTACCCCAATAGTTGGCGATGGGTGGTGATGACTAGCTGCCTTCCCTCTAGTCTTACACTGCTAAATTAGGGACGGCTAACGCAGATAGTCCTCGTGTAGCTTTGCGCGAAATTCAAACTAAACCTTGTAGTTTATTAGTTTAAAATTAGGAACAACATACAAAGACCTTATGTATCTTTACACAAATATCAGTAAAAAACACATAATTTATAATATTTAGTGTGACTCATTATCACTTTAGTCATAAGCATTTTCAAACTGTTATTGCGTTTTGATATATATTTTTGTTAATTTTGTAAAGTACCTCAGTTTTCAATGAATGTAAATAATACTGATGTGTGTGAAATAAAGATAATCATTTTCAGTTGAACAATTTTAATTGACAAGACTGCATCTTGAGAAGAATGATAACCTTTTTGTCATTTTCTGCAATGTACTTTGTGCAAGGGTAAGATTCTGGGTTTGTTTGTATGAAATTAAGAGAAATACTTTATATTCAAAGTGTTTGCTTAAATACAAGGTAAAAATTCGAAGAAATGTTAACAGTGCACATATGCAAAAAGATTGAACAAATAAACAGAAAACAAGGCAAAAAATTTTAGTTGTTTATTTTTTTATTTTCCTGCATAACTACACGAGGATCATTTGTACTTGCCATCCATAACTTAAAAACTATAGAATAGACTCTGGAATTAAGGCAACTACTCAATATTACCTCCACCACAAATTACTGGGCTACTCTAGTAGAATAATAGAATGGACTTTTAGATATCCTGATGGCTGTCACGTTGTTATGCCCTCATGAATGAAGAGCGAGTACATTTGGTAGTTGGAAAAATAGTCGAAAAAATTCTCACAATAAAAATCGCCCCGGCATGGCCAGGTGGTAAAGACACTAAACCGTAATCCGAGGGTTAATTCCATTATTCTTTAATAAAAGAGTTGGCGGTGGGCGGTGCCTTCCCTCTAGTCTTACACTGCTAAATTAGGAATGGCTAGCGCAAATAGCCCCCATGTAACCTTTAGCAAAATTCAAAACAAACCACAATAAAAATCTATGAAAATATCCATTATTTGCTTACTAGTAAATTTGTAATATAATTAAAAATATGCATTACATCCTCATATTGTGCAATATGATAAAACATCTTTATCCACGTTTTTTGTTGTTTATTTTGAATTTAACAATATGGCTTCACTTGGTTACTAATACTAGCAAGATATGGTGTTCCCAAACTTGAATTAGGTTAGCAATGGTACTGGAACCATTCAGCAGTATAGCAGAGTAGTGTGCTCAAGAGCATTGTTTTATTTGTGAACTATTATAAGGTACACTGATTTTCTAAAAATTGGAATCACGCATGCATGAAAGAGAATCTAGCCCAAACCCCTATTTTTGTGATGTAAAACAAGTTATACTTATATAGTTATGGTGCAGCTGCTTATGGTATTTCAAATTTTCTATATAACCTACATTTTTCTGATGAAGCATTAGCATTTTTAGGCTTGAAATAGTCGCATGACCTCAGATCCCTGCAGCTTTAGCATGATGAGTGTGCTTGGCACAATGTGTGTTGGCTTTCATTCTCACAAATTAGAAACCCCTTTTAAAACAATTTGGATACGATCCTGTGAATAGCGCCTTTACTAGCTATAAACTCGGCAAAAGTATGAGCTGTAGAATTAATTTGAAATATTACTTCATTGAATTAAAGAAAAAGACTGGAAAGAAGCCTGACAGTAAAGTAAAATATTATTTAATCAATAACCTAGTAGACAGACAAGCATATTAAACGGATGCACAAAATGATCACAGTTCTTTTTTTTTTTACTGTGGAAGAAATTAAGCCAGTCAAAATCAAAAACCAAGAGAATCATTGAATAAGGTCAACTCCCCAAGAATATGTTTTGCAATCCAAATCAATTGATCAACCTTTTGATAAAAGAAACAGAAATAACAAAGTTCTTTAATATTTGTAAACATGTGCACAATGTATATTACTATAGGACAAATTAGCACAAGCACAAAGAACTCACCAGTGCCAATTTCCGTGGAAGAGATCAGATGATCCATGAGGGTATTTAACTAGCTTAAGTTTAACCGTGTTTTCACTCTACTTGTTTGTTATTAAACACAAAATTGCATGAAAACTATTTGTGCTATGCCCACCATTGGGTATCAAAACTCGATTTTTAGCAGTATACGTTTAGCAAATATACCACTGGTGGGGGATTGAAAGTCAATCATTTATACAAAAGGTATGCTACATGTTCATCAAACTGGCGTGCGTGAGAAAAAAGTTGGTGAACACGAAATTGTCAGATATCTAAACGAAAAGTGGAAACAAATAGTGTTTTATATGTGACGGATTTAGTATTATGCATGCATTTTAATAATGATGTTTCTTTAAGTTAAATTTATATTTATAAATCTTTCATGTCGTTCCTTAAGTGATGTTTGAAAATTTAATAGAGAAAGTACATCATCATTTCTGTCTTTGTAAAAGGCTAGAATGACTGGATTATGTAGTAGGACGTGTATAAAAATGCTCAGTCAAATAAAAGAAACTAATTGAACTCCACTTTTTCAAGTCATTACTCAAATAAACCTTTATAAAGATGATGCGTCTCAGGAGCACATTAGGCATATAATGCTTTACAAGTCTAAGAATTTTGTTTGTTTGTTTGTTTGTTTTGGAATTTCGCACAAAGCTACTCGAGGGCTATCTGTGCTAGCCGTCCCTAATTTAGCAGTGTAAGACTAGAGGGAAGGCAGCTAGTCATCACCACCCACCGCCAACTCTTGGGCTACTCTTTTACCAACGAATAGTGGGATTGACCGTCACATTATACACCCCCACGGCTGGGAGGGCGAGCATGTTTAGCGCGAACCCGCGACCCTCGGATTACGAGCGCACACCTTAACGCGCTCGGCCATGCCAGGCCCTACAAGTCTAAGAAAGGCTGCACTTGTGAATCGTTGGCAGGAAATAATCAAAGATGAATTTTAGAGAAAAAAGAAAACAAACCTAGAACATTTACTTTTGACAGAGATCTGACAAGTTCTAGTAATGAGGACAGTTCCACGAACGAGAGTCGCGGAGTTATGAGTGATACTGATACTGGCCCAGGCCGGTTGCGAGTCGGTCACACCTCCAGTGGAAGAATGGTAAGCTTAAGTCATGACAACAAATATGGTCTGTATTATTTCACGTGCAATTTTAAGCATTTCGAAATCTGACTGGTGTTTATAAATTATTGGTATCACAGACTAGATTTTATTTGTTTATACTTTGCCGACTATGGTAACTAATCTCTGACCTTCCACAATCATTGTACCGGATATTTATGACTCGTAACAAAATGAATTTCAATTATCCGTCATAATTCTGTCTATAAAATCAAACTAGATGTAGCAGTCTGAATAGTTAATTTATCTTGAAATGTTAAATTTAAAAATTGGAATTCTTTAAACTTTTACATATTTAAAAATGATACAAAATCATCTACAGAATGATCTACCAGCTTTTAAACTTGGAATACACTCTATTTGGGATAGATTTGTCTAATGTCTAGACTAGGAAATCAAGCTTTCACTGACTTTTCGTTTCCACAAATGCAAAACACACTCATGAATGTGAAATGTGTATCTCTAGTTACATTCTTCAAAAAGTTGTACTTTTTAAATTATATTTCACCAGTTATTTTTATTGCTTTATACTGCACACATACCTTTTAGTTTGTTCTTTTTGTTATGGCAAGGGATGGCTTCAGAGGGGTGGAATCTGTACGCTGCAAGCTGAGATCAGTCCTTAACTCTACAAGAGGAAAGATGGTGGGGACGATCCTGTTTACTCCCAATGATTTTATCAGTCTTAACCTGCCCGGCTTGAAACCCACGGAATCCGACACAAAACATGAGCGTACAAAGTGATCTTGACAAAACTTTGCATGATGTGAAGGAGTCCAGTTTTTCCTATTGACAATTTGCATCACTGTCGCCACTTTGCCGATCCCTTCCCCTTGCATGGAAAATAAAAGAAGCTTTTGCCCGATGCCGAACCGTTGTTACAATCATAAGTAACGCAGTAAACCATGTTATCATAAAAGAAACATAAAGTAGCAATATCAAGACAAAAAATAGTTTTACAAAGTATGTAATCTGAAAAATGCACCGATGGATTTACATAAAACACCAGCACTGAAAGGAACACAATGGTCGGCGCGCAACGAAGCGTGTTTGGCAACTATTACGTCATAGTTGTAAAACGTCAAGGAAACAGCCGAACGACAGAGAGGATCTTGAGTTCAAGGACTTGCATATTTTCTTTCATTTTTCACTCAAAAACTAAAGTGTTTAAAAATATGGCAACCACACAGGAATGATACCTAACCAAAGTACAGTTTCTAAGGTAATTATTAAATTTGTTGAATATTCGCTTTTAATAATAATGGAAATACATTATTGATTAAATAACATTTAAAGCATTTGAAATACTTTCTCTTTTTCTGAACCTAAAATCGGACATTACTTAAGGGATGACCTGATACATAACTTATACTGTTAGATCTGTATTGCAAGATTCCTGCTTATTCACTTAATTTGTAGAAGATTCTTGAGTGTAAAAACCAACAATATATGTGTACACGTAAGAACTAGTGTATTGTTTATTGTTGCGTAAGCTAAAATTTCTAGAAACTCTCCTCACGCCTATAAATGTAACCAACACGATGCACCAAGAGATAACATATATTATTGGCTTGCTATCGTTGGTACACTAGAAATTTTGGTAGCTACTACTTTGTTTAAGCTTATTAATCGGGCACTTCCGATATTTGACGAGAAACTTTTATAAATGTAGATCATCATAAACCATTTAACTTCAACAGATTCGTATTTTTACGAAGCCATTACAAAACTTCAATTTTGAAAAGTTTAAGTATGATCAGGAAGAACATAGAGCTGTTAAGTGATTTGTATCTACATCAACTTAAAATTATTTTACTCATCGTGAACCCTGGGTAAGTTATCAATGAAGTTCCAGATCAGAAAGAAGACTTAATATTTTTTGTTAGTTTGTAAAACATTTGTTCATAAATCATCGGGCCCGGCATGGCCAAGCGCGTTAAGGCGTGCGACTCGTAATCTGAGGGTCGCGGGTTTGCATCCGCGTCGCGCTAAACATGCTCGCCCTCCCAGCCGTGGGGGCGTTATAATGTGACGGTCAATCCCACTTTTCTTTGGTAAAAGAGTAGCCCAAGAGTTGGCGGTGATGACTAGCTGCCTTCCCTCTAGTCTTACACTGCTAAATTAGGGACGGCTAGCACAGATAGCTTTCCAGTAGTTTTGTGCGAAATTCCAAAAAACAAAACAAACTGTTTAACATCAGACCATCCCAGCTATTTTTAATTTTATAATCATGAAATAATAAATTTGATTGTTTTTTTTTGTATAATTTTATATATGCTAGTATTGGCAAAAACAAAACAAACAGCAGCCAAATGACATGTAACTTGTACTAACGTTAATACAATTGACAAACATTATTATAAAATAATTTTATATCAATTATAGTTTGTTTTTTTACCAAGCAGTTTTAAATTATGTATCTAATTACACTGATTGTCTTGGCAAATTTTTAGTCGCTGTTTCTATAGCCAAACTGTTTATTGTTTAGATGTCACATCTTTTTATTGAAAAAATACAATTATTTTATATTGCACATCAAATATAATTTACATTTAGCTTAGATATTTGTTTAAAAATGATAGTAAACAGCCAATAGAAACTACGTTTAACCCTCTGTTTGTTGGTAAGTTAAAAACAGAACGACATAGTGCACTTTCGTGCAATTCAAGAAACAATGGGAACGATTACATGTCAATAATAAATACAAAAGCAAATTAACTTTGTCTCAAGTAAAATGAGCTCATTATACATACACTAAAATGTTGCAAAATAATCACAACAACAACACTAGCAAGACAAAATAGTACACTACAATTACATTCTGATAACCAGACAACTTGATAATCTGATAACTTGCCAGTTTATTATTATAAACACCATTTCCAGATACAGATGGTCTTATCGGACATCTTTCTTTTCGTACTTCAGAAAGACATATATGACACTTTTATTGTATTAAAAATATATAAAGATATTTGAATTACAATTTATAGTGTGTCTGTGTCAGTGATGTCGAGAAACCCACTTGTTGAGAATTTTATATGCAAAAAACGGCTCTTTTGGGCTCAGAAAACACTTCAAATAGAAGAGCGAACAACGTTTTGACCTTCTTCGGTCATCGTCAGGTTCACAAAGAAAGAGGTAACTGACCGGAAGCTGACCCCTTCCAAACATGTGGTCAGCTTCCGGCCAGTTACCTCTTTCTTTGTGAACCTGACGATGACCGAAGAAGGTCGAAACGTTGTTCGCTCTTCTATTTGAAGTGTTTTCTGAGCCCAAAAGAGCCTTTTTTTGCATATAAAAGTGTGTCTGTGTGTTTTTTTCTTATAGCAAAGCCACATCGGGCTATGGGACGGGCCCAGCATGGCCAGGTGGGTTAAGGCGTTCGACTCGTAATTTGAGGGTAGCGGGTTCGAATCTCCGTCACACCAAACATGCTCGCCATTTCAGCCGTGAGGGCGTTATAATGTTACGGTCAATAACACTATTCGTTGGTAAAAGAGTAGCCCAAGAGTTGGCGGTGGGTGGTGATGACTAGCTGCCTTCCCTCTAGTCTTACACTGCTAAATTAGGGACGGCTAGCACAGATAGCCCTCGAGTAGCTTTGTGCGAAATTCCAAAAACAAAACAGACAATACAGTAATACATCAAGAAAAATATTAACTGTTATTTCTAAAAGTAATAATGAATATATATATTAAATGTGAAACATAACGTGAGAAAATTTACATGTTTACTTTAATAGCTTCCTCACTTTACATAAAACTTATTTTTTGGGATTTTATTACATAGGACATACATACAAGATTGAATTTCATTACTTTAGCAACATAATTTAACAACATTAAAAGTTTAATGATAAAAAATGATGTTCATATGAAATAATAAAGTTATTATGGACTATTTGAGCAATTAATATTTGCCTCAGAGATAAATAACGCACTTAATATACAGAAAGTCGTTATTTGTTTACCCTTTATAGGAATAAAGTCTTTTGAAATAAAAACGAAACAAAACAACTTAATTAATTTGTGTCATTTGATTGATCACTTTTTACTCAAAAGTTATATGCCCAAATTATTAAAAAACTTTATATTAACGGATAAGAATAGGGGCTACCAATAGTAGTCTAAGTCCTCATATAGTATCGATTATATTTTGAGATTTAATGAAATTCTAATTTATTCTTTGAAATCCCGAAGGTAAATGTATGAATGAAATAATAACCGAGTATGATAAAACAATCCTAAAGATTTTACCAATAGTGAAATATTCTATTAGAAATATTCATTCCCCCGCTATACAGGTACAGTTACAAATTAATAATAAACAAATATGATAAAACAATCCTAAACATTTTACCAACAATGAAATACTCTATTATAAATATTCAATTCCCCGCTGATACTACGGTAAGTCTATAGATTTACAACATTAAAATCTGGCGTTAGATTTTTCTCAGTGGGCTCAGCAGATAGCCAAATGTGGCTTTGCTATGAGAAAAACACAAACATACATTATAAATATTTATATTGTTTTGACTTCATCCCGTATAGACGTTTAAAAAGGCATTTTTATCAGAACAGCCAATGAGATTTCACAACATAAAATAAGAAGGCGGTCCCTTGTATTAAACATTCAGCTGCTGTGAATAAATATTATATTTATTTCTTCGTTTTTGTTTACTTACTTTTTATTAGGTAATTATGTTCAACTTATTCATTTCACAACATTACTGGAATCTCAGTTTGTCGATATTTGAAATTATCAATTAGATACAACTTCACCTGAATATACTGCACAATATGCAAATATTTTCGTATAGACCAACCAAACATTTATTAGTCAAAATTGCGGAATAGCAATAGTTACACTAAGTTTTATTTCGTTTTAAATCAACAGATTGTGATTTCGCTTCATAAACATTTCACTTCAGGTGTTAAAAATGAAAAATAATCCCTCTTTAGCACTGGCGAAATATCAGACTACAATGTCCCTGCGACATATTGTTACGTTGTTCTCAACCACATTGACTCATGTGTTACAATCATTAAGTGTTGGTGACCTTCCCAGAATAGGTAAAAGTTGGAAATAGAAGTAGCAGGATGTAACGTTTAAAATATTTTCAGACGAATAAAATACCTACGGATAGCAGAGCAAGTTTTGTTTTTTGTCGATAACTGTCTCGTTGGTTGAGTTTGGACTCCCTGAGGTGTTGGAGATGGTCGGATGTATCTTTTAAAAAAGGCATTAGATTTGTGTGAAAACATTTTAACAGAAACCTCTGGCTATCTTCAACTCTTTGGGGGAGTGGCTGAAAATCGACCCAGGGAGCATTTTACGACCTAAATTGGCAGAAAATAATTGCGCCACTACACGGAGAGCCTGTAGGTACACAATAACGGCATTTTGTTTGTCTGAAGAAATTTTTACAGGTACTTCCGGCTGACTCCGACTTTTACCAATTGCTGAACCTTTCATTTAGTGAAACAAATCAGGGGAAAATAAAAGAGAGGTAACTGAACTTAGCTATTTTCTCCTTTGTACACGATATTTATTGATGCATACGGAGAGTGCTTGAAGTCTACAAATTCCGATTTTCATGCCTATATACCATATTATGGAAAATACCATTCTGACAATACTTAATGTTGTGGTGTAGTTAAGAAAAACATCCGGAGTCCTAATGGCACTACTTGACTGAAATTTTAATGTCTGAAGTTATTCTTTCACGCATATACTGGTACAGTAGACGTTTGTGCTTGTGTAAGTATTTACTTAAAGCACAACCACAATGGGCTATTTGCTGAGTCCACCGAGGTTAATCGAATCCCTGATTGTATATAAATCCGTAGACTTTCCGCTGTACTAGCGGGGGTCACAGTACAGTAGACATAACTTAATGATACACTAATACATTAGTCACATTTTGAAATGGTTATAACTGTTATTTAATTGTTGATTTGATATAGATAACTGACTTGCATATGAGAATGAGGATAGCTATCTTTAACACCGCATCTGTTAATTTTTAAAGTTCTTTTTAAAAATGGGTTTGATAAATGTTAATGGTACGTTACCTAATAGGTGAAATGAAAAGTTAGAAATAGAATACTGAAAATTAGCAATATTTCAATAAAAATTTGGAATTATTTCATTTTGATTATTATTATGTTATATATTTATTGCCCCCAAGTGGCTGCGGACTTGTACGCTAAAATCCGGGTTTCGATAAGCACTGTGTAGCTTTGTGCTCAATTTAAAACAACAAAAACAACAACAATATATTTATTTAAGTTTAATTATTTGTTCAAAGACATTAAAGACTACCTATATGATGGGTCATTCAAATAGAATCACAGATAAATCTTGAATGACGGCATTTATATTTTCTGTGTTCGTGAAACAAACTTGTCATGGGTTGCTTAGGTTTAATGTGCTTTTTTGCGGTTAATACATGCGCAGTAGATACCATGTTGCATTGGGTAGATGAAAACGAGCTAGATGCTGAAATCACGAGGATGGATAGGGGGGTAATAATGCAACAACAAGTATTTACGGTATATCCACTTGGTTAGTAGAAAATGTGGCTTTTGCCATACAGTAAACGACAACAAAAATATCTTGAAGCCAATACCGCAAAAATAAATTGTTACTTTATTTGTTACCTCTGTTTTTAGCACTATTATTTATATTAACTTCCGATATCAGACAAAGCCACTTGTTTGTTTGTTTGTTTTGGAATTTCGCACAAAGCTACTAGAGGGCTATCTGTGCTGACAAAGCTACTTAAATTATATTTTTTTATGTATATATAAATATATGTATACTGGTCTTACGTTATCGCTTATAAATTGTGAAGATGTAAGAATTAATTCGTTTGAGACATTAATTTAAGCGAAAATGCTGTGTAAAGAGTCAAATGTCAATACAGCGTTTTTATTTTGCTGGTTTTATGGTAGTAAGTCACAAGTATGTATGTCACAATCTTTGATGTTTTCATTTTGAAGTACCCAACAAATCATCACAAGGAAATCTTTTTGCCTTTGATAAATAAGTAATAGTGCTTTCGATACGTTTAATATTCTTTGGCATATTGTTACGATTCAACTAAATATTGGGTTTCGATACCTACAGGGTTTGTTTGTTTGTTTTTTGGAATTTCGCACAAAGCTACTCGAGGGCTATCTGTGCTAGCCGTCCCTAATTAAGCAGTGTAAGACTAGAGGGAAGGCAGCTAGTCATCAGCACCCACCGCCAACTCTTGGGCTACTCTTTTACCAACGAACAGTGGGATTGACCGTGAAATTATACACCCCCACAGTTGGGAGGGCGAGCATGTTTAGCTCGACGTTGGCGCGAACCCGCGACCCTCGGATTACGAGTCGCACGCCTTACGCGCTTGGCCATGCCAGGCCTACCTACAGGGAGCATAGCACAGATAACCCATTGCGTAACTTTGCGCTTAATTTAAAACAAATTCGTAATTTAAGTTGTATGATTCGGCTCACATGAGAGGTAACTAATCACGAACAATAAATAACATTTTGATTTCGAGAAAACGTAAGGGTTAGTACCACATAGGGTAGACTAGGTTAGAAGAAAGTAGGGTTTATAAATTACATCGTAAAATTACGTTCTCAAAATTCTAAGTTTCATGGCTGTGTGTCAACGCATATTGGTATATACAATAACATTTAATTTTCTTTTTATAAGAAGTTCTCACCAGTTTTACTTACCGGGTTTAGCACCAATTAATTACTGTGAAGAAGATAAAACAACGGACAGTTGTAAGGTATGTTTTTTTTATTAGGCTTAACGTTTCATGTTTATCTACAATTGATATTATGAGTATGATACGATACAGAAGTTGTATTCGAATAGTATTTGGCATTATTCTGTATGACATAACGTGTTTTTGATTTGATAATGTTTATTGTCGGTGAGTTATGTATATTGCATCATACCGTTTCTATTAAGTATGTTGAGTAGGCTTGGAGTTAGATGTAATATTTTTAATTTTGTGTACATCGACTAAGTGTAGCTGCATAAACCAATTATATTAATTTTATAATAACTATTAAATTAAAAGACTGTGTAAGGAACTGACATTGTGACGCAAAAAGGGAGTGTGTTAAATCGCTCAATCTACATATTTACTTGTGAAATATTTGGAGCTTATATTAGTCAAAGGGATAAATTGCGATGTAGTTATTATTTTGGATGCAAAGTATGGCATACGTCCTGATTTCACTTTCAAAAGTTTCTGTTCATTTTCAGTACTACAACTGGAAAATAAAATTAGAAAAAGAATAACCAAAGTTTCTGGATCTTTGGTTTAATATTAAAATTTTGTGTGGAAATAAGCAGGTATATTATATAATTTAGGATACATATCTGGTATTTTTATATATTAAAATTATGTTTTTGCAATTTAATTTTGTTTTGAAAATTTAAAGATATGAAAAAATAATTGAGTATAATATCAATGTATTATGCAGTCTGATTTCTGTTTAATGCATAATTTGCCATGATAGTAATAACAAAAGAAATTTATCCAGCATCAAGTTAAGTATATGACTGCCCAAATTAATTTAACATAAAAAAATATTATTTGTCAATCTGGACAGTATCATCCTCTAAACTAAAACTATTTACTTATAAAAACAAACCCCTCAAAGCCTGCCATTATCTTTCATACACGTATTGGGGTTCAAGCTTTATAATTAAACTCTCTTGTATTTACAGTTTGTAGAACAGGATCTGTTCTATAGACCAACCACTCTCTTAAAAGAATTAAACTTCTTAGTTGAATGTGATGCCAATCCTGCCAAAATGTATATTTGTGTTTCCTAGTCCCACCATTTTTGCCATTAAGTATGAAAAAATGTTTCAACATTATCAATTTCCTTTATAATTTTAAACAAATTCATCAAATCCCCTCTAATTTTTCTTTTTTTAAATAGAAAACAGTTTGAGAGATTTCAGTCTCTTATCATGTGACAACTTCTTCATATCAGATACCATTGTAGAAACCCTTCTCTGAACCTTTTCCAATAACTATTTTAGAAATTAGTGAAGAAGATAGGATGGCCCATAGGACTCTTGTTGTTCTTAAAATACATATATTTACAAAATACACACACACACACATTTTATAGACTAGCATGAAGTGATTCTTGCTGTTTTTAAATTGCATATATACACACACACACACACATGTATAGTAAAACTTTAGAATACTCTACCATTCTATTTTTGTTCTACTTTATTTATTTTGCCAATCAGTTTCGTGACTTCATAGGTCAGATTTTTGTAATTTCCACTAGCTTTACAAAATGTGTTAATTTGGCCATCTTATTTCTGTTTATTATAATAATAACATGACATAGTGTTTAAGGACAAGGAACCTATGTTACATCTCGGGTATCTTATCTTATAAACAAAACCAAAACTATTCATAATCTTAAAGCTAGGTCTTATCATTAAATGAGTTATCAAGCTTTCCCTTGAACTCTCTTAAATTTATTGCCTCCCCAAAGGCAACTCATTCCACACATCAACCACTGTATTAGATAAATAAACCGGTCTTGGCTAAAAATGACTCGTGCCTTGCTAAATTTATATTTGTATACCCTAGTTTTATTATTTTCACTGTTAAATATGAAAAAGATAACGTATTAACATTATCAGTTCTCTTTAGAATTTTAAATGCTAGTCAGATCCCTTTTAACACTTCTTTTTTTAATAGAAAACAATTTCAGAGATCTTAATTTCCCTTCACATGACAACCCCTCCATCACAGGTATTATTCTAGTAACCATATCACCCAGATCCATTTTTTTCATAACACTGTTAAGGTTATTTCCATCTAAATTACACTTATAATTCAAATTATAATAAGGCCTGGCATGGCCAAGTGGTTAAGGCATTTGACTCATTATGTGAGGGTCACGGGTTCAACTCCCTGTCATGTCAAACATGCTTTCCTTTTCATCCGTGGGGGTGTTCTAAAGTGATGGTCAATCTTACAATTCATTGGTAAAAGAGTAACCCAAGAGTTGGCAGTGGGTGGTGATGACTAACTGCCTTCCCTCTAGTCTTATACTGCTGAATTAGAGACGTATTGCTCAGATAGCCCTCGAGTAGTTTTGCACAAATTTCAAAACAAACCAAATTATAACTGAAATGTATTATCATCTTATTCTTACTATAATTAAAACCCATTTGTTGAACTCACTAAATGATTTAAAATTTCCTTTGTAAAGCATCATCATCATTCTATACCTTGAAATCGGCAGCAAATTTAAGTAATTTATTAAACAGTCTTTCACGTGTGCCATTGATGTGAATCAGAAAGAACAAAAGTCCTACAAGATAGCAGTTATGAACAATAGTGTGAATTTTCAAAATAAGACCATTTTATTTTACAGTTTTATCAAAGTGTAATTTTTGTCTGCATCCTTGGGACACAGAATAATGCTATTTTTCTGTATGTGGTATTAATATTTTGCATGAAGGTTTGTTAACATTTATTTATTTACATATTAAAAATTTATTGGTGAAAACAAAATTAATTTTCTTAAATGATAGGTATGGGCAAAATGACAGCTTTATAAGGAAGTAGGGAAGAGGTTAGAAAAAAAAGAGGAAAAATTATATGTAAATGAAAAAACGTTTGTGAGTTGAACCACTTGAGAACTTTGTTTTTTCCCATGAATACTAGATGACTGTGTGTGTTTTTTAGTAAATTGGGTGTTTGTTTTTTTATTCATCTTATGTAAGAGTAGTGGATTAGATAAATATAATCAATTGATAAATTCCATTTACTACCCAACTCCAAAACTATTGAAGTGAAATATTTCTGAAAATGTATTGATAAATGCACATTTAGAATTTTTTTACATTTTGAAATATTGAAATGATTAATGTGTTTTACAAAATGTACTAACCTGCAGTCTAGGTTTTAATAGAAGTAAAAGTGTTTCATGTAATGCTCAATATATTTTTCTGTTTGAGCAGTATTGACTGAATTTTAAACTTATGAATATTTCATTCTTTTGATACAGTACTTTCCTCCACTCACAAGATTAACTTTTGTTATTTCTCTTCTCTACCCTTATCATGATCTGGATACTCTTCTATGTCTGGTGTCTGCTGTTTATTGTTATATTGTTCAGATGGCTTCTTTCTGGGTTTTTGATCACATCTGTTTATTCCCTGGTGATCCTTTTCTTCTTGGGATCATTGTCTCTTTACTCTTACCAGTTGGTTTCATTCCTTTATCTAGTTGGCTTATTTCTTTTTGTCCCTTTTCCAATGTGTGTCATGTTTTGTTACTTCCCATCAAGTTTTCCACCTCACCTCGTCCTTTGTTTCTTGTATCAATTGGCCTTTGAAGAAGGTTCTGCAGTTGGGCATGTGTACCACTCCTTGGATGTTTATCTCTATTATCTCAGTTATGTTGGGGTTTCTGCATCCTAAAGGTATTGCCTACCACCTGTGGCTATACTACAGAGTTTTGTGAGGCTGTAACACTAAGTCTTTATTAAAGCTTTCTTTTTTTAAGAGATGTTTTGTTTAACTTTTATCTGTCGGATTCTGCTATGTGGTGAGTGATGCTTGTTCAAGTATTTTTTCTACACAAGTTATTAATGTATGCTATGTTGATTTACTCATATTTTCCATGGCTCTTTATGCTCACCTTTGAGATAGTTTCCTATTATTGCTGGAGGGTTGATAACCTTGTGATATATGTTTCATAAATAGACCCATTTCAGACCATACTTTTTTGGATGTCATTGGTAAAACAAAAGGGAATAGCTGTCCATCCCTTACATGTATTGACTGAATAAATTGGTGTGGTCTTCTTTTCAGAATAAAGTTTTGTGATCACTCATTGCATTGTCTTGGTTGTAGCAGTACCTTCACTCTCTCCAACTTTCTTTTCTCCCTTTCTTCTAATGGACTATGAAAGTCTTTACCTCTTACCATTTCAAAGCTGCTGGAGAGGTTGTTATGGTGGTGTCCTGCTGGATAGGTTTCACACAGATGGCTATATCCATTTATTTCAGAATGGGGTGGTGGTGTTCTGTTGGTGTAGAATGCATACCATTCTTTGGATTTAATGACACATATAACAGAGTGAGATGTCTTAATCAATTTCAGCACTTCAATTGGGTGCCTTCATTCTACCCTTGTGTGGATGTTGGAAACCCATAAGCTGGTTTTGGATAGTGAGTAAAACAATCATCATGAATCCTCACACATCTTTTGGGTTGGCTGCTTTCTTCCCTTAATCCTGTGTATTGTGGGTTATAGAGAATATACTTGGGTTGTTTCTGTCTCAATCCTGGACATTCCCTTGTTTCCTTTTGAGAAGGTAATATTATTCACCTTTTTATGTTTTGGTCTTAGCTTATAATCTTGGGAATTGATTACATGTGATGGACTTCCCTCAGATAACAGATGCCACATCCCCAGATCCCTGGCTCAATGCCACTCTTGTGTCATTGTAGTTGATTGTTTTCTCCTGTCTATAATCTGATGGCTTGAGGTGAAGACCTTATGATGCTCATCCTACCCTCACATAGATCTTTGTACCCAGAAAGGAAGTTCTGGATGTAGTTGACTTATCACATTTGCTCCATTACACCCTAGCTATCCTATACCATTGGATGCATCCTTCTTTACCCTCTTTCCATATGTGGGATTGAGTGTATTTATTTATTTGATTGGTATCATTTTCTTGACATGTTTTCTCCCATTTGTAAATGCTTCTTCCCTTTTACATCACATTTTTTTCATAACTATTCATTGCCAGAAGATACCTGGTTTAGAAGTGGTGTAGTGCCCCTCCTCAGAACATCTTATGTTTCACTCATATACAGATATCCTTTAGATGCTTTCAGGGTTACATCTGTTCTTCCCTCACATTGGTCCCTTCTCTTTTTCAGTGTGGGATTCTCACTAATCTTGTAAGTAGAGGGAAGTACCATATCAAAAGCTACATTTTTTCTAAACTGAAAATGTATTTACATTAGATATTTCTCTTTACTTATACTTCCTACCTTCCTTGTCATAATCAACCAGTGCTTTTGTTTTTTACCAAACTTTAAAATGATGATTTAGTTGTGACATATAGTTTGGTAGTTGCATGCATCATGTGATGCTGGTACTATCCTTCTGCTGGAGAGATGATACATGTTTATTTTCATGAAAGACATGTTGGCATTTTTGATTTCAGAAGGGGGTGTGTAAGTGACTTGTGGGATGTGTTATAAAAAGTTGCAAAATGAGAAAAGCTAATCTTGTGAGAAGAAGGAAGTTCCTAATGGAAATACATTTTCAGTTTAAGAAAATTATAACTTCTCAATAGTGATTTGGCTGTAATTATTACAACATTTTTATTTCCACAAAAAATATTCAAAATGATTCTTGTATACAATATATCAAGCTTGAGTTTATTCTTAGGAAATAAATTTACATTTACACTACTTTGTTTGAAGACTAATTTGTCATATAAAATATAAGTATGCAGTTTCTTTTTTACATTGTCTGGTTTTCTTTCGTTGTGCTATTTGTTTAATAAAGTACTTATGGTTGAAACATTATTTGTCATGGTATTTTTGATTTGAAGTGCTAACCACAGTTACTGTATCTATGAATTTGCAACTGTATGATATCCATAGAACTCTTGTAGATATTGGTAAAATACACCATCATCTTTTTAATATCACTTATGAATGTCTTTTTTTTATGTTGTCTTTCACTAAATAACAAGCTTTATTCAATGGCAAAAACTTTTGTTTAACCAAATATTGCACGCACACACACACGCGCACACACACACACACACACACACACACACACTAATTTATAAATGGTAAAATCATACATAGTATGTATTGTGTAACCAATGACACTTGCAAGTGATTACAGCTATAATATTAATACTGCATCATTTATGACAAATTAAGGTGAACTGAAACTAATTACATACAAAACTTCATTGGTTATAAATGGAACTAAAATAAATGTTATTTTGAGACATGAGGTAATGAAGCATTCAAAGTTGTTAATGGAGATAGTGTATATTCTGTTTTGTAGGTTAAATTATTGATCAGTATCTGGTTTGGCTGTATTTACCAGAACAGTATCATGGTTTGTGTGTGCTCCTCTAATTCTACAGAAATAAAAGATTATTAATGGCACTAATGCCATTTTACTTCCATATTGCTTTGTAGAATTTCCTAAAGTTAAGTGTTATTGATACTATGCTAAAGGAACTGAAAGATTGTTATAGCTCATATGATGCTGTAACAATGCACCAGATACTGAGTATCTTTTGAGAGACATCGGATGCTCTACACTTGTACTTTCTAAAACAATTCATTTTGAGACATTGAAGTCAGTACTACAAATTTTAATTAGTACCTTCACATGTATATCATGTCCTAATCACAGGCATTGTAATAAAATTTTTATTACGTTTTGTTGTTGACCAGTGAACATCACTGAATTGTCATATTTCGACCTAATACATAGTTATGTTAAGAAGTTTTGAAAACTAATTATAGATGGATATAAATGAAACGGAAATTAATAATAGTGGAAAAAGTTATCTCACAATTTACAAATGTTTGAGTATAAAACCATTGTCTAAGAAATAGGTTTGAGTTGTTTTTATAATTTTCTTTAATATACTATAAATAGACATGTAAAATATTTCTGTAAACATGCTATATACAAGAATATGATAATCTCCATTACATCAGTTTTAATTGTTTTTTTTATTCATTATGATTGTTACTCCTGTAACATGTACATAAATATCCACATGTATTTATATACCTATTTTGCAGTCTGAAGTGGAACTTTTTGTAAATCGGCTTGATTCAGATGAATCTATAATTCCATTTGAATATCATCAGTAAGTATAAATAAGTTGTGCTTGAGATCATTACCTTATGTACTGAGAATAAAGAAACATTCGGTGTAGTTGTACTAATGTACATTGTGAATGGGCTATATCCTGAAGTGATACTATTTCCTTTCATTTTAATGCTTTCTCAATCCTGGTTTGCCCATGAAGCATTGTAGAGAAAAAGTTTACAGTAAACCAGTCTGAAAACCTCAGTTTTGTGTCAGTTCAGGGTGTGCTGATCATGTGACTACTCTCTAACAAATGCACTGTGCCATCTGTTGCGCTGCAGCTATCTCCAGCTTCTGTTACAGAATATTCCTATCTTCCACAGTTGGTATACTGATGTGTAGATGGGTGTTTTAACTATTTATGTGACTACTAATTTTTTTGTGCTTTATCACAAATTTTTATCTGTTTCAATTCCATATTTTGACTTCTTGTGTTTGATTTCCATTGTTTTTATCCATTCATTTTAGAAATATTTTTATTTTCTGAATTGTAATTTGTTCATATAAGTTTGATATTTAATAAAGTGGGGGAAGTAATTCCACAGCACTTTTGACATGAGCAATCAGATCACAGACTGAATGATGTCTGCTTGGAAGTGAAGGGTATAGTTTGGTTGAAGATATCTTTTTTTCACATTACAATTTTTAGTAAGGAATGGTATAACTATTTAGTGAATATTTTTTTATGACACCTTCCACTTATTATAATCATTTGGGTTAGGTATTCTTTTTTTTTCCCAGGAGATCTGTGGAAAGTTTTCCAGTATGTGTTTCTCATTTCCAGTAAGTATATTCATGTTTTACAAGTTCATGTGTCTTTTGTCTTATCAGTTCTTTTGAGTACACTTAAGTTTGATATTTGATTCTTTTATTTTATACATTTTTTTAGTAACGGCATTGATGATTCTGAAGATATCAATAATTGATAGTGATTGTTGAAAAGGTGATGAAAGAGGTCATTTTTCAAGGTTTGAAAATGAGCAAAGAATTAAATCTGTTTTACAATTATTCCCAAATTTTTTTGTATTTTAAAACTAATTTCACTTTTGGTGTTGTGTATATATTTTTTATCATTAAATATTATTGTTTGAGGAGTAAAATGTTGTTAGTTATAGATGTGGATTTTAACCACTTGACAGCAGATTTTTAAAAGCATTTTTATGTCCTGCTAGCGGGTTTTTTTTAGAAAAATTGCATAAAATTGAAAATTCTTAAAAAAAAGAACAACTAAAAAAATATGAATAAAACTATACAATATAATGACACAAATAGATCATTTTATTATCAAAAAGAGTTAGTAAGAGGATTTTGTGTGGTATGCCTTAAAGCATGGTTCGATACAAAGTGGAATGCCACAACAATCACATTGGTATACAGTTTCCTTTCTTCTGCCCTTTTCATAACACACTGCACACCGTTTTTGCGGTTTCTGTTTTTTAGCACTTTGCTCAGGTTTGATTCTTTCAGGAAAATGCCACCCTTGTAATCTCAATGGAGTTGGAATGCTATGGGGACGACCTTTTTTAGTATACCAATCAGGAAGATTAGCTTCAAGAATGATCTCTTTCACAAGAGTAAGCTAGAATTCTTGAAATGATTTTGATCAACCGAACGATTTATGTAGTGCAAAGGCATTTGCAATGTATATGTCTAACACATAGAAAAACACCTTCTTGTACCATTTCACGTACTTTTTTGTTAATCTACATGTTGTTGACACCTGATTGGACCGATCTACGCCACCCATACCTTTATTGTAGTCAAGGACACATTGTGGCTTGCATATGACATTGTCTTTCCTGTCTTTCTTCCCAGTATCCACCATAATTGAGGTGTGCATAGTAGACAACATTTTGACATCTTTTTTGTCCTTCCAGACAAGTGCCATGATATTTTCATTGCTGGATCTCACACTAATTTCTGTCTTTTTCCTTTTTTCCATACCAATATCCTTTGGCATATTTTTTCGATTCAAGCGAACAGTTCTGCATGCATTTGTTTTTTCTTTTATGAGCATTGAAAATAAATTGGGACTTGAATACCAGTTATCAAGGTAGACATTGTAATCTTGACCTAACAGTGGTTCCATAAGATTCAGAACAACCTTTGTGCTTGCTGATAAATCAGGTTCATTGTCCTGGCCAGTGTATATTTTGAAGTTCCAAACGTAACCAGTCTCTGGTCCAGTGGATTGACACAACTTGTAAAATTTTATACCAAACCCAGCACGTTTGCTAGGATTGTACTGCTTGAAAAGTAAACGTCCATGAAATTTCATTAGGGACTCATCAACACAAATTTCCTGACTTGGAATGTAGACTTTCTGAAAGCTCTGAAGGCATGTGTCAATTACATGACGTATTTTGAATAAGCTGTCATCTGGTTCTGCATTATCGTTGTCACGAAAGTGCAAGTTGCTCATTATCTTTCTGAATCTGTCTCATGGCATAGTTTTTGGAAAAAATGGTGTTTCAGTAATATCGTCACATGTCCAGTATGAATTAAACGTAGGTTTTTTATGATACCCATGAGAAAGCACAAAGTCAACACTATCTTTATTTCATCACGTGTACAGTCCTTCCATGCAGAAACATGACGCAGTTTTCCTGGCTGTGGATGAGCATTAGCATATCTATTAGTTTCCACAGTTATGTGATTTATAAGTTCATTTGGAAAGAAACAAGCAAATAAATCAGATATGCTTCTGTTTGCATTTAGATCACTTTGTTGAATACCTGAGCTTCCTGTAAAGTTGTGTAAAATTGGATGATTGTCTCTCTTAGTCCATTTCATTGTTTCTGAATCTTGGCACTTTGGATGACGAAAAGGTGGCTCAGATTCTATTTGTTCATCATTGTCAGGTTGAGATGCCTCACTATCATTGTCTGTATTATCACATTCTTCATTATCAGAAGAGCCAGAATCCACAAACATCATGGCAGCTTCTTCTGCAGTAAAAACTAATTTTCTTTTATAAGCCATTAGGTATTCGATCCTGTTGAAATTTTATTCCAAGAGGTAAAAAACAAAATATAAGTCTAAAATAAGTTAGCGACAAATCAATAATTCATTATTTTTATTTTCCAAAAATCAAAGATCGCCATTAGAAAATCTCTTTCCTGATTGGTTGTTAGACGCCACTAAATTGCTAAACGGTAACAAAAACAACAGGAAACACCCAGGGCTTTTTTTAAATGAATAGGCGTATATATACATCATCCGCTTATAGATCTACATTGAAATTTGCGTATATATATACGTCATCCGCTGTCAAGTGGTTAATAAAATAGATAAAGTTATGTTTTGTTGACATAAATATTACTTGGTATTCTGCCTCAAACTTTGTCTGAATATTATCTTCCAAATCCTGACTATGTCTTATGGGTCTTATAAGTGCACTGGAGTGTTTTATAAGCTGCAAAATATGGCATGTGGGAAAGTGATTGCACACACAAGCCTTTCTATGTTTATCAACACCATATTGATCAATGTCATAGTTATCCAACACTTGGTAGACTGATTTAGTCTTGTCTCTTTATTTACTTTACTTATACCTGTCAATTCAGTTCTATCCCAATTATGTTACTTTATTGATTGCTAGTCAGATAGTGTACTTGTTCCACAAGCAATGCTGTACTTCACAAATGTGTTTTCATATTCTTGCATAGCCATTCTTTCAATGTGGTCACTTTTTGCTTGATTTGAAATTGATGTGACTTCACATTCCCCCTTACCATGGTATTGTGGGATTCTTGCATTGGGTTAACAGAACTGGCGCTGTTTTAGAAGTTAACAGTTTTTTTCTCTGAATTTTTTTTTTAGAGAGGTGCTTACATTATAATAGTAAGACAGCTAGCTGTACCAATACAGATGAGACAGTATAATTGGTGAAGAGTCGACACAGGATCAGTATATGTTTTGATCTTGCACAAAGCTGATGGGGTATAGACTGGCGTGTTGTAGTAAAACTTTTTAGCAATGCTTAGAGAGCAGACCAAGATTGAGATAGCTTTGGGTGAGAGAAGGTGTGTGTGTGTATATATATTTACATCTTGTAAATTACATATGCAGGTTGTAACATTTATATGTGTATGGTCTTATTTTTTAAACATACATAATGATTTGCATAAAAGAAAGGAGTACAAGTATGAGTGTAAAAAGTTAGATGTAAGCATGCAATTTTGTTTAATGTAATAAAAAAACAGTTTATAACCTGAGAAATAGTGTTGCTACATTTTGCTTATATATATTGGTAGTTTCTGATTCACTGCTTATCTAAGCTTAACTAACTATCACAAAGTTATTACTAGTTGTAGCAGTATTACACATGAATAAAATTTGTTGTGTAATGCTTGATGTATTCCCAAGTTTTCCCTGAACGTGTTATTTTGTACCATTAGAGAACCAGCCACACTCTTTTAGTATATCTCAACAAAATTTAGAAAGAAGAGAAATAAGTATCAATATTTGGTATTTTGAGAGCAAGTTCAAGGGAAATCTTGCAATTACATGGAAATAAAAATCTAGTTTGCCATTTGAAGATACTTTTGTATATTATCAACAAGATAGTTTTGAAGTTGGTATTTATTGTAAACTGACTTTTTCACAACTTTGTGTTCATTTTGATTGTTTTATTTTACTTCCAGTTTGATCAGTTAACTCCACCTATGCCTATTTTCAAGTTGACTGTCCTTTGTTTGCAATTAGCCTTAAAAATCTCACCCAACTCCACATGTATATTGTGGTTCACATGTGTTATAACTTTCAAATGAGCAAGTGACAATGTTCTACCAACAGGAATGCAACATATCCTCCTGCCACAACTGACTTCCTGTCTTCACTTCTTTGGCACAACAACGTTCAGATATCTAGCTCACCATTTTTAATTTATCTGGCAGGTGGTAGCACAACCTGTGTAGGGATGGCTTGGATTGCTCATCAAAATGGTATTTTAAATATCTATTCAGTAGGTCAATAGAATTTTACAATATCATACAATGTTTCAGTATCCTTTTATAACAGTATCTGTATAATGATTGAGCCACAAGTTCTGGGAATTTCTGTAAATATCATTGCAAAAACATTTGAATTTCTTGTTTTTTTCTTTCTTCAGTTTCTTACTTATTACACAGTAATTCAAAATCCAAAACAGTGGTGCCAGCCAACTTCACTGAGGTGACAGTTTCAAATGGAGTATCTGCTTTTATCTGTATTATAAATAACTAATAACAATTAAAACAAGCCATTATTCTAGTGTAAGCAATGTTTAATTTCCCCATGAAGTTAGCTTTATTACTGAGATTTAGTGTTCCTTTAAAATGCTTAAGTACAGAATGAAACAGGAATTACCAGCCAATAATAGACAAATAATACAACTGGAATCTCATTGTATTTAGAACTTCATTATAAAAAAAAAAAGTTTGAACTTCTATCTGTTGAAACACTACATTACAAAATGGACACAGGTAAAAAAAACAACAACAAAACTTTTCAAAGAAAGGGGTAGCTAATCTAAATCCTTCAGAAATAATGCAAATATGACATTAGATATGTCATTTGCATCAACCCTACATAATAGTAACCCAGGTGGTTTGCACTCTTAACTTGCAATTTGAGAATTATGGGTTAAAATCTCAGTCACACCAGACGTACTAATTTTTTCAGCTGTTGAGGTGTTATAATGTTACGGTCAATCCCACTGTTCATTGCTAAAAGAAAAACCCAGGATTTGATGGTAGGGTGTGATGATTAGTAGAAAACAAATGAGAACTGTATGTGCTAGCTATCCTTCATTTAGCTTCGTGCAAAATTTAAATCAAGCCCTACATTGTAGCATAGGCAAGAATTAACATATATGGCAATATGTATAACTATTCAGTCACAATCAAGTTTAAGTTTTTGCATTTTTTTCTGTTAATATCCAATGACAATGTGTGCTTGTGCTGTTATGTCGGGATGATGTAAATGGTATCTTTACTATCTTGTGTACATTGTTTTTGAAGGATTGGTATTAGCTATCCCTACATCATCATTCTATGGGGAATATTGTCCTGACTGGCATGTGAATCACTCTTCTCAGGTATGTGTCTCACTGTCTCCATTGCCTTGAAATATCCTTCCCATCCAAATATTGCTGTTTTTACTCTTTTATTTTTCCGAATCTTCAGTTTATTGGTAAGTGGTAAGTGATTTTTACTTATGCTCTCTTTCAGTGGCCTTTTTTGGACACTTTTAAGATCCACTTCTTTCGTGAGTGGTGTTTGTTCAATTATACTATTTCATAAAATCACAGTATGTAACTTAATATGTGCATAACACACACAATTGAGTTGGAGTGATACACAAAGCCATGCATAGGCTAATATTTTTATAAATATATTTGTACGAGACTATACACTCATGGATTAACATGGGTAAAAACAGACAGAGATGGCTTCCCATCCCTGATGTTGCTTGAACTGATGGAACCAGGAATGCACTGTTCTATAAACTAGGATTTTGTGTTCATCCTTTGTTTTCTCTGAGGCATTTCTCTGGACTGTCCAACAAATTTTGTTTTGACATTCTTTACGTGGCATGTGAGAGCTCTTAACACTTACAGTTCCTGACCAATGGGATGGTAGACTATGACAGAATCCTCTTGAGTGTGCACATTTCCTCTTGCTTGAGAGTGGAACATTGGTGATTTACCTGCTCAGAAGGTGTGACTGTTCTCCTGTGGCTTGTATGGATTGGATTTTTACATCTAATCTGTATATATTTCATCCATCTGGGTCGGAATCCTCCCTCCCTGTTTCATTTATGTTTTTCTGTCTTCATTTGGATATACAATCCCAGGGTTTATTTTTGCAGTTGGCATAGGATTAGCACATATAATAGTTTAGATTCTTGGAACAAAGGCATCTCTCTCATTCTGGTTCCTAGCCTTGAGGTGAACAGTTAAGGATTTTCCTCCTGGTATGGAGTCACTTTAGTTTCCCGTGTTATGTACTTAAGTTGACCTCTCAGTTATGGCCTGATTCATCCTAGCCACTTTGCACATATTCCACTTCCTTTGGTATAGAATTAATATCTTGTTCCATCCTATTTTGCTACACACCAGTTGTTGTGCAGTCTCCCATGACTTTTTTTTTCCTCCACATTAAGAGGAAGCACATCATGAGTATTCTTTAAATGTTTTTGAAGGTTGTTCTCATCTTTACTTTTGCACCAATCCCTCTCTCTGATGAGTTTGGGATTCCAGCCATAACTAAGATAGGAGGTAAGTGATTATATTAGAAGTTAACATTTTCCTACATTGAAAATGAATTTCTGTTAGATATGTACATCGTCTTTTTACTCTTCCTACCTATCCTCTCCACCTCTGGTGTCAATATTTTTGTACATGCCTAACCTCAAAGTGAAAATTGTGTAATAGAGGGCAGTCAAATCAAGAATAGCTGTCATTGTGAGTAGAGGTAAGTATCTATCAGAAATACATTTTCAACATAGGAAAGTATTAACTTGTGCTAGCACTTTTATTGAGAGTAATATCATTGAAAAGTTAAAAATATATTGGTCATCCATGAAGTTTTAAATTTGTAGTATTAATGAAACTAATAATAATATTGGAATTATTATATTTGAAAATCGGCTAAAGTAAATAAAAAAAGTTGCTTTCAGTCATGTGTAGAGTTTAGTAGTGGATTATAATTAGATGTAAGTCCATTATGGAAATGAATGTGTGTGCATATTTTTTATTTTATTTTAAGGATTTGATACCTAAGAATAAAAAAAATTGTCACTACGAGGTTGTTTGCCTTTCTTAAATGAAGGAATACCTGGGTTTTTTTTCTCTAAGTGATTATATACTTGTATAAAATAATGGATTCCTTGAAAACTTGAGAATTTGTCAAGCATTGTATGACATTTTAACCAAATGTTACACTGGCATCAGTAATGGTAATTTGTGATAGTTAAACTGAAAATGTGATGTAATTGACCATTTATAAGAACTTATGCATTTATCAATGTGTAAAAAAAATGTACATTTCAATATGTAACTATATTAAATTAAAGAATCACAAGCTTAAAAAATCTATTTAAGTCACCAGATAATACAATAGTTTTCACAATAAAGAAGTGATTAATATAGTTTTTTGTTGATTCAAATACAGGTATTAACTGTATTGTCATAAATTTTGCTAGTCACATATAATTTGTTTCCCTTGCAGTTAAGCTTTTGTAATGTAAACGATTGATCTTCTTTATTTCTTACATCCTGTGCTGTCAAAGCAATGTGCAACCAAAAATCTCATTTTATTGAAAGAAATATGATGGTAAACAGGATTAAAAGTGTATCATGAAGTTAATTTTAGTTTGCACTCTTGAGACTTTATAAATCATTTTGTTTCCACTATCGATGTTTAAAAGGTATAATAATTTTTGTGGGGGCAAATATTTTTAATATGATTTTAATTTATTTTTTTTTTGCTAAGTTTTGACTTCTGTACCACATCTATTGATGATTCTCCTGTGGAAAACTTGGGCCAAGTGGTGTTTGGAGAACGAATTAGACCATCTTTGTACAAAGTGAGTGTTCGTATATAGTAAACTTGTCACTTATCTAACAAATGTATTGTATAGCATGATGATTAGAGCACTCAAAAGATCTGTGGATTGAGAGATTGAACGACATCACTGAATGTTTATCCTTTCAGATGCAGGGGAGGTATATTGTGATGGTGAATCCCCACTATTTGTTGGTGGTAGCAATGACTTCTTTCCTTCAGTGTAGTCTACCATTTCAAGAAATAGTATTTCAGTATTATAGTGTTTTGGTACTTGTCATTGTATTTATGTTGTTGTTGTTTTTTTCAGTCACCTACTCATCTTTGGAGTAATGTAATGATAGTACTATGTAAGTATTAGATATCAAAACTGCATTTGCTTGATGTGGCAATGTAAGCATATTCTTTAAATTTCTGTGATGATGTACATTTTCCTTCCATGAGAGCAGTATCTAATTCTTAAAGAGATGAATGAAGTGGAAATTGACTCTGAAGACTATATTGAAGTACAAACAATGAGGATCGATATAACATTAAGACAGGAGGCTCTTTAAAACATTCATTAATAATTTGAGACTTGCATATGTGTATATTATTCTTCTGTGATGATTTGTTTTCATTAGGATAATGAAAATGCAACATAGGTAATACTTGATCTGTAACAATCTTTGGGTAGGGACTTGATTGCAGACTGACCTTAGAGAAGTTAAAAGACCTTGTAGAATAATGCCATTAAACTGCTGGGCAAACCATAAGGGAGCTACTAGATTCCTTTTCAGAAAGATCCAAGCACTCAAAACTGTTACTTTCTTTTGGCTGTTGCCTTGTATAAAGATTCTCATTTGATGGGAAAGGAGTAAATGATTGCTCATCTGACCTTATTTCCAGTTCTTCACTGTTTTTGTGAACATGCTTTATGGCATTGCACCTCTGAATGAAACATACTTTACCAGGTGTATTCTGTGGATTGTTATTTGGCTATAATGTCTTGTTATGTTCTTTTTGATAGAGATTGCTACTTTGTTGCATTTACCTTTGTAGTTCTTTTCACTTTTGTTATGTTTTGTGTGTGTGTGTTTTATACAATCTTGTATTATGCTCTGCAGTCTCAACCACACATGAAAATCTTCCATATGTTGTTGCCATTTCTGTTTAAAACTTTGCATATTGAATGTTATCTTGTCACCAAACTGAAGACTGTTTCCATTACAAATGAAGGTTACAGCATTTGTAAGGAGGGTTTGATGTTATTGCTATTATTAGTAGCCTATAAAATCATCTTAATTTAATCATTAATTACTTGATAATTTGTTTAAAGGTCTTTCTAAATTGCTAATTAATTTATATCCTATGTTGTGGTTGCTAATGCACTGCTATGTTTTGAGGACGGTGTGGTGGTAGGGGCTTATATTCAGTCCAGTGTCCTCTTGTTAGAGAAAAGTTTGTGTGTTTCCAACTAATCATGACAATGCTTAATATTAATTTTAATAACTGTAGCAAAAGATTTTCATGTGTGTTTTGATGGAGCTTCATTTTGTTTTTAAGGATCAGACTTCATAAATGAATTCTTTTCAACCTAAATTTAGTGTTATAAAATGTGGTTATATAGGTGCAAGTTGAAGTTAACTTATTTATAGAAATGATTTTCAGGGCTATTATAAACATTTCTCCACTTGTTTCTACACCTTATGGTTAATGTATTCAAATCGTCATTTTCTTACTGATAAGAATGACTGATAACAAAAAAAATTAAAATGATTAAACCTCTCTATACCGATGATCCAGATACTTTGTCCTTGTTGCTAATTAGTTTCCAGTCCCAACATACCTTCTCCTCAGGAATGACTTTTTAATTTTCCTAATTTTTGGTGACTGCTTCTGTGGGGTGCTCATTCATGTGAAGTATTTGAGTTTTTTGTCACTTCCCACTTGGTTACTTTTTGTTTTTAATCTCTAGTTCCTCATCCACTTACCCTGACTGTTGTTAACCTCAGTCAGGTTTACATTCATTGTATAATCAGTGTGTAAAGTTAGTTTGTTTTTTTCTCATTGCATCAATTTTCTTCAAATTTTTGCACATCTCTGTCACTCTTATTCATATCTTTCTGATTGACCTTTCCTGGCTAGCACTACTTTGGTTTTCTCAGCTAATTTGACTTGCTTTGCTTCTTTTCTTTCTGTATTGATTTTATTGACCTACATAGTGGCCCATGTATAATTCTTTTGGCTTTTCCATTTCTTAACATTTTTCATATGAACTTCTAGGTCCAATATACATTGTGGGAAGCTTACTTGTTTTTAATGTTTCTTTTCAGTGATTCTATTTCCCATGATTTCTTTCTCTTACTCCACTTTTTCATCTTATTTTTCTCCTCCCTTTCCGCCCTTACCAATTTGATTTAGATTATGATTCAGTTAGCTTTTTATTTTTTCTACCTGTCATCATTTCCTGGTGTCTTACTCCAGCCCTGCTTCCTCTCTTTTCTCTGCATGCATTTCCTGTTGTCTGTTGGAGGTACTATTTTGAGTGAGCACCGAGACTACTTCTCATGTGGTCACTTCCCATTCTCTGCTTTATTCAGTTGTTTGTTCTTTGTTAGAGTATCATCAACAACCTGTTATCATCCTTTACTCTTTCATGAGACTGTGACTAGATAAGTCATATCTCATTTTTCTGGGGCACATGACAAGTGGTGGCTGCCCAGGTATATTTAATTCAGTCAAATCCACACTGTAAGTCTCTGTTGACTTGTATTATGATTTCCATGGCCATAAAATGCACATTGCTGAGATGCAGTGTTCCATAAGATCACTTGTAGGCTTATCTGTGCAGTATATTTGCATCATTAACTTGCACGTTCTGGGCTGTATTTCCTACATACATGGACTACATGGGTAAAGCAAAAGGGAATAGTGGCCATGCCTTTTATTAATAAATACATCAGTATAGTTTGCTTTCAAACATAAGGTTTTATGGTTGTCCATTGCAATGTTTCTCTCCACCATACTTTCTATCCTTTTTTCTTTTAGTGGAGTTTGAGAGTGCTTACCAATTTTCAGTTCGAGCTGATTGTGTGGTTGACTGAAGAGCATCCTCTTGAATGTATTAATGAAATACAAATAATATATATACATGTACACAAATGATTATAAAACCATTCAGTTAAGAGTAGGGCAGTAGTATTATGCTGGTAGATGATGTGGTATCGTTCACTGTGAAACAGTAGAATGAGCCATCAAAATTGCAGTTAACTCTCCAATTGGGATTTTTATTCTTACCCCCATGTGGATTTTGGTTCCTAGTTGTTTGGTTTTGAATTTGGAGCTGAACTAATGAACATGTCCTCACACATGAATTATAGATGTCTCTATTCCATAATCATATTTTTCAGAATTCGATTTAATAAATATCATATGTTTTGTATCCTTATCCTGCCATAGTTCTCTCCTACTTAGATATCCTACTTCAGACATTTTTTCCACAACAGACAAAGAGTATATCTGAAACAGAACTGGTTCAGTCTCTCACATACAATCTTCTACAATGAGGATCTACTCTTTGGGGGTATCTTTAAGATGCTTCTTTCTTTCCCTTTTATGGATCCATTTACCTTTTCAGTGTATGATTCTAGATATTTATGTTGAGCAGAGGTAATATATTGTTTTGGAAGATATAATTTTCCTGAACTGAAAATGCAGTTGTGAGAGGTACTTACCTCCTTTCACACTTCCCATCTTTTCTCCACACTGAAAAGCATTGCTTTCCTTTTCTGCCAATTCTTGAAGAGATAGTTTGGTAGAATTGAGTAGAAGGAGTTGCATGCTCCGAAAGTGTGTCACACTCTTATTGGTGGAGAGTTGCTGCATGATGGTTTACTTGCAAGATACATTTTAAACAATCAGTTTGAAGGCGGTTGAAACCAATTTTTGCATATAGAGGGCTGCACTGAATAAGAATAGTTATTTATGTGATAGGAGGTAAGTTCCTTTTGGAAATACATTTTTCAGAATAGGAAAATTATCACTTCTGGTATACTGTTGTGAGTATATTGCAAATAATAAAGTATATAGTTATAATCTGTTGTTTTTTTTTATAAATTGTAAATTTAACAAAAAAATCTGCTTTATATTTAGAAGTGTTAACTGGTTATTATATTTATGTTTGAAGTGTATGTGTGCTGGACATGGTAATCTTTGACATTACATTTTGTGAATACAGACATTCAATAGGTGGGAAAAGGTTAAGCTGACTTGATGTTTTTAAAAATCTTTATAGTTTGACTGTAAATGTTGTAGATTAAACTAAATGCTTGAAGACATGATACTTCTTCATAAATGTAAGAAAATCAATTTCGGGTATCACCATAGAACACAATAAACAGTGCATGATTTAAGAAGTATGTCAAGGCCAATATTTACCTGATTACATTTTTACAGTATTTTAGAAAAGTTTTGTTTATTTGTGAAGAAATGAAATCTTTACAACATTTTTTACTATTTTTGAGCTAGTGTAATTATTAATAGTTAACTATAGATCCTGTCTATTAAAATTATTTTAGTAATTGGTGATAAGTGCATGTACCTTTTTTAAAATGTGTATACTATTTAATAAGTAGTGTTTCTTCTACTAAAAACTTCTCTGTGCAGTAAAGTTTGTTTATACTCTAAATAGAAAAACGTTTGTGAAACGCTAACACAGAATTAAAATGAATTGTTTTTCTTCTTAACTTTTTTATTTACTTAAAATATTTATATTTTTTGCTTGTTGCAGTTTAATTTTTTAAAGGAACAGAAATGTGTGAACGTGTGTCAGAAGACTTACAAAATGAGTGAAAAAAAAGATGTCAAGAAGTTAAATTTGCTGAAAAAAGGAATGATGCAGAACTATCAACATCATTGGTTTGTTCATGCTTTAAATAACAAGCTAACTTATTGTTGTTAACAATTAATGTTGATAGATACAAGCTAACTTATTGTTGTTAACAATTAATGTTGATAGATATTTTTTGAGTATTTTATCATAGATACAAGTGTTTGAGAAGTGAGCACATAAAAAAAATTATTTTTATTTATTTTTCTCCTTCAACTATACTATTATTCACACAATTATGAATTATAATAATACTTCTGTGCATATCAGCAATGCAATATTTAGATTGATAAAAGTATTTTATAACAAGTAGATTATAAATAACATTATAAGGTGATCACAGAAATGAAGAATAAATATGAAGAGTATTTTGGAAGTTTCTCATCTCATGAGGTGTTATCAGAACATATGTATTTATGTATGTATAACAGGATTGTTGACAACATGCCAGTGACTTGGTGCTATAATGTTGAAGGAGAGCAGAAGTACTGTTCAACTGGTTTTCCCATGGGCTGTTATGTCAAACCAGATGGAACCCCTAAAGATGCTTGTGTTATCAATGTGAGTGATTAACTGGAAATTTTAATTATAAATAACAGTTTTTCACTTGTCTGTAATTGGGAAAATAAATCTGTGTTGTAAGTCCGAGTAATTACTTTGTAGAGTATGGGTAGGTCTTCACCAAAATTGGTATGGAAGTTCATTAAGTTCGTGTGGAGGTGCATACATATTTTAAGTTTTGTGGTTTTTATGGGCATTTTTGCATTTGTTTACTAATACTTTGCTCTCTGTTGATGGATTTACACTAAAATTAATGTGGAGGTTTATTAAATTCATGCTGGGGTATGTATATATTTTCAATTTTGCAGTTTTTATGGGCATTTTTGGACTTTTTACCAATACTTTGCCCCCTGTTGACAGATCTTTACCAAATTTGGTATGAAGGTTCACTGGGTCTATGGAGAGATGCTTACAGATTTTCAGTTTCATGTTTTGTGTTAATTAGTTTTTATTGGATATCTTTGCATTTTTGATAGTTACATATAAGGAAAGCAATTTTTAATGTTCTAAGATAACATTTCAATAATCATGAATTTTTATAACTTCCATTCAGGGGACGGGGTACTCCAGCTACTTAATTAATTGTTTAATATTTTTCTTTGTAGTTTGTCTATATGTGTGCTTGAAACAAAGTTACAGGAATTGCAATATTTCTTTTGTGACTGAATCATTACATTATTATGCAAGGATATCTGTCCTAAAACATTTTTTTTCATGTCTTTTTTTTTCCCCCATTATTTTTGTCTAAATCATTGTACCAGAAGAGGAGAGTACTTATGTACTATCTTTTTTATTCTGTTATAAGACTTGAGTCAGAATAGAAAAGTCTTGTTAATCTCAGTGTTTAATATGTTTATGAAGAAGAAGAAACACTACATTTATATTTTTCTCTACTTTTTTAGACTGCATTCAATAAACGTGATACTTGCTACCTTTTTAATCATGTGGATATTGCCATTACCTACCACAGTGGAGATGGAGAAACATGGGGGGTTAATTTTGGAGATAAAGGGGGTCGTATCACTTCTGTAAAGATTGTACCTAAAAGGTGAGTTTGTACAAAACATCTTTTGTTTTGGAAAAGCTTTGTGATATTTTTTTAGAGAAATACTTTGTCAAGAAGGGCAAAGATGTAGTTACCCACTTCCAGAACACCATTTATTTACTAAATATTTTATAGAAGTATAGTCACAGAAAAATTATGAGGTTTTTATCAGATTAATAGTTAGTAAGAGAATGAAAAATATTCCTCTGTATTAGATATTTTTCTCAGTATTTATTCTTGTCAAGATAATAAAAAAAAGTGCTCGCATTTCTTCCAATCAGTAATGCTACTTGATTTTATAAATCTCTAACCCTGTTTAAAGTTTTCTTCCTGTGAATTTCAATGTAAAACTTTACATATACAGATGTAATGCATTTTAAGTTAAAGAATTAAAGTAAGCTCCTGGTTAAACCAGTTGTACTGTCTTTGGCAAAGGGTGTATGATCATAGTGTGTATACCATGGATATGAAAATCTTTAAGAAGTAACATATCACTTTTTCATAAGAATTTATATTTAATAGTTTTAGTGGTTTGTTCTTTCTCTTGTTTCTAATGTGGCATTAATATTTTTATAAACACGTTTATCTGAAATATATTGAAGTTTACTTTTATATTTACATATAGGTATGACATTCTATGAATAATATCCTTTACACTTTACAATATATATGTGACAACTGTGCATGTACTAACTGATGAGATATCTTATTATTAAGTTTATTGGCATCAGAGTTATTATTTGGAAACATTAGAATTCTCAAAATCAAATGCAATCAGTTTCCTATCATTCTTTATATATAGTTTGTGAATTCCACCAAGCATATAGCTACAAAGTAACTATCAGAGTTTAAATATTTTCAATTTTAACGCTATTAGTACAGGCATCTTGATTTTGCACATATTATGAGATTTCAATGTGTTACATTCAAAATTTAAACTTCCTTCTTATCCTGATGTATGGGTGAAAATAGCATAAAATCATAGTTAATAATCCAAATTTTAATATGTATAAAAGTTCTTAATTCTACAAGGCAATATTTAAAACATATACAGAACTCCCCTAGTTGGAGAATTATAACATTTACCTTTCAGGTATCTTATCATTTCTTATTTATTTATTTACAATCCTTCCCAGAAATACAAAATTTAATGTGTTCTCATCACTTTAGCAAAGCATCATTTTTATGGCTTTCAATTTTACTTAGTTACAAAGCTATAAAAGAAAAGTAGACTCTTTTGAAACACCCACCTGTGATAGTTTTCTCTGATGTTTAATACTGTATGATGAGCTAGCTTAAGGTTTAGCTGGGATATTGTCTGCTTTTTACATGCTATTATTTTGTGTTTTTTTGGTGTATTATTTAATTAAATAACAAATAATTTGTGCAGTAGTACCATTAGTATTAAAAATAGACATTGACAGTCAAGAGTTAACAAAATGCACGTAAGTACTGTATGTTTTGTTTTGCATGTGTATTGTGTATTTACTATTAAAAAAGTAAATAAAATGTAAAAATTAGAAGCTTTTTAGGTTCAATCAGGTAAAATAAAAGATAATAAATTTTGCATCTGATATGCTTGCAAGTAGCCTATACATTATGTTATTCTTCAGGGTAATGTTAGCCTAACATTTGCCAAGTGGTTTATATTTTATATGGTACAAATGTTAATTAGACATGATTTGAAGCACAATGAAATGATAACATTTAAGTATAACTTATGCCAGTTTTGTTTATAATGATGATACTATTACACTGAATAATTTTTATTTATTTAAGTAATGTATGTAAGAATACAAAAAAGTAGCTTGCACAAAGCAAATATCTTTCTGTAGTCCAGAAATTTGTATTTTCATGGCATTACTTTAAAGTAAAAGTTTAATCGTTGATTAACTCTTAAGTATTTTTTTTTATTTTCCTGATTTGGCTTCCTTTTAATTTGTAAAAATATACTCTTACTCTTACTTTTGTACAACAGATAGCTTATCATGAATGTGTGTAAATACATTTTATAATATATGATTGAAATTTTAGTTTTAGCGGTGTGACTTAAATTCTGTTTTTCCATTTTAGTATTAAACACCGAGAGACAGGTGAGAAAGCTTGTAATTCTCCCACTGAACCCATGGGAATTCCTGGTAAAACAAAAAAAAATGATACTATAACTGTGAACTACACATATTCTGTTTATTTTTTGGTAAGTAATAAGTAGTCTAATTATATGGTACAATATTTACTTACTGTTATTTGTAATTGAATATTATACATATCACATGTTCGTATCTTTTTGTTTCAAAAGCATTCTGTATTTTAATGAAGATATGAGCAGTACTGTAAAGAACAGAAGATAGGAAAGTTGTCTTGTTCCTAAAAAGTAATGTGTAAGAATAGTTTACAGAATATTTAGATTTAAACACACAAACATTGTGGGGTGAAGATGATAAAAAATATGCATAGTTACAATAATTGAATGTTTACCCATAAAATAGAATACCCATCATGGTGAAATTAGATAGTAGAATTTATGATTAATATCCATTTTAAGTGAAAAAAAAAAGCAGTGTGTCATTTATTATTTACAGAAGGACAACAGTGTGAAATGGTCATCTAGGTGGGATTACATTCTGGAATCAATGCCTCATACTAATATTCAGTGGTTCAGGTAAGCCATCCTGCCCATAATATGTGTATATTTAAAAATAGTTGTAGTAACTGTATTTGAAACATATTTTTTTTTAGTTACATTTAACATAAAGCACTTTTTTAGGATGTGTTAGTAGGGGGTAGAGTTTTGCAACCTATGAACATGAACAACATTAAACTCCTAAAACAAGGTACAAGGTTTATTGTTGGTTCTTTGGCATATGTTATTAAATTGTAAGCAGGTATATGGTTCATGTAGAAGGCCACTCAAAAACATGGCAAAACGACTAGAATGTATAACATCACAGCTGTTGATTTAGTACAAATTATAATTTTATATGCAATTATGTTAGTTTAAATCAAAGTGAGGATAATTTTTTTAAAGTAACTTGAAAGTTTGACTTTCTTGTGTCAGTAATTTTTTATGCATTAAAACTTTTTATATAGTTATAGCTAGCTAGATAATGTATATATCCATTCCTACTTGTCTTCATAACATTAAATTTCTTTCTTTATACTTGTTTGTTCGTTTTTTACTAGTTATATGTTTTTGTGCACCAGCAATACCAAGCATAGTGAGCATATATACCCAAATCAATTTTATTACTCATCAGGATCTTTGCAGACATAGCCTCAAATCTAATTTTGTGCCCAAAATAGCACATTGTCTAATTTACACACATACATATACCCACTAGTATCCATTTAAATGGGTACAAGATAGGAATTTTTGAGATTCCAGATGAATGAGTTATGTGAAAGAGTGTGTGTGTGTTTTCTTATAGCAAAGCCACGTTGGGCTATCTGCAGAGTTCACCAAAGGGAAATGAACCTCTGATTCTAGTGTTGTAATGTTGTGGACTTACTGCTGTATCAGTGAGGGACTGTGTGAAAAAAGTATAGGGATAGTGTTTATTTCTTCTGTGCATTTGTCTGGAGAAATAATTTATTTATATAGATGAGTGTTTATTGAAATAACAAACTCTTTATTCTCTCCATAAATGTATTTAGCAATTTAGGTGTTCTGTTTGGGCAATTATGTGAAATAATCAGTTAAAATTTATCATTTTAAATGGGTGATTTTTATGGCCGCTATTTTGTTTCATAATGATCCATACTTAATGATAACTATGTCTTTTTAAATGAGCTGTGTAAGTAGTGAGTCTAACGTTTGTTTTGTTTATAGCAGAGATTTCCTTTTTTTTTTAATTACATCAATATTTTATATCCTAACATTATACTGTAGGTAAAGTGGAAGACAAATGAGGTGAAATCTTTATTTTTATTTTGGTATGTGTTTGTACTTAAATTGGAAGAGGAAAAGACAGTTATACAAATGTGTTGTTAAAGGCATATAACATGTCGTTTTTTTCAGATTTTTTGAAACCCTGTTTTTGTGTTCTTATTTCATTGTACTTTATCCTTCCTTTAATTTCTTTATAACTGGGAACCTAGCAGTGCTGCTTATTGTGACAGTTTTTGTAAGTCAGTGTGTTATGTTCTCTTAAATGGGTTTGTGATTTTAAAGTCTGTATACAAGCTACTAATGTATCTAAACATAATTTAAAAATATTGCTGAAGAAGTAATTAAGCTCCTATATTTTATATTTTAATTAAGTGGGTTAATTTTATATATATGTGTGTGTGTGTGTGTGTAACGTGTCACCCTCACGTATATATTTATATTTATAACATGAAAGAATTATTATGATGTAAAATGCACTAAGAGAATTGTTTATGCTTAATATTATTCTGTGTATTTGGATTTATTCACTTTTGTAAATGATTAAGTCATCTTACTTCTTTATTATGACTTCTTTTTATGTTGTATTTGTGTTTTTGTACAACTCATATAAACATATAAAAATGCATACAAAACATTTACTTTCTAGTAACAGAGTATCATTGGCCAAGCCAATAGATATGGTATGTGTGGTATGTTTCTAACAAATAACCTTTTGTTCTACTCTAAGAATTTAAATAGTTAACATAATTCAAGCATTTATCTAAAAGAAATTATAGTGGATCTATTACATTCTTTATAATACTGCACTATTCCCTTCTTTCTTTCCTATAGCTGCTTTCGTGAGTGGTACGCTCTGGTGCTTGGCTTGGATTTTAACAGTTATATTGTGTCCAAGTTCTTCTTTTGCTGGATATTATTGAAAAAGCGTACTAAAGTGCCCAGACAAGTGGGCTAAACATGTTGCTTTCATGTACTGTTTCATTTTTAAGAGTTCTGTCAGTGTATATAACCAATTTTCCATTTTTTGAAAAAGCATGTTTACCAAACTTTTTGATAGCACACAAGTTACTAGTTTCAAATGATGTTCACATGTTTCAAAATATGTTTTGCAAGAAAAACTTAGATTTTTGGTACCATTTGTAAACTTCCAAAAATGAGAAAATATTTTCATATTATGTTTCTGTACAAACAGTCTTAATAAAAGAAAAACAAATTGAAAGAAGCTTGACTGACTTAATAATAATACAATTGTAGTTTAAATAGTATGTTTTAAGCTTAAAATTTAACTATCTGAAAGCTTTAATCACTAATGTTTAGTGTTGTCTTTTTTAGTTATGCATTTAATCATTATTTTCTGTTTATCTTTGCTTTAGTATATTGAATTCATTAGTGATTGTCCTGTTCCTGACTGGCATGGTTGCCATGATTCTTCTTCGTACTCTACATAAAGATATTGCTCGTTATAACCAGATAGACTCTGGGGTAGGTACATGTGTTTAGTTTAATTAAAGAATTCTAATGATTATTATCTCTTTCCTTAATGTTTGGTTCTTTAGATTAGAGGGATATTAGAATAAAGTGCAATTTGTTATCACAAATCTTTCATTAGAATATAAGAAATCTGTGTATGAGATGTTAAAGAAACATTTTGAAAGACTCGTTTGTACACAATTTGTAATTTGAAGTTGAAGGAAAACAAAATAATTTCTGTCAATTCTGAACAGTGTACATTTATTATTGCTGTAAAATAATTGTACAGCAGCAAACTATGAATTATTTTGCTATAAAATTTATCACTTTGTTGCTGTGATATTGTAAGATATTTCATCCAGTTCTGTAATCCTTTTCTTATAATATTTTTTTATAATTTGACCTATAGTTTAAATCCATTAAAACAAGTGGTTTACAGAAGTATTATAGAGTTTTTTTGTATTGTTATAACATACTTGTAACTCATTTGATAATACTCAGGAATTACTTGCACAACATTTTTAGATCTACTTTCTAGTTTGTATAATTTATTTATGCAGAGCAAACATTTTTGACATCCAGTCAGTATTTAAAATACAAATCCTGTGGCTTCTCTGGTATTCATTGATTTTGGTTTTCTAAGATAATTGGGAAGGAAATTTCTTGATAATAAAGTATCTAAAAGCACATAATCTGAAGGATTTCTTCTGGGATGCTTTATATGCATAACAAAGAGCATTTTGTTTATGTGGGGGTATAGAGAAACAAAGGTAGATATTTAGCTTCTGTGGCACAACAGTGGAAGGATCACTGTTTTCAGTAGGAAGAGAGATTTGTGACAGCATGAAAAGATTTTTTACATCACGATTCCAGTTACTTTTAATAATTGTTACTAACATCCTCTTTAAAGGTGCATGGTAAGTAATGTAATTTTCAGAAATTTATGTGTAATTATGAAACTTAGTTTTGAAAACAAATTTCAGTTTTGAAGACTCTATATTAAATCTTTTGGTATGGGTGTATGTAGGATGATGCCCAAGAAGAGTTTGGCTGGAAGCTGGTGCATGGTGATGTCTTCCGTCCTCCTAGAAAAGGAATGCTACTTTCTGTATTCCTAGGCAGTGGAGTTCAGGTTTTCTTCATGACACTTATTACTTTATGTATGTATTATTAAAAGACAATTTTAATTATAAATCAAAGTTGTAGAAGTTGCATTGGTTTATGAAAGTATTGAAGAGACTATGAATAGTTATATATATGTATAAGTTTAAAAATAAGTTATAAAAGTTATGTAGTACTTAAAAAACATCAAAATCGAACTAAGAATGATTTAACCTTTTCACGACAGGTTTTGTATAATGTATGCAAATTTGTTTACATATTTACACATGTTAAGTATTTGCACTATAACTTTTGATACAGTATGTGTATTTTTACAAAATATGGTAGACTTTTAGTAAATATTACAAGTATTTTGTGCATAAAAATCAGATTTTTTAATGAAATATTTTAACTAAAGATTTGATTGTGAAAATATCAAATCTATTTTGTTACTAGTCTCAGTGCAAAGTGATTTCATGTTATGATTAAAAACTGTTTTTTGTCTCAAAAATCTCAAATATTATATATGTAATCTCTAAAACCTTTTAAATACATTTCAAACATGTTTTCAATAGGACTTTGTTATTTTCTATACTCTATGTGGAGTCTGTAACTTGTCCAACCTCTTAACCATCATAAAAAAAAAAGGAAATAGATGTTAATTATGTTTTTTTTTTATGTTAGAATGACTACATATTATAACAAATTTGTAAATATTTTGTTTAAGCAGCTTAAGTCTGGCTAACAATACATAACTTGCACCAACATAACATAAAACTGACTGTTAGTCTTCCCTGTTTTGGCTGTGCTTTAATGGGATAGTATTTTGTAATATATTGTAACACTTCAATTATTATATATTATTACTGTTTTGAAATAAATTATTGAACTTATTTTTTTAATATAGAAGAATAAAGTAAAGCAAACAATTATCTTTTTTTTTTCCTACAACCTTTGAACTTTGCTGCTGGACATAGGTTGTTAAGCCTTTTAAAATTTCACATTAGGCTATCAAACAAAATTTTTCATAGGATTGTTAAATAGCTACAAAATCATAAGTAACTGTACTGATACTATAGAATTCCACTATAATTTATTAAATTTAGTGATTAAAATGTATTTATATTTTAAAAAATGTGAAACTTTGAGCAGACTAAAGATATAACCTACCTTTTTGAAATTTTAATTTGAAAGAAAGTGGTAGCCTTTTTACAGATTAAAATAGCTGAGAAAGCCACTAGGGGACATTCTAAGCTGTAGATTGATTATTCACATGTAATATGTTGAAGTAAATGTGTATAAGGGACTCTTTTTCAAAATAGAAAGAGGTGAATGGGACCACTGTGTTTGATTTAGTACAAAAACTGTATTTCAGCTTGTTAATATTAGTAATTTAAGTTTTTAATTTGTATGAAACAATAGACTTAGTATTTTTACATTAAAAACATCTAATTTTAAACAGCGCTCTATTCACCATACCACATAACTCACTACAATCCATATTTAGGTGTTCCTTTAATATTTATCTTTAAATTCAGAAATGAACTTTTGAGTGAGTGTGTGTGTGTGTGTGTGTATATAATATTAAAGTTTGAATTATAATCTACAGTTCGATTCTAAATTTATTGATATAAGTGATGTAATGTATGTGGGTGTGTATGTTAGTTAAGATTTAAAAAGAAAGGAATAATATCGTTGATCAGTAATGTCACCATATTCTACAATATTTTATAACTGTAATGAAAATTTTGTTGACAGCTTGTGGAAACTGTTACTATTTATTACATGGGGAGAAAAATTGTTCATTCATCATGGATTTCCAGATTTTATTGACTGTTTTATCATTCCATTAATGCACCAAAAATTGTGTACTCAGGTGTTTGCAGTTGGGCTTTCATAAACAAGTGTTGATATAGTTAGGTCACATATAAATGCAAGTTTAATATTAAGATAGACTGAAATTTTGAAATGGCAAGTCGGATATAGACACTGATAGTTTGATTGGAGTAAAACGTAAGCAGTGAAGTCTTAAAGTGAAATAATTTATTAAAACATTTAATTTATCAGGAAAAGCTATATCCGTAAAATGAACTTATTAATTGTATTTCACCAAGTTTCTCTCCAGTAGGTACATAAATCTGTTAAATAACTGATCAAATATGGTCAACTTAATGTAAAATGTAAGGGTTATAATATCTATCAAGTACATGGAGAAAAGATGGAGAATGAACCAACAGTGGGCTTAAAATGTTGAAAACATTTGTTATTTTATCCATTCTCATCCCTAATTATTACATATAATTTGTTTAATTTCCCAACCAGTAAAGTATTTTTTAACTTGTTAAAAAATTAGTCATCAGAAAGATTTATTCTGTGAAAAGTGTAAGGAAAAATGGCTGAATAGATCCTGTTTTCTTACATTTTCAGCAAATGATAATTTTTTCAGTATTTGAAGCACCTGTTGCACATAGTTTAGAGCTTTTGAAATCATGTTGAAGTATTTAGGATTAACTGTACAGAATAACAGCTTGTACCTGTTATTGGACATGTGACAAAGAAGTGAAAATTTTTATTAGTTACTTAAATATTTTACTAAAGCTTTAAGGCTACCACCTTTATTCTAATATATCAAAGTTGTTATAGATTAAATGAAATAACATATTTTTATTATTGTAGTTTTATTATTAAAATACCAGTTTTTATTTCATAAGTCATTATCATTGATTTGAATGAGCATTAATGGTTTTGGAATGTTAGTTTGTTCTAATACCAAGGCTTAATCTGTATAGGTCATAAATCATGTTTTCAGAAAAATTAATATGTAACATAGTGGAATAGTTTGTGGTATAAAAAATTCTATTTTACCTGTATATGTGCAGTATTGACTTAAGCCTTTGGTTATGTAATCAAGATGCATGGTAGTGTGTTGGGCAGCCAAAACAACCTGCAGGACACAGCTCAAATTGTGGTAATCCAAGCTATCACACATTTTCAATAGATATATTCTGCTAAACACTTACTTCAGATACAAAATTTCAAGGCAATAGATTAAAAAATACAGAAAATATAAAATCTACACTTATGATTGAATCTCTTTTATTTTCCTTCACACAAAAATTATTGAAACTTTAGTTGATATAAAAACATACTTTCATGATTTTTTTTTTTTTTTTTTCAAATTTGGTACACTAATAAATCTATACAATCTACAGTTAGATTTGGCCTGAATATAAATTGCATGTGCAATGTTATGTGATGAAAGTTGCTAAGTTTTGACTACAATATTGCACATGCATGTAATATGAGCTTTCGTTCTAAAATTTCTATCAAGCTTTATCTCAGATTAAAAGTGTACCATTTTAGTTTTAACTCTTCAAATTAAAAAAATGGCTTATTCAGAGCAGCAAAATTATAGAGTGAAAGCATTAGCTGGGTCAAGTTTTCAGAAAAACCATAGAGATGGATGGCTGTTATTGATTGCCAACTTTTAAGCACAGTGCAACTGAAATTCATCTAATTAAAGTGTTTGCCTTCACATGATATTTGCTTAAGCAATTATTAGATGATTTGTTTAAAGAATCTGGTTGATTTAGTAAAGTATAGGTCTGTTCTGAATAACAGGTTGTTATCCTAAAGCTGATGTTGGTTACTATTGAGCATTTTGGTTTGCTGTGGTGTGTATTGAAAAATGTCATGATATCTGATCAAAAACACTTTAGGTGTGAAAAAAGTTATGGCTAACCACTGATTGAATGTGTGACTAAAAGGAATGAAATCAAAATTGGTAGCTAGACTTATAATATTGATAAGAACTTTAGAGCAAATATTCATTCATTAGTTAACTAGGCTGCATATTTTGTTTTAACCTACCATCATGCTAACATTGGACAAAAAATTGTGCCCCGGTTAGTTAATTACAGAATATTTTGAATAAATTCTCATCAGTGCTGTAAGTATAGCTACCAGTTTTGCTGCCAATTTTGATTTCATTCTTTAAGATCGTGCTCAATCCTTTTTTGGCAGCATGTTGTTTTTTTTCACACTTGATGTATTTTGATTAGATCCATGTAACAGCAATAGAAATTGCTTTTGTTTGTTTTGTTTTTGAATTTTGTGCATTAGCTGCTCCTAATTTAGTAGTGTAAGACTAAGAGGGAAAGCAGCTACTCATCACCACCTCCAATCAACTCTTGGGCTATTTTTTTACTAATGAATAGTAGTATTGACCATCACATTATAATGCCTTCATTGCTGAAAGGGAAATTATGTTTGGTGTGACAGGGGTTCAGACCTGCAACTCCCAGATTGTGAGTCAAATGCTCTAGCCACCTGGGTGTGCTGGGCCTAGGAATTACTGTTGTTAATTTTTTTAATGTTAATATTATGATCGGTACTTTAAAAAAAAACAACAAACCAACAAATACAAGTACCAATGTAAATCAAAATGTTTGTCTATAAATCATCAAGCAGTTATTAGTTTGTGATACTGTCAATGAGTAGTGCCTCTTTCTTCTTCCAGTTTTTGCATGTCTTGGATTTTTGTCTCCTGCTAATAGAGGAGCTTTAATGACCTGTGCAATGGTGAGTTTTTAATTATATATAATTTTTTTTGTAATTATGTTTTATTTTATATGAAAACTTGTGTTTAATTTGACATTTCATGCTTTTGTATAAAACATTACCATCAATTTTACATAAAATGTTTTCATGCAGTAGAAATTAGTTATGAATTAATTTCAAAAATTGGTTCTCCGTATGAATATCTCTTATTAATTTTCTATGAGGTATTGTATAATGTTTAAAGTTTTATACATTAGTATACATAGAATTATAAAGTTTGGTCAGTGGGTGTATGTGTGGGTTGTTTCCCTACAACATGGTTACAAGTACTTTATAGGCTTTGCTTGTGCGCAAGGATATATTTTTATATCTCTTTCATTGCAATTAAAGAGGAAGCCTAAAATTTCTCATAAACTAAACAGAATGCATGTTAGAAATTTTAAACATTATACACAAATAGATTCCATAAACAAGAACTAGTTATACTAACATACAAGTAGGTGTTTGCTGTTATTTTAAGAAAAGTGACATGTACTCTGACATTTGGATCAAATCTCAACTTGCATAAATTAAAAGAATAAGGAAAGAGTAGGAAAGAAGCAATAAGAGTTACACAGTTACAGATTCTGTTTAGTTTTTCATTTTATTTTGTACCAGTAATTAGTATGAAAAAAGATATGTGAAAAATTCTCTGTTTCATTTCAAGTTTATTTTTTTGCAGGTTTTATACGTGTGTCTAGGCACTCCAGCAGGATATGTTTCTGCAAGAATTTATAAAAGTATAATAGCAATTCATTCCCATTTTGTGTATTTTTAGTAATTTAATAAATAATTAATTTTTAGTAATGAAAAAAAACTTACATTTTTAAATACGTTTGTGATCAAATTGAAGTAATTAGTTGAAGTATTTCATGATTTTTTCTTTTTCCATTTGACAATATGTTTTTTCCATATGTATTGATTTTAATATTTTAAATTACTTATTTCACTGTCATTTCTAAACTGACAAATTGCAATTATTATTATTATGTATTTAGTTCCCTTCTAAATGCAATTTAGTTTTTGTACGAACAAACACTTTGAAAATGCAGTTTAGTTTTAAAAAAACAAACTACATTTTCAAATAGTTTGTTTGTACAACAGTTTTCTGCTAAGATTCTATACAAGTTGGTATGAGCTAACATAAAATTAATAATTTGTTATTTTTAAGCTTTGAAAATTAAGTAAATTAAGAACATAAACAAATGATTCTTAACTAAACTGTTGGTTTGAAGTTTAATTTTTTGAAACCTAAAGTTTTAGCTTAATTATGTAAGATTTGTCTATATAATATAAAATTGAAATGTAACTTAAAAGATAGAAATCATCAGTAACTTGTTCCCCCTCTTTTTTCCTTTTTTATCGGTTGATATATTTTCATTTATAATTTCACTGAATAAAATAAAAATCATGTGCATGTTTTTACTAACACCTTAAAAATGCAAGCAGTTTTTATTTCATTGACTTGATTCTGTGGAAGCACTATCTTGCAACTGAAAATAAAATTAATTCTAAAATATTATCAGTAATTTCATAAATGGAATGTTTCTTATCTTGCAGGTTTTAATGGTGGGAAATGGAAATCTAATGTTCTGTTGACATCACTTCTTTGCCCAGGGTAAAAACATAAGTTACTTTACTGTATAGATAAGTACTTTATTGAATAGATTAAACTTACCTCTCTGTCCAGGGTAATTGTAAATTATTTAAGTAAACAATTTCTTATTTCTTTTCATTATTAACTAACATACCTGTTCGTCTGCTTAGACTAAATATAAATTACCTTATTAGGAGACAGTGTTTTCTTCTAATAAAAAATCATATTTACTTTTAACTGTCTTTGTTAAATGGAACAATTTTTCGTAAGAAAGTTGCTTGCTTTTTTCTATCCATAGTGGATATAAGTTACTCTGTTAATTATATTTCTGTATTTGCTGTATCCACTAATAAAGAACATTTTTTTTAAAATACTAAAGTTACATGTAAATTACTTTCTTAAATAAACCAGATTCTTCAGAAAGAAAAGTTTTTGCAATATGCATGTTGTTCATTGAGTTGCACATAAAATTATTATTATTTTTTAAAAGAAAAGTACAACAATTAAATTTGTTTCAATAGAGTAGTTATAGGAACAAACCATCTGCATCAAATTGGTAACAGTATATCTTCCACTGTTTGCATTGTTGGACACAAAGAATGACTTTTTTTCACTGAAACTCAGTAACTAATGAAAATGGCTATCTCATTATTCAGTTGACTACAATTAAATTTATTTATTTGAAGATATGGAGCTTTTACAACAGAAAATGTTGAAATATTTGAATTAAAATATTTTACTTTAAATAAAATGGATTTCTGATACTTGATGAATGTGAACTATTGAATAGCAAAATATAATCAGTTTACCATTGTATGATATATTTTTCAATTAGACTGGTATTTGGCTTATTCTTCATCATGAATCTTATCCTATGGGCAAAAGGAAGCTCTGCTGCAGTTCCATTCACCACCCTACTTGCTTTGTTGGCTCTTTGGTTTGGAATTTCTCTGCCTCTCACCTTTGTTGGTGCTTATTTTGGTTTCAAAAAAAGGGTAAGTTTTTGTTCAGTTTATTTAAAAACCAAAAAGTTTAATTTTTTCTTCTAACTGATATTCTCTACATCATGTAAGCAACATCTGTTTTGAGATATTAAGAGTGAATAAATTATTCTCAAAAAGTTTTAAGATGACCACTCATAGTATTTTTTTAAGAATCCTTTAACCTTCCTGAAAATGTAATCATTTTGAAAAAAAATAAATTAATTCTTGAAATCTCGGAAAGTTAATGCTAAAAAAAATTACATTATTTGGTTTTAAGCATCATATTCTCAAGATTTATAGTGTTTGAATAAATTATAGTTTTATTGAGCAAAAGGTAGTTTACTTATTGCTCTTAAGCTATAGGAATTAACAATTTTTTCTACCCTAAAAGTGCATAAACATTTTAGAATCTGTAAATTAATAGAAACCATAGCCAAGAAAAAAAGTCTATTCCAATATGGACTTGCCATACATTGTCAAAGCTTTCTCAATTTTTCTTCGGCTCTTTAGGCATTGCTAAAATATTTTGGTACTTAGCATACCAGTTAATACATCCCATCAATTTCATGGCATTTCTAAACATGTACATATCATGTGATTACTTTCCACCAATAGTATTGCACCACTTATGTTGATGCAGCTAGATTCCTTTGCCATTCTCACTCACTCTTCGCTTTCTTGATTGGCATCACTTCGTTTAGATGTGTGTGTGTTTTTTACATATAGTTACCATTTATAATTGTTCTTATTTGCTATTAAAATTTTTTCAACAGTTTTCTTTCATTGCTTTTGTATTCAGTTGTCTTGACATGTTTTTGCATTTGTTTTTTGTTACTGAATTATACAAGAACTTAGTGTGAATTTACATTTCAGTGTATCAACTTTATCTGTGGGGGGAGTACATGCCTTAAACTTAGACAATTTACTTTTTTTTTCAATCTAACAATGTTGCTAGGGAGGAAAGTAACCAAGGAGAAGATAATCTGGATTTTTTTTTTTCTGGCCCCACTTTATTTTAGTCTGTCACACTCATCCACCTCTTCAGGAGATTACAGCTGGCTACTAAGGTTGGCACATGTTCATTTTTGTGTGTGTGTTCAAGATGAGGTTGATTTTGCTACTTTTCTCTTTTCTGCTTGTGTTGCTGTGCTTCCACATTATTCACTTTGGTGGAGACTTGTTCTTCCACTTACTCCCTATTGCTTTCAGATCTCCCAGTGGATTGGCAATAAGTTTTTGACTTATACACTTCTTACCTGGTTTTGATACCCATAATAGGTGTGTCTCAGCTGCCCTCTTGTGACTTTGTCTTTTTCTACACATGGAAAAATTAACTATTTTATGTCATCAGGGTTTGGACTTTGTAAGTTCGGAAACTATATGTTGTTTGTCTTTTAATTAATTTAAATTGTTACTTGTTTTCTAAGTAATTTTACTTGGCTTACATGCTTGCTATTTTTTACATACTTTGAAACTGGCTAAATGTTGATGTTTTATCAGTTCCTTTGTAAAGAGTACTTTGTCAACTAGATATGTTTAGATATTCTGTATATTATATACACAATGTATCAACTATCATACTTTTATTTTAATATTTTATGTTTGTTTTAGTTAAATACATGTTTAGAAATGCATGTAACTTTGTTTAATAAGTGTTGTGAAATTCTTGCCTATTCTCCAAATTTATAAAAGATTCTGGAGCATAAGAGTTGACAACATACTATGTAAAATACTAGAAACTGCTAGTATTGCTATTAACTGATCTTTCAAGAATCATGCCTTAAGTTATATAACTTGCAACATGTGAAGAGAAATTTAATATTGTTGATTTGCTACAGCTAGTATACTATAACCCTTGAAAGCTATGATCGTGATAAATGCTTATTAATTAGAAACTACTGATATTTGACCAGGAATGTTTACAGATTTCAAAGATTACAAACCATATTATTTCAGTGACTTATCTTCAGATGTTAGTATTTCTATGAAAACATTAGATATTTTCGTCAGGTGAACACTAATTTGCAAAGAAGCTATCTATCTTCCCAACAAATGTATTTTACTTGTGTATAAACAAAGAATTAATTCACTCATCTTGAACCATTGATAAAATAGTGAGTTCCAAGTCAGATAGAACACTGTTTTGTTTGTGAAGATTTTGTGCATAAATCATTACTTGTCATAACTATTTGTGATAACCATTATTATAAATTGTACTGTTGTTTGTATAATAGAAAATATTTTTGTTAAGAAAGAAAATTCTATTATTAGTTTTATTGGCAGATATAACAAATTTGATATATATATTGGCATTCAGTTAACTTCTGAATTCAGATTCAAATTTCTGGCTCTTTGACATTGTAATAAGTAACATGTTAAATCAGTAGCTCATCAGAGATAAATTATACTACATTACACATTATTTCTACCAGTAACATCTAATTCATTGTTGTGTTTGAACACTTTTTTTCTCATCATTGTTCAATTTAAATGTTCCTTATAATCCTAATTTTCTTCAGTGTTGGATTTAATTTTTTGCACTGTTACATCACTGATTTCCCCCCCTACAATTTGTATAAGTGAGCTTTGCCTTGTTTTTGGTTCTTATGTTCTTGATACTACAATTCACATTTTCTCCTTGCACTCTACAATTTCAGTTCATTCCCACAGGATCCACATCAATGATAGTTATTTATAGTTGGAAGTCGAGTGTTCCAGTTTTTGGCTTTTTCTTGTGTTTTATCAGATGGTAATAACTTTTGATTGACATCTTCAGTCAGTGGGTCTTTGCACTGCTTTTTATATGGACAACTGGCTTCTGCTTGCTTCTTCCCATTCACAGTTCAGAGGCCACACTTCTCTGCTCCTAAAAGAAGCAACATAGGTGGGATTTAGGATAAAGGTGAAGACCATTTTTACTTCCCACTCAACATCTTGTTATTTGGAGTTTTTTTCAATTCAAGCTTCAATTAGGCTGAGCCTTTTCCTTTGTGTTTTTGGGACAAGAAACAAGCAGTTTGCAAAGTTTTAACCTCGCATTTTTTTACACTTCTTTCTCTTATGGATATGTGGGCTTCATCTGCAGTCATATGATTCTTCAGTGGATGTCAGTGGAACTTCAAGTCAGATTCCTTTGACTTTCTTTTTACCTTTCCTTTGCCAGTCAGAAGCAACCTGGCTTGATGAACAGACAGGGTTAAGATCACAGCAGGAGTTATGCTTCCTACACGTCATTTGGATTTACATCTGTTCATTGATGCATCTTTAGAGGATGAAGTTGTTTACCTAAACACTAGAGAGGTATCTGTTTTTTGGTCAGTTAAGTCATGTCTCCATATCAACATTCCCAAAAGTCTGATGGTTTGTTGAGCTGTGACCCATTTTCTTCCTTTTCTGTGGGGGAAGGTGGTTATGGTATACTCTAACAACTCCACAATGGTTACTTATATCACCAAGGAAAGGGGTACCAAATCCAGGTTTCTGTGCTTTCAAACCCAGGATCTTCTTTTCTGGGTCCAAAGTCACCACATGATGGTCTTAGCTTGCATCTTTTTGGTGTTCTTAATCTGATTGTGGATCATTTATATTAACCCTCTAAGAATCTCCACACAGATAGTTTCCTGTTCAAAAGTTTCTTTTTCTTTCATGAATGTGTTTATAGCTGGGAACACCTCTTATCCAATATTTTCACCACCCACTAGAATACCAAATTTTTTTTCTTAGAGCTCTAAACTTGCAGATCATGTATTGTGCCTGAACAGAATGGTCTCTTGATGCACAGGTGTTTGGCTGTGTTCCCATTGAGATCCTCTGAAATTAGATATTTTCACTACCTACTTGAATTCCATGTTTCCCAGGTTTTGGTCCCAGTTCCATATTCTTTGGCTGTAGCTGTTGATGCCCTCAATTAAGATTGGGGGCTTTTACTTGCATGCATATCCTTCCATCTTTTTTCTTTCTTGTGTCATCTCTGTTCAAACCACTCTGTGTTGTGACCTCTTGGTGGCACTACTTTGGCCATCATAGCCTTTGTTTCCACTTCGGTACCTGTTCATACTGACACCTCCTATACCTCATCTCTTGTCACCACTCTACTTGGCCAACTTCAGTCAGGCATGCTACATCCTTCTTTTCCAACACTCCTGGGTTTTGTCTGATCCCTTGCTAAATAAATCAGACTTTCCCTGTGGGTTGCTCCCCTGATTCTTCATTCCATCTGCTGTTCTTCTGTGTAAGTTTATCAATGTAACTGGTATGTCTACTGCTGTTTGTCTTTCCATCATAGTTTTACAACATCTCTTTCCACTCTCCCATACCTAGCTTTTAGACAACATGTTTTCTGTATCTGCTATTATTGTGAGATCTTTTCAGCCACATTTCTTTTCCCAAGATTTCACCAAGTCTTTACATTTCCAGTTCTCACCATGTTTCATTCCTTTCACTATTGCTGTCTTACCGCCTTCCATGAATGGAATCTTAATGCTACCTACTGTGCCTTCACACTTCTCACTTTAAGCCCATATGATTCTTTTACTTATATAATCTCTCCTTAAATATTTCTTCCCTTTTTCCTTTTGGCTTATGAACATTGGTGTTCAGATTTGTTTACTCTACATGTCTCTTGTATGTTATATCTTGAGATCTGTGTTATCCTCTACCCAGATTGGTCTTTTTTTGCCCAAAACATTGGGAGCACATGAGGGTGATTTTGCCTACACTCTCATTTTCCTCCCTTCCATTTCTCATCTTTATCATTGGTGTTATCTGAATGGTGTTTTATATTCTACTTGGGCTTTCAGCTTTATGTGGCTTACACTGCTCCTTTGTGTGTTTCTTATTTTTATTTGTTCATTCATAGATACCCATCCCTTTTTGTGATACTTCTCTTTATTACTCTTGCAGGTTGGATACACCAGCTTTGTTTGTCTGGCTTTTTTATTCTCAGTCTTCTTATGATCATTGTTTATTTTAAGTTTTTTCTCTCAAATCCATCACATTACCATGTCCATAGCTTCCTCATTTTTTCATCTGTTAGAGGATACAGTTCCTGCTGGCACGTGGACCACCTCCCTTACATTTACAGCACATTATCATCATTGTCTGGCCATCTCCTACTCTGTCTGTTGGATTTTTTTCTTGGAGATGATGGGTGTTTTTTTCTACATTTCTTCCTTTAGGGGCCTTTCTCACCTATACGGATCCAACTCAGTGGCAAGTGTTGCCTGTTCAGGTATATCTGTCCTTAGACCTGCACTGTATGCTTAATGAGGTCAGTATTACCCACTTATGAGATGGGGTGTTCCACAAGACTGCTTGTAGATTTTTCATTACAAGTATGTTTGCCACAGACTGTACACTCATGGACTGACATCAGTAAAGCAGAATGTGATTGCTATTTCTTTGTTTTTTGAATTGGGAACAGTCAGAATAGGATTTTACGGGTACCTATTGCACTGTTTCCATGCTGCATTCCTCCAGATTGTCCAGTATGCTGTTTTCACTCTTCAAGTGGTGTATAGGAGTCCTTTCCACTTGTCAGTTCCTACTTACTGGGGTGGTAAACCATGGAGGCTATCCCTGGAGCATGTTCAATTTCACTCAGTTGGGAGTGAGGCAGTGGTGCTTTGCTGGTGTAAATGGTGTATAGACTTCTTCTCCTGTCGTCTTGATGCATTATACCAAATGCCTCCTGATTTTGGATTGGATGATTTTCACCAGAATGTTGTTATCTCTGGCTGGGCACCCTTCTATCTACCATTTGTAGGAATTTAATTCCAATGATGTGCTGGTGTTGATTGGAGCTTAACCATTCATACAAGACCTTGTGTATGAGTGGCCTGGGTACTCTTTTCCTACCTGGGGGAGAAGATTCATCCCCAGTATTGCCTGGTTCTGGACAGGAGTTGAACCACCACATTGTTGTCTGCTCTTCTACCACCTTCTAGATGTTGATCCCTGGAGCTTGTACTGGTCTTGGTTGTGTTAGACATGCATACCTGATAATGCAGGTCCTTGGAACAGAAGACCTATCTTTCCAGTTCCTATCTCTGAGGTGAATCATAGAGGACCTTCTTCCTACTATGGGCAGGATATTCCAATTATAGTATATTTGTATTAGTTGAAGTTGAACTTTTTAGAGTCTGTTTTGTCTTAGCCACTCTATACCAACTTTATAACAAAACATTATTTTCATGAACAGTCATTCCTCCTGTCTCAGAAATGGTGTGGTCTCTCACGGATGTGTCTTACATTGACTTTATTCACTTATCCCATGGGATTCTTTTGGGCACCTTCTGGAGGAGCCTCATGTAAATAATGTTACACTAGTTTCTTCACCAAGTCAGAGTAGGTTTCTAGCTTGCCAATAAGAAGAGTTAAATATCATATTGGAAGTTAATATTTTCCCACACTGAATACATATTTCTAACAGATTGTTACCTCTACTCACGCTTCCCACCAATCCTCTAAACATATGGTGTCTTTTTCTGTAACTCAGTTTCAAAGTAAATTTAGTTTAAGTTAGGTGTGCTAGGAGTTGTGTCAAGCTCCAATTTCTATCGTACAAACACCTCACAAGAAAACGTGAAGGTGGGCAGGAGTATCGAGATTAGTAGCAAACAAAAATTTGTGGGTAGAGAGGGCAGTAAAAGTTAGGAAAACTATTCTGTGAATTGAGGTAAGAACCTACTGGAAATATATTTTCATTGTAGGAAAATGTTAACATTTAGGTATGCTGCACAGTTATGTTTTAGTCATCTTGAGTTTGCAAATGTGTATTAAAGCTTAATTATTTAAGTCTTACTATCTTATATTTTTAGAACATTCTGTTTCTGGTATTCTCCCACAACAAATAATTAAAAATGAAAAGGGAACAGAACTTAAAATTATTGAATTTGAAATGCAAGCTTTGTAAACTTGCACTTATAATGACATTACAAGTCAAAATATAAGTGGTAAAGAAACATTTTTGTGTTAAACAGTGCATTGCTGTGAATACATTATGTTGTAATGTGTTTAAAAATAAATCCTACATTTTGTGTCATAAACTTGTGTAATGTAAAGATTAATTTACGATTATTTTTAATAATACACATGTTAGTGTGTGTGTTGTTGGAGATGTAATCAGTACAAGTTTATGAAAAGGATTACAGCTCAAGAAATTTCACATTTGTGTTAAGTTTAATTCAGTTTGTCTTTATCATAAATTCCACCCACCCACCCAGCAGCACAAAGGTATGTCTGTGGACTTGCACAACTACAAACCAGGTTTAAATACTTGTGATAGGTAAAGCATGGATAGTCCATTATGTAGCTTTATGCTTAAATCCAGAAAACAATAAATAAAACACATACAAGAAGGACCTTTATTGTAAACAGTGGTAAATATTTATGCATACTGTATTTTTTAATTTTGAAGAAAAAGTGTAATCGGAGATTATTATTATTTGTCTGTTGTACTTTCATAAATTCATAATTTTTTTTTCTTTTTTGCAGATCATTGAGCACCCAGTACGAACTAATCAAATACCACGACAAATTCCCGAGCAATCTGTTTACACTCAGCCTGTGCCAGGAATTATTATGGGAGGTATTCTTCCATTTGGATGCATCTTCATCCAGCTATTCTTTATCCTGAATAGTATTTGGTAAGTTCTTATTTGGTCTTACATTGTTAAATGTTTTGTAGGCTTCTATCTACCTGTTTTTGTATCTTTCCCTGTTTTAATATTCATTGGAATTTGGCTTCTTTGCGTTCATTTATTTAAGACGTAACAGCCATTTAATTGGAAAAGTCACCCAGTTTTGTTGGATTTGGAAAATGTGATTAATTATGCCCTTCTTATTAAGGTATAATAGCTGTGCATCCAGAGTGTAAATCAGCTTTGAGGCTGGGACTCAGTTGTCTTATGACCAAGTTATGGCACTGTTAATAGTGTTGGTATAAGATTACAAAAAAAAATGTTGGTTATTGGTCATACTTTTTTATCTATATACGTACATTTTGTTCAAAAGTGTATAATATGGCTTTAAGGAATAGAAATAAGATACCTACACAACTGTAATATGAAAACCCCAGGTCATTAAATTGCATGTACTATGCTGTAAGCTCGTAGGTGTCCATCACATTAAATAGCAATGTTGATATGGCTAGCATAACTGACATTTTAAACTTTGAAGATGCAGGTATGTTAGTGTTTGGATGGTACAAGTAATAATGTCCTTATTGAGGTTTTGTGAGGATGGAGTGGCATTAGTCACACAGATTTTTAGCTAAGCAGATACTTGTGTGATTAGAGGCAGACTTTCTATAAATACAAACTTTTAAAAGTTTTTGAAAGAAAGGACCTGTGTGATCCAACTATTTGCTAAGCAAAAGCAACAGTGTTAAACATATTTGAACAAATCTCAGGATAGCACTATACTGTCAAATGAAACTTACACTAGTAGTAGCACTGCAAAGCTGTAAACACCAAGATCCACACATTAAGGTGCGTAAGGATGCTACACCTGATTATTTCACAAAACTTTTTAAAAATTTTGGAATTTCAGAGAAAGTCATTTGGTTGAAAGCATAAATGCATATGCTTGAAACTCATGTGAACAAGACATTAAATGAGTTTTTATTAAACTATTTGCATTTGCTCTTCAGTCACGTGCCTTCTTGTTTTGGATTTTGCTGTGAACAAGTAATTACCTGCTGATCAGAAGGTTCATGTGTGAAGGGCAGTTATCTTCATTATCGAAAGTCCTAAGCATTTCATGCATTCTTCCTGTCTTATTTCAACCTACCACCAACATGCCATAGACTCAAATAAAACAGTAGAATAGACAAGTTTTCAAAATGTGCTTTTTTATCATGAAAAGATCCACTGTTACTTGGTTCAGAACTTAAATAGCTGTAAAATGTTACTCTTGTTCAATAATTTCCAGTAATAATTAAAGCATTTTAGATATTAGGCATGGTTTAATGACAGGTGTACCTAAACAGTAAAATGGAGAATTAATACATCACAACCAGTTGCCACTAACACATATTACACTTTTTGGACAATAGATTATAAAAGTGATGGTCAAATATCATTAATCAATAGACAAAAGTCGGTGGTGGATATTACTGGTCATCATTCCTCTAGTTTATTATTTAAAAATTAGGGATGGCCATGATCTTTTGTATAAATCTTCATGTTATTTCTATAGAAATAAAACAAAAAAAATATGTTTTATCATATGCAGAATTTATAAGCAGTGTGAGACTTGTACTGTATGAACTCATGAAAGTTACAAAGATGCAAGTAAATGAACTGAAGCAAAACTACTTTTTTAAAAAGTGATTGGACTTGCAAATTCAAATAAAATATTTTCTGTTCCAAGCTTTATATATGTGCTACAGTTTTATTATGTAAACAGTCTGCTTAATATTTTTGTGTTGTTCATAGATCAGTGCAAACTTATTTACTCTAAGAACTAAATATTCATTGAGTATAATGGTTGAAAGTTATTTTATCTCTTTAGTCCTTAGTTCATTATGAACATTGATCAACACAGTGTAGTCTTGTGTGTAATTTAATGGTGTATAATAGAATAGATACACATCTATATAGTTCAGAAGGGTTTAATAAATTTGTTTATTGGTAGAGTTTATTAATAGATTTTTCTAACTGCAGATTTTCCCTGTTTAATGAAAGTTGATACCTTTTTAAATTTTGTGAAAAGTTAGCATTCTGCTAAAAGTGAAGTTTTACTACAAAACTTTGTCTTTAATGAAATCATAAAAGATTTATACTTTTCTTCTTTATACGAGGTCTGTTCAAAAAATATGTGGACTGTTTGAATTGCGTGGCTCCATTTGGTTCCAGGGGAATCCGCTTGGTGTTGCTAGGTTTGCAAAGATCAGCTGGCTGCGACACCATTTCGTGATTGCAGATATCTTCATTTGTGTATTAGCTACGCGGTTTTAAGTGAAGTGCGATTTTTTTGTATGTGGATTTCAGAATGAATGACCTGAAGGAGCAATGACTTGCTGTGAAATTTAGTGTTAAACTTGGAAAACTGTGACTGAAACTTTTGCTATGCTTAATACAGCTTATGGTGATGTTGCTATGAAGCATACGGTATGTTTCAAGTAGCATGAACGTTTTAAGGATGGTCGACAGTCTATTGAAGATGATGAGCATTCTGGACGTCCTTCCACGTTAACTGACGACCCACACGTCGACAAAATCAGCATTCTAGTGCGGGCAAATCGACGTCTGACTGTTTGGGAGCTTGCTGAAGAGTATGGGATATCAGTTAGATCTTGTTACGAGATTTTGAAAAATTGAAGATGCACCACGTTGCTGCGAAATATGTGCTTCAGAACTCGTGAGTTTTTGGCCAAACACTTGATTACTGTTCTTCCCCACCCCCCTACTCACCTGACCTTGCTCCTTACAATTTTTTTATTGTTCCCCAAACTCAAAAGACCCTGGAAAGGAAGAAGATTTGAGATGATTCTCGAGATTAAGGCAAATGCGACAAAGGAGCTGGAGGACATTACAAAAGTAGCATACCAGGACTGTTTCAACAAGTGGAAACACCATTGGAATAAGTGTGCATTGGGGAGGAGAGTACTTTGAAGGGGTCCCAGACCTGTAACTTCTAAATAAAGTACATTTTGTTTTATGACGTCACTCCACGTATTTTTTGAACAGCCCTCGTATGTGTATAAACAGTAACAGTACCTTATCTTATAAACAGTATTACTGTTAGAAACATCATAAACATTTTGGTTTGATGAAATATGGACAGCTACTGAAAAAAAAATAAAAATATTCTGTCTTAAATTTATTTTTTTTACATCAATGTATTTTCAAAAATTTCTTATTGGATAATTTTTTCTTCTCTTTATAGGTCTAGCCAGATGTATTACATGTTTGGATTTCTGTTCCTTGTTTTTATTATTTTAATCATTACTTGTTCTGAAACAACAGTTTTATTGTGTTATTTTCATCTGTGTGCAGAGGTTAGTCATTTATTTGTGTTTTTGTGATGTTCTATATGTTTGCATGAAATATTATGGATTGTTTCATAAGTTGTAAGAAATTATTTACAAGTTGACTACCATTTGGATGTATTGATACTCTCAAATGTTTAAAAATCATCTAGGAAATTTACAAACCATAGTTGTTAGCAAAATGGTTAATAAACTGTTTTATTTTCAAAAGTAATTATTGTATAGAGTTTTGTTTTTTAAATTTTTGAGGAATTTTAAAAGATTTAAAGGTAATTGAGAAACATTACCTTTTTCTTTTACATTTTGTATTACAAATTACTGAAACACTATTATAATTATTTTAATATATTTTTTTAATTATTTGTGACAGTTTTATTGAGGAACATATCTTTGATATGCAGTGTTGCATGCTTTGTTTTCTGTTGCAAGCTGCTTTATTTCCCTCACGTACAGTAATTCAAGTTTTTTCACATTTGTCAGCATATACAAGTTTTATTTCATTGGTTTTTAGTAGTGCAAATTTGTTTGCCTACATTGACAATTATATTTGGCTTTATTTGATTACAGTAGTCCATTTCTTGTACTGTATGTCTACAACAGTGTCCACTTTATTTTGTTTATGAGCAGTAATAAATATTATGTTTCTTTGGTGTAAAGTGGTATAAGACTTTCTCTCATTGGTTTATAGCAGTACACGTTTTTTACTCTGTTACCCTGTATGGACCAGTGGGTATGTTTTTGATATTTTAAAACTTGTTTCCCATCTACCAGTTGAAATACTTAACCAGTTGCATGAAACATAAAACAAACTCATTAAATTGTGCCAAGTTTCATTTGAAAAAATGCTCTATAGTTTGATTTACAGTTCCTGTTATTTATCATGTTGTGAGACACTAGTCTGAAAAAAAACAACCCATTAAATATACTTCCATTCTAGAATTAATATTTGTGATTGTTGATCATAAAGCTTCATTTCTATATATTCACTAACTTTCATGAATGCATGGAACATTTATTTGGGTTTGGTTGTTGTGTCAGAGCTTTGCTAATCTAACCATTCTGTTTCGTGAAATCTTTATATTTTTATTTGTTTCACTTACTTCTTAGTAAAACAAAAAAGGTGTTTATTTTCCTAGTCATACTTATGGTGGTTATTGCCCTGTCGTACAGTCAGGAATTTACTATGAATCATAAAGATGCTGAACATGTCACTTGTGGCATTAAGTACCACATATATGGCAATATGTCACTGCATCAATGTATATAAGTCATTCTAGGTGTAAATGATTATATATATTTATGTATGTATATAACATACATAGCTTATTGCTGTTCCTAAATGCTAGTATCACTTTTGCATGTATTATAGATAAGTTCTTTCAATAAAGCATATAATGTCAATAATTTTGATCCCAGAGTAAGTATAACATTGACACGCTTCTTTCAAACAGTATATAATATGATTCTTACCCCTTGTGGTATGTTTGACAAAACTAAGTCATTAGAATATTTCCTGTTTAACATCTACTAAGAATATGTGGGTAAGTGATAAATACCTTTTATTGCTGTACAATAATCAACTGTAAAAAAATGAATGATAAATAAACAGAGTGTGTCTAGAATTTCAACAGTTGTCTTCAATATTGCTTTTTGGGTATCAGATCAAGATAAAAACTAAAAAGTTATATTTTTGTACTTTGTGAGTGATTTGACGAAAACTTTATAAAGAGAAGATTTCTGTGTATTAATAAAATGAAATATTTCCTGTGTTTTTACTTATTAATTTTAGGTTCTTATGTTGCAGAAACTTGATTGCACATATGCTTGAATTATTGATAATTGGTTTGTAAGAGTAGTTTTTTCAATTATCAGAAAGTGTATGCTATTTTAGTAATATGGTGCCTACCGTTTACATATTATTTTAAACATAATGTATTTTTACCTGAAATACAAAAATTGGTTAAAGTTTTTAACATTCTTTATGATGAAAATAAATGCTGGACTGATGTCAAATATAGATGAATAATTAGACCTACTTAGAGTTTAACATTGAAGTCAGTGGTAATATAGGTTACACCTGAAGTGTAGATTTGTTTAATAGTAAGTGTGAAGTTATTGGGAAATGTTTGTTTTTTGAATTTTTTCCAAGATGCACATTTGTTTGTTTCTGAGTGAAGTGCATTATTAAGATATTAAAGAAAGTGAGTAAAAAAAAATAAAAATTATGCTTTTCTCTTTTAATAATTTGATGTAATTATTAGTTCTCAGTTTGTATTGTTTCTCAGCTTTAATATAATGTATTTATTAGCTATCATGTTGTAATCACAGTGTAATTACAGACCCTCAGTTTGTAATTACCAACAGCCACAATTATTTTTGTTACAATTATATATTCATGCTTTATCTGTTATGTTTACAACAATGCATATTTTTATTTTTTGTTAATGGTCTCGTATGTGTATCACAAGAATCTTGTAAACATACATGTTCACACCACATCTTGTAAGAAAGTGGTAGTTGTTGTGATTCTAATCTACTTTTATGTAGACAGTTACAAGGTATGAATTACAAGTGTATATATGAATTACCCAAATGTTTTTTATTTATTTAATTTTTATTTAAAAAACAGAACATACAAAGTAATAATTAAGAATTTACACTGATCATGTCTCTTTGAGAGAAGGATATTAATTATTGAAAATGTGTTTGTAACATAAATATTTTTTGTTTCAGGACTATCACTGGTGGTGGCGTTCTTTCCTAACTAGTGGCTTCACAGCGGTGTACCTTTTCCTGTACTGCATCCATTATTTTATTACTAAGTTGAACATCACTGGTTTCACCTCAACTTTCTTGTATTTTGGCTACACTTTTATTATGGTTTTCCTTTTCTTCTTATTCACAGGTAATATTATAATTTAAAGCAGGGAAATTGAACATTTTGGCTAAGAACTCTGAATGGTTTTTACAAATGTGTTTTATACAAAACATTATTTTGTGAGATACTGTTTAGCTGTTACTTCATGTGAGAAGTTAATATATAAAGATTATTGTATGGATTTATCTTGACTGGAATTGTAATCAAACATTTGAAATTTACTGTTGTATATATGTATACGTATATATACGAGGTCTGTTTAAAAAAAAAAAAATGTGGACTGACGTCATAAAACAAAAAGTACTTTATTTAGAAGTTACAGGTCTGGGACCCCTTCAAAGTACTCTCCTCCCCAATGCACACTTATTCCAATGGTGTTTCCACTTGTTGAAACAGTCCTGGTATGCTACTTTTGTAATGTCCTCCAGCTCCTTTGTCGCATTTGCCTTAATATTGAGAATCGTCTCAAATCCTCTTCCTTTCAAAGGTCTTTTGAGTTTGGGGAACAATAAAAAATTGCAAGGAGCAAGGTCAGGTGAGTAGGGGGGTGGGGAAGAACAGTGATCGAGTGTTTGGCCAAAAACTCACGAGTTCTGAGGGCTAAATGGGCTGGAGCATTGTTGTGATGGAAAAACCAGTCACCACTCCTCCACATTTCTGGCCTTTTGCAATGGATGGCATCCCTCAGACATTTCAGAACTTCAATGTAGTAAGTCTGGTTCAATGTGGAGCCTGCAGGGAGGTACTTGTGGTGAACAACACTCTTAGCATCGAAGAAAACTGTCAGCATCACCTTGACCGTTAGATAGAACTTGGCGAGCTTTTTTGGATCTGGGGATGTTTCACCCATCCACTGGGACAATTGGACCTTTGTTTCAATGTCATAACCATAAACCCATGATTTATCACCTGTTATGATCCTTGACAAGAAGTTTTCATCTTCTTCTGAACAATCAAGCAGTTCCTGACAAACCTGGACGTGATGGACTTTTTGTTCGTCCGTCATCAGGCATGGCACAAATTTCGCAGCAACGAGGTGCATCTTCAATTTTTCGGTCAAAATCTTGTAACAAGATCCAACTGATATCCCACACTCTTCAGCAAGCTTCCTAACAGTCAGACATCGATTTGCAAGCACCAGGGTGTTGATTTTGTCAATGTGTGGGTCATCAGTTGATGATGAGCATCCTGGATGTCCTTCCACATCTTCAATGGACTGTCGACCATCCTTAAAACGTTTATGCTACTTGAAACATGCCGTATACTTCATAGTAACATCACCGTAAGCTGTGTTAAGCATAGCAAAAGTTTCAGTCACAGATTTTCCAAGTTTAACAAAATTTCACAGCAAGTCGTTGCTTTTTTAGGTCATTCATTCTTAAATCCACATACGAAAAAATTGCACTTCACTTAAAACCGCATAGCTGATACACAAATGAAGATATCTGCAATCGGGAAATGGTGTTGTAATCAGCTGATCTGTGCAAACCTAGCGACACCAAGCAGATTCCCGTGGAACCAAATGGAGCCGCGCAATTCAAACAGTCCGCATATTTTTTGAACAGACCTCATATGTTAATATGTGTATATGTGTGTGTGTGTGTGTTTGTATGTATGCATGTATAAGTTTTACATTTTATTTTATATAATTCTATGAACATTACTCTATCTGTAACTACATTTGTTTTTTGTTTTTTGACAGGTACTGTTGGGTTTTCTGCCTGCTTTTGGTTTGTGAGAAAAATCTATAGTGTGGTGAAAGTTGACTGAATGTTAAATGTTATATTTAAGGAAATGAGTATGTTCAACATGCTACAGAATGAAACAGTCATGTTCTATTTACTGTTTGTACTGACTCTTTAGATAAAGCTAGAGATATCAATGGAACAGTTGGACAGTTTAGTGTTATTAGAAGCTGTACTTGATTATTTTTTCACAATCCTAGATGATCTAATGCAGTGAAATGAAGTGGGTAATGAATCATTTAATGTTCATGTATATTCATCGCTGAAGATCGTGGTTTAACAATTAATTGAAAAGGATATGAAGTATTATGCAATTTCAGCAAACATATTTTATCGTAGTTTATTAAATGTGTGTTTAGTTTAAAGTACACTTTACATCTTGGTGAATTGAAACTGAAATTTTCTTTCTTTCACCATGCAAAATTTTTCATATCAGAAAGAAGAAAGGTAAATTTAAAAACAACAATCACTTTCAAGAAAATGAGAATGCTGAAAAGCTTATTGTTTAATAATAATATATTTTGTTTAATATTTAGCATTAAAAAATTTAAGATAGAAAAAAGTTGATTAATCATATCAAGAAAACTCACAGATGTACCTGTCAAAAGTGCTAGGATTTTGTTGTTTTTAAAATGGAAAGAATATGTAAAAAGTTTGCAAACTGGAAATACTTTTCATTTATGTTTAATGAAATATTAGTAATACCCAAAAGTATATCTTCTGTTTGTTTGAATTTTGATATTTTGCTTGAGGATTAAATGTGTGTAATTAAAAAAAACCCACTAACATGTATGATATAGATGAGTTTTATTCATGATAACTCTGAAGTATACTTTAACATTACATGTTCAGATGTGTAGGGAATCACATCGTGTTAATGCAGTGATAGATAAAAAAACAAAAATTTGTAAGCGTAATAAGTGGAGTTAGAAGGAAATGGCAAAATAGAAATATTTTGCAGTGACTGTTTCAAAATATAAGGAACTGTTAAAAGCAACTTCCTTTGCTGGTAAAAGTATCTCATTCTATAATATACAGTTGATATATAAGTCAAGTGTGTAAATGTGGGGCTGCATCACTCCCTGTTTTAGCATCTGTGAAAGTAATATTTAGTGTGGAAACCACTACATGTTTCAGCAATATCTTGGTCTCTCTTCTTCAGGTATGACACAAAATTAACCGTATGGGGCTTACATATGAAAAAACAAAACAAACAGAATACAAGGTTTTCTGATCAAAGAAATGTTGTCACATAAGTATACTGAAGTTTTGTTAGTGATGTACATATTATAAAGAGATTTTTAGGGCTGATCAGTTGTAAGGAATACTAAGAAAATAAAGACAGCCAAAATTTGGTAACGTTACCAGGACCATTTTCATGTTTTAAGGATACACCATATTTCTGTTATAATTTCATTAATTCTTAAATAGTTACATTCTTTGTTATTTAATTGATGTGTGCTGTTTGCATTAGATTTTCCAAGAACAAGAAATTTATGTAATATGCCTCCTACTGCATTCTCACAAGATTGTGTACACCTTGTTTCTGTTATTTTTGTAATACTCTTTTCAAGTTGAGGGCAACATGTCTCAGTGTTTTGGACTTATGGTTGTTGGTTTAAAGCTAGCCTATGTCATTCTGTTATGAGCAGTACTTTTACCCACTTATTTAGTCTACCCAACTCTATGATATATACTAGCTGTTAGCTGAAGGTTCACCTGCAGTAGGCTGGCATCTTGTCCATTGGAAATAGGTAACCATTCTCATCTGCTTATGCCACTTGAAACTGGAGTTTGAAAGACTCATTCCTGTGTGCTTTGTGAAGAAATGGGAAGGATTTACATTTTTTATTTAGAGTTAGGTAATAAGATGCTCATCTTAGATATTTTTACAACAGCTTTTAAAGTTAATCCAGACACAAAAGAAATGAGCCAGGCATGGCCAGGTGGTTAAGGCACTTGACTCTTAATTTGAGTGTTGCTGGATCAAATCACTGTAACACCAAACATGCTTACCCTATCAGCTGTATGGGCATTATAATGTGATGCTCAATTCCACTGTTCATCAGTAAAAGAATAGTCCAAGAGTTGGCAATGGATAGTGATGACTAGCTGCCTTCCTTCCAGTCTTACACTGGTAAATTAGGGATGGCTAGCACTGATAGCTTTTCTCTAGCTTTGCACAAAATTCAAAAAACAAACAACAAACAAAAGAAATGAGAGGACTTTGTCATGTTTTTTGTTACTGATAAGAGAAAGATTAGAATTAGTGTGTAAAGGTTTACAGTCATGTAGTTTAGATAGTGTTACATTATTTTTAATTAATGTTCTTTCCCTGTTATTGTTTCTGGAACCATCCAGTGAGGAGTGCCAACCAATGATGTTCTTTTGTTTAGTTCTGGAGAGATTTGTGCACATAGTCCAAAATCAGTTGGTAGATGGAAAGAACCAAAAAGAAAGTTACAATGTCAGTAAAGTTACTGATATTAAATGTTGTAAAGTACAATTAAATAAAAGTTATGGTTTAAACATAGAAAGTAGGTAAAGTATCAAAAATCAACTGACTTTAAACTTGATATAAAACGAGGTAAGTGTAGCTGTTTTTTGTTTTTTTTTACATTGTTCTTAGTTTCTTCATTATTGGAATTATTGTGTAAAGTTTTACAATCATGTAGTTTTGATAGTGTTAATTAAAAATAATGTAATGCTCATTATGGATCATTTTTGAGTTCAGAAATTTTTCTCTTGATGATAACATAAAGTGGTTTTAAAGTAGATGGAAATGCATTGTGATGCGTTGCTTTAATCTTGTTCGTCATACTCCTGTACCAGATATACTGAGATACTGCTAAAACATGTAGTATGCTTTCTGCAATAAATTTTTAAGTGCTTGCAAATTGTTTGTTAACTTAACATCATGTTTTGACGTTTTTTTGTTTTTTTATTAACAGTTATCATTGTGCAAAATCTTCTTATGTTTCCTTCATACAAGTTTTGTAATTATTTGTGGATAGAATTTTTCAATGCGTTTTGGTTTGCTTTTGTTATTTTCAAAAATATGCTGTGATATATTCCTATCAAGTTGTTTTAGAAGATAAAGTCGTCTTGTATTAAAATGATCACTTCAGATTTCTTTAAGCAGTAATATTCAACAATGTCAACTATCAAAATTAGTCATTTCTTAACTTTGGTGCCATGTTAGCAGTCATCAAATTGTATGCTAGTCTTTTCTAAACAAACCTTAATTTACAGTCATACCAACAAAGGATTAATTTTATACTAAATACCCTATTGGTCCGATTATAGGGAGATATTGAATGTAAGAAGACATCTGTTTTCAGAGTGTAGGAAATAAGAACATAAAATTGTCATAATGTCCTTGTTTTAGTTCCATAAAATCGGTACTGTAACTTAACAGCCTGCATGTTGCAAGAATTAAAGATGGCCTTGAGTGAACATCTGACACACATGCGTAGACGGATACTATTTGGACATCCAGGAATGTGACAGGCAAGTAAATGGGAAAGCGGTTGTGATCAGCCGCGATTATAAAGCATCTTTGAGTTTCACAGCCTAATTATTAATTTTAGAAATATATCACCTTTCTATCAGGCCAGTACGGTAAGTATACGTGGATTTACATTTGGTGCACCTCAAGATTTTGATGTTTTTATTAATTGCATTCAAATCTGTTTCCTCAAAGACAGAAATGTAAGAATATATAGTTTAAAATAAAGATAATTGACGTTAATAATTTATCAACAAACTGATAGGAAAGTCAACAAGCCAAATGTCAGAATATAGAGTATTATGGATGTAAAAATAATGTAAAACGTCTTTATTGTTGTATGTCAATTTTCGCATTGAAGTCTAAAGTATGAATGCTTTGTAATATGTAGATCTGTAATAAAACAATTTTTGAAAAGTTATATTTCTTATAACTACTAAATAAAGTACAAATGTTAAGTATTCATGCGAAAATTACTTTGAATAAGCAAATCCAGTCACGTTACAATCGCAGCCTATATAGTTTCAGTGGAGTGGACTGTTTCAGAACTGCATATTGGTATTGGCATTTCATAATGCAATGCTACCAGAAATTGACTTTCTTGTGCAAAATATGCATAAACTTAGATCGTAAAAATATCTCCAAACTCGGTATTTAGAATTTTCTTGAGGGAGATAACCTTTGTATTTAATAACAATGGAAAAGGAACAATGATTAACATTCATGGCGTTATAACTCATTTTAACTCATAATTGAGTTAATTTGAGTGTGCAAGTAATATTATGGAATTGTGCCAACTTTACAATTTCGGTGTTATAATCAGGTTTATAGAAGCGTAATATATTCCTTGATTCGCCGAACCTTCTGTTGTGGGCTGTACTTTTGTCTGTTCATGACTTATCAACATAGTGTGGATCAGTAAACCAAGAACAAAAAATCAAAACAACAGCAAATAAACCAGTAAGGTCTGTTATAATGATGATGTGTGTATATAATTTATGGTGTGTTACGCACTTCTAATTTGTGTAAGCTATGTAAATAATATTGGGGTACTGCACCGAATTGAAATACAGTATTATTTTGCAATGGCCCATATTATCTTTGAACGGTAGTTTTATATCGATCACTTGATGTGTGTGTATATGCCTAGTTTGAGGTCTGAACCATTTTTTGAAGCACATTATTTTCTTATGCTCCCCTTTGTTAAAGGGGTGTGCAAGTAAGGGTTGTAACATCTCATCAGAATAAACAATTTTATACGTAAACGCTACTATGCGTATAAGAAAAAACAACAAAGTCGATAGAAGGCGTGACCACAAACTGAGTATTACATTGCTTAACAAAGGGCCCGGCATGGCCAGGTGTTTAAAGCACTCAATTCATAATATGAGGAATGCGGGTTCGAATCCCCGTCACACCAAACATGCTCGCCCTTTCAGCCGTGGGGGCGTTATAAAGTGACGGCCAATCCCACTATTCGTTGGTAAGAGTTGGCGGTGGGTGGTGATGACCAGCTGTCTTCCGTCTAGTCTTACACTGCTAAGTTAGGGATGGCTAGTGCAGATAGCCCTTGTGTAGTTTTACGCGAATTCAAAACAAACCATAACTTGTATCAGTTTCCATTGAGGTACAATGGTGATGATTGGTGCTGATTATGAGATTCATTTTTACTGGTCCATCGCTTCAAAATTAAGGTCTTAATAGTGCTACACGAATATCTGAAAAACAATAATTTCGGATATTTCAACAAAATCAAATTAAAGCTATTTATTGTATTCGTAACAAAGTTTTTAGCGAACCATTCTGCACTTAGATATTTTAGTTTTTGTATGATGTTATCCTTTCAACATAAAAATTTTTGTTTTGTTATTATGCAGCTTGAAACATTTTAAACTTTGCGCTAGTTGTTTCAGGAGAATCTCATATCACTGTCTAGAATAAAACAAAATCATGTTTGTGTAGTTTTTTTAAACCGTAGAAGCTTTTATTTGTGAAAACTGAGTAACTGTACTCAAAATATACACTTTTAAAGTCATTCATAGTTTTTGGTACGTTCTTTATCATTTGAATAACTAGTTAAACAAAGCTTTAGAAAATATACGAGTTACTTGTGCTGTAAAAATATTTACATCAAATAAATTTGCATCGTTTGTTTAACTTATCTTCAACAATTAATTAGCTTTTATTTCCATCATTGATGTATATTACGCACGTCCTAAATCTCTGCCGAAAAATGGAAGTCGGCCATTTTGGAGGCTTTTGAAAACTAGAAAACAAGTGATTTGTTAGTGATAATGTTTTCCTGTTATTACGATAGTCATTACTTGCAGTTGAATGCATACAATGGCTGGGGTATGAGGTATGAAAAACTCGAATGTATGATAATAAGCCTACCGATTCTGAGTAAGTTCGTTATGGTGAATAATTGAAGATATTTGGATTTCGTTTTCTCGAGATAAAGTGGACAGAAAATGTGGCTTTATTAGTACAAATTACATATAAAATACTCGTTATGCCACCAGATATATATACCAAAGAAGTGTTAAAAGCTACAAAGATTGAATCGGGAAATAATCATCAATTATACGGAACGATCGCGCTGTTATTATATCTAACGTGAGATATTAATAAAATAAATACCAAAACTTTGAATAAACTTGCTACAAATATGGTAAGTACATAAGTTCAGAAATCTTATTCAATATGCTATGCATAAACACCTGTACACATGCCTGGAGGAGGGTAACTATACCTAAAATTTATGCTCTACAAGGACCGAAATAGGTTGTCTTGAGAAAGCTAAAAAAGAGGATCTAAAGAATATAACTTGGTGGAGGTCTGTGAAAATTGTGATCGTTTATGAACGTAATGGAAAGATTTATTTTACCTTTTGTGTTATTTCTTTTATTTTAACACTCCTACGAAAAGTGGGACCTAGTAGGCCCCAGAGCAACTTGAAAGGTTATTAATATTAGGCTAATAATTTTGTATTTAAATGCAATTGCCATTAAATTATGAAGGGATAGGGTCAGTTAATGGCAATTTCATTTAAATAAAAAATTATTAGCCTAATATTAATAATCTTTCAAGTTGTTCTGGGGCCTATTAGGCCCCACTTTTCGTAAGAGTGTTAACAACTAAATTAACGGTTTTTAACACAACTCCTTGCCGAAAAATGTTTGTTCACGATTAAATTAAGGTCTTAAAATTTGGGGTATTGAATATCTGAATCTATGCTAAGGGTTTTGGTTTGGTTTGAATTTCGCTTAAAGCTACACGAGGGCTATCTGCTCTAGCCGTCCCTAATTTAGTAGTGTGAGAGTAGAGGGAAGGCAGCTAGTCATCACCACCTACTGCCAACTCTTAGGCTACTATTTTACCAACGAATATTGGGATTGACCATGACATTATAAACACCCATGGCTGAAAGACCGATCATGTTTGGTGCGACGGGTATTCGAACCCGTGACTCATAGATTACAAGTCGAACGCCTTAATTAACCTGGCCTTGCTGGGCCCTTTGTTATGAGAATTTAACTATTTGATGCCGTAAAAAATGCTAGTGGGGACACACGCACGCTTTTTAATTTTACTCTTATTCTTCTTTTCTTCTGAAATTTGGTTATTTTATGACCTTAAAATGGACATCAACTTTTGTCAGACATTTTCGTGTATCGTCTTGTATTCGTACTTTAAATCAATAACAGTTTCCTGAAATATGGTTTAGGAAGTTATAATCTGGTACAATTTTACCACCATTGTGGTCTTAAAAATAGCTTAAGTGCATTTCTTTTTATTATGAAAAGGCCTCCAATATGGCGGCACACCAGTTTGTGATGTCGAGTGAATGACCAAAGTGATTGAAATCGTATCTATAACAACATGGGCGCCGGAAGTAAATATATATTGGTCGAACAATGAACAGTTACTTTAGCGTATACGCATTGAAGTGTAAATATTACGATGATTGTATTTTACTGTCAATTAATTTTAGTTATATAATGCAAAACAAAATTTTATTTTTAAAGTCGAATACAATTACTTGTTATTATTGATGGTGACGAAAAGTTAACTTATACAAGTATTACATTTCTAACATGAATGTTTCACTGTGTATGTTTGCGATACAAGAGGTAACAGATGTTCCCAAAAAATGAAAACCTATAGTATGATTGACAGAGAATTACGAGATTCTAGAAGCCAGTCGAAGCTAAATAATGAACCTGCATAAAAGAATTTTCATTTTATATTTACATAAAAGTATTATACATATGTCTTAGTTTATAGTCTTTATTCCATTTCCGTATGTGTTATAATTTATTTTCAATGAGCTAACACGAAATAGATTAACAGGATTAACGTAACACCGTCGTTTGGATTGATATTAAATTACATTGGTAGTATTTGACCGTGAGATAATACTGAAAAAGCATGTTCTCGTTCAGTAACAAAATTGTAAAAAAAGAAGCTTTAAAATATTTTACCAGTATATCTACTAGTGGAGAAAAATATCTCATTGATTCAGGCGTTTTTGAATATATGTATATAGAGAGAGAAATGGAAGAAACAGCTTTGGTTGCAATAAATATTTACTACATTGAGCTTATGTTTTATTCGTTCTGATCTACATACTGTATAGCTGTTTTGATAACCTGTTTCATTAACTGAAAAGTAGTATTTTGTTCTAGACTACTTATGGGCTCATTAAGTAGAAGTTTTCTGCATTTGATTTAGCACTTGGTGTATTTTTGTTCTTTTTTTTGTGTTTCAAGTTTTCATTTTTGTTGAAAGATGTACTTTGAAGTAAGTCGGTAGCAGAATTGTGAAAATGGTGATTGTTTCTTCCAACTTTCAGAATATCGACGCACGTTTTATCAGAAAGACATCTATAACGATCAGTTAGTTTGATTATTTCATTAAAGTTCCCTGAAGTGCTAGGAGTTGTAAAATATCCGATAAATTTGTTGCTCATTTTTTTACTATGCACAGACACTTTCATATTAGATTTTTTGCTGCTCCTAATTGATTCATTGAAATATTTTTCAAAACTGAGCTTAGAATTATCTACTCTTCCAAATCTAATCGTGGAACGTGGGGCTCTACCAAGTCTACCATTTTCAATAGAAGAATCAGTTGCTTTTTGAAGTCCTTTCACAAAACTTTGTGTTCTACCAAATCTGATCATGGAATTTGGTCTTCTTCCGAATCTGATCATGGATCTTGGTCTTCTTCCGAATTTGATCATGGATCTTGGTCTTCTTCCGAATCTGATCATGGATCTTGGTCTTCTTCCGAATCTGATCATGGAACGTGGTGCCCTTCCGAATCTGATCATGGAACTCGGTGCCCTTCCGAATCTGATCATGGAACTCGGTGTCCTACCATATCTTATCATGGAACTCGGTGCCCTACCAAATCTGATCATGGAAGTGGGGGCTCTTCCAAATCTTACCATGGAGTGTGGTGACCTGCCAGATCTGATCGTGAAAATGGGTGCTCTATCAAATCTCATCATGGAGCTTAGTGACTTACCAAACCTGACCATAGAACTTGGTGATCGACCAAATCTAAGTGTAGAATTATTTGCTCTCCCAAATTTAATGAAAGAACTCTCAGTTTTATCAAATCTTGCTGCAGGATTAACTAGCTTATTGAATTTAAATAAAGGTGTGACATTTTTACGAAACATAACAGAATTAGGTTCTCTTCCAAATCTTACCATGGACTTTGTTAGTCTTCTAGATCTTGGTGCAGCATTTGATGACTTTCTAAGTGGGGTCATTGAAATTGAATTTATGTCAAAAGCGATGTCACTGTTTGTGTTTCTTTTATGAAATTGTTTCTCTGCAAATGGTCCCAGTTTCTCATGGTTTGAATCAGAAAATAAATCACGTTTTTCTTTTGATTTTTGGCAAATTACTTTTCTGGTATCTCTTGAGATGTCCTTATGATCTCCAATATTAGCTAGCTTTTCTAAACCTTTTATACAACTAAGAAAGATAAATGGTAATGTATTATAATTTTTCTGGAATTTATTTAAAACATAGTTCTTAGAAAGAAATTCGTAATCAGGTTGCACTGATGGAAAAGTTTTAAAACTTAGATCATCTATTTCATCGCAATTAAACTTATTTAGCATCTTAGACGAAAAACCATGTTTAGAATTAAATCCTTTATCAGAATATTCTTTCACAGACCTTCCAAACCTAACAAGTGCATTTCCGTTTCGAGTTTGCAACGCACGTAGTTTGGTCTTCCCACTTTTTTGTTTGTTTTCTCTAAAAGTGTTCAGAACTTTTACTTTTAGGGGATTTGAAAAGTAATACTTTTCTTCATTAGACTTATCAAATAACTCAGAGGTTCTAAATTTCTCCATACTTTGTAGGTTGAAAGGAAAATAAAAATCTAAGAGAGTAAATAACAACTCAGACATGACATCGGAGGAGTACTTGGATATAGATTCAGTGTTTCGTCCAAATCGTATGAAAACATTGTCCGGACTTTGTCGTTTAACCTTTTTTGCTGCTTCATAATGGAAGTTAACCCTGTTTTCTTTCAACGGAATTCGGTAAAGACTTTGGGGTGGAAAATACTTTGTCGAACTTTGACGTTTTGGATATTTAAATATATTAGAAAGAATATTACTGTGAGGGCGGTCATTCGGAAACTGGTGTTGATTGCCCAGAATTTCATCTTTAAACAAACTCCAGAGAATTCTTCTCTGTACGTCATTTTCTTCATCTAAAGTATAAAATAAATAATTTGTAAGATAATTTCTTGGGAAAAAAAACTTCTCGTATGAGTTCAAACATTCTGAATGTCATATTAACGTTATTTTTATTCGTGTGTGTTTTTCTATCAAGTTGACTGAAACAGCCCACGTTTTCTAGAGTAAAAACATTCATATTTTTTAAATATTTTGATATTAAGACTTCTTCATTAGTAATATGTAATTTACACAGTTCCGTAACATACATAAATACACGAAACTATGTTATGAAGTGAGAAAACCCTTTAACTTTCAAGACATGGTGAAACCTCGCGGTACGCGTTTAATTGTCCCCCCGCTGATACAGCTGTAAGTCTGGGGACTTGCAACGCTAAAATCAGATGTTCGGTTCCCCTCGATGGACTAAGCAGACAGCCCGATGTGGCTTTGCTGTAAGAAAACATGCCCACGCGCTCGATAAATTTGAAGCACTATATCATGATACTATAACGTCTATTGTCCAAAGTAAACGATCTATCGACAGCATTTTCAATGTGCACGTGAAGAACACGTAAACATATTTAACAACAGGAATGTCACAATAAAATTCCTTTGCGATAAGCTGCAAATACATTCATTTGATTTTCAAGAGCTGCTGTCCAAATAATAAAACACGTAAGATTTTATTATTAAGAAAAAAGGAATGAATGAGGTAGAGACAATTAATGTTGTGATAAAAAAAACAACATGTAAGGGTTACGATTTAAACGCCTGAAGTCGACGAAATATTGGAAAAGCAACAGGCTTAAGAACGGTTATAATCTTAAGTTAATTTGTTTTAACGACTATAGATAATATTGTATTTATATGTATATATAGACTTACTAAAATGACGATAGTCTACAATAAGCTGGATGAAAGATTATGGTGTTCATTATGAGTGTTAAAGATTAGTTGGCCACGTGGCTAAGCCACTAGACTCGTAGTTTGAGGGTCGCGGGGTAGAATCCCCGTCACACCAAAAAAGATCGCCTTTTTAGCCATGGGGGCGTTATAATGTTACGGTCAATTCCACTATTCGGTGGCAAAAGAGTGGCTCAAGAGCTGGCAGTGGGGGATGATAACTAACTGCCTTCTTTTTAGTATTACATTGTTAAATTAGGGACGGCTATTGCAGAAGCCCTCATGTTGCTTTGTGCGAAATTAAAAAACAAACAAAAATCACTCATACATGTTTCACATTCAGAGGCTTTCATGTTTTCCAAGCAAGCTGTGTTCAGATTTATATAAAGCCAGTACTGGTTTTTTTTTTCAGAAATTCAGTGTACCTTTTTAGTGTTATGTGTAAACCATCTTAAGGATTAACATTACTGACAATTTCCAATTGCTCACTTACGGTGAATGGTGTCGTTGAAATTTATCACTGGAAAAGTTACAAAGTTGAAATATTTTTTGGCGAAGTATATCACTGTCTTTTTTTATAAATCGTTCCTTATAGTAGGATTGATCAGATATTTTGTTATTAATATATTTGTTTATTAAAATATATTTAATTACAAACTATAAGTGCAAAACATGGGTTTCTTTTTGTATGTAATGTTTTGTTTAAGGTTATAGAATTTCCTTGTAATTTAGTATACCAGAAGAAAGCAGATAAACCAGAATTTAAGATAAAATCAACCATTTATAATATTTAGATACTGTGAACTATCTAATTAAATCAATAAATATAACCTTAACAGATTATACTAACTGCCCCTATAGAAACTTTAAGTTAAAAGTACAATAGTTGAAAATAAAAATTGCTTTCAAAAACCATATATTTTTTTTTGTAAAAAATACAACCAATCATATCAGAAGCGATCTATTATTAATTGGAGTTATTATTTGTCAGGACTTCTGTGAGACACCTTTAAATTTGAAAACAACTTATTTTAAAAAATCAGTAAGTAACACTTTGGTGTCAGAAGGAGGTCTGACATTCAAAAATGGCTAAAGGTCTAAGAGGTTGTATGGAAACACTTCGTGCATCCTTGATATCTTTCAATATAAGGAGTATATTTGTGAATAAGTACAGAACAATGTAATCAGATATTTAAATAGTTTTCAAATAAGTGAAAAAAAAAATAATGGGAAAGCAAAATCAAACTTTAGTGAATTTTGGAAGAATAAAACTAAGGATTTGGCCAGAAGTGTAGAAATATCAGAAGCGCAGGGCACACAAAAAGACATATTCCGCTGGCACAGCAGTAACTCTACAGATTTACAACGCTTAACTCAGCAGATTACCCAATGTGGTTTGGTGTAAGAAAACACACAAAGGCGACCAAAAAACATAATAAAATATTCCACAACAATGGGTAGAAATTCTAATTAGCAGTGAAATTAAAATGGTGTTATACAAAACCATAAATAAGATGTTGTATATGTATCATGATATGTAGAACGCTGTAAGAGCTAATGCCATAAGCTTTCCAACTAGATAAGAAAACTACACATTCTAGAACTAACAGTGCAAGAACTGTTTCTGACATAGGATGATATGTAAATAAACCTTTTTACTAGAATAGAATAGGACATTGAAAGTAAGCCAAAGATCGTTAGAAAACGATTAGGCTAGTTACAACACCAGCTAGCTAATACGACAATCAGATCATTATCAATCAAAGATCATGAATTCCATCAAATGTTTATTTCATTTACCCAAACCATATCTGCTGGCGTATTAACATTTACACGGAATGGAATTGCCTCTCCGATTTTCTGCAACTGCGTCCACTTCTGCAGTCACGAGATTTATTATAACTCTTCCTTCTTTCAAACTCTTAAACCAACAAATTGCGATACCAAAGTACAAGCGAAAAACAGGCCAGTTTTTCAATTTTTAAAGTAAATAGAATGACAGTTAAACCTTTTTTCATTATGCTTTTCGTTCTTAAGGATTTTGCATTTTCAACCTCAATGCCATTATGCTACCCATTGAGTCATTGGTTACATGAGCCATTCAAAAACCTTAATGTTTTGTGGCATAAGTAGGTCTCCTCCTCAACACGTAAACGTTTCCCATTTTGTGTTTCAGGATATTTTCCTTCAAGTTAAACATTTCAAATAAAAAAATAATGATCTCTGGGACAACTGCTTCAACTGTTGTTATGTCTGTGTATAGTTTAGATATAACCAGATATTTCATTACGAAAATATGATGTTTATTATTTTTTTAAAAAAGGATCCAAAACGCTTCTTAAAATTTTATCAAAAACAGAGAAACGTTTGTATGAAACTTATTATGTTTCACTGATAAATCTTGTTCGTAAATATTTATTAACACAGTCATGAGAGATTTGTTTTCCTTTGATTCTGGAGGCGAAAAAATTGAACCGTCACTTCAGTTTTACGTAAATTGTGTTTATGAAGAGATACTGATTTGGGTCTTGTTGCCTCAACAATTATGGGTCTATAGAGCAAAAATAATGTAAAAATAGGTCCCCATGTCAACAAGGTCGTTGGGTTAGATACTTGGGAATGGCATTACCACGTACCCTATAATTTAGCTATGTGCTTAATAAGAAAACGAAATAATAACAGAATAGAAAATTCTTAATAGAAAATTAAGGGTTGAACAATATGAAAGAATGAGCTTTATCTACGATTTTAAAATGGTGGACATTCTTCTGGAGGTACAAACAGCATGTAAACAACGATTTATATGTGAAAAAAGGACTAATGATTGTCGTACCATGAGCAGTGTTGTCCAGAACATGTTGAATTTTCGTCTCTTGAATAGGATTCATCTCAGAATCCAAAGGTTGAAAACGATGATTTAAACAAAACATCATCTGGTGGCATAAAATAAAAACTAACAGCTTGATGGGCGACGTACGGACAGGAGGTAGCAGCATAACTATTAAAAAAAAAGAACAATGACAGTTAAAAGTGCTTTTAGAGAGAAAAAAGTGTAAACTAACGGAATTAAAAATTGTAAATAATTTTAGTTTAATGTAACTTACACACTTATTGTTTCATGTAAAGATTCCATTTGTTTTAAGTGAGTCTGAAAACAGGTGAATGAGTAAATTTGTAGTTTAAGTTATGATACACTGAGTACTATTGAAATATTACTAGTCTCAAGAATTAACCAATTGTACTGCAGCTATACTTTAGCACTACAGTAGGTTTAATATTAACGAAAGATTCCTGCAAAATTATTAAAGAACTCGCCATGTTTAGATTCTTCGTTATTATTTCTTTACTTTGTCTTCTTCAATATAACAGAAGAAAAGTGACAGGATTAAAAAAAAAGAAAGAAAAGGTAAATGCCACTGGTAAAAGAAATATAAAAGCTGAAAAGCTGATATCAAAAAGAGGCCAGATTACCACCAGCAAAAAAACAAATATGATATTTTCTATAATGTCAACGTCAATTATTTTAATGTGAACAGTAAATGACAGAGTAAAAACACTGGTGAATAATTTTTATTTTATCATTGAAAAGGAAAATAACAAAAAAAAACAGAATAAAGTTGTAAGCATTGTGAAAAACAGCATGATGAAAAATAGATTTTCTTCTTCCGACAATTTTTAATTTTTATATAAACACTGTTAAAAACTAGAGGACACTTATTAGAGCCACACCTCAACAATGCAGCGTTGATGATGTTCGGCTCTCAAAAAAATACGAAAATGTATCCGTATGCTCGTCGGTATGAATGAATAGGGTCATTTTTGTTAGGACAACGAGGAATAAAATTCTACATATGTCTGCAAAGTTTTATCAAAATTCAATCATTTTTAACTGATTTATAGAGCGAAAATAATGTAAAACTCGGTCCTCGTGTCAACAGACAGGGAGATTTGAATTTTAGTGGCCTTTAAATGTAACCTTGATCCTTTAAAAAGCTAATCGTTTCTAATGTGGGTCATATTTCAAATGTATGCCAACTTTCGTCCGAATCCTTACAGCATAACTTTGCCGACAAACATAGAAATACATACGCACACACAGGGTTGAAGCTAATAAATACCAAAAGAGTAACTAAAGTGGTATTATGGTATACAACTAACCAAGTAGGAAAAGAAGGGTCGGCCAAATACTGATGATACAAAAAATAAAAATAAAAAGAGAAATGCTACATATAAAAGGTCGATCTATGCAAATATTTAATGTAAAAGTTTTTATATACGAAAAATTAGGAAAATTTAACTTCCTTTCATATTTCCGTTGTTGCTTAGTTTGTTACTTAGTTTTTGAATTTCATGCAAATCTTCACGAGGAATATCTGCGCTTGCCGTCCCTAAGTTAGCAGTGTAAGACTACAGGGAAGGCAGCTAATTATTATTATCCATCTCCAACTCTTCAGCTACTCTTTTAACAACGAATAGTGGTATTGACAAGGACTTTATAACGCCTCTACGGCTGAAAGAGAGATCCTCAGGTTATGAGTCAAGTGCCCTAACCACCTGGCCATGACGGGCCTCATTACTGCCTGTTCTAGTCGTAATGAAAAACGAGAAACCAATCATTTTTTGGATACATTTATTGTTTATTCAGTTTTACAAATTTATCTTATAGAAAACTACTACATAATAAGCACACAATTAATGTGTTTAAGCTTATTTACTGCTGATATTTAATGTGATCATTTTTGGCATAAATAACAACTTGGCATCTTTGTGGCAATGTGTCTGGATACTTTCTCAAAGGTCCTTGCGCAAATTTATTCCGTTTTACTTTCTGGGATTGTATCCAGAGGTTTTATTTTTTATATTTGGTGTTTAGTCAATCATAAAATCCAGAATATCCCAGATTTATTCCAGGAGGTTAAGATCTGAAATTCAATGCAGTCATCACATTCACTTAAGATCAGAATTTTCTTTTTTAGTACATAAATTCACCATTTATTCGAAGTTTATATATGTTTTTGAAATATAAAATTATCTCCAAATCTTTCCATGGGATGCAGCTTAATGAACCAATATATACTGTTACTGTTCATGTTGAACCATGACTACAACAATTTTGTGACAATGTTAAACATGATTCACAGATATTATACTTCAAACCAACACAGAACTTCCTACATGTTTTAATGCAGGCACAAGGATCTCCTTTTGAAATCTCTATTATCTCTTCAACAAACATATATACGTAAGCCTAAATCATACAGCTAAAATTTAGTCACTTCTGTGTAAAACATCTTGTGGCATTGTTTCAACTTCCAACTTATACGATGTTTTGCAAAAACTGATGTTATTATTATATTATATTTCTACATTAAGAACTTTTTAACGCTGCTTTTCCCCTAAGGGCATGTATTTGTCATCAGCAATGCTTTTTTTTTAGCTTTTTCTGTTTTTCGGCCCGGCATGACCAGGTGGTTAAGGAACTCGACTCGTAATCCGAGGGTTGCGGGTTCGAATCCTCGTCACACTAAACATTCTCGCCCTTTCAGGCGTGGAAGTGTTGTGATGTTACGGTTAATTCAACTATTCGATGATAAAAGATAGCTCAAGAGTTGGCGGAGGGTGGTGATGACTAGCTGCCTTCCCTCTAGTCTTACACTGATAAATTAGGGGCGGCTAGATCAGATAGCTCTCGTGTAACTTTGCGAGAAATTAAAAACAAACAAACTCTTAGTTTCTCAAGTACCTGATTTTTAGATATCTAGCACCTCCTTTTGTGAACTTTTTCTTTCCCTGTCTTGTCTGACTTCCCTTGTATCTATCCTTATATTTGTTCACAATACTTAGCAAAATGCAAGGTCTTTTGTATTTTTCTTGAATTCCAACCAGCATTGTATAAAATGGGAGTCTGACTCTTTGAAAGGTGTTAATTTGTACTCTTTAGGCATCTCAGCGGTAATATCTCATTATATTACCTGTACTGGCAAATTTTTATGAAAACAAAATAATCATCTCTTATTATACCCACGAGTAACCTGCATGAAAAACTCAGAATATGAAAATCACAGTTTTGTTCTAGTGATGATTGATACAGGCACGAACGATACTTATGTTTGTAACAATGTTATATCGAATTCTATTCAGATTAAGAACCTTACACAACGTTGAAAAACTATCTCAGTTAATAAGATGTGGCTGCGTACTGCTTTTCTTATTTAGTTTTAAATTAATTAAATGTAAAGCATAGTTAAATTATGGAAGAAGAGAGAATATTTATAAGTTGCCTATTGTGATTGATGTACAGTCCAACATTCATTTCAAACAAAAGAGGATAAGACAAAATTATTTTGAACTTATAGTCACGAAAATAATATTTTTGAAAAGAAGGTCGAGGAAAAAAGAAGTTCTTCAAAAGTGATGATAAGTAACTCAGGATATGCGTGTTGCAAGATACACTGTAATCCAACAGAGAACTTGTCAATTATCTTGTAGTTTAGATGTAAAATAATCATTACCACAAATATGCCTCAACTGAGTAGCTGTTTAAAAGTAGCTTCTAGAATTGTTAACCAAACAAAGGAGCTAAAATGTACATCAGACTTTAGACAATGGGATAAGCAAAACTGAAGGATGATGTTCTTTAAAGCTGGATTCAAGCTCACATTGTTTAAAAACAAAGATATTTTTTCAATGTTGTGCGATCAACACGAAGCATCTATATTGAAACATGCTAATGGATCAAATGATGGTATCCTGACTGTTTAGTGGTACAAAAGATTTTTATTTACTAGGTCATTCCTTCAGGAATAAGACTTATTGCACAAGTATTCAGCTTCTGAAGCATACAAAAAATGTTGTGAAATGATACCTAGAAAGAACTTTGCTGAATTGAGGTGAATAAAACAGGACATTTAAAATAATATTTGATAGTCATACATTGGTAAACTTATGGTAGCGTAAAATAGGGTCTGTTTAAAGCAACTGCAGAATAATAGAGTACTGAACAACGTATTTGTTTTTTATTTTACATTTTCTGTAATAATGTATCATTAACAATGATAAAAACAAAATACAAACAGTATGTTTATAGCAGCTATCGCGTGGTTTTTTGTAAAAGAAAAAAGTTTTGAAAGCTGTTTTAGTAATGTCTTATAAAGAGCAATTTCATTATTTATGTTGTACTTACAGTAGTGGGAAGTTGTAGCTCGAAAATATCATAAAGTACATTTATCGTATGTAATAATCGTATGTTTATGGGAATAAAAAATATGCTTATGTATAAATTTTAACAAGAAAATAACAACTGAACTTTTAATTTTTTTCAGTAGTACTTTAATAATTTATAAAAATAAATTACATATTTCTAAAATTGACATAGTGTTATTTTAAAAGAACTAGTTAAACTCCATGGGTCGTACGATTGCTCTATTTAACAACTTTATTGTAATATTAATAAAAATTATCGAGTCTTGGTTAAGGTTACCTGATCTTGGTAAGATCATTTTACCAAAACGTTGGTATCTTGATCAAACTGCAAACAAATACCACTTTAAAAAAACAAACTTACCGGCTGTAAGAGGCAGCAAAGATGAGAGACCACAGCGTGAGGTTTCGATTCTGATCAGAGTGTTCGAGATAAAATTATAATACATTATAAGATCGTGATGATAACATATATGATTTTATATACTCCAGAGAAAAAATAAAGAATTTAATATTTCAATCTCAGCCAATAGCGTTGATCGTGGGTGATTTCTCCTCCCTATTTTTGAAGTTGAGTCTTTTCTCTCGTCAAAAGGCGACGCCATTTTGGACAAGTAAAAATAGATCGTTTGTTTGTAATATAGATTATGAGGTAGATAACTCTTGGGACATAAATTAGTTATCAATGAAAGTCTTAGGTTGTCAGCGAAATAAAAACAATAAAGTGTCAGTAGAGCGTGTGCACTTTCATCCAATCACTAGCCCCCTAACACTCGAGAGGCTTAACCTGTTCATAGGCTCTCTCTCCTTCTCCTCTTTGCTCGCAAGGGAAATTTCCTTAAGTCGTTCATCGTTTACTATAAACATACTTGAATGAAAGTTATGTTGGTGTTTCGATGAATAATTGAAGTGGTGTCAAACTTTGTTTCGTTAGCTGTGGCGCTGTTTTCCAGCCTCTCACCCAACCTTTTGTATGAATATAACAAATTTTTAATGAGCAATCGAGCATAGTTATCGCTGCTGAGATGACGCACTAAGAAATTTCAACCATAGTCAATCCTTTTTTAACAAATGTTTTTATTTGAAAGAAAAAGTTTGTAAACGAAACAAGATTTTCACATTTTAGAAAGGTGTGTATGTTTTACATATTACATTATAGAATGGTCAATTCCTTAGTGTTTTTACAACCTTCTTCGAAGAGTGGAGTTTAATAATTTTGTTTCTTAAGCAGTGATATACTGTTTATTTAATTTTTAACTTATAACAAAAGATATCACGTAACACATCTAAGCTTTACTAATTATGTTTCTTTATTTTCCTAATCAAACGTGGATGTTGTTGTTGTTGTTGTTGTTTTAGAATTAAGCACAAAGCTACACAATGGGCTATCTGTGCTCTGCCCACCACGGGTATCGAAACCCGGATTTTAGCGCGTGTAAGTCCGCAGACATACCGCTGAGCCACTGGGGGGCGAACGTGGATGTAAAATTACCAATAATTATCTATTTACTGTTTCATATGCTATAAAATTAAATATTTTTCTTGTTGTTAGGTATATAGCCCATTGCTGGTATTAATGCCCGAGTTTTAGCATTATAAACCATTAGACTTTTGCCTAATCCACCGGGGAGCAAGATATTAAATCATCCGCATTAAATAAATATTAACTGGTCACTTCCTTAATATTGGCGGCCCGACAAGATCAAACGCGTTAAGGCGTGCGGGTCGTAATCTGAGGGTCGCGGGTTCGCATCCCCATCGGGCTAAACATACTCGCCCTTTCAGACGTGGGGGCGTTATAATGTGACGGTCAATCCCACTATTCGTTGGTAAAAAAAGTAGCTCAAGAGTTGGGGGTGGGTGGTGATGACTAGCTGCATTTCCTCTTGTCTTACACTGAAAAATTGGGGAAGGCTAGTACAGATAGCCCTCGAGTAACTTTAGTGAAATTCAAAAACAAACAAACAATTAATATTGGTTTACTTATTTGGCTTACATATCATTCTCATTTTACACTTGATATACAAAATTTCTAGACCATTTTGCTGTCATTACATAACGACGCGCTACCTCTAGCAAATATACGTCTAAATTAGAATTTTAAAAATTAGCTTACTTAACCTTCCTCCTTTCCAGGATTGTGAAGTCCCTTGAATAATTCTGATACACAAATAAAATTATACATTAAACTGATCATTCATCAAGCTTTCGGTGACTTATTTTTTTCTTTTAGAGCTGTGGTATGCTGATATGATGATCTCTTATCCTTTCTTGTCACTTTTTTGTCCTATTAACGAGGGAGATTCCCGTAGGCAAGTGTTCGAGCGAATATACTAACGTGTCCTCCCTAATCTTGGTGATCATCTGGAAATGTTGTCGACAAAAACTCCACACTCTTCAGCAAGTTTACTTTTCACTAGCAAATTATTCTCTATAATTATCCATTTCACCATTCTCTCATCAACGTACTTCACAATCCTGGAAAGGAGGAAGGTTAAGTCCCAAGATGACCTTTTACTTGAACTCTTTGTCTTTCTGGATTCAGTAAACCACATTATTGATATTTTGTTTCTGTATGGCCCTTCCTAACACGTATTTAACCTTGAAGTTTGCCATTTCTTGTGACAGGTATTGTACAGACATACCATGTTAGTTGATGGAATATAGTGGTATCAGTATTGTACAGACATACCATGTTAGTTGATGGAATATAGTGGTATCAACTCGAACATTATAACGAAATTTTCATTATGTTGTTAACTAATTTAAGGATATTCTCTTTAAAGTCGTATATCGCATCAGTGGTACGAGGTATAGGTTTCTACTGTTCCTCTGTGGTAGATGACGAAGCACGTGGATAGCAACTTTCAACGTGTACCCCAACACAACACTGCTGCAGCTGTTCATTTTGTGTCTGTAATACATATTTTTTCTCGCACCATAGCTCAGTAATTCTCTACAGATCTCTGACATTTGACCTAATAAAAGAGTTCTCTTAGTCTCTCCAATGTCATCTAAATACTTAAGTATTCAACCATTGGAAGATTCTGAAGATAACACATTGTTCTGGAATCTCCACACTGTGGTAGTTTTGAGTACAGTTATTATTTCTATCCACTGATATCTTCCCATTTCCAGCATAACATTCTTCCTCGTACGCATAATAAATCACGCTGCGTAAAGAACACCTTTGTTTTGGACTTATGGAGTAATTCTCAAGACTTCTGATATGGGTATTAGAACTTTAATTAAAATAAAGTACATAACAACGTTTCAACCTTCTTAGGTTATCTTTAGATTAAGAAAGAGAGAGTTTGCAACTGACCGTTGCAGGGCAAATGTCTTAAGGACGAGTGTGTGAACGTGTACGGGATTGTAGGGAGCGTTGCAGTTAGATGTTAGACTAGTAATTAGTATGGGTATAAGGTGTTCCTTTATATTAGTTTAATTTTGGTTTTAGTTGTCATATAAGTATAGCTTCTTTGATTTTGCGTTTGTTTATATTTGTTTCCATATTTGTCTGGGTGTTTTCTATTATTATGTTGTGTTTATTTGAATATGCAGTGTTCAAAAAGTTGTGAAAGTGTTTTTTTGGCGTTTTATTTGAATCTGATTTCCGTTTAACTGCTTGTTTCTCCAATATAGAAGTCGTGGCAGTTGTTGCATTTTATTTTGTAGACAATGTTGGTGTTATGTTTGTCAGAGTAGTTTTTTTACAAAGTATGGACTTTAGTTTTGTACCTATTTTTTTGAATGAATTTGGCGTTTACTGGAATGTTGTGTTTTGTAAAAAGTTTGTACCAAATGTTGGTTATTTTTTTTCGGTGACGTCGAAAATATGTGGTATGCAGCAGCAGGTTTAATAGTTTGTCGTACTTTGGGATTTATTATCGTTTGTTTGTTGTTGGTCTAGATATGTGTGTATAACTTACATAACGGTTTTTGGAGGAGCTTTGCTGATGTTGATGAAGTGTTTTATTTTGTTGATTTCATCATTAATTTTATCAGGTGAGCATCGTTTTCTGGGTGTGTTTATTTATTTTCTTAATGTGTTTAGTTTTTGTTTTGTTTTATGTGCTGAGTCCCAGGGAATGTATAATCTAGCATGGGTGATTTTCCTGTGGATTTCTGTTTTGAATTGTGTGTCGGTTCTTGTGACTTTGAGGTTAAGAAATACTATTTGGTTATTTGTCCATGTTCACAGGTGAACTTAATGTTGGGGTGTATTGAGTTAACGTGATTGATAAAAGCTAAGTGTCTGTTCTGTAAATGTAAATCCATCAACGGTATCATCAACATACCTGTACCAGTATAGTGGTGGGTATAAGGCTGAACTGATCGCTCGAGATTCAGTCTATGTCATAAAAATGTTGGCTGCTACTAGTGATATGGAATTATCCATACTTAGGCCATTTATTTGTAGGTAGCTTTGATCTTTGAACTTAAAGTTAGTTTTGATGGCAGTGAATTCTATAAAGGTTGCTAATTGGTTGCTGGGGGTGTGTATCAAAGGGTTGGGGTCTTGGATGTAAAGTTCTAAAGCTGTCTTGAAGGCTTCGGAAGTTAGAATTTCTGTAAAGAGGAAGATTACATCAAAACTGGCCATTAAGGCTTTATGATTTAGTTGATCAAGAAAAGATTCAAAGTTAATAATCTTTGATAAAAGAGCCGGTTGATGTTACATATTTAAAAAATGCCCACGCTACGTATATTTACCGAGATTGTAGTTGAATGATTCAATAGTCGATATAATAGGTCGTAGTTGGTAATCGGGTTTGTGAGGTTTGGGGGTGCCGTATAGCTGTGGAGCGCGTAGTCTGTCCTTCGTAGGTAAGAATAAAGGTTTTCTGATATTGTGTTTCTTTAAATATGTTGTAGTATTTTGTTTAACTGATTTTCATGCGTTTTTGTTGGATTTGTGTTTAGCAGTATAAATTTGTTTGTATTTGACAAGATGTTCATTTTATGAACGTATTCATTTGTGTTCATTATAACTGCAGCATTGCCTGTCTGCTTTTAGAATTAATACCTTTTTTGTGTGAGGTTCTTTTTAAGTTTTCCTTTTTTGTGAAATTATGTTGGTGGTTTTGCGCGATATTTCTTTAAAAAAATTGTTTAAATGCTGCTTTGAGGTGTCTCAGAGAAATGGATATTTGCAGTTCTACCTGGAAAAATAGGTCGTTTGTTGTTGATGGAATTATTGCCGAAGTTGTCTTCTTTTTGGTGGTTGTTTACCGTTGTTTTATTGGTGTTTTCGGTTTGTGTAGAATGGATCACCAGCCTTCTAGCTAAGACTTCTAGACAGTCTTTCATTTCGATGGATGGAATATTTTTAGATGTTACTGAGAAGTGGAGTCCTTTGTCGAGTAGATGTATCTCTTCATTGCTTAACACTCTTACGAAAAAATATTTACATCCACTAAAGTGATACCCTTAGTGGATGTTTTAAAAAAAATTAAATATTATTTGTAAATGTCTGAAAAGTCAAAATATTATTGCTCCTTAAAATCTAAAGGGATAGGGTCAGTTAATGGCCATTTCATTTGAATACAAAATTATTAGCCTAATATTAATAACCTTTCAAGTTACTCTGGGGCCTATTAGGCCCCAATTTTCGTAGGAGTGTTAATTGTCGGTTGGATCTGTTGATATGTTTAATTGAGCCTTCTTGAGAATACATGTTTACTTCAAGCTGGTTTCTTGTCATCATATGGATCAGTTGTTCACTATGAGTTTTCCTGCATTATTCTTAATCCACTGAATAATTGGTTCGCACTCTTATTTTTATTAGCTTGAGGAACTTTCGGTTAAATATTAGAAAAACGTTACTTATTCATTAACTTTCATGGATGTCCTAACTAATATTATACTTTGTTCTACCTTTTTATGTCATTAATACTATCTCGTGCTTCATTCTTTTTGCAGTGTTTAGATTGTTTTTTTAAGCTGTGATCATCATGATAATGTGCCAGCATTTCCTTAGTTTCATTTGGAGTGGTACACGGTATTAAAGTTTACTCCCGAAATTTCTGAAGTTATTTTGCTATTTAGCTTTGCGGAATAAAAAAATCACAAACCATTTAAATACTGCATGATCTGTTCAGATAACGGTAAACGTTTTAATGTAAGTAATTCTGGAAATGACTTAGAACTCAAACAACGCCTAGTGGTACTAGTTTGTGTGGTACATATCTCCGAAATTTCTGCAGTGTTTACTGTTTTGCTATAGTTGGTATCAACATGTTGTTTCAAGTGTTATATTGTGATAAAACTGTCCCACCGCTAAGCTACTGGTGTCTTGGTGTTGTATCTAACATGAACGGATTCTCAAAAGTTGGATATGGTAATAAAGCAGTAGTGGTTAATTCTTTCTCCAGTCTGTGGAATGCTTGCTCACAATCAGCAGTCCAACAAAGCTTATTAAGTTAATATGAGCAAGGAATGAGAAATATAAGAGCATAGTAACAACGAAACAGACTGATTTACATTCAGTTCTATACATAACTTGTGAATTCACATACCTTCTTTTGCCCTCAACATTTTCTTTCATACTTCTCAGTATGTTAAAATCTTCAGCAGTAAAAATGAAGTAACATTATTGTAATCAATGGAAAAAATGTCTGATTGATGATATAATTTGTTTTTGTGCATGCTCTTAAATTTGTGAACCTAAATAACGAGTTGTAGAGCTCACATAGCCATGATTACACACTAAGCATGTAAATTTATTGACAAGTTAAGACCAATGTGTTTCTGGAATATGTTCCTAAAGTTAAAAGTAATCACTCAAACGAACTATCAGTTTAAAAAATTATAAGTTGATTTTTTGGATAAACTTCATTATTTAAAATAATTTTAACCTAAATAAAAAGTTTCTATACAATGTTTGTCTGCATATGGTAAAAAATAACATTATCACCAACAAAGTTTTAATTTCACTTTGTTGTCTTGTTATCACCTTAAAAATAACTGTGGTTAACACTTTATTTTATTTTCATCAAACTAATTTCAATTCAGTCATCTGTGTTTAAAGTATTCAACTGTTTGATGAACTTTGTTAGATCATTTAGTCGAAAATCATGTTACTAACGATAAGGAATTATTAAATTTCTTCAACAATAATATTTGCTACAGGCTGTGTTTCCTTGTATACCTAACTTCACAAACAAAACTTTTAACAGAAATGCGTATGGTAATGTACGCTTAACTCGCAAGTAAATTTATTTGCTTTTCTTATTAATGGATCTAAAATAAACAAGCTAACTCATTCAGTTGCTGTATAGACACAGTAACTCTCACTGTCTAACTTAATGTATTTGCAGCTTCTGAACCGAATCACTCACTGATTACATTAAATAACTGGTTATTTCAATTATTCTGGTCTATTCACTCTATCATTTATATATATATATACTTTTTTTCTTTCTTCTTACTGTAATAAATTTCTAGATCATTATGTCATCATCATTACTTACTTATATGTTCCCTCTGGCGAATAAACATCTAACTCAAAATATTAAAAGTTTAACTTACAGATAAAAAGAACTGTTCTCTTATGTCTTGAATAATTAAATTAAGTAATTTTTCATTAGTTTAAATAACAGTTTTTCAGTGAAAATGTATACTTATTTTACTTAAAGTTAAAAATAGCTAAGTATTTTTTGTTGATGCATTTTCTATAACTAGATACTAATTACTTACTAGTTTTTATTCTACGTTTCTTTTGCTGATTTACTGTCATCTTTAGGAAGGTACTAATATGGAATATTTTTATGTTGTTAAAGCCGGGGTTCAATCCTTGATCATATTATTGGAAGACCTGGAATGCTAATTGTTCAAATTCCATGAAAACGGCAGCAGATCAACAGCCGAAACGTTGAGTAAAAAGTAATTATTAATTAATATAAAAAAGAATCAAATGAATGTTAAGAGTCAGTTTAAACCACAATGAATGAAATATAATAAATATCCTATGACTAAAATTGAAAACACTTGATAAAATTGTTATGCCTATCAGCTTTTGTCAAAGTTTTGTTTAACGAAATGTATGAAATTGAGTGTGAGTAGCAGGCTTATCACATTACGACAATCGAATTTAATGATCGTGAGGCAAATTCATTGGTCATGGTCATTTGAAAATACTAAAATTTTCTTTTTTTGTTTATCAGTTTGTTTGGTTGTTTTGATTTTCGCGCAAAGCTACACAAGGGCTATCTGCACTAGCCGTCTCTAATTTATCAGTGTAAAACTAGAGGGAAGGCAACAAGTCATCACCACCCACCGCTACTCTTTTACCAACGAATAGTGGGATTGACCGTAACATTTAACGGCCTAACGGCTGAAAGGACTGGCATATTTGATGTGACGGGAATTCTAATCCGGATTACGAGTTGAGCGCCTTAACCATCTGGTCATGCCGGGCTTGCAGGAAATGAATACAAGTTTGTAAGAAGCTTCATTGCAGCATGTTGATCGTCATTCTACGAACCTCAATTTATACATGTATTTTAATACTTTAAACGGTGGGAACAGCCCAAACAGTTCGTTTCAACACTTTGTGCTTAATAATACACAAACAAATGATGCCTTAAAATTTCAAGTTTACACGCTGGAAGCTTGCGAAGAATTAGAGACAAATGCACTTATATTCTGTCATAAATATATAAGAAGTTAAATTATTTGTATATTAGTGTATACTTTACACTCAGTAAGTATGTTTATTTTAGAAAGCAAGAATTATTTTTGAAATGTTTTAATAAGATTAAAAGCGTCTTCTTGAATGTTAATATTGAAGTTGGTAGGGCACAGAAAGTGCGAGGCGAAATAGTTTGTTGACTTTGTAATAATATATGAAATGTCGTTAAACAATAATGTTAAATTTTATTAGTTTGCAACTTGTATTTGTCATCGAAACAAATGTATATTCCAAGTTTTGATATAACATATTTGAAAGAACAGCTGCTGCCATGGTTTATGATGTCTTATGAACGTGACCTGATGTCGCACAAACTACTAATTACAAGCTGTTTTTGTCATTAAAAACCAACACATATTAAGTATACTAAGTATGTGTGAAATTATCTGTTTGTTGTAACATGGAAAAGAAAAAATTAGTATCATGATACGCCATAAGAACAGTGTAATTATAGAAATATCAGTAAATACAAATCTTTATAGTCACGTTAATATATAAGAGAGTGAGTTTCACGTTAAGAGCAAAACGTTAGTAAATTATATATGGAGGTTATTACTGCAAAACACTATAGTAGAAGAGCTTAAAATATTGACTATTTAATTTTGTTACACAAATTAGTGAACACGTGTTGGGTACGTCGTTGCTCAGTTATTAACAACTGAGTTACTTCTGACCGAGGCATCAAATAAAATAAGGACTTTAATAAGTAGACTAATTTTTCCAGACAAATTATATTACAGTAGGAATCTTAGAGTATAGATAACTTTATTATTATATTCTAGATAAGAATTTGGCATTACTGAAATAATTTGTTTTGTTTTTAGTTTTTAAATAGAAATATTTCTGCTAGCTGGTCATTTGGATGCATGGAAACGATTTTAGGAATAATATTTAATCTTTTTAACCAGACAAATTTGTGTAAAAAAATAGTAATCTCATCATAGTATTAATTATGAATTGAAAGTTTTCTACTGCACTAATTAATAAAACACAGACGCAACTACCTATTGTACTGTTTGGATCAAGGTTCCTATCACCCCTTCCAGCATCTTTAGAACCCTAAATAGTTAACAGTAAGTTAAGAGGCCCCAAATCATGTTGATTAAGTAGGCGTGTAAATATGATAAAATACAAGAAATATAACTGGATGTTTGTTTTGGTTGGTGACATATGATTTAACTTGCTTTTCCTAAAATCCTAAGGCAGCATTCAAATACCTTGAAACTCTAAACTACATTCTATTAATAAAAATAAGAACAACAGCAAAACCTTTACAGTTGATTACGAAGGCAAACTGTTCCTTAAAATCATAAATAAGTAACATATTGTAAAGAGTCTTTTCTCAGTTAACTATGTATAATATGCTGTAGAAAATGAAGAAATTTGTAAAGAATAAAAATATTCTTTGCGTCATTGTTTTAGTTCGAAAATCAAATTTGATATCTCTTTATTTAAGAAAGATATTAATAATCATGTAAATGTCAATTTTAACTGTACAAACTCCGGTTCATTAATATACAGTTTTTATATAAAGTGTGCAGTCAGCCTTACTTGATATATGTCGCAACTAAGACTTTAACATAACGGTGGACCAAGCTTATAAAACCTTTTCGGTCATTATTATCGCCTAATAATTTGTCAGAGCTCAAGCTTGACTAAAACAAACAGCGAATTCGGAGTCTGAGTGTTGAATAGTCAACAGATGCTGTTAAACGTTTTTGTTACATTTTAGTGGCAAGAACAACGAATCATCAAAAGACAGCTGTTTTTAAGAAAACTCTAACAGCAGGACCCAGAGGTATATTTTAAAGGAGAATACAAGATTGGTTGGGTTGACTTTAATAAGCTTGTTCTAAACATAAAAATCCTTTTTTATCCTTGTCAAATATTCAAATTTCTAAAAACATAACGCATAAAGAGGCATTTATATCTCTCTCAAACAAATGTATTTCATATTCATTGAATATAAATTAAAGTTGGACAGCAGCGAAAGGGTCAGTATCTTGTCATAAGTAACAAAAGTTCATTTTCCCAGAGGATTTCATTGCATCTTAACTGTGGATGCTGCAGTTGGTATCACATTTTGTGGAAAGTGTAGTTTCGTGACTAGAATTCAGCTCAATCAAAACCATTAAATAATTCTGCATGAAAATAAAATCTCCTGAAAACAAAATATTTTGTATTTTTTATTCCTTTTGATATTTCAAGTTAAAAGCGCCCTTCTAGTCCATGGAGATGTTTCAAAGCAAACATCAATGTGTGTGGTATCGACTGGATATTATATATCACTCGCAAAGGACGAAGTGAGAGTGGAATCGGCTTCTTTTGTAGCGAAACGAAATACGCATTCAATTATACGTGTGCGTAAGTGAAATGTTAAGACGAGTAAATATCATCATATCAAAGCAGCTTTTAGTTATTAAATGAGCTATACTCTGTATTTTGTTACATATTTATAGTTAGTGAAGTTTTCCCTTAAAACAGAGATGCTTTTAGCTGCTTACTCTGATCATCAAAAATAGTTTTTTTTGTCACTTGTGGAATTAATGTGAATAAGTTATGTATCCATGACACAAAAATAATTTAGCTCTACTTGTATGCTGAAAAAACAGAGTTAAGATTTTGGGCTACAAAATTTGAAATGTATAACGTTTAATATAGAACGGTACCAGCTTAAATCCCACTTAATAAAGAAGGAAAGTAAACTTTAATGTGTAAGTGTGCTCCCTTCATTACATATTGGCCCTCCAATGACTCAGTGGATAGTCGGCCCTGCACGGCCAGTTGGTTAAGGCACTCGACTCGTAAGCTGTGGTGGGCGTTAGAATGTTATGGTCCATCCCACTATTCGTTGGTAAAATAGTAGCTCAAGAATTGGCGGTGGATTTTGATGACTAGATGCCTTCCCTCTAGCCTTACATTGCTAAATTAGGAAACGGATAGCACAAATAGCTCTCGTGTAGCTTTGCGCGAAATTCAAACCAAACCAGTGGGCAGTCTGAAGATTTATAACGCTAAAAACTGAGTTCTGACACCCGTGATTAGTACAACGCAGAAAAACTATTGTATGACTTTGTGCCTCACGACAGACAAACAGTACGTTTAGTATGTTTCATGATTTCTTGTTCCATGGTCAAAGATTATATACTTTGTTGGTTTATTACAGATCTAAGGGTGAACAGTAAGGCACCAATATGCTGAAATAATATATTTTCTACAATTCATATAGAAAACGTATCTTGAGATTAGAAGTCACGAACTTTTCTTCCTGATAACTGTATAGAGAAGTGAATATATTATGCTTTAAATATTCGTAAAATGTATAATTTCGTTCTTTTTTTAAATGAAGTTACACAATATTTAGAAGTTATTTCTTTATATAGAAACAAATTAATGTTTTAAACCAAAGCTAAACAACCGCCTACTTGCGGTGTGCTCACCGAGGAGGACCGAATCCCACATTTTAGCGTTATATAAGTCCAAAAAAATGTTCCACAGTTTAAATTTGCAGTCTATTATAACAAGTTTACTGTTACTCTAACTAAAATATTTAGCTCGTAATAATGTAAAACAAATCTTTATTGGTATTGGTTTCATTGAAACAAGTAAGAGAACTGCGATTGAAAATATCTTCCATTCTTTGTAAAATTCTTCAAAAGTAACTTCATCTTCTTAGTTCAAGAATTACCCTATCAAAACCACCTTAAAATTTAATAAAATAAAAGGAATAATATTATAATTTATATTTAAGTTATTCTAAGTAGCGTAAAATATCCAACTCTACTGTTTGGCAAGCATAGATAAAAGTGAAGACAAGAAGAAATGGCTGTTGTATTACCTTTAGGTAAACACCAGTTTTACATAATACCATTCAGTTTATGCAATACTTTATTTATATTTTAGACATTAATGGACACTGTATTATAAGAATTGTAGGATTTACAAGATTTCTGTTATTTGAACTATGTCATTGCTTTTGCAGCAACTTTTGAGAACTATTTGCAGAAACTGAGATATATATTCAACAGACTCCATAAGTTTAATTTGAAGCTTAAACTAATGTCATTTTTAAGGGAAAAAAGTAGAATACTTGGGTTACCAGAGAAGGTGTAAAACTTGACCAAAATAAATTGGAACTATGCAAAAGTTATCCACTGCCAAAAACAGTAAAAAATATATATATTTATTTCTAGGTCTTGTAGGTTTTTACAGAAGATTTATTCCAGATTTTCCAGTTTTATCCAAAACTTTAATATAATTGACTAAGAAGTACGCATAGACTTTCGCTGGAAAAACAAAAGACAAGAAGCTTTTTTTTTATAACTAAAAGATACATTATTGAAAACTTCCATCTTAAGATACACAGATTTCTTAAAAGAATTTATTTTAAGAACATATGCCTCAGTCTTTTACAGTAGGTTCTCTGTTATCTCAGTTAGATAAGAATGGAAAACAACACCCTATTTGTTATAAAGGTAGACATTTAGGAAAAGCTGAAATGAATTATTCGTTAACTGAACAGGAATGCTTAGTATTAAAATATTCCGTTATTATCTGTATGGTATAAAAGATACCATTTTTACAGATCATGCCCCGTTCCAATGGTTAATGACATTTAAAGACCTGTCGTCCTTTTCTAGATTAAGGGTCTTTATTATTACGGGACTGTGATTTTGGAGTTTGTGTAGAAATGCAGTAAAAGGTGCTGAATTTAAATAAGTTTGTTTGTTTTTGAATTTTGCACAAAGCTACTCGAGTGCTATCTATGCTAGCCGTCCCTAATTTAGCAGTGTAAGACTAAAAGGAAGGCAGCTAGTCATCACCGCCCTCCGCCAACTTTTGGGCTACTATTTTACCAACAAAAAGTGGGATTGACCGTCACATTATGACGCCCCCAGGGCTGAAAGGGCGAGCATGTTTAGCGCGATGGGGATGCGAACCCGCGACCCTCAGATTACGAGTAGCACGCCATAACACGCTTGGCCATGCCCAGCCTACAGCTGAATTTAAAAAAAAATCGTGTTATTAATGTGATAAAGGAAGCAAAAACTGAATTAGACAACTATGAAGGTCTTTGGGATTTGGATTATATGATCAAAGCACAGAACGAACATTCCATAGTTAACCTATTAAGACAACAGTGTTAGAAGGAGAATAAGTAGAAGTTGAACATGTATCTAATTCAGATTTATTACTGTAGATGATTTATCAAAAATAATCAAAGAAGAAATAATTTAAATGAATTTGCCATATAAGTTAAAATATATAATTATGAGACTGTATCTCGACAGCCCCTTTGTAGCACATCTATCACCTGTAAAAATTTATATTGCAGTATGAAAAAGATGTTTCTGGCAAAAATGAGAAAAAGTATTATAAATTATAGTGAATAGAATGGCAAAAACAAAACACAAGTTCACATTTGAAAGATGCTTCTTTCAAAGAATGCCAAATTTAATCACATCTTTTCAGTTAGGTCTTCTACCAACATTATGTGCGGGAGATAAGTATGTATTAATAATAGCAGACTACTTAATTCGGTTCACAGAGGCCATGTGCTTACTGGATAGGAAAGTTGAGATAATCCCAAAAGCATTTGTAAATCATATCATTACAGCATTATATGTTAACCATCATTCATGAAGAAACTTTGTGAAAGAAATCTGTCAACTCCTGACAATGAATAAAACTGAAACCACAACTTATCATCTCGCTGCTAACGCCTTGATAGATAGATTCAATTGAACATTGTTAGATATTATCTCACAATATTGTAAAAAAAGACCAAAAGATATGGGTTGAGCAGATTCTATTGTTATTATTAACCTAATGAGGCGCAGTAAACGTATCTACACAAGAAAGTCTCTTTATCCTTTTCAGTGGTAGAGATGTAGTTTTACCAATGCAGGAAAAATTAACACCAAAGAGAATGAGTTATGATAGAAGCAAAGATTATAAAGCTGAGACTATTAAAATAATACATTTAAATTATGAAATAGCACAAAACATATTAATAAAAGCAGGAGATAAAATTGAAAAACAAGTTGAAAAGAAATCCCAAATAAGTGATATAAAAATGGGAGATAAGGTTTTGATTTACACTCCCAGTGTTAAAAAAGGAAATACTAAAAAGCTAGCTAAGTCGTGAAAAGAGCCTTGTAGAGTAATTAAGCAAACAAGTCCAGTTAATTATGAAATTATTGATTATATGGAAAAGCTAAACAGTCAGTACATGTAAATAGTCTGAAGAAAGTTAGGGATTGTTTGTTTGTTTTTGGGTTTCGCGAAAAGCTACAAGAAGGCTATCTGCGCCAGCTGTCCCTAATTTAGCAGTGTAAGACTAGAGTAAAGGCATCACAACCCACCGCCAATTCTTGGGCTACTCTTTTACCAACGAATAGTAGGATTGACCGTCACTTTTTAACGCCCTCACGGCTGAGAGGGCGAGCATGTTTGGTGCGACGGGGATTCGAACTCACGACCCTCATATTACGAGTTGAACGCCTTAATCCACCTGGTCATGCCGGGCAAAAGTTAGGGAATGACAATCATACCCTTAAGACAAAGGTAAACAAGAAACAGGAAAAGTTGAAGAAGAATAGTCAGAAGAAGAGAAGCTAGAAGAAGTAGTAGTACCTACAGATACAGCTACTGCTGAAGAAAAACTCATACCAGTAGATGATAATGTGATAACGGTTGAATTTATCTTTGAGAGTGAACCAGATAGTAGAGAGAATGATAAAGCAGAAGACCACAGTTGCTCCACAGGTTGAACCAGTGATACAAGGTCACGAGGTCCGATAACCGAGCAATCAAAAACAACATTAACCTCCAGAGCTCAAAGTTTAAGATTTGACCCAAAAGGATTAGAGTACACACCACTGAGTTGCATAAAAGCAATCAATATAAATAATGATAAAGTAAATGTCACAACAAAATTTAGTCATATGCTGGCCCATCTTAATAAATTAAGTTGCTAAATTTAATTACAAGTTAATATTACGTGCGATTATTCGTATATGTTTTGTTATTTCCTTTAAATAATTCAGTTACGCATATTAGTTTCAGATGTATATTTATGTACTTGTTGGTATAATAACAGGAGAAAATGTGAGTATTGTTAAAGTCGAAAATAAAACAGGAATTGTATTTGATGAAGAAAGTAACTTCACTTTATCAGGAAATAAACTGATAATTGCAGAAGATATTCCTTTTCTGGGATACATCAGAGTATTGACACGTTTACAGGAAGAACTGCTAATATTTGAAAAATCGTTTAATCGAGAACCCAGTGTAAATTTCCTATGAAATAAGCATGAATAATTTGTAACGTTTACAACTAAAACAGTAGTTATAATGTGGATATTACGAAGACAGGTTTAATAAATAATTATCCCACGTTAATATCATGCAGAAATTGACGAATTAATGAGCGAAATAAGCAATATCAAAAACAGCGTTTCAGTTACAGACAGATATGAACAGAAACATGGATTGATTAATGCAAATGGAAATATTTTAAAATTTGTTCTTGAATCAGCAACGAAAGATAACTTGACAAAATAAGTTAGAACGCAGATGACCAAAGACAAATTTCTAAATAAATAATACATTTAACAGGTGAGCAGATTACTATAATATAACTCTTTGAATCAGACAACTGAATAACATGATGAAGAAATCAAACGAGTATTAAGAGCTTTACCAAATATTACCAGTAAAGTAATGCATACTAAACTCGAGTGAAAAGAACTTCACAAAATGCTAGAGTCGAGAATAATTTACAACAACTAGCATTTACAGTGGGAAGTTTTAGGACAAAATTATCTAAGTTAGTTCAAGCTTTAAATGTAGCTGTTGACAGAAAACTGAATTATTATTTCTTACCCCTAGCAGATAAGAGGAAATTCTAGATGAAATTAACATGAGATTACTTCTTCATCTGCAGTTTGTAAGCCCACTCGTAGTGATCACATGTATATATATTATACTATGGCCGATGTGAAGATAATCATAGTCAGGGATACTTTAAGAATGTTCATAGAAATACCCTCAAAAGATACAGATAGAATGTCCAAACTGTAGAAAATTGTACCATTACTTTTAACTTTAAACTAAAATTTACTTTAACAGTAAATAACGAAATTCTTACTCAGTTTTATATAATGTCCATCATACTTATGTAGAAAGAACTAAAGTAGATATTCTAAAATGCAGAGACTGTTCTATCAGAGTATGTACTCCAAATTCTGGAATATAGTCAGTACTCACAGTGACATGAGATTATGTTACATATGCAAGTATTACGGATAAATTAGCAGATTTATGAGAAAAGAAAGTTGTCACACCAAAACCATTTTACTTTTTCAAAACACAAACTCTAGGAACTTGGTTATCCAATGTAAGAAGTAAATTAATTTTGTTTATAGTTTGCCCTAAATCTAACTCACAGCAATTTTGTAACCAAAAAAAACTGGTAAAACCAAAAATAGTGTTTAGTTACAGTTAGCATGAAATTACTCAACACACGAATAAGGAATCTTGTTTCTGTCCAGTTTTAGAATTAAAATTAAATACGCTTTTGCTCACTTAAATATTAAAAATACATAAATTGTTGGACTTACTGACGAAAGAAAAATCACAAACCTTTTACAAATTAAGCGCAGAAACAGAGGTCTGTAATTTAAAAACTACACTAAATAAGACTAAATATTTACAAATAGGAAAAGCTAGTTTAACTATACGAGAATTGCAACAACTCATTAAAGATTTACAAACTGCCTCTATCAGTGTTAGGTTAAATAAGTGGACACTGATCTGTACGGTTCTTGTAACACAATGTATAATATCTTTTACTATTAACTATACAGTTACACATGACCAGAGAAAGTCATCTTGATCTGTGGAAAATGTTAAAAATGGAAGCCCCCAGTGGCTCAGCGGTATGTCTGTGGACTTACACGCTAAAATCCGGGTTTCCATACCCGTTGTGGGCAGAGCACAGATAGCCCATTGTGTAGCTTTGTGCTTAATTCAAAAACAACAAAAAAAACATAAAAATGGACAGATTATTAAAACTCGATAGAATTAGAAAGTAAAATCGAAATAATAGCACGTCACATTGTGAAACTACCTAATTAATATAACTAAATGATTCTGAATCAGATAAGTCGCTTAATTACATTAAATGAAGATAAAATTTGCTAATTTAATAATCAATCCATGAAGGCAGGAAAGTTTGAAAAGAAATACAATCTAATAGCAGTGAAAATTATTAGGCCAAATTAACAAGGGTAGAAACCGCCGATAAACCAACCAAATTCAATTTAAACCACATTGAAGGAATTTACCAAGAAGCAAAACGTATTGAAATGGAACGTCGGTACTGGAGGGCGACTAGGAAATTTTGGCAAACCCTATGCAGAACTTTTTGTATGTGAAAAGCCACCAAAAAATCAAACATCTTATATACCTAAATGTATTAAGAGTTGTGTGCTACGTGTACTAGATTATATAAACATATTACAACCTCTATTTTGAAAAGAGTGCCATAGTGGACATAGAAGGGTTTCAGGTATTGGGATATACTCGTATAACAATAAGAAAATTCCGGTTAAGTCTATCGACTGGGGACTCCAGGAACTACAGTCAGCACGTGACTTGGATGTCCACGTACCTGTATCTGTTATGATGAGAGGATGGGGAGCATTTTTCTTTTATGAACTCTACAGCATTTCTAGGAAAGTGAAACGCCATTACACCAAACATTACACAAAAGGATGGGAGAACTCGCGGCTCCTTTCCCAAATCTTTGTGGTGTCCTGTGTAAGCCTAGAGTAGCTGAGTTGCCCTGCATATATGTTAATATAGGTTACTAGCCTCAGTAATACATTGTGATTATCACTCAGAACCAGACCAACATTTCACCCCCTGGAAGGCCACAATATTTTACAGTTGAATGAGCACTATCCCCACTTTCAACCATCAACAAGACATATAGCAGAACAAATCAAACAAGAACAGAAACAAAACCATCATGAAGTAGCACACAAAAAAGTTAAATACACGTTGTAACCGTCACACAGTGAAACTTTCTAAAATCATGAGAAATTTCTTTTTTCTTGTTAATGTAAACAATTTTTAGCTATGTACAACCACGTTTCATTATTTGTAATCCAGACAGAAATGTGTATCAATTAAACAGCATATTTATATTTATATGTTATATGTTATATTATATTCATCTAAATAACCCACGACTAGTTACAGGATCATAGAGTTAATTCTTAATAATAAAAGGAATCTTACGTAAATTGAGTGGGATGTTGAAACTGGTTTATCTTAATTATATGTTATTGGAACTACAAGCGAGAGTAGAAACATGGAGGTGATGTGGTGAAAATGTTCTTTTGTTATTTTGTTTTTGAATTTCGCGCAAAGCTACCCGAGGGCTATCTGCGCTAGCCGTCCCTAATTTAGAAGTATAAAACTAGAGTGAAGGCAGCTAGTTACCACCACCCACCGCCAACTCTTGGGCTACTCTTTTACTGATGAGCAGTGGAACTGAGCATCACATTAAAATGCCCCCACAGCTGGTAGAGTAAGCATGTTTGGTGTTAGAGGGAGGCGAACCCGCGATCCTCAGATTACAAGTTGCACACCTTAACACGCTTGGCCATGCTGAGCCATGGAAGGTAGCTAGTCATCACCACCCATCGCCAACTCTTGGGCTACTCTTTTACCAACGAATAGTGAGACTGATCGTCACTTTATAACACCCCCACGGCTGAAAGGGCGAACATGTTTGGTGTGACAGGGATGCGAACTCGCAACCCTCAGATTACGAGTCGCACGTCTTAACCCATCTGGACATGTCAGGTCAAAATACACAACTGACTTTTTTGCTATTTGATGTCACGCCCTTCGCGACTGGGTACAAATCACTAATAGAAGATGAGTACACTCTAAATTACTGGACAAATCACCGTGAACTCTACTTCCATGAGGCTGAATGTATTATGCTGTTAAATCATATAAAAATTGATGTCTCTGGTCGAATAGTGTGGTTGTTCCCGGCCTTGAGGTTATCCCAGAAGGTTTCAGGTTTTTAGGGGCTTTTTAGTTGCTTCAGCTCTTTCAGTTAAATTTCCGAGATATACAGACAGAAAATGGCGGTTTATCTATATGTGCAAGACTTGCAACTAACTCCATGTAAATTTTAATTGCTCTCTTTTTTTCCATTAATAATATTGTCAGTTGAAAATATGGTGTATAATGCAAATGTTTAATAAGTAATGTTGATAGGGTTAATACTTCATAGATTTAACATAAGTTACTGAATGTGTAAACTTTATGTACTTGATGTAACTGTTTTCGTTCTTTATAAACCTTCATATCTTTATGTTAATAAGTGTTAATAAAGCGTATATCTTTTGATTTAGAACTGGAATCAGTGTCACTCATTTCTTTCTTTACTTGTACATTTCTCGAGTTGGTTGATTTGTGTATCTACTCCCGACTGCATTCCTGGGTTTTCAAATAAATCTATTGTAATTTGTGTCTTGTCGTCTCAAACAATGCTCTCTCGCTCCCATGATAGAACGGTCTGTTACACAATGTTGTTTTGTCAGCTTGCAATCTGGTAAAATTGCTATAATATTTTTTCTGTTTTTAGATTATGATTATAAATGATAAGAGTCAGAGGGGATCTGAATGAAGTGTTTAAGATTGTAAAAAAAACTGATAGTGTTGATGCATCAATTCTTCATATTTAACAGTGATAATTATAAAACTAGGGGACACTAACATAGATTCGGGCAAGGTAGAAGCCATCTTCAGCTAAAACAATTTAACTTTTCAAATAGGGTGGTTAGCCTATGGAATGGATTGCTGTGAATATTGTGGATGCAGTAAATTCGAATGAGTTTAAAAGAAAAATAGATAAATAAATGATAAGAGATGGCTTTAATTTCCATTATAGGTGGCCATAATGGATAATTATGTAATAATACCATGAAGTGAAGGATTGTTTGTTTTTTTGAATTTCACACAAAGCTACTCGAGGGCTAACTGTGCCAGCCATCCCTAATTTAGCAGTGTAAGACGAAAGGAATGGCTGCTAGTCATCACCACCCACCGCCAGCTTTTGGGCTACTCTTTTACCAACGAATAGTGGGATTGATCGTCACATTATAACGCCCCCACGGCTGAAAGGGAGAGCATGCTTACCGGGCCAAAATGAGAACATCGCATGCCGTAATCAAACCCGGGCCTCCTGGGTGAAAGCCAGGTGTTTTAGCCACTAGACTACATGGGATGGGAAGTAGAAGATGAATTCCTAAACAGCCATGACTTACTCAAGACGTGTCTCAACATGTCTATAGTTAATTTGTTTAAATCAGTAATTGAATTGTTAAATTAATTTACAATTAAATCGTCCTAAAAAGTCGCTTAACACTAATTAATTGGTTAATTAAATATTTTATAATTAATTTGTCATGAAAAGTTTTTAACATTAAATTATTAATTTCATTTCTTTACCATTCATATGCCCCAGAAGAACGATACAATAATTAAAACTTCTTGTTTAAATATCAATCGATTAAAGATTTTCAAAAGTAATTTAGTAGTTAATTACATTTCATGTCCTAAAAGTACTGTTTCGTAATTAAAACTTACTCAATCAAGCAATTAAACATATTCAGTAACATGATTAAACACAAAATTCTGGGTACAATATTTCTTTTTAACAGTTTATTTTTTCAAATTTTGGAATATGAACTACATTTACGTTTGTTCACGAAAATGTTAATCAGTTACCATTGTTATAATGACTGTCCATTTTAATAAGTTATAATGTATTACTAAACCATCCACAAAACAGAAAACATTGCTAGGCCGCCATGACACCGTGACATACACAATACATGTTTCAACACGACTAGCGATTTAAATCGTCCTAAAAAGGGCATATCATATTCAATTTAAAATTTGTACTCTAACTAATTTGACACTTATTAAACAGCACATTAGTATATCTTGAAGCTTTGATCACAGATGATTTAGTATGCTTGTTAAATATGTAATTTTACATACATATATTAACTATTTTACATCGGGTTATGACGAAAAATTAGTTTTCGATATCAAACAGAGATTTGTTAGAAACTAGTACTCGTGGCATGTAATTTAGCCAAAAACTACTAAGCGCGACATTTATTTACAAACTATGAAGTTTCATAAATAACGTTTTAGTGTATTTTAAAGTTTTATTAACAAATGTATCAGTACATGTGATACCCGATTTCCATACACTTTGTAGCTTTGCGCTTAGCATCAGACAAAGACGCAACAAAAAACTCTACAGTAATTGTTATTTTTTTTTGTCAAGCAATATATCACCAGGATTTTGTTTTGAAATAAAATAAACGCTATATTTAATTTGCTTTTAACGTGCATTTTAATATTATCATAAGCACATCGTGAAATTGTGGACCAGTTTCTTGGTCTGCAACGATGAAAATTAAACTTAATTTTCTGAAATGTTTACTTAGGAATCTAATTCAAGAATGGTATTTACATTTACTTCAGAACGTTAACACTTCACTTTGATGCGTGATGGAAAGCTTGATCTTGTGTCATTCACATAGTTGAAATAGAAATTTGAAGCTGAGTTATAGCAAATGTGTTAATGTGAAAGCGAATAACGAAAAATCCAACTGATTCTGATTCAAATATTTTCTATATGTATTTGATTAATGCGGAACTAATGTATTTCATTTGGTAACTTGTATTTTAGCGTGACTGCCCATGCTCCCCACTAGTATAGCAGTATATCTTCGGATTTACAAAGCAAAATCAGGGGTTCGATTCGCTTCGGTGGGGTCAGCAGATAGCCCGACGTGGCTTGGCTGTAAGAAAACACACACACACAAAGACGAGCGCGTGACTGCCCAGAGAATATTTTAATTTATATATATATTGTAGTACTTTAATAAAATTACTGAAAATAAGGAACTTTGTCAGCAAATGTACAGGGGTGTATAGAATAGTTTCCAGAAATGTGTCGATTAAATTCATCAAGAAATATGTTCGCTAAGTGTATTTATACTCTTTGTTTAAAGGTGGAACATATGAAGTTAGTTGGCATATGGTTAGGTTTCTAATCAAGACATTTCCAAAACGCAATTACTATACGATATCTGAAAATACATATGGAACCATTTTTAGTAAGTATAATTTAAATAACTCTTCTATATAGTTTTTTACAGTTTTGATACTGTAACGGTTTATAAAAATACTTGAATTTGCAGTAAAAAAAGTATTATTCACATAATAAAAGTTTCATGTTAAGCACAAAACTGTATAATGGGCAATCCGTGCTGTGCCCACCACCAATGTACCCTTTATTTTTTAAAAAATCAACATGCAGAATAAAGTTTTTTATCCAAACCCGTATCAAACAGTGTACGGGAGTGCGCTATCAGTTTTTTTGGGTGTGTGTGAGGATTTTTTTTATCATTGACCCTATTGAATCATTAGACCACTTTAGGCCTACCTGCCAGGGTCATTAAGGCCTTCAACGTGTTGAAAAATTTTGATGTTACTGAGGGTGTACACGGCATTTGATTAGTTGTTGTTCGTCTGTGCAACCTGGAGAGAACACTGCCTACCACGACTATAAAAACACAGTTTATAATGTTATAATCCTTTATATGTAACGCTGAGCCAGTAGGTGATAGGGGCATAATCAAATAAGCAATAATTTTCAAACGGTTAGCAACAACAGAAAATACACTCCTTGTTTTAAAGTATCATGTAAACAGTATGGCAAATAAAAAAAAACACCTATTAAGTTTAACATATCATTGTATTAAGACCGTGAAAAAGTAGTGCTTTTATTTTAACATACCAAGGTATTAAATAACACTAATAGAACTGTATTTTTCATTCCACATACATATACATGTTAATTCAAGTATATAAAGTATTTATTTTATTATAATACGATTCAACAGTCATTTAATCTTTTAAACACATAAGGGTTATCCCACCATTACTAGTGTATATATACTTTCAAAAAATAAACGCAAAAGGGATATTTTTATTATTTTAAAAAGAAATATATGTAATAACGTTATAAACTCAGAGTATATGATGTTACACGTGTTAAGGCACTGATTGTCAGACCAAAATGACAATAAAAGTTGTGAACTTTGAAAACGGAGAAAAACATCGGATTTTTCACCAAAACGGATTCGTTTCCAATAAATTTGTTTGAGAGATCCGCATGCTCTGTAAGTGCAACGTGTGCAAAATCTCTATAAAAGTGACGGGTTCTTGGTTTCCATAGCTCAGTGTTAAGCCACCAACACGCAATGCAGTTACTCCAAGATTGGCTGAAGCACAACGCAACAACGCCATTTATCATTTGGAAGCAGGCAAATCTCAATCAGATGTTGCCAGAGCTGTGAATGTCCACCCAAGCACCATCACAAGGCTCTGGAATCGTCACCAACAACATGGATCAACTTGTGACTGTCCAAGATCTGGCAGACCTCGTTTGACCACGCCCGCACAAATCGCTACATCCAGTTACATCACCTTTGAGAGAGGACCACCACTGCGACGTCCACTGCCTCAACCATACCCGGGCTACGTAGGATTTCCAATCAGACCGTACGCAACCATCGACGAAATTCTTAGGCCTCATGTGCAACCCATCATGGTGAACGTCAACGACGTTTTCAACATGGCAATGCTTGTCCTCACACAGCCCGACTCACCATTGTCTTCTTGAAACACCACAACATCAACGTTCTTCCCTGGCCCTCCCTATCACCAGATTTCAATCCCATCGAACATCTTTGGGACGAGTTGGACCGACGTCTGCGACGGCGACAACCTCAACCGCAGACTCTACCTCAGCTTGCAGCAGCTCTGCAGGCTGAGTGGACAGCCATTCCACAGGATGTGATTCGTCATCTCATCGCTTCCATGGGCAGGAGATGCCAAGCAGTTATTGATACTCACGGGGGGCATACTCGTTATTGACGTTGAGTGACGTTAAACTTCAACTAGTGAGCGTATACTTCGCTTTTGCACACTTTGGATGTTCAGCAGTGAATGTGCAAAGTTTCACACATGTCATACAGAACTACTCAGAATAAACTTGTTAACAATATATGTCTCAAATTTTGACTTTTGCGTTCCTTTTTTTGAAGAGAACATTTCTTGTAATACACAGTACTATTAACAGCTACCATCACTTTGCATACATTTTTAACATATAGGCAATCCACTTTTTTGGAAATATTTCATCAGAATGCGGTATAAAATTACTACCAATTTTTAACGTAATTCATGAATTATGCCACGGCATTTGATTTATTAGGATCAACTATTTGTTTACTTGTTTTTTTAGCTCAAAGCTGTAACATGGAATGTCTACGCTCACTCCACCGACGAAAATCGAATTCTAACTTTTGTATCTTGAGTCCACAAACTTACCACTGGATCACAGAAGGACAATTTGCTCTTTCTCTCTATCGGGATTTGGGTAATCATATGTACCTGGATGGTCAGGTACGTTTTGATCTCTTCCTCCTTCCTGCATGATCATGCAGTGTAGGTTGGAATGGCTATTGCTTTAGGGTCAGAGTGGTCTGAATTCAATCCGACCTCTTTTCAGGGCAATGCCCATGTGCTAGTGTCATACATTTACAGATATTATTTGCCCTATCAGTAGTAAGTCTAGTTTGATGGTGGCCTCTTCCCCATATACATTTAATTTCATTATTATTATTATTTTTCTCTTCATTATTTTGTTTAAAATATGTGTTAATCGGGGAGAACTGTTTAGGACTATCTTCATCATGTACGCGGTACGTGTCTGGTTCATATAATAATTCATTTTTCATCCAATTTTTATCGAAGTACGTTATTGTACTATGTAGGAATCTATCTGGTATGGTTGGTATATTTGAATATTTGTGTATGAATTTAGATGATGTGGTTCTGGGAACTCTGTATGCTCTTGCGAGTAGTGTGTTTTGAATTTTTTTAGGCTTGGTTTGATTATTTTGTGACTTACAGCTATCCAAGCTGGAGCTGCATAGTCAATTACTGGTCTAATATCTGTTTTGTAAATTTTTAGTATATTGTCTATTGATACTCCACTGTTCTTGCCAGTTAGACTCCTAGCATAGTTGGTTCTCCGCCAAAATCTATTTTCAGTTTTATTAAATAGTTAATCCATATTAATTTTAATTCACAGGTTAGACTAAGAAATTTCGCTGATGTTGCAGTCTGAAGTAGAGTTCCATTCACAATATTTCAGGCTGTATTTTTTGTGCTTTGTCAGCTTGGTAAATACGACTAGTTGTGTTTTTGCTTTATTTATTTTTATTCTGTATTGGCAGTATTCACTTATTCTATTTAATTGTAGTTGTATGTTTGTGGCTGCTATTGCCGGTGTTGGAGAACTTTTCCAGACTCCCACATCATCAGCAAACTCTAAGGAGAATCCATGATTAAAATCCTTCAGTGGCACATTGTTTACATACGTGATGAAGAGTATAGGGCTAACCTCCCCTCCCTGAGGGAGGCCAGCTTCTGGATTAAAGTACTCAGAAAAGGTTCCCTTTACATTTATTCTACATTTTCTGTTTTCCAAAAAGTTAGATAATCACCATTTCATGCATTCAGAACCGTAGACCATTGTGCCATACAGTGTCAAATGCTTTTTCAGTGTCAAGAAAACAGGCGACAGTGCATTGTTTTTTTTTGTTAAAACTATCTATTATCTCGATTCGTTAATGTTCATTTGTTTGATTTTGAATTTAGCGCAAAGCTTTTTGAGGGCTATCTGCGCTAGCCGGATAACTTAACAGTGTAAGACTAGAAGAAAGGCAGTTAGCCAGCACCACCCACCGCCAACTCTTGGGCTACTTTTTTTACCAACGAGTAGTGGTATTGACTGTCACATTATACTGCCCCCACAGATGAAAGGGCGAGCATATTTGGGGCAACAGGGATTCAAGCCCGCGGCCTTCAGATTACGAGTATAGCGCCCTAATCATCTGGTCATGCCGGGTCTCGATTCGCTAATAGATCTCAGTATTGTAAATTATCAAAACTTGAAGAAATTATTTACTGCTAATAAACCCTGTGTATGTATATTACTTTTCAGTAGTAAAGGTTAGCCCTGTCTGAAAAATTTATCTTTAGAACATGTGATGTTAAATGCTTCCAACAATCTGTTCATTTTCTATTGACAAACTCACGTGTCAAAGGTCACCAATTCTTTGCATATTTTTATGCTGCCAGTACTTGATACATTTGTTTTAATAAAACACGGTGTTAAATGTCATCAGAACTTTATTCCTTTTAATACACAACACGGAACAAATAATTGTTAAGTGGAATTAATAACAATTTAAGTATGACAATGCAAAAAGACAAAAAAGGATTATCATTTCATAATGTCAATCACCCATTAAGTAACTGTCTATATTTACCACACATCTAATGATATTTCATGTGATATGAAGTGCATATGATTATGACTTTTCACATTAATATGGAGTACATAGTTACCGCAGTAGTAAGGACAACCTAACACCCTGTTTCGTGTTTAAAATAAAAGGCGATAAGATATTGAAGTACCGTCGAACACTCTAAAAGAACTATTAGTAGAATATATTTAGTGTCTGTACTAACTTAAATGGATTCAATGATTTTTTCAAAAGTAATGCATACATACGTGATAAAAATGAGCAAGAAAATCACTTAATTTGGTCTATTTCATCTTTAAAAAATACATTGACCAACTTATCTAGGTGAGAATAACGTTATTATCCATTAGTTGAGGTCAGAGCTAACTATAATATGGGTCACTTTTTAATTTCAAATTCTCCTGTTACATAACTGAATGGTGAAGCGAAACTAAAACTTACAAACAGAATATTTCTCCATTTGCCATTGAACGTGCCCTTAGCGCCACTGCAAACGAGTTATTTTGTGCCTCGCCATAAATAGAATGCGTCAAAAATGATCAATCTTTTCACCATAATGAATAGCTTACCAAACATGTACTGCATCACCTCCTGTGTTTCCTATGAGAAAGGTAGTCTCTCCACCTGTTATTCAGGTAGACAAAAATCGTAAAACTTACTCATGCGAAAGGATGATATATCGCTAGTGTTGTAAATGTATGCTTTCTTGCCCAAGTAATATGGTGACGGCGGTGAACTCTGGTTGATAGCGATTTGAAGATCGCCCTTCTTGCAAAATAAGTTTCTTTGGTCAGTCTTCTGTTCATTGTTCTACTGAATATTTTGAGATGAACACATTCATGCCATTTTCATTGTAAGATGTTGCAAAACTTCTTTCAACCACTTGATCAAAACATGGTCATTTCGGACAGTAGACTTTCCTAAAATAATATTTCCTGTAATCCGATGACAATTCAGAATTTTGGATAAGTACACTTGGGATGCCCGACTGTTTTGGAAATGTACGTTTGTTTCATACCACTTTTAGATAGTTAAACAACATGACTCCCTTTAACTTCCGTTACGTAACAAGATATGACTCTAGAGCAAGTATAAAGAAATTGATTGAACAAAGCAATGATCTGTTTTGATAAATCTTATACCAAAAATATACATACCCTTTAATACAAAACAGATGTGTATGTTTATTTTGATGATCAAATGCTCAAAACAACTTACACAGACCACCACAATAACAACTCGTATATGTTTGTTCAATCATACGTTACCTTCTTTTACCAGTCGAACATTTACTTAATGACTACTCCATGCATGTGAACAATAACAACAATACAGAACAGTATCCAAACGTTTTAGCCAAGACTATATAATTTCGTTAATTTAGTATAATTTATCAAAGTGATAACATTAAATCACGTTCAACTGTGGTATCAAGCTATGCACTCAATTTGGTACAGTCTATTTTTTGTCCAAACTAAGCCTAGAAATGTAGATATAAATATTACAAATAAGTCTCTAACAGAGACTCTGCTTATTTATATTTGACATCTTCCGGACTTAATTCTAACCTAAAGCTTCTGGTTTAAGTTTTATAAAAATTCTTTCAACGTATCCAATTAATCTTTGGTGACTGACTAAACACTCCAGAGTACAGTGCCATGACAAACTACATACTGTAACACGATATTTGATATAAAGTGAAGTCAAGAAGCATAGATGACGGTCCCACGAGAAATAACTTCAAAAAGTTTCATTCTGTTTATACGACAATATAATATGATTGAATTAGGATAAGATAAAACTTGTGCAAACAGTAATTAATGAGATATGTTTTGATAAAACATAAAATATGCATTACTGAATTGCGTAGTAGAGACTTGCAATGCTGTTTTTGAATATAAATACTTCAAAATAAAACTAGCGTATATACAAGCTCAGGTACCAGCTCTTTCTCCAGGTTAAGAACTTAAAAATATTTTGGTGGATGCTATGATAAATAACGCAAAAATTCAAATGTTCACACAATTTATTTATAGCATAACATGTTATTACAATATTCATCATTAACTCACCAAAAGTGTTATGTAGCATTTAAGAATTCGCTATGTATATACTTAAAACATACTACACAGTGTGCGAGAGACAGTATGACTTTTTATGAAGAGGTAGTGGCACTAGGTATGCTTTCTGTTACCCGCTTTTAACATTCAGCTCTTAATGTTCTTCCACATTATTTCACGTTGTTAATTAATTGACGGCCATTGGGCGTAGAAGTGTCTTACGTGATGAAGTTTTAAGGTTACAGGTCAAAGTAGAAAGTGGGTATAACTCAAGAGACAGCTCTTCATATCAGCATTACGGTAGTTAAGGTAGTAATAACGTTATCTCATTTTCAATTTTTTTCTCAAGGATATTAGCATTTTAATTAAAATAAAGTACAGAAAAACGTTTTAACCTTCTTAGATCATTTTTATAATCACTAATTCGTTTCAATTTATGTATTATTGCAATAGCAGAAGTAATTTTTTCATTGCATTTATTCACAGAGAGTGCTAGTGCATTCTCTAAGAAAAATAAAACGCTCTTGTATTCTCCCTCCGCACTATGTGTATGTTGCATTATGGAAACTTTAATGAGTGTGTTTTCTCAGAGCACATTCATAATTGGCTACGTGTTGTGTCCACCGAGGGTAATCAAGCACCTGATTTTAGCATTCTAATTTTAACTACTTACTGCTGTCCGATTGGGGGACGAAAACTTTAATAAAGTTGTTTGTTTTTTGTTTGTTGTCAGAGTGTGTTGCCATGTGCTAATGTAGTGAATATTAACTTACCCCAAAAATAATAAACGTCAATAACAGCAATCATGGGAGGTGGAAGGGTTTGTAAACCCTCATTAACATATCCTTTGTTCCAGACAATCATTCCACAAAGTTTAGTTACGATTAGCCCATTGACCTAGGAGCAGTTAGATAACGGACAAACAGCCAGACATAAAGGTTTTTGTGCTTTATATATATATATACACATATGCATGAGTGTCATTTCCTTACAAAATATCAGTATAATCATCATATTTTAAATCTGCAGAACTGTATTCATATATATGCGTGTGTGTGTGTGTTTCCTTATAGCAAAGCCACATTGGATCATCTGCTGAGTCCACCGAGGGAAATCGAACGTCTGATTTTAATGTTGTAAATTCGTAGACTTACCGCTGTCCAGTAGAGAATCATATATACGCATATCACATTTTTATACACAGTAATGGTAATAATATTGGAAACACAACCGATGTTTCTTGGTAACTAAGAGCCTACTTATATTGGCATGGCCAAGCGTGTTAAGGCGTTCGACTCGTAATCTGAGGGGCGCGGGTTCGAATCCCGATCGCACCGGAAACATGCTCACCCTTTCAGCCATGAAGGCGTTATAATGTTACGGTCAATCCCACTCTTCGTTGGTAAAAGAGTAGCCCAAGAGTTGGCTCTGGGTGGTGATGACTAGCTGCCTTCCCTCTAGTCTTAAACTGCTAAATTAGGGACGGCTAGCACAGATAGCCCTCGAGTAGCTTTGCGCGAAATTAAAAAAACAAAAAATACAAACATATATAAATTGTAGCAAGCAAATTGTGTAATGCAAGAGTTTTTCGCATGTAAATTTTTTACGCAATGCAATAAATTTTACGTTCATGTTACCCTACAATTTATCAATGTACATTATGAAACATCGGTTTACATTATCTGTATTATTCTCAGGAGTTTAACCAAGTTGATTGATTGTTTTTCGGTCTTCAATTTTTACACATACTCATACCGTCTCAATAATGGTGACATCGGGTCTTTGTGCCGGCCGAACTATGCTTGTAAGTGTTCCATCGACTTATTTACCGTCAAGATATCGTTTCGTTACATCTGAGCTATGCTTGGTATCGTTTCTTCATTAAAAGATGAATCCCAGCCCAATAAGTTGTTTATATTAGTACCTGTAATAATCAGGATTGGATATACTTGTCAGCAGTCAGGGTGCCATCAGTTTTAGGCAGAACACCGACACTGTTGGCTGGAATGTAGCTCTAAACTTGTGCTCACCATCGATACCTTTTGTCTCTTCAAAGGGCTGAAACAAGAATTAGACCCTAAATTGTTGCATGAACAAAACTGGAGAAACGTGTACTCTCTAAAGATTAATCCAAGTTCAGCTTGTTTGGTCGACTCTTTTCAACCATGGTTTGCGAGCACCTTCGCTTTCAATGGCACAGCGGTATGTTTGCGGACTCACACAACAAGAAATCGGGTTTCGATATGCGTGGTAGGCAGAACACATAAAGCCCATTGTGCAGCTTTGTGCTTAATTCGAAACAAACAAATAAACCATTCTAGTGAAATCAGTACTGCTAACGGAATTCTTACTTTTCTTGACATAATAATCTGAATTTACAACGAGATTGTTGGCAACATCTATGTTTACCATCATATATCTCATGAAGGACATACCCTCAGATACTTAACATTACCTTTGGACAGTTTATATGTTTTATATTTCAATCATATGTATTATTAACAGTGACAGTTTTACGTGCCCTGTGTATAGAATGGAGTCTTGTGTATGGAATATGATCAAATTGATTTACTTCAACTACGCAGTGCATAAAGACAGAATTTTGAAAATTATCTTGTTGAGTATCAAATCTTATTCTTCGTCACTTTTAAAACAATTAAGAGGCTATAGGTCATACGGGTGCATTACAGTCAATGAAGGTGAAAAAATAAAACAAGCCTCATGACTGCTTTAACCTTTGGGATTGTACGTAAAAGGTTGGCTTTTGATTTTGTTTCGCTATACGGGTTCAATTCGATGAGTAAAAAGTGTACTTAGTTCTGGTAGGTTGTTATTAATTTTGCTTTAATAGCAGGGTATGTGTTCATTCGTTTTACTTGTGAATGAGAAGGTATTTTTTAGAGTAATTCACGTCAAAATACATTTTGTTTTTCTTTTTTTTTCTGATATGAATTAATGAACAGAGTCTCACTGGACACGAACGTCAGAACCGATTGATTTAAAACATGTGAACACTGCTGCGACATTGAAGTAACTGCAAAACGTAGTTCAGTTCAAAAGCAGCATCCCTTATATCAACAAGGCCTGGCATGGCCGAGCGTGTTAAGGCGTGCGCTCGTAATCCGAGGGTCGCGGGTTCGCGCCCGAGTCGCGCTAAAACATGCTCGCCCTCCTAGCCGTGGGGGTGTATAATGTGACGGTCAGTCCCACTATTCGTTTGTAAAAGAGTAGCCCAAGAGTTGGCGGTGGGTGCTGATGACTAGCTGCCTTCCCTCTAGTCTTACACTGCTAAATTAGGGACGGCTAGCACAGATAGCCCTCGAGTAGCTTTGTGCGAAATTCCAAAACGAACTTATATCAACTCATAATTCGATTGATTTGTTTTATGTAATGTAAAAAAAATAACGATACGGTATATTCTGAGTTTTTGTTTCGTTATAAATATATAAATTACATTCGTTTACGTCAAAACTTATTTTTTTTCTAACGTCAAAAATTATATAATAAAAAAGTAAATTCTGTGAGATTTTTTTTTTTAGATGTTGTCAAAACGACGCAAACCAGTTCTTCATGTTGATTTTTGTCAGCGGACCTTTCGGTATTACATTGTCATAGTGTTAAACTTTGCCTATCCCTACATATTTTTATTCTCCATTTAAGGGTAATATAGATAAAACACACGTTTAAATGCGTACTGGCTAGGTGATTAGGGCGCTCTACTCGTAATCCGGAAGTTGTGAACTCGAATCCCTGTCACAGTAAACATGCTCTCCCATTCAGCCGTTATACTTTGACGGGCAATCCAACTATTCATTGGTGAAAGAGTAGCCCAAAAAAACGAGTTGCTACCTTCCCTGCCGTCTTACACTGATAAATTAGGGACATCTATCGCATATAGCATATATCGTATATATATATATATATATACACTGCTGGCCAAAATCTTAAGGCCAATGAGCATAAAGATAAAATACGCATTTTGCGTAGACTCAACCACTTATTTGAGTAGAGCTTAGAAAGATGAAAATAAAAAAAGTGAAAATAAAAATAAAAAACTTTTTTAGCATTTAATAGGGAAAATGTGAATACCATGAAATCAGCCTAAATACCAGTTGGTCAAAAGTTTTAGTTCATTATGTTGATCTCTCACTAACATCTCCTGTGTTACATTGGCTAAAAAGTTGACAGCGTTTGAACGTGGCAGAATTGTCGAGCTGCAAAAGCAACGTCTCTTTCAACGTTCCATTGCTGGTAAGATTGGGCGTAGTAAAACTGATGTTGCAAATTTCTTAAAAGACCCTGAGGGATACGGAAGGAGAATTTCAAGTGGTCGGCCCAAGAAAATTTCTCTGGCGTTGAGTAGAAAGATTTGATGGGTTGTCCGGCAAGACACCAGCCGATCGTCGAACCAGATTTAGGCCCTTACGGACACACAATGCAGTTCAAGAACAATAAAACGGCATCTACGAGAAAAAGGCTTTAAAAACCGCAAACGTCTTGAAAAGCCACGCCTCCTTCCACACCACGAAACAGCTCGATTAAACTTTGCTGGGAAGCACCAAACATGGGACGTAGAAAAGTGGAAGGTTTTGTTCTTTGATGAGAAAAAACTTAACCTAGATAGTTCAGATGGCGTCCAACGTTACTGGTACGATAAGGATATCCCACCGGAGACATTTTCAACACGACATAGTGGAGGAGGTTCTATCAAGATCTGGAGTTCTTTCTCCTTCCATGGAACAATAAAGCTTCAGGTTATACAGGGGCGTCAAACACCAGCTGGCTACATTGACGTGTTGGAGAGAGCATCCTTATTTACTGAAGGCCCTTGCTTGTGTGGAATTGACTGGATATTTCAGCAGGACAACACTGCAATCCTTAATGCCAGCAGAATAAAGGACGTGAATTCCAAACAGTGCACGATCTTCGTGAAGCCATCTTCACCACTTGGAATAACATTCCAGCCAGCCTTTTGCAAACGCTCATATCGACCATGCCAAAGTGAATGTTTGCAGTTATTCGCAATGACGGCCGTGCAACTCACCACTGAGACCTCTTGTTAGACATTTCCTACCCAGTTTAGGACTTCTTTTTGGTGTGGTCTTAAACTTTTGACCAGCTAGTATTTAGGCTAATTTCATAGTGTTTACATTTTCCCTATTAAATGCCAGAAAAGTTTTTTATTTTTATTTTCCCTTTTCATCTTTCAAAGCTCTACTCAAATAACTGGTTGAGTCCAATAACGCAAAATGCACATTTTTTCTTTATGTTCACTGGCCTTAAGATTTTTGCCAGCAGTGTATACCATTCATAATTTATATGTTTGTGTTTGATCATCCAGCTGCTACAACTAATTTGGTTTGGTTTGTTTGGAATTTTGCGAATTTGCTAGCCGTCCCTGATTTTGCAGTGTAAGACCAGAGGGAAGGCAGCTAGTTACCACCACCCATTGCCAACTCTTGGGCTACTCTTTTACTGATGAGCAGTGGAACTGAGCATCACATTAAAATGCCCCCACAGCTGGTAGAGTAAGCATGTTCGGTGCTACAGGGAGGCGAACCTGCGATCCTCAGATTACGAGTCGCACACCTTAACACGCTTGGTCATGCCCACCCACCGTCAACTCTTGGGCTACTCTTTTGAGTGGGATTGATGGTTACATTATAACGCGCCCACGGCTGAAAGGGCGAGCATGTTTGGCGCTAAGGGGAGGCGACTCGCGACCCTCAGATTACGAGTCGCACGACTTAACACGCTTGGCCATGTCGGGCCATTACAACCAGAATTACTTGTTCATGAAATAAACAAATCAGAAGATACGAAAACTAGGAATCCAGCAAAATAAATACAAATCCCTTCTCAGAAAACGTTGCGTTACTAACTTCAACTATTCAATTTAATAAAAATAGATAATCAACTTTATCATATTTTGTTCCTAATCGGCGTTTTTTTGTTTTTTCTAACAGAATAAATTTTATTTCTATGTGAATATTTATTCTGAAATATATAAAGTTTAGGTTCACTATTCTTTGAAAATAATTTCAAGGAAATGTAAACTTCAGATAATATTAAAATAATCCGTAAGAATTATGTTTGGGTATCTGCTTTAAATGTGTTTTGCTTCAGAAATAAAGGTGCTCTTTGAATTAAATTTTGCCCCCCCAGTAGCTCAGCGGTATGTCTGCGGACTTACACGCTAAAATCCGGGTTTCGATACCCGTGGTGGGCAGAGCACAGATAGCCCATTGTGCAGCTTTGTGCTTAATTCTAAACAACAACAATGAATTACATTTTTGAGTAATAGGTTCTCTCTCGATAACCATCTTTAAACATCGCTATTAAATTTCATTTTCTTTTATGAACATGGGTAATCTTTCTTATTTTTATTTCTTCTGTGAACATGTACACTTAACAACATCTTTATATTCTACTCGTAAAAATCACAAGATTTTGAATAATTAAAAATGTAATTTAAATTTTCTACCTTTGAAAAGCTCAGCTACAAAAGTGCACATTAGTCAGTAAAATTACAAACTTGTGTTTCACATCACTAAAACACAGTTGTGAAATTAAAAAACAAATAGTAAAGTACATGGTTTTGAACTACGGGGCTCGAGAAATGGTCGTAGAACGATTTTACTGCGCTACACAGATATCTGTTAAAATAAGGGTACCTTAAAATATCTAAATTATAAGAAATTTATTTTTTTTTTGCATCTCTCGTTATTATTAAAGCTTATTTACAATTTTTGCATACTACTAAAATAATTTTACTTTATAAAAAATACAATATATACATTAATTTTAACATCTCTTTTGTTGTGAAGTGACGAGAAAGATCTAACATGGATTGATAAAGAGCTCTTAATGAGATGATTAAACCCATTATCATGAAAAACAACGATAAACAACTAACAATTTACAGTGCAAGACACTTCAAACAGGACGCCATTTATCAAGTGAGCAATCAAATATCCTCCACGATACGTGTTGTCAAACGATTTATCATGAAATGTGATTTCCTGTGGGAAATAACTTAATCCAAAGCTTACTCGTTACGAACTTGTATAACAATCAATAAATAAATGAATAATTGAGCTTAGACATAAATCCTATGTTTACTTAGTTACTTTATTGACTCACATATCAGATACTTTGATATTATTTAAGTTATTTTGTCGCTTAGATTCACGTAGCTCATAGGAAATGGTTCTGGATATATTCAGTAGGTACCTATCCTTTCTTTTTTTTTGGAAACTGAAAACAACTTTTACGGTTAAGTTCAAATACCAATAGTACGAAATACTTAAGATCAATATATGCATTAAACATATTGCGTTGTGGTTTTTACCATCATCCTGGTGATCTACACAGTAGCTGCGGGATAAGTTCGGCTCAAACCTAACATTATAGGTTAGGTTTCTTCCGCAGTAGATATGTCCCATAAATAGCTTACACACATAGCACTCCAAAAATGGCGATGTATTCCAGAAGCGCTGAGGTTGCGGTATTTCCAAATTTGGGAGGAAACCTGATTCCATCAGAAGTTTTCATTGCCTAATTTGTTCGTGTAAGAAACATTGACATTGTCTTGAATAACGTGCCTTACACTCGGAGATATGGCTTGGTGTAAACACTTTTACCAGTACCACATATGTTTCATCTTGTTCGTAGTTCACTTGAATTTGGTACTTTAAGTTCTAACTTGTTAGGCTTAAGGAAAAGTTAAGTTGGAAATATTAAAATGCTTAAATTTTGAGCGTCTGCAATGAAGTTACCAGGCTGAGGATGTTCTCTGTGCTGCCTTGTGCTGGAAGTTGGTTTTGTTAATAACACGAGGTGTGAATAGCTTGCCTTTTTTTTTTTTTTTCATGTGTATATGACTAAGTTCGCGAGCTTATGCCGTTGGTTTTTGACGTGGAGATACAAAAAGATCATACTAGCTGGACCATTCTGAAAACTCTTCCTCTAAGCCTGAGGGCTGTATTATTTACAAGTCTATTTTAAAGATCTTTAGTTGGTAAGTTTTGCACATAGTTTTATGTTTTATAGAACGTTTAAATTATGTGATTAAGTATTTGATTGCAGTTACTGAAGGTCAAATGAAGTTAAGAGAAAGACAGATGGCAACAGCTAAATATTAGATCTTTAATGTAAATAAATTATATCTTACTGCCTTATGGCAGGGTTTTTGTTTTGCGTCAGCTTTCGTTAAGTATCATTTTGTAAGTCATGTTATCGTTATATTTTCATTGTAAAAATATATCGAAGCTTATTAATATTTCAATTTTGCGTTAAGGTCATTTCTATTAAAAATTGTGCACGGAAAACGAAGTATGGTGTTAATCTTAGGCCTGTTCAGACGTATTTTCTTACCGATTATGATGGATGGATTGCTCTTTTCATTTTAGTAAGAACACTCACAGTTATAGTGTGACAGGATCGTCATACTAAATGACTCAAGTCATGTAAAGGCTAACGTAACAGTATAATAATTATATTTACGTTATGAAGGTTAACGGAAGAAACAATTATTTATGTTTATGTAACTCATAACACAAGTATATATGTATTTATGTTTAAGTAATCAAGACGTGGTATATGATAATAATAATAAAAAAGATTTAGGCCTGTTGTTACCTCACTTTTTCAAATAATCTGTTGTTAATTTTTTTTTCACTTTCCCTAGAATGTGAAATAACGTATGGTAATATTTTGCATTTATTTTATCTTTTGTATATATAATGAGAGATTAGAATTTAATTTTGCAAGACTAGTTTAATTCATATTCTTAAATATAAAAATAATTTGTTTAGAGCACCTGTAGTAAATTTATAGTTGCAAAACTGGAGGTGTTGATATTTGCTGTTCTTGTAAGTGAAAAGTCTTGCAACTGGCATTGATGCCACGTGCTATTATTATTTAATGAAGTGATGATTGTGTTACATTTTAACTTTTAAAATCTTCTTTACCATGTTTATTAAAACCTCAAGGAAACCAGTAAGTCAAAAACGTTTTCGTTTACTTAACATAAAGACATGTAACATTTTTTTTCAAGTTCTTGTAAAGTGTAATTTTAAACCTTTTTTCTTAAGATAAACATTTAGTTTTTTGAAGTAATCTGTTTTCATGTGGAAGCATTAAGGGTTAATACTTGTCAGTGAATGAGGTTTTACTCTTTTCCTACATCTGAATTGAAATTCAGAATCTGTGCAAAAAATAATTGATTTCAGACCAAAATGATTTATGTGTAGGTTTAAGTGCCTCAAGAATAAAATTAAAATGCATCTTTAACTAGATTGTTGGAATCCTCATTGTACTGTATGGACTTCTGCACTATTTGTCATGTAAAATATTTTATCTTTTGAATTTCACTTCTTAATGCATGTTACCAGCAATTGAATATGATAGCATTGATACAATTTCTTGTTAACTCCAATTCTGTGTAAAGAGTTAAGGTGCACTGATAATATAGAATTGTAAAACAAGTATTATATTCAACTGTTGGGAAAAATGATTGAATAAATTCATGTGAAGTATCATCCAAATAGTTCTTGCTGTCTATTCAACTCGTAGAAATCAGTGCTATTGTTTTTCAATATCAACAACTTGAATAACCATGATCATAAATTACCTGTTCTTGACTTTGTCATACCAATAATTAAAAAAAAAAAAGTATTTTTTTTTCCCTTCACTGTTTTATATAGAAACAGAGTGATTTCTCCACAATGTATGTGTAGCATATTGCTCTTTTGAAATAATACTTATAATCAACTGTGGTCAAGCATTTCCCCCTCTCTATTCAACTTTCAGAAACCAGTGCTAATGTTTTTCAGTATTAACAGCTTGTAAAACCATGATCACTTGAATAATAAAGACTGTTTTTTTCATACACATAATTCTTTTGGTCCATCCTATAGTTTTGTTAATATAAATAATTTTTTAAGACGTTATGGCTATCTGTATGTTTTCATTTAAGTGAAGAAACCTTGTAAAATGGCTGTATATATGTTTGGTTTTATTTCATATAAACTGCACTTTAACTTATAAGTGGTGATAATACAAAAAACATATATTCAGCACGTGTAGTGAATGATAAAGAAAATTTTAGAATTTTTTTGAATGCCTAAATATTCTGTAGTAATTTATAATCTATGTGTTGTATTGTTGTTGTTTTATTAAGGTTTTAGTTTTCTTGAAGGGTTAGTCCTGAAATAAAGTGTGCTGGATGAAAACTTTTCTGTGGTAGATAGTGAAGGCTTTTGTACCTGTAGCTGATATGTATTTGATCAGTAAATTCAAATAAAATTAGTTGATAACAAATACATGGTAAACTACTTAGGTAAAAGGATAAAATTGGGAAAACTATTGATTGGGCATAGTTTGTAGTATTTTTTAGTGGCTTTGTCCTCCATGGAAAATATAGCTTGTATAGTATTTGTAGCCTCAATGTCACAACTGCATCTATCATCCTTATATGGCCATGCTGTCAGCAAAATTAGAAACGCGTCTTTCTCAACCCCACCTAACTAAAATACCAGTTGGTCTCCTCTCCCAATGTCCTATTTTAGTTTAAAGAACTGTGTTAGAAATGAATTTGCCATGTAGTAAAAATCTTGTCACTGGTCTTTAATGCAGATTCATGTGCGTGTTTTGTAAGTACAGTTGTTAATAGCATCAGATAAAATGAAAACCTAAGTTGTGATACCTGCCTCTGTATATTTAGTGCATGACTTTATGTGGTCTTGTATCATGACTGCCATACAAACCTATTAAGGGCAGTTTGCCAATGTGCTATGATTGGTTGGAAACAATTTCTGTGATTATAATTGGATCAATGAAATATGCATTAAAGAAATTTTTTTCAAGCCAGTGCAAAGGAGTGACGTATTTATATCAGAATACAAATAGCAGTGCATTAGGATTATCCCAGCATGAATGTACCCAATGAACATTTTCATGAATGACTTTTCATAGGTCTCAAGCTTGAGTGAAAAATTTTCCATTGTTGCAAAACAGAGTGAGAAATATCTGAAAAAAAAGATATCATAACTCTCATTTACTAGCACCTTAAATATGTATTGCATAATGTCCTTTTATAATAATACTTGAGTGTGTGTGTGCTAAAAATAATTTAAATGAATTTTGTATGTTGATAAAAAAATTAAATTGAATATTTTTGCATCAGATAGTTTTAAGTAATTATAATGCTTCAGATTTTGTGTTTTTTGGGTACATTTTAATACACATGTAATAACACATACATGCAAACAAATATTAATTTGCTAGGAATACTAGAGATGTTTCAAAACTATCAGTGCAATTTGCAAATGTCAACAGTATCCCAAACCTGAAAACTTGATGGTTTTGTTTCCATACTTTAAATAATAATAATAAAAGGTATACAGTAACAGTTTTGATGAAAAACTGAAGGCATTTGATGAAACCTATATCAGATGTATTGAACTGATAATTTTAATTGCCAAAACATGTTTTAATGTTTCAGAACCTCTAGTTATGCAGGAAATATACCCAGAGATCTTTGATATCTTGAAAAACATTATTTCCATTTGTGAAAACTTTTAATAACACTTGACTTTTCTTTAATTGCTTAGGTATACAATGTTTTGTTTACTTCTCTGAATTGTGTTACAGTACATACATGTGATGCTTTGGAAGTGTTGCAGTGTACATGTTAAGCTTTTAACAAAACTAAACAAGCTTGGAGATTAAATTTTCATGTAATTTTGAGAATAGAAACTTTAAAATTTATTGGACAAACAAATGAACTATATAACCAAATTTATATGAAAATGTCAGAATTCAACAAAATAACTTATTGAAATCTTTTTTCTTTTTTTTTTTTTTAAGTGTCATAAGTACTTTTGCATCCTGATAGTACAGCAGTAAGTCTATGGATTTACAATGCTAAAATCAGGAGTTAGATTTTCCTTGGTTGACTCAGCAGATGACCTGATGTGGCTTTGCTCTAAGAAAACACACACACACACAACGTTTTTTTTCATATTATTTATGAATTCAACTCAGTTTTTCAGTTCCTTTTTTTGGTTATTTGCAAATAAATTTCATAAGGACACAAAATCAAGATATGATTTTTTACATACTGAACCATATAAATTACAAAAGTCAACCAGTATCACAATTCATAAGCTATAAATTAATTTTTATTGGTTATTATTTAATTTCTTATCCATCATTTCTTGCTTTGAAAAGCATTTCTGACTTCCTTAATTTGATATGAACTTTTGTAATTCAGTTTAGCATTACTAGTGTTTGATGATTCTTTAACATTCTTAACATAGAAAATGTTAAGCCTAGCTATAATTTACATTTATATTTAAAAACAATAACATCTTGTGGCTAATTTGTTACTCATATTTGCAAAAAATTTTAGTTGATGTTATATAACCTGAAATGATACTGTGTTTGCTTTACCACCAGATATTTATTTATATATATTATAAGTATATTAAAATCATACTATGAAATTTTCCTTATTTAAAAAATGTAGTTTTATATCCTTAAATGTTTTTTGAAGGACACATTACTTTGATTTTTTTTTCTATTAATTTAATTTTCTTTGTCTGGTAAGCTGTTGAATTTACGACAGAGTGAGTTAGCTCCACTGTCTTTATAATATAGGTTTAATTATAATACATTTTCTTTCTTTTGCTGACTTACCATCTAACTTGTCATGGCAATCATACCTCAGAAAATTGTTGGTGAAGGTTACTGCAGTGCTTATGTTGTGAGACTTGTAAAACTATTACCTTAGGATGTGATGTAATAGAATACAGTAAATATAAATTAACAACTGTGATAATGTTCAGTTTATTGTAATTAGTTTTTTGACTAAATCTAGCTCAGAGAAGGGGCAAATGAAAGCTCGTAAGACAGTGTTGTAATACCTGTAGATTTGCTTTGTTTACACCATGATAACAAGTGTCACACTGTTTACCCAAAGGTAATTTATGTATTTGTAAAATATGACACAAAAATGAGAAAATGCTGAGTGTTTTAGTGGTAAAAGTGATGAAAAATAAATAAATGAGAGTTAGTTGTTTAGCAGAATGTAGTTTATGCACTTCAGGTTTTCTTGATACAGGAAAGGCCCCAGTATATTGAAAAGTGTGTAAATACAGACTAATGTAATGATGTTTGGTTTAAAAAACATAAGTTTGGAAGAGAGAATTGAATTTTTAAGCTTTTCTCTTAAGTTTATAAGAAGTACATGTTGATTTAACAATCCAGTTTGTTATAGGCTAGCTTACTCTGGCAATTGATGATCTGTTTGATTGATGAAGTAAAATAAATAGGGAAAACAATTTGAATTATTGGGTACTCAATTCAAGTTTTGAAAATTTAGATCCGTACTTATTCTTTAGCAGTAGTAATTGTTGTGTTATAGTTGTAGAATAGTTGACATAACATATTTTTTAGGGACAACATGTGACCTTTTTGTTTATTTTTCATCCTTTAAACTAAACTAAAACTTTTAAATAAATTGAAAAAGAAAACTTAAAGCAGGTCCCAGTCATTCATATATTTATAAAGCTTTCTCTTAAACCTACTTAAATTTACTGCCTTCCCAATATCCAAGGAAAACTTATTTCAAAGGCCAACCACCAACCACCTTGTTAGAAAAATAAAAATCTTTGAGCAGAAGATGATTCTCACTGTTAAATATGAAAAAAATGATGCATCAATACTATCAATTCCCTTTATAACCTTAACACACCTAAATCAGACCTTCTCTTATTCTTCTTTTTCCAAAGAAAACAATTTCAGAAATCTTGGTTGTTCTTACGTGACAACTCCTTCAACCAAGGCGCCATTCTAGAAACTCTCCACTGAACCCTTTCAAACATTTTGATGTCCTTTCTAAGGTAAAGTGCCCAAGACTGAACTCAGCATTCCAAATGTGGCCTAACCAGTGACATGTAACCTCTTTAGACTTGTATTAAATATTTTTTAGATATAACCTAAAATTCTATTTGCCCTTCCACTAGCAGCAGCACTCTACTTAGATGGCTTTAGACTAATCATCTATTACACCAAGATCACTCTATTTTATCATACTTTGTAGGCTATCCCCATCTAATTATACTTATTAATATTATGTCAATCCATATACATTATTTTGCATTTATGATAATTAAAACCCAACTGCCATTTATTTGCTTCACTCACTAAATGATCTGAATAATTTTGTAAATCAGCAGCATCCTTTTCACACATTTACTATTCCTTCATCTATGTCATTTATATGAATAAAAAAAAAGGAAAGGTCCTGAAATTGAGCCCTGAGGTACCCCACTTGTAACATTAATCCACTTTGACTGAACTCTATTTATAACAACCATTTTCCTTCTTCCATCCATCCACCCACTCTTTAATACAATTAGCTCACTTATCCCCCAGACATTTAGAGATAATTTATTTTACAATCCTTTTATGTGGCACCTTGTCAAATGGTTTCTGAAAATTTTTATCCTCATCTACATAAGTAGTAACCTTTTCAAAGAATGTCAAAATATTTGTGATACAATATTTTTCTTTAGCAAAACCATGTTGAATATCCAATAAAATTCTAAACTTTGTTAAATGATTTTGCAAAGCGTCTTTTATCAGAATTTCCAAAACTTTTCCCATAACTGAGGTAAGACCAGTGTACCTTTAATTAGTGAGACGATTTTTTATCATCTGCTTACTGTTTAAGGTCTGACAAAAAATAGTAGCAAGTGACTCGCACGTAATATCTTTAATGCTCTTCATAACTTTTGGGGAAATATTATATTCCTCAGGAGCTTTATCATTCTTTAAATCTACTAGTTTTTTTTCTTGAAAAGCTCAGAATTAATCTAGTCATCTTGTTTAATTTTGTTTCTATCTATTAACTATTTAAGTTGAGGAATAATACACAAATGTTATTCAGTAAAACTAAATTAAAAGCAGAATAAAATAACCATCTCACAGCCATCGGATACAAGCTTCTGTTATCACTCAAGGGTCCTTGCATGTTATTTACTCTTAATATATTTAAAGAAATCCTTGCTATTAATTTTTACATTTTCAGCCAATTTTTTCACATACATCCTTTTTGATGTCTTAATTTCCTGTTTAACCAACTATATTAGAAGTTTTAATCTACTAAGTCTCCTGCCATACCAGTCACTTTACATTTCTTAAATATATAATGCTTTATGTCTTGTACTCTTTTATTAGCACTTCAGCTACTCTTTTTCATTGTATAAGGAATATGTTTGTCTTGTTCCTCAATTTTCGCCTTCTCAGCCATATCTGTGTTAGAAATTAACAATAAATCTAAAACAGCATTATTTCTAGTAGGTTCCTTGACCAGTTACTGAAGAAAACCATCTTAAACAGTTTCCAAAAATTTGTCTCCCTCATGGTGTGAACCAAGCACTTCCCATTCCGTGTATCTGAAATTAAAGTTGCCAAAATTATGACTTCATTTACAGCTGAAATCATAATTTTGGTGCAAAACTTTTCAGTAATTTTATCAGTATTGTCTGGTGGTTTGTAACACATTCACACTAGAAGCTTCTTCTCTTTATACCAACTGGTAGAAATCCAAATAGATTCAATCTCCTTGCCATTGTTTTTGATATATTCAACTTCAGCAAGATGTAACTCACATTTTACATACAAAGCTAGTCTTCTCCTTCTCTTTAATACTTTCTTAGACATTTTTGTCATCAAGATATACAATTCCCACCTATGCCCTAGAGTCATCTGTTTTATTATACTTTTAGCATTACAGTAGTAACAGTTAAGCCTATACTTAGAACTTCAACTACACTTATTTCATATTCTAAATTTTCTCTGCATCTTATTTTTTTTGTATTTAGTTTATCCTGGCCCTCATTATTGTCTCGTCCTAGCTTGAAACTTCCCTTACAGCTAAGTTAACAGCTCTTGCAAACAAGTTAGATTATGTCCCATTTAAGTGAAAACCATCTGTTTCATAAAGCTCACTTCTTCCATTAAACTGATCCCACATGTCCAATTAACAGATCTGGTAATAGTTATATATTAACTTAAGCCTAGCATTTAGCTGTAGTGACCTACTTGTCATTTCACCCCTACAGTTATTTAATGGCAATATCCTTGACACAATTAAGTTATGGCCTTTATCTATCTCTTGTAGGTATAAATTAGCTTTTCTGACTTATCATTCCATACATCATTAACTTCTACATGTACACAAAAAACTATCATTGTGAGCCATATTTATTATATCTCTTGCTCTGTCAGTTATTCCCTCCACCTGTGCCCCTGGGTAGCATAATCTAACTATTTTCTCCCTATTTACTCCTACAAACTATTCTATCCACACAATTTGAAAAAAATCACCTATAACTATAACCTCCTTAAGCTTATCATTCACATTCTTCTCTAACCCTTTTGGTTTACTTCTTTCCAGTAGTTCCTTATCTGAGTAAGCCAAGGGCTGAAATCTGTTGCTTATTAAAATAGATTCATTGCAATTAACTTCACTACTTTCAGCCATAATAGTATTCATTTCTAATGTCTTAGAAGTCATTGTTAGCTGATGTATCATTTGAGTGTAAAAGCTTAAATTTTTGTTGGAGTGTTATATAGAGGTAAAAGCTATATTTAATTATTCTGATGCTTTGATTGATTGATCCAGGGTAATATAATTTCTAATTACGGTGCTAATTCATGTGTCCAAAGCAGAAATCATCATTTGAAATATACAGTGTTGTTTCAAAAACTTTAAACTTTATCACTTTTGTATCTGTTTGTGCAGTTTTAGGATACGGTCAAGCTAAAATATCAGTAAATGACAATCTTAATAATAGTTTCTCATAAATGTTATTTGTAGAAAGAAGAGTGAGAAAACAAATGAAAACACCAACATACAAATGTATGAGAAAAAAATAAGAAAAAAGTTTATAATGTTAAAGATAGGTTTCTGTTTTTTTCCATAACATTTTCATTAATGGAAAAATGTGCAAGTTTTTAAATGATTTTTTTCTCATGAAATTTACATTTCACAATCATCAAACTTATTGGAAGAAGTTGACAAATGTTATTATACTATATATTTCACCCTCAACTACAGTTTTGTTCTTTTTTCAGAGTCTGGTCAAGAAAGCTGACTCTGGTTTTCCAAAGATGATACTCATTGATTGCATGTCTAAGAGACACACTACATTGTGTGGTACTGATGTCTGAGGGTATAGAGCGACCTTTGACCAGATTAAACAGTAAATCAAGTGATCAGGGAATAGAAACTATTTGCCAAGAAGATATATTATCTAGTGGGGAAGGCACAAGTGATATAGAAGCAGACTGCCAAAATGCTGAAGATAAAACCAGCGTGGTTGCTTTACGTCCAGAACTTAGCACTGGTTTTACTAAGCTGAGGTCTTTACTTGAATCTCCTGACAGAAAAATGACTGTCAAACAGTCAGAGGTAACAGATAAGGAAGACTCGCAGTTTAAAGGGGAAAACAGCAGTACTTCTGCATCTGAAACAATTGCAAGGTAAATACACAAAATTTGTATTTACACTAAACTTTATTAGGTTCCTTAAACACGTGTGCACTTGCAACATGAAAATTAATTTAAAAAATTTAAAGTATAAGTTTGTGAAAAATTCAGTGTAGTTGTACCTCGCATTAAAGTGTACTAATATCAGTTATAGGTAAAACTGTTTTAACTGTTTTACCAGTTTGGAGAATGTCTAAATATATCTGTCACAAAAGATGAAACCATTATAAACAGTTTTTTTAAACATAATATTTCTATTTTTCTACATCTTGAAAATGGAACATTCTATAAAACATCTTGTATAAAGTGTAATATATGGGTTTAGTAAGATTTGAAAAACAAAACTTAAATTTTCATTAATAATGTTATTGATTAATCTTAAATACTGGAAAGCTTTGGATAAATGTGTTTTTCTAAAATGATATTTCTTACATTTTTCATTTTTTTGTATTTGAAATATTTGTATCAATATTGATATAAATTATTGATGTAAATCTTGTTAGGTAACTAAAGAATTGTATTTTGAAAGTTTTCTATGGTTGAATTTACATTCAGTGTTGTATGCAAGTTTGTTGAGGAGGATTTATTACACCCAATTAAATGTACTAATTAAATCTCTTGTTCATGATAAAAAAAATGTTATTTTGATTTTGCACAGTCTAGAAATATTAAAGATAATAATATCTGTGAATCTATTAAAATTTGAATGAGTGAGTGAGTCTGCTTTGTCTCAAGTTTTTATCTTTAAACAACTTCATAGTTAGTAAATGTTTTATTGTATTTTGAGACTGGGGAGTTTTTTAAATATTTATTGCGTATTATTAATTTTTTTTAAATGCCTAGATTATTTAAAGTTTATATGAGCATAGCTTTAACCTTAGATACATGGACATGTATGTTTATAAGTTGTTGAGAAATTAGAGTATATTATAATTTTGACAGCAACAAACCCTCAAAAATGAGAATGTGTGTGGTTGAAAATTTTGTAAAACTAATAAATGATGTAAAATGTGTTTTGAAATAAAATTGATATACTGGTAGTCATAAACTTGTGGAAAATAGATGAAGATGACATTTATGACTTGTTAACAGAAAACAAGCTGCAGTGATACATATTTGTATTTTCAGTGAACTTCAACTTGGACCAGATTTTGGCTACTCGCAAAGATATTTTCACATTTCTGATGGAAATTTGTACAGTGTTTTTTCCCCTCTTCAAGGAAGAAGCTATGGTGTAACCCCCTCTTTTCTTCGTAAGCGAGGGTATGCAATTAGAGGTTCCCGTGGGAAAGGGAGAAGAAATCAGCGTAGAGGACTTAAATTTCACAACTTCATTCCTTCTGAAAGCATCACGTCAGAGAGAGATGAAAAAACTACAGATGATGTTTGGAAAGTCCATGCGGAATGTAGACTACGAGAAGAACATGGATCAAAACAAATAATGGTGTCCCATTGGTCTCTTTCTTCTAGTAGTCCATCAGGTACAAATCCTGTTCCCTCTACTATACCTTCTAGTCTTTCCTCTTCAGATGGAGGTACTTCCGAAGAGAGCAGGGAGTTTTCTTATGAACAAAAGCCACAAGAACATTCAATGACATTCAGAATTGGAGAAAACTTGAATAACATTTATTCTACACCAGAGCCTCAGTGTTCACCTCATTCATTGCCACTTCTCTCATGTAGTTCTAGTCATGGAACATCATCAGTTGTTGATAAAATTCTTTTTCATAAGCTGTTAAAAAAAGACTTGGAAGATTCTCAAAATTTTATTCCTGTGTATAAGGAAACATCTCTACAAAGCATGTCGATGTGCAAAAAAAGCAGTCTTTCAGATTCTGTGGTAAATGTGTCAAATCAGAATACTCAGGGTGTGAAGAGTAATGCAAGTTACTCAGAATTAAAACCTTCAGTTGGGGAAGGTATAGGGAAGAATGTTTTTCATGAAGGCGAAGAGGAGGATGCAGTTTCTGAAAGAAAGCACAAACGTAAACCCCTTCACACAAGAAGAGTAGTTCCTTATTTCAAATATCTTTCCATGATTGAAGGTAATCAAGATGTTCCATTGGATCTCTCCTGTAAGCAAAAACCTAACTGTGATAGCACATGTTTTGTAAATAACTCTAGTTCTGTCACCAGGAAATTAAATGCATTAGAAAAGCATACAACCTCTTTTTTGCCAACTTCTAGAATTCCATCTCAACATGTGGGAAACAACAAGTCATCTACTTCATTTGGAAAAATAATGCCAAATAATACCCATCTAACTTATCCATTAAGTGTTAGAAATAAAAAGATGCATGTTGGGAAAACACCTTCCTCCAGAGTTATAGAAGTAGAACTTGCAAAAGAGGAAGATGTTACCCCAACATCATTGCCTTATATTTATACAGTAGAAGATCTAGTCAATCAAACAGATTTACCTGTGATCTCTCTTCCTTCTTTATCAGATGTACAATCCAGTGACTCATTTTTAGCATCATCTCTTCATACTAGTTTATGTAACAAACCTAGTAATACAAATCAGTTAGCACATAGCATTGTAGAAATACAAGGATCACCTTGTGGTGCCTTGCCAGCAAATCAATCATCTTCATCACTGCCTTCTGGTGCAAGTAATATTTTCACATCTAGTGCCTCTTCATTCAATAATTTATTGTCTTTGCCATCTACTTCAACATCACAACCTAACACCCATTTTTTGTGTCAGGAAACAGCATTAAGGTCCAACTTTCGTCTTCCAAAAAATCCTCGAAAAGCCAGTCAGCGCACCATTATCAAACAAAAACTGGAAGATGCTTTCCGTCAGAATGGATTCTTGGTTCAAACCAAGCAGGTCTCAGATGGTGATGCAACATTCTGTAAGTTCCGTCAGCTTCGGAAATACACAAGATATTACTTGAAAAGCTGGCATCAGCATCTTCCAGATGAAGTTCACAAGTTGTGGAAAGGTTTTCTTCCACCCAAGACTGCCTTACCCCATACAACTGTGGGCACAAGAGGTGAGCCAGCCACTACTGTATGTACCATTAACTCTGGTAAGGATAAACAATTGGATGAAAAACAAAATCAGAGCTGACATGAGAAACATGTAGTGTATAGTAATGTGTTAACTCAATATCTTGTACTGGCAAAGAATGCATAGACATTTCATTTTTAAGTATGTGGCTATTTGTCACTAGTAGCACATGCTGTGTAAAAATGCACTTTACATTTCTTTAAGTTTTTACTCTAGACAGTATTTTATGGTTTGATCTGTGTCAAATTCTATTTGACTTGTTAGAAAGTAGAGACTACCTAAATCATATTTACTTTATTTATTTAACAGCTTTATGCCGCAAACAATGATATGATAAGCAGCAATATTGGTACCGTTTGAAAAGAAATTAGTGACAATTGAAATTTTAATTTTTTTTCATTTCATGAACTTTTATGACATTCTTTGAATGATATATATACAGTACTATAACAGATGTGAATAGTTACACTTGGAACCATTTGTTATAATAATGTATGAGAAATATTCATCTTTAATGAAAAATTTACTTAGTGTATTAGTTAGAAATATTATCTCCTAATAGAGATGTTTTGTGGAAAATTATTGTTTGGAAAAAAGTTTTGTAATTATTTTTGTTCTTAAACTTGGATTTATTAAATATTTAATATTTCAAAACTGAAAAATATTGCTTGCCATAAGTAATTGTTAATATTTTTTTCTTTAGTACTAGTAACATTTTCATTGGGAGATTTTGCTTTAAATAAAACTCTAAGATGTAGTCAAAATTAGAATAGGAGGGTTGATTTTTCTCTATTTGTGTTATAGAGTTTTCCTTGATTGTTTCTATTGGATATAGTTTAGTTTTTATAAAAAAACTGTAACAAAAACAGCTTAAACCACTAACAGTCACTATCCACAAGTTCTAAGTTTCTACTTTATTTTACTGTAATGTCATCCAGATTCACTGTTTTTGTTAACTTCATTTTCACTGATTTCTTCCCAATTTTTTTTAGTATTACTTTAGATATTTTTTTATATTATTGAAAGACACCAGTTTTGTTTGTTAGCAGCTGTGGTAAATTGAAAACTTAACACTTGCATTGCAACTTTAGACAAATGCTGAACATCCATAGAATACTTCAGACTGTTCTAAAGGTGCAGTGATGCTTGATGACTTCCATAGAACTTTCCTGTTCTGTAACTTAAGCCCAGTTTTGTATTTTGCTAAATCACTTGAAATAACTACTGAGTCCATATTGAGGATATACGCATTAGGATCATCTTCCAAGTCTTGACATCAGTACTTTGGGTCTGAAATGTAAGCTGCAAGTTGAACATAATGAAAGCAAAAGTCATAGCAACTGGAAACTGTCATCAAGCATTGTTCTGCTGCTGCTCATAAGAGTGATTGATTGTCTGTAATATTATTTACAGTGCTTCATCATCTTCTTGAAGGTAAATATTGCTTTTGATGGTACCGATTTATTTTCATCAAGTTTTCTAATAGCCTGTGAGATTGGTTACAACAGGCTCCACAGTTCACTTGTTTATGTCCAATCATGATGGCTTGATTCTTTAAAGATTGACAGAGACATCTAATGTGTTGTACATATTTCTTACATTTTTTTTCAAATGTATCCTCATTCATGTGACATTCTTAGCAAAAATGTGCTTTTGACAATCACTTTGAAATTGACTTGATGGCTTGTGTATTGTTACATTTTTTCAGACCTTTCACTATAACAATATAATAGTTCAGGATCCTGAAAGAAGCTTTACTTGAGACTAGTAACTAATCAATGAATAATCACTTTATGTTGAAGTACATGGTCAAACTCTTCTAGATGATTTTTAGCCTTTCTGAAATGTTTTAAATAAATCCTTGTAATGAGGGTGGTGCCATCCAGTTTTTTCTAGTGTTTAGTTGTTTTTTGAAGCAACAAAATTTTACAATCATTGACATGTTGTAATGAAGTGAGATTACAATAATCTGAACAATAAGGTTATTACAGTAACCATATCATTAAAAGACTTAAAACTGATGTGCTTACTGATAAAATTTGATGGTTTATGCTTATAAAAATATCTCAAACATCTTGGTAGTAATTTTTCTTTTTCAATTTATCCTTAGATGCAAACATAAAATGGGGAATTAAACTATTAAGATTACACTAACAGCATTTGTGATTTGTTTTCTCTAATCTTTTGCATATAACTGTCCATTTTGTTCCAACAGAATGACTTGCAAGTGAGAATCAACTCACACTTTGCTAAGCATCCTAAATTTTAATGTGTTTTTTTAACAATTTTGAAGTTTTCTTACATTTTGAGGAACAAATACGTTGCTTGAGAATTAAAGTATTGTGTTACTTTTCCTTCATAATTTCAACAATTTAAATATTAAATGTACACATACATCTTTGTATTATGACTAGTTGGTTGTTTTATTTCCAAATTGAAAATGAATTTAGTACTGTATTCATTGAACTTTTATGAAGAAAATACTTGCACAAACAACTGTGTAATAAACTTTCAGCCTACACTGTTCTTTTAGTATACCAGCTGATGCACTTTATATATTCTGCATGGTTGCTGTTATCATTTTGCAAACTGACTAAATGCTGCACAAGTGTGTGGAACACTCGTATATACCTTCATCATTTAAAATAAGTGAGTAACAAATTGTTTCAGTGTCTATGTTACAAGCAGCAATATATTTGATACTCCTGATTATTTTGCACTGTTCTTGGAGATTTGTTGTACTGTTGTATTAGAATAACCCATGCAGGCACAGGTAGACCAGTTACTAGACATGAATATGTTTTCCTGTTTTAACCATTGTCTTCTTTTACTTAAGTGTCAGCGAAGTTTAAAATACACTTAAGAGAAATTATGTACAATCCATTTTACTGAGCATTGACATGACAACAAATCAACTAAAGCTAGAAAATATTCACACACACTTATTATTATTTAATAAACAGGGGTGTAGAATAAAATAGGCTTAGTTGTTATACTGTAGGTAGGACATATTAAGTTTGTTATTTGACTTAGCTTATTCTGTTGCACATCCTCTAATTTACCTTCTGCTGTTATTATTATACATGTAAATCATTATGGAACTAGCTTTTTTTTTTCCATATGTAGTTTATGAGTACCTTTTTTGTATCAGTAAATAACATTAAATATATTCTATTTATTATTCTGTATAAAGTGCATTAAGTTACATTTTAACTGAGTATTGAACCTTTGTTACAATAATTTATATAGATGTACAAATCCAGTCAAGAGTTCTGTTCACCACTAATATGTATAGAAAACATTTAGTTTACCCATTTTGTAATATAATGGTTAATTAGTTCCAAAGCATTACTGATTTTATTTTTAAGATTATTATAGTTAAGTTAAAAACGTTTTGATAATTTTGTCTATTGTACTTTTGGTACCCATCAAAATAAATGTGTGTAGTATTTTAAAACAAGATATTTAATTATATATTTAACTGTAGAAATAGAACTTATGAAAGTTAGTGCTTTGAAGGTGACAGTTTTGCACATCCTATTAATTACTGTAAAAATGTATTTTAAAATGACAATAGAGATTGTTCATCATATCTGCAGCTTGTTGATTCATTTAAAATTGATTTAACTTATTATGAAAAGGTGACAATAAGACTGGTTTAGTCTTAATTAAATAAAATTAAACAATGAATTACTAATTACAAAAAGAATAGTGAACAAATTAAATTGAACTGTGAAAATGTTTTTTTTAGAACGGTGAAAACTAAAGCATCCTTTTGTTACATTGCTAAACTTGTTTTAAATATTTGATATATAGAATATCTTACTACAGGTATCTTTATCAAACATTTTAAGTTTTGTACATTTTTATTTTTTGTTAATGTATTTGAGAAAAATTGTAATTATGTCATAGCCAATTCATAATACCATCCTGATCATTGAAAGGTTATACTCTTATCTAGACATAAACTACCTCCCTCATAAACTGTTTTCTTCTGGGAGTGAATTCCCTATTTATATGTCTGTATATTGTGAACAGTGGGATGACATAAGATTTAAATATTTCAAGACTTAAGAACTTTAAGTATAAACTTCATATCATAAACAGCCACTAAAAGAAGAAATTATCAGTTATTTTAACTATGTTTTGACCAGTGTTATGCATGTTTGTAAATTAGGTGTATGTGTGAGTGTTAAGGTTTTAAGGTATCCTATAAAATAGTTTTATTTTCTAGTCAGTTATTTGTGACACTGTATTACAGATCAGATAAAGTTTTACATTGTTTACTATTTATATTTTACATTGTAAAATGTGTGATTTTTTTTTTTTCCCCCAGTTATTGGTCGGTTGTCATTAATCTAAAATGTAATGTTTATAGGAAATTGAATGTAAGCTATGGAATTGGATAAATGTTTCACACACAATATTTATTACCATAGTTACGTCTGTTTTTTCTTGTATTATGCAAAGTATTTCTATACGTTTCTCGGGCAAATTTAGTTTCTTCATGTTAGACCATTTCATGCCTGTATAAAGAATACAAAATAATATTTTAGCCCCATTTTTAAGTTTTGTATTACAAAGCCTTATTTATCTGATTGTTATCATGTGCAAAGCAGCCTAATTAACATTAAGCTTAATCTGCATTAAATATCTTACAAGAAATTCTTTCATTATTCCCACCTGTTATTTGTAAGCAAACTTATTACACAGAAAATCATTTATCTTGTGAAGTTTCTTTTAAGTTTTGTATTTTCTGTGTCCATGATTAACAACAATCAATGTTATTTCATTTCAAACTACCTGATTTTGGATTAACTTGATTGTGTAGCAGCATCTTTCCCAGTGTGTTCATGGAATAACCTAAATCACTCAGTTACAATTAAAACTGCAACATTATTAGACATCTTGATGCTTATGATGTTTATCAGCATTTGTAGATTGTCTAAAATCACTGTCACATAAATAAAATACATCGGATAATTTTCTTTATAATAGCTCTTATTCTTTAATCAAGGCCTGATGTCGTGTTATTTTCCTCATTGTAATAGATAATTGAATTTTCAATCACAGTGAATTGAATTTTAGGATTTTGTAATCCTACCTGTAATTAGATAAAATTTTAATGATATTTAGTAATTTTTGATAATACAGTATTTTATTTAAAATCATTTAATTAGTTATCAATATTCAATTTATATGTTAATTTCACATAATGATATTAACAATAAATTGTTGATTTAATGAGAGATTCCTAGAATAACTTTTGTATTCTGTAGTCTGGTCTATTGCTATACTTCTATAAAAAAAACTATGAAAATTATGGCAAAAATGAACTTTCCTTAAAGTGAAAACAGATGTTTATTAGCATCAGAATTACATCATTTTAATATGCTACCTTTCCATGTTGATGATGTTAATTAATTAGAGTAGTACTACTCTTGATGTGTTAAAGGTGAGTATATTCTAGCTTATACAAGATTCTTTTGATTTAAATATCTGTATTAACATTGATAATGAGGTTGCAGTGCATATATAAATACTTTATTCATTGCCACTGATGTCTGTCTTCAGAAAGAACCTAAATTGGTATTTACATGCATAATTTACAATACCCTATAAAGGCAGTATAATATTTGATAAGAGTGTCAGAGCATGTATAGATACATAAAATAAACTATGAATTTATTATTACAGGTTACAAAGACATACCGTGTCTATTTTATAATGATAGCTTTATTTCCAGAAAATTACTTTAACTACTTCTCACTTACTTTTAGAATATTCTTTTAATTTTGTTTATTAACCGGTGTGTGTAATAGTTGTTACATAGGAATGTTCCTTCACATATCTAGTTTGAGATCAGTGAACCTGTTATAAGGTTTTGGTACATTATATATATATATATATATGCATGCATATGTGAGATTAAATATTTGTGTCCTGTATAAAATACACCATCCATTCATATTTACTGAAAATGTTATACAACACATAAAATAGTAATTATGGATTGAGCACCTTATTAAAAACAATATTAAGAAGTTTGTTATGTGTAGAGAATTATTTTAAAAGCTTTCATCAACTAGTGTTTATTTGTTTTGTGCAGGAATTATTTTGAAAGATGTCATCAACTAGTGTTTATTTGTTTTGTGCAGGAATTATTTTGAAAGATGTCATCAAATAGGTTTTTTTTAATTGATGTATGTAGTAAGTGGTACATTCTTGCCCTTCAACACATTTTATGAATTTATTAAAGTTTGAACTAATTTTGTTGGCTCATAAAGGTGGTTATTTAAATTTAGTAAGGATGTAAATGTATGAAAATATGTTTTTTTTTTAATTTCATTATGTTAGGTTTATTTTCAAGAATTAATGAAGAATTTTCTATCAGTTACTCCTAAGTCACAAATGATGTCCAATTTATGCTCTAGGTACTTTTATAATCAGTGCAAGATATATATGATGATAATGATGTATGATTTAATAATTCTCTTGAGATACAAGTTCCATAGTACAAATTATATAAACATTAGCTCAGAGCTAATTCTGTCAAGGTTAATAAGATAATTGAGAACAGATATCATGCAATTTTGATTTGTGATTTGTTGTGTGATGTTTTTAAATACATGAATGACAAACAACTAATTAGTGTGTTGTGATTAACATTTTCTAATTCATCATTAATTATTGCTGTAGTGATGACATAGTTTTGAAATTAAAAAATATACAAAAGTTAACTATTTTTTCATTAAAAATGCTAAGTGTTTTGTGATAAATAAAGCACTGACTATAGTTAACTTAGTAAAACCAGTTACTGTTAGAAGTTTGTAATTGACAACTATGTGTTTGAAAGTGTTAACAATTTTTGTTGTACATTTCACAGTGTTTGAATTAAACGATGTAGTTAAAAGTGTATTTTAATGCTCACTGACTGAAAGTATAATGTTTTAAATGTGTCATATTGCAACATATAATTTCTGAAAATGTTGCCTATATTCAACAACACTGTTTAAAAGGCCTGGCATGGCCAGGTGGTTTAGGCACTTGACTTGTAATCCAAAGACTTGAATTTCCATCACACCAGACATGCTCACTCTTTCAACTGTGGAAGCGTTATAATATTAAGGTTAATCCAACTATTTGTTGGTAAAAGAGTAATCCAAGAGTTTGTGGTGGATGGTGATGACTGTCTGCATTTCCTGTAGTCTTACACTGCTAAATTAGGGATGGCTAACGCAGATAGCCCTCGTGTTGCTTTGCGCGAAACTGAAACAAACAAATAATTGTAGTCCTGATAAAATGATATTACTCTGTGAATAAGAACATGCGCAGGAGAGAGGAAGAGATCAAAAGTACCTGATCGTCCAAGACCCTTAACGACTAAATCCTCACAACAGTGACAGTCCAACCCTCTTTGGGTATAACTAGCTTCCTTTCTGCAGTACTTTTTTGTTCAATGTTTGACACGTGTGTGATTCCTACAGAATCATATTGCAATAAAAATATATTGTTTGTTATGTTGCGGGCGTACGAGAACACGAATAAAAAGTGTTTTTTTTTTTTTTTACTTTATAATTTCCTGTGAATACCGTGTGTACTACAAATATGGTAGAAATTGTTTTGCAGCTAAACATCCTATTGTGATTTTAACGTCAATGGAGTCGGAAGCGATTAATCGTTGGAGGAGCTCAACCATGAAGTAAAAAGTTTTTAAAAGTATATTAAAAATCGACAAATGTAAGTTACAATAAAGTAATAATGTTTCGCCGTTTTCCATATCCAGTTTCAAGAAGAAACATTCTAAACATTGTAAAGAATGTTCAAATAATAAACTGTTTACATTATAAATGTTTAATGCATCGTATTGTGCTAAACACACACTCAATATCTTTTTCACTTTTGTTTTACTTAATGTCCATCAAGTTTACTTTGTAAAATAATGTTCTTCAGTCATTGCAGCATATGTCGACGCTGCTGTTTAACCATATGTTGAGGTTTTCAAATAATCGCTACTATCATATTGCAAAACTCGTGGTAACAATGTTACTCTAATATTGTCCTTTAAGGAAGTCGTTTATCGACCGAACTCCAGTTTCAGTTTCGGCTTTGGTTTCTGTTATTCACTGTTACTAATAAAAGTAATCTTATTCTATACTGACAGTATCGTAGTATGCTAATGAAATAATGAAAGCACCGAAGTTACTTTTAAATAAATTTGGTACCAAAATAAATCAACGAAAGTAATGAATACTTCTGTTGTTTTATTTGTTAAAATGCAACGGATCTACATAACACTTTTAGTGCCATATCCCTGTTTGCAAAGCAGTCTTGCTTTTGGGAAAATAATACCCATCTGACATCGAACAAGTGGGAAGCAGAATATTTTTTTAATCGATTAAAAAGTTCCTTTGAACTTGGGCACTCGACAGTTTACAGTAACTTTGATGTAAAAATCTTACTTGTGCCAGTACTCTTACATAAGTTTACAATAACTTAAGAATAGTTTTGTATCTTAGAACTTCTGTATGTAATTTTCGCAGAGAGAAACTTTTAAAATCTTCTTAGTATTGACGATGTTTGTTAGTATTTTGTTATTTTTCAAACCAATATTTGAAACTAATACAGTTTTGAATAGTGTTTAGATTCGAATATTCATGAAATAAAGTTTAAGGAACATTGCTTTGTGCGTTTACCTTATTAGCAAAGATGACCGTGAGTTTTTTCACGTTAGATACTAGCCAACAAAAATAATGAAAATAATACAAAAGAACGAAAAAGTGAAAATATTTTAGTCAAGTAGTAACAATGTTAATTTTAAGACTGTTTAAAACTTGGTGTTTTTTAGATATGCATACATGATTTTATATTATTTCATACTGAATCGGAGTTTGTGGCTATATAGCTTCTACTCGAATTTAGCACTCATGTTTTATGCACTTGTGTTGGTGTAAATTACAAGAACATTGACAAGAGTAAGGCCATGTGAAGCAAAATTCCGTATCAAACCAGCTGAGTAATGGACCTTCGAACATTTTCAGCTTTGATGGTCAATTAAGTCAACGACATTGTCGATCTGTCACGTTACTTTTCTTTCTTAGTGTTATACAAGGAAGGTGAATATACATGAGAAAATTCCTTTTTTAAAGAAATCCAAAAATGTGGATATTAAACGTTAAAAAATCTCCAAGGCTTACATTCAATATCATCTAGTAGTTTAGAAGAATTGTCTATATAAGAAGTTACAAACCGAAATCCGAGGGTTGCGAGTTCGAATCCCTGTGAACCAAACATGCTCGCCCTTACAGAGAAGCTCAAGAGTTGGCAGTGAGTGGTGATGATTATCTTCCTTCTCGTCTTACACTGCTAAATTAGGAACGGCTATCACGGATAGCTGTGGTGTAGCTTTGTGCAAAATTTAAAGCAATTAATTTAAAGGAACTCTAGCTAGCTCTTCGGTAATCGCACGTGTGTTTTTCACCGCTGAAGTTATATAATGTCTTCGTGAAAATACTAGCGTTTGATGTTAATCCGCTGAAGTTAAAATATTTGTAATGTTCAAAATCTGTTAACGTTCTTGATCGTATATCTATACGTTTCGAGGTTTGTAGTTTACGAACTTTAGTAAACTAATAATATAAACTGTCCGCGTGTTGTGATAGCTAGCTGTCATAATCATTAGGGGGGGGATTGTACATTTCGGCTACCTTAATAATACTGGCAATAACCAGTATTTACATACACAGAGAGTACATTGTTGAATATTACACTCGAGAATCTTCTACAAATTTAGTGAATAGGCAGGAATTTTGCAATACACTTTTAACAGTATAAGTTGCATACATTTCTAAATGCATACTTAATTCAAAGAAACATCGATATTAAAGTAAGTATATCTGATAGTTTTTTTCGTAAATAGAAAAAGTAGAAAATTCAACATTTTTTTTCAAACAATATTTTTGTTAATGTGATTCACGTGGAACTTGTCATTCGAACCCCATTAATGATTCTTTCTTAACCTAGTTTTTATTTACTGCTTGACAGAGAACATCTGCAAGATATGTTGCACAAAATAAAACTAAAATTTATATATGTAAGATTATTAATATAACATGCTCTTGTAAATCACCACAAAGTATTTATCTTGTAAGTAACATTACGAGGTCAATCGAGCGACTCTTTTAATTAATTACTGTGAATAAATTATATTTTGCTATAAAAGTTGGTAATAAAAATATATCGGTTATACTTGGTTTTTATTGTGATGTCGCCACGAGTCAAAATTCAGTATTAATGTGTGCCTATACTTTAAACTGGATCTGAAGGCCACTTTTATAATAAATATTTAAACAATAAGCTTCAATCAATACTTCCCACATTGAAAACTCTGGAATTCTTCCAAATATTGACTGTATCCATGGTTGTATTACCTATTCACAAAACGAGCTGTACTACTGTTCTTGCAAATTTCACATCAATTGCTGTAATTATAAGTAAAGAAACTTTTAGTTTAAAAACTTTATTCAACTTATCAAACTTTATTTGATTACGAAGATTCGTTCGCTTATTATTCGGATATCTGAAAAAGTTTCGAATTGCTGAACAAAGATAACTACTACAACATGATATGTGACAAAACAGAAGCTTAAAAATACATAGCAATGGAGATCAGGATGCATGTTTGAAAAACATGATATTTCATTAAGTACATACTATACTTTCAACTGCTGGGACTTTACATCTTCGACAGTTTATCCTTCTTTTCGGTTAAAAGAAGACATACGTGTTGCTAAGTGGTTGCCCTTGGGCTGGTCAGTAGGTCTAAATTAGGGATAAATATGCTTATACCTCAAGGTTCATAACTTTACCGTATAGTCCAAATATCGCAAAAGTTGCTGTTCAGTTTGTTTAGTGCCAATAATAAGAAACATGAAATTAGGAATTGATAATAATTTTATACGAAAAAAATGATTATACCAAAAATTAAAAACAGATAAATTGAGTTTCCTTTTGCTCAGAATAAAATAAAATTTGACTTTTTAAAAATACAAATAACTAATTGATAGAGCCACTCTCCATGTTAATGATTTTTATTTCTCAGTGTCTACGGTTTTTTTATATTGTTTTTTGAATTTCTTTTAAAGCTACACAAGGGCTATAAGCACTAGTCGTCCCTAATTTTGCAGTGTAAGACTAGAGGGAAAGCAACGAGTCATCACCACCCAACGCCACCTCTTGGACTACTCTTTTATCAACGAATAGTGGGATTGACCGTTAGATAATAACGCCCCCATGGCTGAAAGGGCGAGCATGTTTAGTGCTACCGGGATTCGAACCCGCGAACCTAGGATTAGGAGTCGAACGCCTTATCCCCGCCCAGCTATGCCGGACCTTTTTCCTTATATAAAGAGGCATCAACTGTGCACTATTTACAATAACTGTAAATGGCAGAGCACGTCAGGCGTGTGACTCGTAATCCGAGGGTCGCGGCTTCGCGCCCGCATCGCGCTAAACATGCTCGCCCTCCCAGCCGTGGGGGTGTATAATGTGACGGTCAATCCCACTATTCGTTGGAAAAAGAGTAGCCCAAGAATTGGCGGTGGGTGGTGATGACTAGCTGCCTTCCCTCTAGTCTTACACTGCTAAATTAGGGACGGCTAGCACAGATAGCCCTCGAGTAGTTTTGTGCGAAATTCCAAAACAAACAAATAACTGGAAACTTGAAAAGAGTAAATATATAAATATTACTTCTGTCTTTTGAATAATATTTGAACTTCTCGTGTGAAGAGATACAAACGATTAACTCGATATAAAGTTTGAATGTTGTATAGAATATTTCTTTTTCCCTGACCAATCACAACAACAACATATCAAGGACAATCCTTTAACTGTGGTTTCATTATCTCATTATCAGAAACTTGACAGAATTTGCAAATAAAAACGTATTAGCAGGTACATCTAACATGTCGTTTCAATACCTCAACAGTACTAAATTCTCAATGCGTAGGTTATTATGTGAGTATATTTTAAGACTATTCATGCAAACCCAGTCTTTCATCTGAAAAGATATATGCTTTAAAAATACACACCTAAAGAAAAAGGTTAGATGATACTGAAAACGTGTCAGATATAGTTTATAGGTATGTCTTATAGCCCCAACATATGTGGATGAAATGGAAAAATATGTAAGTAGCAATGAAAGTTAGCATAAACTAATAAACACTCGATACATAAAACTAGTTCGATTTTTCTGAAGTTCATTCAAAAAACTATTGTGAGATTCGAGTTTAAGTTTCATTATAAAACTTTTTAAATACTCAGTTATTTCTGTATATTTTTTATAGCTTATCAAATTGTTATAAATAGAGTATATGTTGAAGGCCCATACAATCTACAAATAAATCTTTAAAAAAAACACCAGAAAACCTTATTCTCTCATTTACAGTTTGTACTTTAACATTTTATAGACTAATGACCAGGAAAGTGTGTGGAATGAACCCTAACCATAAGTATATTGGAAAAAAAACAACAAACACACAACCTATATTTCTATGTTAAAATATATGGATAATTGTGGTCAAATATAATATATACGTTAGATATTAATTTGTTCGTTTTCATAAAGATAAAGAGACAAATCAATATAAGATGGTGGTATTTTAATTCCTTTTTACAATTAATCCAATGGCTAACATATCCGTCTGTATCTCCGCTTTGTGACTTATGTTAATAAAATTCAAATAAGCATATTTTACTCTTGTTTTTCTTTTTATTGAAAAACTTATCTGAAATGCAACCTACGAACAGTCAACCAGCATTAACACTGCTAATACTGTAACCATAGTTGTTTTTTTTCGGTGTTAGGGAGAATTTAATTTGCTTTAGATACAGGAAGTTAGTGAATAATTGAGAAGAACTGCCCTGCTTTTGAAAATCATAATACTCTAAAGGAATATAAGTTTAATACTTTAGGATCAGAGTTGCAGTAACAAAGATAAAAAGAAAACAAACAATAATCAATAAATAATGAAAGATTCCTGAACACGAGAAACCCATTTGAAATAAAAATGTATCTCAGAACAGCTTTTATCCTTATCAATAAAAAGTTTTAATACCCATATCAGCCGTTCTGAGATACAAATAATGGAAGACCTTTGCTGTTTGAAGCACACAGTTCGATTATTAATAAAATCATGTATTCAAAGCTATGATATCTTAAGAAGTAACTGCCGTAAGGGAACTACATTGCACTGCAATCACAGTGACAAGTAGGAGTTTTAATCTGAAAGATCAGACTGTTTATACAATATCAGAGAAATACCGTTTTCGTCATCACAACAAGCTTATTAAATGAAGTTCCCTTTAATGTCGTCAGTTGTGGATAGCGTTCACACAGAAACGTTTTATTCTAATCACCAGCTTCGTTTTAATGAAAAAACAAAAAGTAGAGAAATGAAATACATTTTGGTGTGAAAGAAGTTTGCTTTTCACACTAAAATACCCTGTACCTTGTCCAAACTTTTGCTGTATACATGATGTTGAGTACGTTATATTAATATGATTTTTGAGTCTCGCCATATCATTACAATATATGTCGTCAGATCCAGTCGTGCTCTACCTGACGAGCGTCCATCTTGAAAACAACCCTGTAGTGTAAATTATAATACAAAAAGGTTTGGCGTAAAGCTTTCACGTGCAAAACAAGTCACTCCTCTATACAGGTTTTCGATAACGCTATGTAATACAAATTTTGTTCATGAATAGTAAATGTTATTTCTTAACTGCTCATTTTGTAAAAGAACAGAAAATGGCCATTATTCACTTCAAACTTTTGCTTCTAGCAAAGTTTTGACGCTGTTGTATTTGTTTTTGAGGTGCACGAAATTTTAAAAGGTCTAAATTTGTGTAATATAAAATCTTACTATTAAAGCAAGCAAAAATTGTCCGTCTTACCTTTTAGAGTTTTTTGCAGTACACTCGGGTAAAATGAGGTGCCCAGGATTTGTTTTGATCCCTGAGAGTCATGCCGAAATATACCTCGTACGCTTCACATGTTTCAGCAGATGCTGTCACAGAGTACTTTTTCGCTCTTGTCTTGATAAGTTGGCTACATACATTGCAGAATGCGTCTGGAGAATGATTGTAGCTTCTTAATATCATCCCTGATAAAATCAGATAGGTCTATGTGTTCACATTGGCAGCTAGAACTAAACTGAAGTGGTGAGTGGTGATCCCCTGTATATATATTACTATGGAAAATTCTAAAAGTTTCTTGAAAATTCTTGTAAGTTCTACAACATTCTAGAAAGTTCTTGAATTTTTTTGTAAGTTCGAGAAAATTCTCTGTCAGGTACTTTGCACTGAATGTACCTGGAAAATTGCATTACCCAGGTCACAAAAGCCAAGTTTTAAGAGAAAAATAGGCCTTTTTCATTTACTTTAAGCATAAGCAATTGGGAAATAACACTTTCTGCCCAGGAATAAGGAAAAGTAAAAATTTTGTTACATAGTGTAATCTTTGCAGTATATGAGGACAATTGTTTACCAGTGTCCATTTTAGTAATCTAATCACACAGAAATCAATAGACGTAACATTTGGTTAAATGAGCAGTATGTCCTCATATGTAATAGAAAAATAACCCTTTCATTCTTTAGCTCTTGAGGTATGCGAGGACTAAACAAGAAAGATGACTTGAATTACATAAATTTCAATAGCAGTTTTTAAGAAAGGATTTCGTTTATATAACCAGTCTGAACATCTTGGAATAATTACATATTTCTGAAATATTTTCTGATTATTTTAATATCAATTTAGATATTCAAAATCATTTGCCATCTTTGTTACGAAAATATACAGATTTAGAAAAATCATAGAATTAGAATCACATCTGTTTTACAGTAACTGGCTAGTTAGTTCAAGTATCAAGTGATTAAAGTTTTTCAGAACGATTTAGTGACATAAGAACACAAAACATCAGTTACTATACTCGCTATGTAAATTTAATAAGAAACTAAATAATAACACTTTTTTTTCAGATAACTAAATGTTTTCAGCTAGACTGTAATTATAATACACAATATATTTAATAATGAACTCTACATATGTTCATTGTAATTTAATTACTCAAATTTAAAAGTTCTTTACGTAATGTTTAAATGATTAATTTTACACAGCATAGATTATGATATACTGTACCAGAAAACTATCAGAGTATTTCAGCAAAATTTTGAGCAAATTGAAAGTTCTGCTTAAACGTGTGACGTTTATATTTACAGAAAAAACTATTACTAAAATAAAAGTTAGTAATAACACATTGTCGTTGTCTGTGTTTTACAATATGGATGGTCACTTCACCAAACTGTAAATACACCTTTACGATTTCAGTTTTTTGCATTTTATTTCTGAGAATCCAAAAATTGCTCACAAATTAATACATGAGATGACCATCTTTATTTTTCAGAAGATCATTAATCCACTTTGGCATCGAGTTCACGAGTTGACTGCAATCTTTACTTGTTTTTGGATTGCGGTACCACACCTCAATTATGGCCTCAATTAGCTTATCTTTCATAATACAGTCTTTTCCCTGAAGTATTTCTTTACAAATTGCCCAAAGATTTTCAATAGGATTTAAGTCTGGAGAGTTTCCAGGCCAGTCCAGTACCTTTATTCGCGTTGTAATCAAAAAATTCTTTACAAATTTCGATCTGTGGCATGGAGCCAGATCTTGTAGAAAAATGCCAGATCCATCTAGAAATATCTTTTTTAATTCTGGAACGGCTCTTCTTTGCAAAACTTTGATGTACTGTGGTCCTCGCCCTGCTGAAAATATTGTAAAATGACCATTTGTTTCAATTAATTTGCACAAGGGTGTATGTAGTGATGCATATCAGTTAAATACAATTTTTGTATTTAATTAAACTGCATGTTTCTTAATTATCAAAAGTATAGTCAGTTGGTTCTTGGACTAGTTATGTAGCATTGCAAAATATATTTGCTCATTCTAGACACAAGATTTTTCTATGTTATAATCTCATTCAAATACGTTATGTTAATGTTTTTGACAGTTTATTATATCACTGAGAATCTTTAAAACATGATTGGTAATGAAAAAATTAAGTTTTAATTAACATATTATTCTTTTGTTTGTTTTTAATTTTGCGCAAATCTACACGAGGGTTTTCATTGTTAACCAACCCTACTTTACCAGTATAAGACCAGAGGGAAGGCAGCTAGTTATTACAGCTCTCCTCTTGAGCTACTCATTTATCAACGAATAGTAGAATTGACCACCACTTTTTAATGCCCTCACGGCTGAAAGGGTAAGCATGTTTGGTGTGACGGGATTCGAACCCGCAACCCTCAGATTACGACTCGAGTGCCTTAGCCACCTGGCCATGCTAGGCCATCATTCTTTTAGGCCGTGAAATTTAATTAGCTAATGAAATAGTGTCAAGCAGCCTTTTAGGATGAATTAATTCTAATTAATTAAATTAATTAATTAGAAATTTATTAGTGTTAATCGTCTTTTATATCATGATTTAATTATAAGTAAATAAATTATAAATGTTTTAATTAATTAGTATTAAGCCTCTCTTTTAGGTCGAATGAATTAACTAATGACTTATCTTACGTGTACTTTTTATGTCAATCTAATTAACTATTGAATTAATGATTAATTATATTATATTCTTCTTAAGACATTGTTTGAGTTATGGCTGCATGGAAATATTTTCTCTATTTTGTTTTTGGATGATTTAATTATTAATTAATTAACTAAAAAATTAGCTTTCATTGTCTTTTTAGCCCAAGAGTTGGCGGTGGGTGGTGATGACTAGCTGCCTTCCCTCTAGTCTTACACTGCTAGATGAGGGACGGCTAGCACAGACAGCCCTCGAGTAGCTTTGTGCGAAATTCAAAATACAAATACAATATATGTCACGGCCACCTATCATGGTTGCCTAGAAACATGTTCTCTACTTTATGGTGCTATTTTGTAATTAACCAGTCCTGCCACCTGTGTGGTTTCGAGTCATAATTTCAGTCCTTCACAAATTTAGTTGCGATTTGTATTAATAGTTTATTGAACTGTGATATAACGCCCGCTTGTCATAGTGGCCTAGCAACGCGCCCCTTACGACGCGCCCTTTTGTAGCAACTCAGGCAACCAATTAGCACGAGACGGCATCTCTTGTGCAGTAAAGTGTGGCGTTTACTACTAGTTTCGTTTGTTTGTTCAGAACTTTTCTTGCAAATTTCTAGATCAGTTTGTTTTGAATTTCGCTCATAACTACACCAGGGCTATTTGCGCTAGCTGTTCCTAATTTAGCAGTGTAAGACTAGAGGGATGGCAGCTAGTCATCGCCATCTACCTCCAACTCTTGGGCTACTCTTTTACCAACGAATAGTGGGATTGATCGTCACATTATAACGCTCCCACGGCTGAAAGAGCAAGCATGTTTGGTGTGACGGGGATTCAAACCCATACCCCTCGACGATTTAGCGAGGCTATATTTTTTTTTATCATACGCTACAAATCTAATATTACTAGAAAAGCCTTTGTTCGAGAAGTTTGGACTGCATATTGGCTTTTAGATTCAAAATCCTCTTACCTGTTTTTTGCTTAATGCTACGAGTTTGTTACAAGATGGCACAATGAAATTGTCTTCATATGACAGCTGGCTTCTATTTCAAGTTTTTTGTTTTCAAAGTATTGACATAAACAACGATTAATCCGCGCACAATTTCCAAAAAAACCCCACAAAAAACAACGAATTTTACACTGAATAATATTACCATAGGTAAATCGACTTATTTAGGTCTAAAATATGTATGCACAGTTAGTTTGAACCATATAATATCATTTTGCGACATCATTCAGATAAGTTTGCATTCTTTACAATTTAACATTTACTTTACTTTGTAATAAACTAGTTTTGATTCGTTTCATAGAGTGCTATAAATACTTTTTAGGTACTTTTTTCTTTAATACGGGTTTTGTTATTTGTTTTTATAATTTCGTTTGTTTCAACTAGTAAAAAATGTGTGATTCACTAAATGTACTGTTAGGTACCATGTATACAACTAGAAATACAATTATTATGCTTTATTGTCTACTTTACATAACATTTTGCTAAATGAAGTTAAGCCTCCGTGAATTTGTTTGTCTGAACACGTTTTGTTTCTCTAAATGGAAGAGGATTTATCAATCTGATACACAATGTTTACAAGAAAGCGTAGCTTGAATTTCATGAATGAAAATGATAGAATAGGGAAAATTTAAGTGAAGGGAATGAAAACTATTTCAGAATTTCACTAAACTGCTTATCGTATTGATTTGTTCTATGATATGTTGCCAAACAAATTATTAAATATGGTTCATTGTTCTTAATTAACTTGTTATATATTTTGAGATTAATATATATATATATACAAATATATTTATTTGTATATACCATATTCTTTAAAAGATTTGGCATTCACGTATTTTCTTTTTTATTGTTAATTAAGAAAAGTGCTCTGTATAATTTAATGTTTCCAAATTTAAATGATGACTTAGAATTTTACCCAGCCTTTCATTACATATATTTCATGATTGTAATTTAATAACCTTAATGGATACCTACTACTGTTTGGTGATGGCATTAATTAAATCCGGGTTAGATCACCGAATTATTAGCTAAATGTGTTATCAGTGAAGTTGTTTCTATTTTTCATAAGTTTTCATATATCATGTAGGCAATAATGTTCACGATTCATTACATCGTATAAATCATTCTAGTTTCACTCATGACGTGAGTGAATGGGTGTTTGGAAATAAGCACAAAGTTAAACAATGGGCTATCTGTGCACTGCCCACCACGAGTATCGACACTCCGTTTTAGTGTAGTGAGTTCACATTCATACCACTATGCTACTGGGGAGTGGGTCACTCATTACAACTTGAGACACAATATTTTTAAATGTCTCAAAGCCAGATGAGATTAAATGTCTAAATCAGAAGCTACTCCTGTCGTTTGTATGTCCTGCTCCAACTTCACGATTTTTTTTCTTTTTGCAGTGCTATAACTCACCAGTTTATTAAAACATAATATTTAACAGAAAACATAAAGAGCTATTAAAGTTGCCCCAAGTGGCTCAGCGGTATGTCTGCGGACTTACACGCGAAAATCCGGGTTTCGATATCCGTAGTGGGTAGAGCACATTGTGCAGCTTTGTGCTTAATTCTAAACAACAACAACAACAATAATAATAACCATTAAATTCCTAACAGAATATTACAATCTCACGAAGAAAAACAAATGTACTGTAATATATAATTTGATTGTTAAGTTATAGAGTCCTTGCGAAAACCCACTCTCTCTTTATCTATAATTTAAACAAAATTGTTTGAAAGGTATTTGTGAGTGTGTCTTTTTCTCCCATAGAAGTAATTAAATTTTATTTCAAAGCACAGCTACAACATTGAGAAATACATGCTTATAGATTTATTTCATGCATTCGGGAAATTTCTCAAAAACATTTTTCTTTTCTTTTCTAGGCCACTGCCTTTGACGTAGGAAAGCGGTAAACACATACAAAGAAATAATATATTTACAAAAACCTACGTTTTAAATTGAAACTGTTCTGGCAACCAGGAATGTTTTTTGTACTATCTACAGTATCGCCATGGTAACTCTTAACTTATTTTACACTGATACTTTTGAATACATTATATTTCATCTCCAATGTTTTCAATTTTTTATTTTGTCTCTGCAAATTTCGTTATTTAAAAGATACGGATCAACTCAAAGTGAAATTATTTATAGATACTGCGAATATAAAAGTTTTGTTTTCTGAAAAATATTATAACTTCTTATATTATTTATATTATCATTATACTGTTCATTATTGATTTGCTAATTTTATTTTTCATAGCTAAATACTATATGTATATTTATATATTAATTAAGGTTAAATAAAAACTACATTAATTAAAAGCTTTCTGTTACACAAGTATTTCAAAGTCCTAATATAACTACTATTTCATCCACTTATAAACAATATACATTATATTTTTTTATTCATATGTATTCAAGAACTTTTTCTAAATTTTCATGGATTTTTTTTCTGCGGATAGTTATGAAATTCTTTTAGGCCAGATGTGCCAAAGAAGGTTGTCTACTCCCAAGGGTGTGATAAAACCATTTCATTGTGTAAGTTATAGATCGAGGCTTTCTCTCTCATACAGAGGGTATAATATATTACAATAAAATTATTTTGGAGTGGCACCATGTCTTTACAGTCAATGTCCTCATGTGTAGTCATTCTCTATCTGATGGCTATATAACTTGGCAACAGACATCCAATATAGTATATATTGCTAAAGGCTGTTGTAACATTGTCATGTCTAAAACAAATCACTCCCCATGTATGAGAACTATAGTTTCTTAACGCTAATTATAACAGTCCAACCATATATAAATCTATAGCACCAATACACATTTCAGTCTTCTGTTGCTTGAGGTATTCCTGAAAGTCAAGTCTTGGTGAATTTATACAATGCTGGCCTCATTTCCAGATAGAGATGATTTTTAATCGGGTTACACACTAGTATTTGATATACAAAGATAACCTGCGCCATGCTACATGTTATAAGACGTCGCATTTTGTTTACTATGGCTTCGGAAGTACGAGTTGTTGCAAGTACCTTTTTTGAGTGACTCTGGTTTCCCATATTGATCCATATTCCACTACTTTCCAATATCGTCAAATATAAGCGATATCTCTGTTTTATAACCTTTAAGTTTTCAATTTGAGCCCGTCTTGAGGAACTGAGAGCACAATGCATCGGAAACGGCTGTAATATACCTTTCTCAAAAATTACAATATCTTTGTTGGATCATAACACCTACAAAAAGCCAAACAATATTGAAATGTATTTCTGATAAGTGTTGTTCCACCGAGACTCTATATTGGTTATGGTTATCATGCGAGTTATTAATTTGCATATTCAAAATTGTTTTAAATATACTACACTAAAGTATAGGATATTTGAAATAGCTGTTCCTATACGTAATCTAAGGCTTGCAGTAAGAATGAGTATTTCATTCTTACTAGTCAGTGCGATTCGTATCTAGATACAGAAGATTTACCAACGGTTTGTTACAGACTTTAACAGTCTTGTATGTAATTTTATATTTGTGTTACTAACACTGGCATTGTCTAAGAGTTATTTCATACTTCACGGTGCTTTTTCAAATCCTGAGGTTCGATGAACTAAATGATAGTTGGCAAAATAAGTAAAATAAAAAAAACAACTTAATATCTATCTATTTTGTTATTAATTTGTTATGTTTCTTTGCGCCTCTCAGTGGTACAGCAGTATCTGTAAACTCACACCGCTAGAATCCGGGTTTATATATCCGTGTAGTATTGTGCTTAACTACAAATAACGTTTTTCACACGTTATGATTTTGATGAAAGAAACGAAGACACGTGGCTCTCTACTAATCTTCCTTTATTAAATCATTAATTTTTAGTAAAAATACTTTATTAGAAATTTTAATTTCTGATGTACAAAAGATATACAATATTTGCTGAAAGCTTGCTAAATTTCATGAAGATACATAAATATTATCGTACCGAACGAATCCGGAACGATACAATAGTATCACTGCTTCCCGATACGATATTCGTATCATATCGCTGTATCTTTCCTTACGTCTTTAGTTTGTAACTGACGAGCTCCCTAGTTTGATTTGAAGGCACAGTACCACATTGTTGTACGACGTGTAGTAATCATTTTGAATTATGGCGAATACAGAGTAAAATCGCAAATACTAATATCGAGTGCTAGTAAATAAAGTATTTATTTGTTCACATGCATGTTTGGAAGCACCTTGCTGTCAGTACTCGTCTAACACTTTCAATAACTTTTTCGAAACTTCTAGTTTGCAAATACTTGTAATTACCTGACGAAAATCATATGTACCAGAATACCACACGAGTGTAACTTTTCACCTTATAAAATTATTCAACTAGTTTTGTTTTTTGGCTCGTTTAATATTTCACTTAACAACAATGAACGACATATTCCACCAAAATGCATTATTTTAGCTTTTTAAACACAATATTACTAAGTTTAGTTGGTCAGGTTGTATAGGTTTGTACTGCCTTTAACTTATTATGCACTCAATAATTTTTAGTTATAAAAAATCTAATAAAAATAAAAAAGAGAAGGAAGTAAAAAAAACAGTGGGACCCCTCTTTTTTTAAAATCAAAATTAACATATGAAAACACGTTTTTCTTTGTCCAAAACACTTTTATTTACAAAATCTATACATGACAGTTTTACAACTTTAGACAAAATACTGAGGCCAAACTGACCAGGGAGGGATAACTTTTAATTTTACTTGTATTCAGTTGATTACAAAATATAGGAAGGACGTTACTACACATTGTTTGATATAAAGTCACCTAGCTTCATGACATCTAGGTTAAAGACATTTCCATTTACACCAACTATCTACACGTCACACACATCACTGCATTTAACATCATAACAAGTAACAGTGGTAACTGCTTATATACTGTTGTTTTCTTTGGTAACAAAAAACTTAAATACTCAAATCTACCACAATATTAAATACACACTAGTTTTAATATATGTGATCCTGTATGAATATGAATACTTTGCAAGTTTTTTTCTTTTTACCAAAAGTTGTAAAAATATCTACTTGGTTGTTCACTGAAACACAATATATATAAACTTACAAGAAGATACAGTCATCCTGCTACTACGTATAGTATTGAACAAAGAAGTTGAAATATAGTTGGTTACACCTGATATTACCAAAAAGTAAAAACCAAAGGTTTTAAAGCACATGGTATGCTATAGCACCAAAACCATTGTGCAACATAGATAACTGTTACAAAGCACATGCTGTTAAGTCCTCACTCATGATCCAAAAATTAGTAATATGTCTTACTTTATAAGCTATACGAGTACATTTACTTTGCTGTATGTTGTACCTTCTATGAACTAATTATGGCTTATTTTATTCGTATATATATGTATCATGCCTTTTTTTTTTCTAGAATAATCGTTCTTAACCTTCTACCAAGTAATTCTGATCCTAAAAAAAATTAATGGACCACTTTAAACATTAACATTTTAAACTATTTTAAAATTATATTGTGAAACAATATACTTTAGTATACATATTTTCAAACATGCAGTTGTTTTTCCAACTATCTTTCAGATTGACTGAAATCTCCCTGCGAAATTGCAGTTGGGAACCACCACTCTAGATTATATGCAGTGTCTCACTAAAACCTTTGCTGTTCCATAGTAAATGTATCTGAGCTGTTGGGTTTTAAACTAGTGAACACTTTGGTAGCAAACACTGATATTATTTGATATTTCAGTTTGATGTCACTTTCAAGACAACCAGCATTACGTCAATAAAATTTTGAAAGACCAATTAAATTGTTATAATTCTTACTCATTCTGTGCATAACAAAACTGTTTCAACAGTTTTTAAAAAATCCACTAATTCTTTAGTGAACCACGTGAAATTTTATAAATGTGAATTAAAAAAAATATATAATGGATATAATGTTATAATGGATCTAATTTTTAACATGAAATAATCAAAACTTAAAAATACTGCTTTTACTTGAGGTGATCTCAAGTGATTTTAATGATAATTATGGAAAGATAAAATAATTTTTTTACCCAGACGGAAATGTCTCTACTCTCATGGTGTAAACACATTACCTTAATATATTCCAAATTAAAATACCAAGTCATTTGTTACCCAGATAGAAATGCCTCTGTTTACTTGGTGTAAGCTCACTAATTTAAATACATTACAAATTAAAATATCAAAAACAATGTTCATTTAGTATGCTAAATCACTGAATAAGCTCTCTACTTCCATCTAAAGTATCAAATTAAGTTTTATACAGAATTAATTAAAAAGTACAAGGGGTTGATAAAGGAATTCAAAGAAAAGGCCATAACGAAATCTTGTCAGGGATACTCCCCAAAATTAACTGTGTGGATGAAGTTACAAGTATGTCACTACACAGTACAGCTAAATACTGGCTTAGATTAATATATAAAATGAGCATACTGGCTCTTTGGAATTGTGGAAACAGTTCAGTGGAAGAAGGTAGCTTTATAGAATGGACGGTTTACATTTAAATTAGATAGGAGTTGGCTCATTTGCCAGGACTATTAACTCAGCTGAAAGGGAAGTTTTAAACAAGAACTGGATGGTGGTGAAAGCCAAAATAACTAGGAGAATAAGAGATAAAGGAAAGTTAAGCATATCAAATGAGTGTTGTAGTAGTTATAAAGATAGGTCTAATGGTTACTATCTTAGTAATAGAGGTATAGGAAATAAAGCAGATTGCTTTAGAGTAATTATAGGAATGGAAGATTTTGATACAATGGGAATAACTGAAACATGGTTAAACACAGATGATTTTGTGATAGGAATCTCTTTTAAATACAAGTTTATTAACTATTTAATAGGGGTAGAGTATTAAAAGGGGGAAGAGAGTGACTTTAGATATAAACTGAGAGTTACATTCTGTTGAAGTTGAAAATGTCAAAGATCAAAGCAAAGTTGAATTTTTTTGGGTTTCTATTAGTTGATATAAAGGGAAAAAGCTCTTAGTACAAATTTGTTACAGAGCACCAAATGATACTGAAGAAATTAGTAAAAAACTTTACAGTGTGAATAACATTTCAGGTGTTAAGAAAGCCATAGTTATGAGTGATTTTAATTTTAAGCATATAGACTGGGAAATATATGTAGTGTGGGAGAAAGGTTTTTCAAAACTGTACAAAATGTATTTCTTCACTAATTAATCGAGGAACTTACAAGAAACAATTCTTTTATATTCATTGTTAACTTCAAATGTACAAGAGGGTGGACACTGGAGAACACTTGAGTACAAGTGATCATTGCTTTATTGGATTCAATATTTTGCTGCATATTGAGATAAGGAATAAACATATTTTGATCCAAATTTCAAAAAGCAGATTTTGGAGGAATGTGATAAGAATTCTGTTGTGAATTGGGCAGTTGAATTATTTGAAGACATTGATCAGATGTGGAAATCTTTGAAGATAAATTTTTGTATATTCAAGGTAAACATACTCCATATAGAGAGAAAAGGGTAACTGCAAGAAAAAAACCAAGTTGGCTTACAAAGGATTTTAGAGATAAAATTATAGAAAAGCATAAGTTTAAGAAACTTAAACTGACTGGTATTATAGGAGATTTAGAATATGGATGATAAAAGGTTGGCTGTAAACGTATAAATCAGTAAGAGATTTCTTTAAATACACTGAGGATGAACAAAACTTAGGACAAAGGTATGACCCTTAAGGCATGATAAAGGAAGACTCATATTTCATCATTATCAGATAGCTGGATCTTTAAATATTACTTTTATTCAGTTTTTACTTATGAAGAACAGTTTATAGATGGAAACAAGACTGAACAAGATCATTTCATTAGTTCAGAGCTAATTAATTAAAAACTGGGAAGTTTAAAGTATAATAAGTCTCCTGGGCCAAATAATATTTCCTAAAGGATTTTGAAGAAGGTTAAAAACTAGATATGTGAGCCATTTGCTACTATTTTTTTTATCAGTCTGTAAATAGAGGGCAGGTTTCAGAGGACTGGACGTTAACTAATGCAACTTCTCTTTTTAAGAGAGGTGATAAAAATTATTCCAATTGGTTTACGTTTCTTAAACTTATCATGCTTTTCTATAATTTTATCTCTAAAATCCTTTGTGAGCCAACTTGTTTTTTTTCTTGCAGTTACCCTTTTCTCTCTATATGGAGTATGCTTACCTTGAATATACAAAAATTTATCTTCAAAGATATCAGTTGTGGGAAAAGTTCTGGAAAGTTTGATAAAAGATGCTTTCAAAGTCTTTTAACAAAGCTTACAGTTTTTTGGACAGTTGACATGGTTTCACTAAGAGAAAATTTTGCTTTAAAAATATTCCAATATTCTTTGAAAATGTTATTGTTTATATAGATAAGAGTAAGGGTGTAGATTTGGTGTATCTGGATTTTCAGAAAGCATTTGAAAGGTGCCACATAAAAGGTTTATAAAAAAAATTATCTCTAAAGGTGTGGGGGATAAGTTAGCTAATTAGATAGAAGAATGGCTGGATGGAACAAGGTACAGGGTTGTTACAAATGGAATTTAGTCAAACTGGATTAATGTCATAAGTGGGGTATCTCAGAAATCAGAAGCAGGGTCTTTGCTCTTTATAATTTACATCAGTGACACAAGTAAAGGGATGGTCATTAAATTACTTAAATTTTCAGATGACATTAAAGTCTTGGGTGTTGCTAGTTGTGAAGACGATGGTGCTGATTTAATAACGATTTGGATCACTTAGTGAGTTGGGAAATTTATAGGCAGATGGGTTTTAAGTATAATAAATGCAAGATAATGTATGTGGCTTATCGTGATATGAATTATATGTATAATCTGGATGGGAATAATCTGAACAGTGTTAGAAAGGAAATGGATCTTGGTGTAACAGTTGATCAGTCTCTTAAAGCCATTTAAGTAGTGTGCATTTGCAAGTGGTAGGACAAATAGGATTTTAGGTTTATCTAAAGAACCACTGAGTACAAGTCTGAAGAGGTTATAATTTCATTGTACTGGCTGCTGGTTAGGCTTGCTGCATTTGAAATTTGTGTTTAGTTTTGGGTTCCTTACCTTAGGAAAAGCACTGAACTGTTGGAAAGAGTTCAGAGAAGGGTTACTATAATGTTGGCTGGGAAGAAATGGTTGTCATACAAGGAGAGGTTAAAATATCTCAAACTGTTTTCTTTTGAAAAAAGAAGAGTTAATGGGATCTGATTAAGGTGTTTAAGATTTTTATAGGGAACCAATAGTGTTGTTGCCCCATCCTTTTTTTTTTTCAGACTTATTTAGGAAAATAATGGGGCACAGATACAAATTTTGGCAGGGAAGGAGTCATCTTCAGTTAAGAAAGTTTTATTTTTCTAACAAGGGTGGGGGAGCTTTGGAATTGGTTGTCTTCAGATGTTGTAGGGGCAGTAAATTTGAGTTTAAGAAAAAGCTTGATAAGTATATGAATGACAAGGGATGGTTTAAGATTTTTATGTAAATTTATTTATCAATGGTATTAATTCAGTTTAGAGGACTGAACAGTTGGAATGGACCAATAGCACCCATGTTGTCCCAGAATGTTATGTTAAATGTGAAAACTTATGATCCATGATCCACTTCCTGCATTAATCAAGTGTTCAAACAGTATGCTGCCTGATCCCAGTTAAAATACCCAACCAATCCTACAAGAAATTGAAGTATGAAACTAATATTTATACAAACATAAGCTAGGTTTTTGTTAATAAAAATAAATAGTTTCAGAAAACATTCAATGACATAACTGTGTAAAATATCACAACATATAAATGCACCTGTTATACGAACAAAATGTTACAATATCTAGTTTTGCAGAACAAGCTGTCTTACCAGTGTAAGCCTAAAAACAGGTATTGAAGAAAAAATAAAGTAAAAATATAATTGAATTAAATAATATACCTTAATATAATACTCCCATCAAATAACACACTCCCTTAAGGAAGATAGCAAAGCAGTTAGCAGTTAGAAATAATCACTACTGTATATTTGATTGCTACAGGAAATTATGAATTCTTTACACAACGTTATCTTATAATGAGGTAAAATAAACATCATGCTTGCCCTCACCAACACGTAATTGGAGAAACAAGCTGTAGTTGCTCATAAAACATAACACGTACAATACCAGTTTGAAATCATTATAGAATTCTTACATCTGATTTTAAAAACGATTATTCTGTAAAACTGAAAATGTTACCATTAACTAATGAATATTTTGAAAAAGTATTTACACAAGTCAAACTTTTCTTTAAACCCTAAAGTTTCCTCACGAGCAATTTAAAATTTATGTGATAATAGATAGTGGTTCCTCTTAATCAAAGTGTGGACTCCACAGTGTCACCAGTCACAAGGTCTGTGGATGTAAAAGTGTGATTATGATCAGTGATGGCAGTGTTGTCATCATTACCATGAGGACTTGAGCAGCTTGCAGCTTCCTGCAATCTCATGAGCATATTAAGCTGTAAAGAGTAAAACACTATTAAAGAAGCAGTTCAGTAAATAAAATATGATCCTTAAGCTTTCTTATCTGGAGGATATTAAAGTGTACATCATCCTACAAAAAATCCTGTTTTGTTAAGTATTTGCTTTTAAGTTAATTTTATTAATATTTGTATGTCATACTACAAAACATTCTTTTGAGTATTTTATTAAATGTGTTGCTAGGCTAATTTTATTAATTTTTCAACAAATCATTATTAAATAATATTAGAAAAAAAAATGTGTGTCTTATACAAGGAAACTAAAACATTATTTCTATAGTTTAATTTTACAGAGTATAATTTTATTAAATGTGTTTTTATAATTAACATATTATTACTGTATGCCATTACAAAGAAGTTAGGTATAAACTTCACTTAAGTTTTATTTACTCACTGGCCATTAATCACAACAAATAAAAAACTTTTATACAGCAACAGTATTTATTAGAGACACAGTTATGCTAAAATTTATATAACAGTGAATGTATAGACTTCAATGTATGAAATATATAATTATTAAAGCTTCCAACTCTCTAGCTACTAGGTTTATCAGTATGTATTTCCACTGTTTAGAATGGGAGTAGGACAACTGCTGGGAAGACAATATTACAAACAAGTTCTATAATTTCCATATACCGTATTTTCCGCCTAATAAGCCAAATTTCTGGCCCTAAATTTTGGACCTGATTTTTTGGGGTCAGCTTATTGGCCAATCACCAGCTTTGGACCAAAAAATACCGAAGACCAAAATCAGCCCCAAAATCATACCTTTGATCTCACAGTTACGGCAGAGTTATTTCAGTTGAATAAACTTTATTTATTAATAGAAAAAGGTCTATACATTATAAATGACATGTATTCATAGAAATAACAAAATTCATAAAAAAATACACATTTTAATCTCAGAAATTTATTAAAATCCATCAAATTCATCATTTTCATCGTCAGAAGCACCAAATAATAGATTCCAATCCTCGGCAGAGACCTGGTCGTCGTACGGGTCATTCTCTGGTGTTATTAGCTGAGTGAGTGGAATGTTGTCTTCCTCGTCGTCGTCCAATATCGTCCCACAATTTCACGACTCACTCACAGACGGTAGCGAGTGACGCAGCGCGCATATTTCTGGCAGCAGTAAAACTTTGATTGCCGGAAACTATCCACTCATTCCAGCATTGACGGAGCCTGTCTTTAAAAGGTTTATTTAAACACAAATCTAAGGGCTGTATCACAGATGTCAGCCTACCGGGAATAACTGCAATATCGGTATTGCATCTTTTAATTGCAGCTTTAACGTTTTCACACAGAAGGAATTAAACATATCCCAAATGAGCAGAGATCTAGATTTCATCAGTCCGCTAGGATGACGCGCCCACACTTCGTTAATCCACTTGATGCATCCTTCGTCATCCATCCATCCGTTTTCTTGTACATGGACGATCACTCCTTTCAGAAATTTCTCCTTCTTAGGAAATGTTTTTCTTTTGAAAATTACCATAGGCAGTAATTTTGTCCCATCAGCAATTTATACCCTGGGTTAGCCTCGGCTTGTTGGGCGGTAATAAGCAAAAACCCTCATTTTCAGAGCTGAAAATTGACCTCAGCTTATTAACCGGAAAATACGGTATATAGATTTATTATATTTTTTGGTTCAGAATAACCAAAGCCAAAAGATGTGGATTACTTGGATCTTTTGACTGGCAGTGTTCTAGACTTGTTGAGAATATAGATTTTAAAAGCTTCTTTTTTATCCATTTTTACAATGATTGCAGGCATTCTATACATGATAGTAGATTATAATAATCAGACAACCATTACTTTGGCTTCTTTTAACTGAAAAAATAACATCTTACCAAAGGATCTGCTTCAACATCATTTTGAGTTCCCTGTGATCCTTTGGTAGTTACTCCTGGAGCTGGATGACCCTCATATCCTACGTCCTCTGGTCGTAATTGCAGCAACTGAAGCCATTCACCTTCTCCTGAAACTGACCATGGGTAAGTTTCCAAAACCCATTGTGCAGGATCAACCCAGGGGGCCCGTCGACCGTATAACTATAAGATAATAGAAAATAACCAAACAGAAGAATAATCAATAACAAGTAGAGTTTGTCATCAAAAATATTACTAGGTGATGAGGACAAAAAAATTATACAGCATAAAACAATAAACAACAAGTTAAATGATTATATTCTAGTGAAAACAAATACAGAATAAATTTGTTAGTGGCATAAATTGCTATTACACTTTTGCAAGAATGAAGGGACATAAAAGAAAAGAAATACTGATGATCCTGTACCCATATATATATATATAAAAATTAATAATAATAAACAGAATTTAACTAATTATCTTATGGAGACAATATAATACAAAAATAATTGTTGAAATATTGAGAAACTCATCAATAATAATAAATTGTTACTAGGATACCATTACTTGAAAACTTAGTTTAGAAGACTCTTTGAAACTATATTCTTTTAAAGAAGATTTTGAAACCATAACATAAATACCAATATCACAGAGAGGAGATTATACCTGCAATCCTTCTCTGACAGCCTCGAGAAGGTAAGGAATAATACTGTAATTCCACAGATCTGTAAACCAAACCTGGGAACTAGCAACATCTACAGGACATGAAAGAAACAGTCTGGGGCCTGGAAAGAAGTTTACATATGAAATAAATAAAAACATAAGAACAAAAAATTAAATAATTGTAACACTAGTTAAAAGCATATTGTTAATTAAGCCTTATAGACATATATGGCTTAGAAAACAACAAGGAAATGGTTGTATATTTCAAAATAATACTATATTTATTAACAGTTGTCTGCCCTACATCCTCTGTCCTAGTGATAAGTTTATGGACTGATAACGCTTACATCTGGAGTTAATTTCCTATGATGGACAAAATGCAGTTAGCCTACTGTTTAGCTTTGTGTTAAAACAAACAAATTCAACATCTTAAAAAAAAAAGAGACAGGAGATTCAATGAACTCAAATAATTTTACAACAAAATACAGAACTACAAAAACTATCAGGAAACATTTATTTAAAATTGATCAGAATAGTCTTCTTCCACTTGTAGTAATTATAAAATATAATAATATAAGTCAACTATCTTTAACAATAGTGATGAAGGTTTTTTTAAATACAAAATGCACAAAGGTATGGGCAAAGTATCCACATCAGTAATTGACAATATGATTTCTATTTTATGTTTGTAAAGCAATTATCTGTTTAACTACCACGTTTACTTTTAGATTACAATAAACAAAAAAGATCCATATTTTAATATTTCTTTACTTATTTGAAATTTTGAAGGTGTCAAATTCTAAACTTCCATGTAAATGCCCTGAAGTGGGATATGTGTGTGTAACCATATATGATCATGAAAGTGGAAAAGTTACATAACATTCATGTGAAAATGACAAATACTACTTGGTGTTTGAGAATTAATACTGTAATTTAAAGATGGACAATTGACTTAATTAACGTAACAAAAATAATTAAACAGCTTTTCATGTTGTACCCATTTTTAATTATTCTAGTTAGCAAGTAACAAAAATTACAATTAAATTGAATTATGACATAAAAATAATCAACTGCTAGAAATGAGTGTTTTAAATTATTATTATCTTAGATTATTCAAACTATTCAGTAACTGAAATATTTTTTATTATTATTTTCAATTAAGTTTAATTAAATAGTATCATGATTCACAAAAATAACCAAATAACGGAAATTATTGCAAAGGAACGGAGTATCTATACTCTGGACACCACAGGTTTGGAAACTACATTTGTAGCATTATATATGTTTTCCTACATTATCACTTTAGAACAACAAATTAGTTGAATGTAATCAGCTAATAAGCCTGACAACTAATCAATTACCAAATTCTATTAATTGTTGAGCTCTGCTGTAATCTAATGTAATCCCATGGCTAAAGATAAGTATTCATCATTTGATAAAATTAAAATTTACCAATGGTAACATCAGATGAACTATGAGTTTCTAAGAACTTGTTCAGATGTGCCCAGACTTCTGGCATCCAATTAATAATTTTGGTGAGCTCCTGGTTCTCTGAACCACTTTGGATTTCATGTTCTACAAGTTTCTTTCTTAGATACCTGCCCAAGAATCCCTTCACAGGTTCCATATGATTAGCACAAAGTACCCACCTAAACAACAAAAATATTTTTAATGTGTTTAATTTTATAAATATAATTATAAACTTCAAATACTTCATTGAATTTTTTCTATCACTGATGTTTACTTCTATATAAAACATTTTCAGTGATTAATGAACATAAATTGTGATTTTGATTTTACTCATCCAGAATCAGCAACTCAAACTCAGAGTACAGATTTAGGTAAATGTCAATTATAAAAAACGCAAATAAATTTATAATCAGTTAATCATAATATAATACCAAAAGAATGAAAAGAAATACCACCTTAATTTCTGACTTAGGAATAGTTTTCATTCAGCTCTTCTATGAGTTAGATTTATTCGATGAATATGCTTCTAAGCAAAGTTATGATAACATTTCATAAAGTTAGCATACAAATGTAGATGATATTTATCTGGTGTTAAAATTAAGGCATAAAATACTTACTTGAATATAAGGTAAAGACATAAGATTCTTATCTTAATCTATATATAACAGGTACAAATTTCTTTTATGGGTTTGTGACAGATGTCTGAAATAAACAAATTTCTTTATAGTGCTGTGAGATGTTAGTTTATCTGAATATTTTGAAGTTGCAAAATCCTTCAATAAAACTGTGAGGTTTATAAATTACTTAAATGGATAATAAAGTGTCAAAAATATCACACGAACTTTTAATAGAGTTACGAAAACTAAACTAAAATCATGATGATTTTTTAAAAATTATTACTTCAAGTTAGAGATGAGCTACAAAATTCTTAGTTGAGCTTTCTGATGTAGGGCACTTCTAACTGAATTAATACAATTTTGACATCTATCTGTATTACGAAAACTAAACTAAAATCATGATGATTTTTTAAAAATTATTACTTCAAGTTAGAGATGAGCTACAAAATTCTTAGTTGAGCTTTCTGATGTGGGGCACTTCTAACTGAATTAATACAATTTTTACATTATCTGTGTTTCAGTTTGATATTTGTTTAGAAATTTATGTAACTTGTATTGTTAAATGTGTATTGAGCAATTGTCACCTATTTTATAAATCTGTAAAATATTCTCAACTGTAAGAATCAACAATAAATGTCCTATGAAAATCACTATCATATCTTAAAATACTGTTGCCAAGTGAACTTTTGAGAATATCACCTTAAAGCTAAATTAACATACCAAGAGAGAGTTATACAGAATACTAATGGTTGCTACAGTAAGTATACTGTAAACCTTGGAAACTATAATTGTGATAATTGCTTATTAAATGGAAAACTTTAGATATTTGACCAAAAATATTTATAGATTTAGAACATTACAAAGAATTCAACTTCAGTGAATTAACTTTGAACATTAGTGTGCCTGTGAGGTCATTACATATCTTCATTGGTAAAAAACTTGTACCTGGCATGAGGCTGGTCAAGAATACACAACTAGCTAACTTAAGCAAAGTGTTATAGAATTAACTCAGAATTAATTCCTTTGTTATGGACCTGGACCATTGATAAAATATTCAGTTCCAGACCAAATAGAAGACTGAGTATTGTTTGTGAGCTTGTAAATTTTTTGTATATAAATCATTATTTGTAATAACATTATTGTAAACTGCGTTGTTTGTATATTAAAATATATTTGTGTTATAAAACAAATTGTGCATATCAATCTTGTTGGCATATATCATAAATTTGATAAATATTAACATTCAATTAACTTCTGAATTCAAATTAAAATATCCATTTATCTGAAATTGTAAAACGTAACGTGTGTCACATAATAAATCAGAGACTTGTCTAAGATTAATTATAATATGTAATAGACTTAATTTTTACCTGAAGATGTTATGGTAAAGTTATGAAATTTGTATCTGAGTTTTTACCGATGTTATTAAACCCTTATTAAATTTATGAGATAGGTATATACAGTATGAATAAAACTGTAATGAAAATTTTATTTAATTCTTAAGTTTATAATAAAGAAAAGAAAATCTTACCTAAAGTTGTGATGTAGCTGAAGATTTGTTGTTGAACAAGTGGCTTGGTTCATAGTTCCAATAAGGTATGGACTACAAAATAAAAATTACTATAATAAATTATCAACATTTTCAATGTATAGTTTACAGTTAGATAGCCCTCTTTAGCTTAAAAATTACAATAGTTAAAGTTGATAAGCCCATGTCTTTCCCATGTAATCAAGCAACTGTGAATTAATAAAGGATTGTTTCATACAGTGAATGACTGAAATAATTCCTTGGTGTTTTATTTATATCTCCAAGCTGCATTAAATCTACATCATACAAATTGTCATTTTTAAAAAAAGTATCAAAATATTAACAGTAACATTTCAGGCATTACCATCAAACACCCTTTTGTCACTTTACTGTATAAGACAGATGAATTCCTATTGAATATTTTGGAAATACATGTGCATAAATATATACACATTAAAACTGTTTATTTTTATTTGAAAAAAAAATGAATATATAATTATAACACCAGTACCATTTTTGGTATTTGGCACTGAGGAATCCATTGAACACTTCGCCTAAGGAACCCACATGATGAAGATTATCCAGAATTATCACAGTTGGAAGATCTGAAGAGTTGCTAGAAACAAATAAGGAAAAAAAAAGTGGCATAAACAGAATTTCTGGAGTCCTATAAATAGAGCATAGAACAATTTATATGTTGTTTATTGGAAATTTACACCAGAAATGTTCAAAATAAGTTGTAAGAAATACGTGTGGATTGTTTGTTTGTTGCTGAGGGCAATGTTGTACAAGAACTATCTACAACATGCCAACACCAAGAATCAAACCTCAATTTTTAGTGTCATAAGCCCTAAAGCTTACAACTAAGTTTATTAGTGTACTTAGTTTCAAAGTTGACCTTTAGTATCAGTGGATGGAAAAATTAACTATATTCAGACAAAACAATAATGCATACATTTTTTACCTCATACAGTTTTTCCTTATCTATGAAGTATCATTCAAACATTTATATATATATATTTTTTTATCACTCAAAATTTAATGTTTCAGTTTTTATATGACCTTATATAAAAATTATTTTAATCTTTTTCATTGTACATTAAACAACTGAGATTTTACAGCTATCCAAGTTTAAAAAAAAGGTTTTCAATCAAATATTGTCCCGATTCATTAAAACTTACCTACTCTCACATTGTTCAGCTACATTAGTTAAGTACTGTCGAAGTTCTTTAGCTGATTTGTGATCAACCCCAAATGTTGCTATTGCACCAGGACTGACCTCTTTTCCATTTCTAGAAAATACATAATAATAATTAAAACTCTCGTGATCATATTTACATCCTAAAAGGACTATATTATTACAGTTGTCCTTTGATCTCTCTCACAATCACAGATAGAATATATCATGACAGTGTTATTTCAAGCCATATAGAATGAATAAATGTATTTTTATAGAGTTGATCCAGAAATATATATAAATAAAGGGTATTAAGAACTGAGACACTACCATTTTTAGTTAATACGTTCTGAAACACGACACACAAAATAAAAAATTCTGCATCTCTCCAGTTCTGTAAAAAAATAACATCTCTATACTCGCAGTACAACACTCATGCAAATCTACACCATATAATTAAAGAAAAGAATATATAATCTTTATAAATCGTTATTAGAACTTAAAATCAGATAGTTAAAAGATGAAAGGAAAACATGATACCAATACAAACAAGTAAGGCTTCCTTCAATGGAACATGATGTAGCTATAAGACCTGAAGAGAACTTTGAAAAAGGAAAACTTGAAAGCTAGAACATCAACATTGCACATTACAAGATTTAAAGAGAAAATATTGTGATACTTTGTAAACAATTCAGCCTGCTACTGAAATATCTTTGAAAGGTTCTTCAAATGAGGAACCTACAAAAGATAATTTATTTTAAATTTGAAAGTTCTATCTACAACCCACTGTTAGGATTACATTAGCAAAAAGAAGTAAATCAAAACTCTTAGAAGGGATAAGGTTTAGACCCTCTTTATAAAATATCTTAAGCTGGCCACACATCTTTATTCCCCTTACTAAGTACAACAGAAGAAAATAGCCTTTGAGGTTAATGAACCTGGACGTGGTAGAAAACGTGAGATCATATTAAATAATTGAAGAAATGTTAAAATTTCTGTAACTTTGCCTGTTAGAGAGGGCAAGTGTTGTAGATTTTGTACATTATAATATGAGGGCTGTTCAAAAAATATGTGGACTGACGCCGTAAAACAAAATGTACTTTATTTAGAAGTTACAGGTCTGGGACCCCTTCAAAGTACTCTCCTCCCCTATGCACACACTTATCCCAATGGTTTTTCCACTTGTTGAAACAGTCCTGGTACACTTCTTTTGTAATGTCCTCCAGCTCCTTCGTCGCATTTGCCTTAATCTCGAGAATCATCTCAAATTTTCTTCCTTTTAAGGGTTTTTTGAGTTTGGGGAACAAAAAAAAATCGTAAAGAGCAAGGTCAGGTGAGTAGGGGGGTGGGGAAGAACAGTGATCAAGTGTTTGGCCAAAAATTCACGAGTTCTGCGTGACACAAATTTCCCAGCAACGTGGTGCATCTTCAATTTTTCAGTTGAAATCTCGTAACAAGATCCAAATGATATCCCACACTCTTCAGCAAGTTCCCTGACAGTCAGACGTCAATTTGCCTGCACGAGGGTGTTGGTTTTGTCGACGTGGAAGGACGTCCAGGATGCTCATCATCTTCAATGGACTGTTGACCATCCTTAAAACGTTCATGCCACTTAAAACATGTTGTACACTTCAAAGCAGTATCACTATAAGCTGTGTTAAGTATAGCAAAAGTTTCAGTTGCAGATTTTCCAAGTTTAACACAAAATTTCACAGCATTCATTCTGAAATCCGTCAAACGAAAAAATTGTACTTCACTTAAAACTGCATAGCTAATACACAAATAGAGATATCTGCAATTGGGAAATGGCGTCGTAATCAGCTGATCTGTGCGAATCTAGCAATACCAAGCAGATTCCCCTGGAACCAACTGGAGCTGCGCAATTCAAAGAGTCTGCATATTTTTTGAACAGACCTCGTATATTGTTGTGAATATTTCACAACTATTGTGATTGTGTAAAACAAGTGGGGCTAATAAGCATAGTTTTATCATTATCTGATATAGTTTCATTAGTACACATTGTTTTGATACTTTCTGTACTGTTATTGGTCTATCAGGTCATTCCATAAGTTATTAACTGGGCACTGCAGTTATTAGAAAATTGAAAATGACAACAAAGTGGATTAAAATAAATACAATTTAAAAATAAAAAGGTTTCAGTGAATAATTAGTAAATAGGGACAGAGCAATTAGTGAAGAAATCAGAGTTAGTATAACTTCAACCTTTTCAAGGAGAATGAGAAAGAAAGGACTTCTTACCATTTTATATTTTTTATTTCTGTGTTGTAAATTACATCAGCAAAATGCACTCAACATAGAAACTTTTAAACAAGTGCGTTTTTTTAAATACTTCAGTCAATTAAGTTTTTTCAAGAAGTAACATTTATTTGTCAAGAAGTCATAAACTTCAATTTATTGTAAATCTCAGAAATTATTACGTTTAAAAGCCATTATAACAATTCTCATTTTTCTTTATTATTATTGAAAATAAGTACTCTCTTAGCACCTACATCAAGTGGTACTGATGTGAAATCCTTGTACCAGTTACTATATAAAGATGGTTAAGCAAGTAGTTAGAAGATGGTGAGAAGTGGGTGGTTAGGTACTTTCAAAAAGATCACAGTCTTTAAATTTTTTTTGTACACTTATTAATTATAGAAATGAAAACATACATTAATTATAGCCATTTCACTCATTCACATTAATATATCATATTTGCTAAACAGTTAAGAGTGCATGGGGTTAATCCAATGGACTGAACCCCATACTGTAGAAATAATGTTAATTGTTTTGAATTTACTGTGTCTTTAATCTTTCAGCAAAGAAAGTATGGGATTTGTCCAGTATGGGTGATAGTCGAGACCCTAACCCAATTAAAGACATTCCCAGTAACCAGTTAGCAACCCTCATAGAATTCACCACAATAAAGACAAACTTCATGTTCAACAACCAAAACTATATACAAACAAATGGCCTAAGCATGGGCAACCCAGTATCGCCAGTTCTAGCCAATATTTTTATGACACAAATTAAAACACAAGCAATTAATACAGCATTACATCCACCACTATACTGGTACAGATATGTAGATGACACGGTTGCGGGATTCAAATCTACAGAACACATACTTAATTTTTTCACTCACATTAACTCTATACATCCCAACATTAACTTCACAAGTGAACAGGAAGAAAGCAATCAAATATCATTTCTTAACCTCAAAATTATAAGAACTGACACAATTCAAAACAGAAATCCACCAAAAAATCACCCATACTGGACTATACATTCCTTGGGACTCAGCACATGAAACAAAACAAAAACTCAACATACTAAGAAACCAGATAAACACAGCCATAAAACTATGCTCACCAGATAAAATTAACGATGAATTAGACAAAATAAAACAATACTTCATCAATATCAATAAGTTTCCTCCACAAACCGTAGAAAACATTATACGCAGACACCTAGACAGAAAGCAAAATCAACCAACAAAGGTAAATATATCTCACGAATCAAAAAATCACAAAACCATATACTGCTGTATACCATATATTCCTGACATAAGCAAACAAATAACAAACATTTGGCAAAAACTAGTAACAAAATATAAAATTCCAGTTAATACTAAATTTATTCAAAAACCAGGCACAAAACTGAGGTCTATACTATGTAAGAACTATACTGACAAACACCACACCAACATTATTTATAAAATACAATGTGATAAATGCCACGACTTCTATATTGGAGAAACAAGTAGAAAAATGGAAACCAGATTCAAAGAACATAAAAAGTCACCTTCACACGTTTTCGAACACTGCAAGTCAAATGAACACAACATAACCATAGAAAACACTAAAATACTAAATAAAGAAACAAACATAAACAAACGCAAAATTAAAGAAGCCTTACTTATACAACAACTAAAACCCAAAATAAACCAATATAAAGGAACGCCATTATACCTATATTAATATTATAGACAAAATTATATATTCAAACATCTAACCCCGCCCTCTATATTACGGCACTCAGTTACACGACCCCTTCCAAACATGTGGTCAGTTTCCGGTCAGTTACCTCTTTCTTTGTGAACCTGACGATGACAGAAGAAGGTCGAAACGTTGTTCGCTCTTCTATTTGAAATATTTTTTCAACCCAAAAGAGCCATTTTTGCATATAAAATTCTCAACAAGTGGGTTTCTCGACATCACTAATATACAAGTATATTTGCATAGCTTCTACAATCTCCTAAATGCATATCTCAAGATTTTGTCAGTATATCTGTATCTTATATCTGGTATTTTCATCACTCTAATATAAACTGTTTTGAAATGAGCAGTTTAGGTAACATGATATCAAATTTACAATGCAATATTGTATAGCACTCTGTACAAAGTTGGGGAATGTACACTTTTATACACACCCATGTACTTTGAATTAATCTATGAACAATTTGTTCACACTTAATTTAAGATATATTATTATGAAATTATTAATAAATTCCATACCTTAAGACCAGATATTCTGCAAGTTTCTGTGCAAGGTATGTTTTACCCGTCCCACTTGGTCCACATAAAATGATTCTTCTATGATCCATCAACAGTGATACATACCTCTGAATTATAGATTTAGGAATAAGGGTTTCAAAGGTCAGGCCTTCAACAGAACTTTGAAGTGTACCTTTGACAGAGAAATACAAACATTTATGATTGTATTTGTTAAAATTGTTCAATGTTACATATATTCACAATGTGCAACAAAATAGCCAGTTCCCTTTGACAGTAGATATTATGATATGAATTTGATTGATCTTTGTAATGGTAGGATCGAACACTTAAATGATTAACTTAGTGAGAAAATAAATGATTTATTCATAAATATGGAAGCATCAACTTTAGCTAACATAATTCATATTTAAACAGATAATAATTATAAACTTGTTCTCTGTGGCATATGTTTCAAAAAACATAATTCGTATTAAATAGGATAATAATTATAAATTTGTTCTCTTAAGTAAAACAAAATAATAATTAAGAAAATTCTTAAAAGGTAAGAGCACTAATTATGTGTTTGTGAACTTGATAAATTTTTACAAGATTAATTTAACTAAAATCAATTTATTCCTCAGAATCAAACTATATTGCAAAATGTGTTTTAAATTTAAAAAAAAACAATATTATCCTGAATCACTGTACAAGATGAAAAAAAAGGTGAAAATTGAAAACGAAAATAGTTATATCATCTTACCTTTTAGGGTGATTTGTATTTGCATGTTGTCACCAACTAGATAGCCACAAGGCAATAATTCAGGTAATTCTATACCTGTAAAGCAACAAATAAAATAATATATTTTTATTTCTCATATGCCAAAATTATTATTACTCTTCTTTAAACGAAAAAAATTGTTTCTGAACATTAAAAGGATTTTAGTTACAAAAGTTCATTATTTTATTAATAATCCAGAATCTGTTCAAATGTTTTAAAGCATGTGATAAGTCTAGCACCAAATAACAGAATTATTTATTTGAGTACTCACTGCCCGGATGATTGGTTAAAAAAAAAATAGAAAAAAATTCACTGAAGTTCTGAATTAATGGAAGTTAACAATAGAAAGACTGTTTATTACCTTATGATGAAAATTTTAAAACTGTGCAAAAATCCTGGAAAACAACTTTAACAGAAAAACAATAAATAAGTAAATACACACTCACATACAAACTGATTACCATGCACATAATCTTTATTAGAAGTGTTTATAACTGTTTTTATAATAACTAGAATTTATAATGCTGAAGAATTGGTAAATATAACTAACACTAATACTTGTCCATTCAATAAAAGTTTAATTTTATTTCTGCATTATTTTTTCAACTCGCAACTTACCTTCAGTTCGGACAATTTCTCCTATATGATAGCTGAAAACACTCTCAGCATTTAATCCCAAATTTGTAACAGGATCAATCCTTAGAACATATTCCTGTGAATGTTAACAGATGAAAATATGTAGTTAATGATATTGAAATTAATGTGGATTAGTGCTAAATTAAAATATGAACATATTACACTTTTAATAATCCTGGCAGTCATTTAAGTTAAGTATTTAAAGAAATATTTTAAAATGCATTTTGGATTAATTATAAAGATAAAAATGTTTTAGAAGGTAAAGTCTTATTAATAAAAATATTTTCATCATTACAATTAGTCATAAAACACAATAATAATTTGTCGCAAATATGGTCAGTTAATTACCATGAAGATTATTAGGGTTAAAAAGTTTCAGTTTGGATTTTATATAAGTGATGTTACTTTAAAATACTAAATCAGGAACATTTCTTCATATGACTTAATAGATTTTGTTCAAGCATCTGAAGGTTTCAAAGACAAAAATTGTTACCTTAAAAGTTTGTTTTATAACACTGTCCAATAATTCCCACTTTGTCTTCCCACTTACTGAGAAAGATCCAATGAGAACTTCATTGATGTTCTAGAGAGAAATCAGGCATAAGATATGTAGATAATAACCAAACTTAATAATTAAGCCTAAAAACATACTTGCAGACATTTTTATACACACACAAGTGTCAACAGAATCTGGCCTACTCAAAAATCCCACTGGCTTTAATCAACCTAGAGAAAAGAATACTCTAATATATGATTTTCATTGCCAATTATTTTCCAGTAATTTCTGTGCATGTAGTTGTGCTTGTCTATTAAAAAATGTATAGATTTTAAACTGTTCATGTTCTCTTCATAAGAAATTATTCACCAATAGCTGCAAAGTACTAGGAGATTAAAATTCCTTGCCTTCCACCCAAAACAAGGAAGACTGTAATAATCATTTAGGATTATTTTAAATAACATAAAAAAATGTGCGATAACCATTAATTAGAGCACTTTCAGTTACATGATTCAAGAATTAGTAATTTTCAACTAAGCAAACAGTATAATAATTATCTGCTATGAAATAAAAAAAATTAATTTACATAGATCAGTGTTTTCCAAAAGAAGAACCCAAAAATAATAATGAGAAGCAGAAAAAACTTAAAAAATAATTTTTAATACTTTAAATTTTCCTTCTAATATTTAATAAAAAAAACTGATTAATGGCATGCAAATAAACTACTGTATTTGCTGTTTTTATCACTTGTGAAAACTATTCAGTTTGAAGGAGGGATAGGGGTAAAAATAATAATTCTGAGTTGGGAGTAAGTTTGGAAACCACTAATATTGATGACTAATACAAGTTCAAATATAATCATATGAGAAAGGAGTAAACATTTTGATTTCATGAAGTGATTACTAACTCTCATCCACAAATAAAAGTTTTGATTTATTATACTTAACTAGCCATCATTACATCATATGACTCAACAATTACAGATTTTTATCTAAGTAGTTGAACAACATTTGTATGAATATTAAAACCATTTATGTTACAATAGCAGTTTTATAGCATAAAAAGAAGGGTAATTCTATTTATATGCTTCATGAAATATTTAAATTACTTTTTTCAACAAAAGTTTGAAAAAAATTTATAAAAATTCGTGAGCAAACATTAAAAAGTACTGTACCTTAATATGCATTTTGAATTTATTGTAATCACCATGACATCCTAAGAATACTGATATGGTAACATGTTTACCTTCTCGATCACCAATGGCATCACTGAGGTACAACTCTGTAAGATAAAAATTCTTTGTGGTAAAAGAACCATTCACCAAATCAGTCTTTTATTTGAATTTTTCAAAGTTACATGCAAAATAAAATAATAATTGACCTGAGGACTTTATTAAAACAAAATAATTGATATAAACTTTTTCAATATATGAGTTACAGGAAATATATTTTAATTTTTGTACAATTAAAAGAAGTTCATATTCTTTATTAGGTACTGAAGTCATGTCAATCACAACTGAAATTCTAAGCTTATCTCGAGTTACATAAGAAATTATTCCATAAGAGACTTATATATAATAATTCACATTTCTTACCAGAAATAACCTAATCACTCTGAAAAATATAAAATAGGCTGAAATTAAAAAATTATTTTAAGTCTTGTATGCATAAATACAACAATGATACCATCTGTACATATGTGTACAAGTTTCATCAAACTGAGGAAAATAAAAATAAAGTAAAATTATAAAATATATAAAAAAATAATGTTAAAACTAAACAAAGTCCAATTTTTGAATTAAAAATGTAGAGTAAAAAAGCCAATATCCCTTAAAAATTTAAAAATAAAACTGAGGTAGACAGTGTCAATGACACCATACAATGTCAAGAGTGAACCCATGGTAAAAATATGTATAAACTGGAACCATTGCAATGTGGGCTCTTGTGACTTACTGGTTACATATATCACACCTTGGTACATCAGCCCGAGGTAAAAGAAAATAATCAGTTAAAAAAAACTGTAACCAATGCATAGCCTAGCCAGAACAACTTCCTCCTTCTGATCCTTATGGAAGCAAGACAGCCGAAGAATAACAGAAGGTTTGATCTGGAAAAGTTTGTTATATCATTCACTCAAAGTGCCTTTGTATACAAAACCATAGTCCAGGTATGTGACAGATATGGCCATGATAACATCAAAGCAGACAGACTTAGTTGTGATGTCAGTGAGTTTGTTCCCATGAATTCTTAAATGAACTGGTATTGAGAAAAACTGGATAGAAGTAGCTGATAGAAAGAAATGGGCCAGTTGGTTTTGAATATCAACAAGGATGGGATGATCAGTGATGTTGAGAAAACCCAGTTGTAGAGAAATATATATGCAAAAACGGCTTGTTCGGGTTGAGAAAATATATTACATAGAATATGTAATAATGATTTAGGATGATTTTAACATAAAAAAATGTGTGATAACCATTAATTAGAGCACTTTCAGTTACATGATTCAAGAATCAGTAATTTTCAACTAAGCAAACAGTGTAATAATTATCTGCTATGAAATAAAACAAAAATTAATTTACATAGATCAGTGTTTTCCAACACCCAAGAAGAACCCAAAAATAATAATGAGAGAAGCAGAAAAAATTTAAAAAATAATTTTTAATACTTTATATTTTCTTTCTAATATTTAATAAATATTACATAGAATATGTAATATTTTCTCAACCCAAACAAGCCACTTTTGCATATATAAGGATGGGATGAGATCTAATGTGAAATGATTCCAGGGCCAGTAGAGATCTAAGCGAGTCAGTATAAATAGCACAGTTCATGTACTGCATAGCTTCCCTGTAATCCAGGGTAAGATAAATGGTGTACAATTTGGCAGTGAACAAAGAAATTGTAGAGAGGATTCTGTGTGCAAACACAGAACCACAACAAACCATAGCAGAGCCATTGATATAAATCAGAATGGAAGGATGGTTTGAAAGATGTTTGGAAAATAGGAAGTATCCACCTACTTCAGATGACTCAGAAAAAGGTCACATTTGGGGATGGTAATAAGCCATGGTGGGATGGGCTGATCAGTGGATACAGCAATGTTGTCCAAGAATAGACCCAATTCATCCAACAATGCCTGGATAAGAAGGCTGGAAGAAACAATAGCAAAATGTATATTCTGAAAAAGTATGGCCTACTGAGAAAGGAAAGCACAATCCCAGGTGGGATGCTGTGGTAAGAATTAAAGTTTGAAGTATACAGTGAAGAAAAATGCAAATGCCAGATGTGTAAAGGAGGTTCATGAGACTCAGTATTCAAACTCTGGACTAGTAAAGCACGGAAGGCTCCTGTACAGAGCCAAAGCTCCTGATGGTAAACAAGGTACAACATCTTCAAGGCCATAACCATGGACCCATAGTCCAGTTTCAATCAAATGAGGACATGATATATTTTTAGTATAGGATCTTCTCCCTTAAAGGTGGAAGAGAGGACATGGAGGATGTTTAGTGCCTTTATACACTTGTCACGTAGCTGCTTGATGTGTGGAATAAAGGTCAGATTATGGTCAAAGATAAGCCCTAAGAACTTTGCATCAAGGATCACAGGAAGCACAATTTCTCTGAGATGGAACTCTGGATCAGAAGTGCATGCAAATGGTCTCAGAGCCATTTGTTGTAATCCACTTCAGTAAATAATTAAGGGCAATCTACAGCTCTTGTTCAATAAACCTCATGCTCAACAACTGATAGAAGTAGTTTAATTTGTCAACATTGAGTCCATTCACAACTTTAGGGGGTGTTGTCCAGTAATGGCATTAATCTTTATAATGAAAAGTGTGATACTCAAGATGCAGCTATGAGTGACTCCAAGTTCCTGTTAAAAGAACAGGAAAGTATCAAACCAACATGAACTTGGAATTGCCAGTTTATTAAACGTAGTTTAATAAAAATGGGCAAATGTCCATAAAACCCATATGACTGGAGGTCTCACAAAATATCTTACCTTCACATAGTATCGTAAGCTTTCTTGAGATAAAAAAATACAAAAACAAGATGTTGTCACTTGAGAAAGACTTCCATGATTGATGTTTTAAGTTGAGTCTGGTGGTCCATGGTGGAGCACTGTCGTCACAACCCACACTGGGTGGGCAAGAGGAAGTTGTTTGATTTAAGGAACCAAACAAGATGAGCATTAACCATCTGCTCTAAGATTGTAAAGAAGCAGCTCATCAAAGCAATTGGATGGTAGTTTGAAGGAATCTTGGGGATCATTCCCAGGTTTAGGAAAAGGAAGGATAATTGCATGGTGCCAAGCATCGGGAAAACATTATCCTGCCAGATCTGGTTAAAAACAACCAGAAGAATAGCAAGAGAGACATGTCACAGCATCTTGTAGTGAATATCATTTGGTTCAACTGATGTACTGCCACACTGATGAAGAGCAACTTGAGTTCCACCAGTGTAAAAGGGTGATTATAGTCATAGAGATGATCAGCATGAAAAAAAGGTAGGATTTCACCATGGATGGGATACTGTGTAAAGCAAGTTGAGGTTTTGGGAATATACTGAGCAGCTGCCTGGACAATGCAGTCAGTCATTGTTGCCACTCAGTCATCTAGTGATGGCTTAGAGACAATGGTGGGATCAAGTTCTGAGAGAGCAGTGAAAGAGGGCCAGTTGGCCTGGTCCAATTTCCTCCGAGGCACCTGGGTCAGGTGGCATCGACTACAGCCAGTCTCTCTCAAAATGATCACTGCCCAATAGATTACTGTGGTTGCTCCAAGAAAAGTAAGAGAAAAGTGAAGGGGAGAAGAAGATAAAGAGATCAATAGCAGTAAGAGACTCATTAGGTGCATGAAAATAAGTATAAGAACCAGTACTGAAGAGAAGTAGGTTGTGATCCGAAAGCACGTGTTCTTTGGAATGATCCCTAGCATAAATATCAGCACCACCCCAGAGGAGACTAATTCCATCAAATCCCAGGATTATAAAGGGAGACAGCAACTGCTTAATATGGGCATCAAGGTCTGACCGATCAGAGGTTTCTCCAGAAGCCAGGTACTGAGAACAAATAGTGATGGTACAACCAAAGGAAACATAAATGGCTACAGTTTCCAAGGATGTTTTGAGTGGCAAAAACAGGGTAGACACATGTTGATCAACCAGCAGTGCCACTCCTCCATTACACAACCTGTCATTTCTGCCAAAGAAAACTGCCAAAGAGTGACTGCATTGGCAGGTTTCAGAAACGTTTCCTGTAAGGAGACACACACAGGATGGTAAGAATCAATCGGATCCTTAATGTTGCCTATATTCAAATGAAAACCCCAACACTTCTATTGTATCAAAGTGACCATTTTTAATTTACGTGGAGAAGAATAGGGCAGGAAGCCTTTCTGTTTTTGACTGCATTTTTTTTCCTTAGTGGATCCTGCCCTGGGTTGAGTAGGTAGGTCTCTATCTGTGGACAAAGATTCCAGCAATTAAGAGCATGAACAAATAATCATTTTGCATCTTGGGGCTGCAGAAGAAAATGGATCTGAAGAAACACCCAAACCTGAAGCCAAAGGAAGTAGACCTGGGCAGTCATTAGAAGGAGTGGCAGGGACAGAGATTGAAGTAGACATAGATTCATCAACTATTTTAACCATGGAGTTTTATGAGTTAACATGCATGGCAAATATGTGGGTGGATATATAGATCCCAGAGAAGGTAAACTGAAAGTACAAAACCTTCTCTGCAAAGTCCCCTCACCACGTACAAGAATCCACCTTGAGGGGTAAAATATATGGATTCCAAAGGCTATAAGTCACTTAAACCCATTATTTCAAAATTTCAGTGTCACTTAATACACAAATATTATGATAACCCTGTGCTTCTAATGACACTTTTTTACCTATAAAGTTTTAAAATGTCATTGATATTAGATCTTTTAATAAAAATTAAAAATAAATTTTACCAATACCAGGTGGTCCTGACCATTCTGAGGCACTTAATCTTTTCTCAAGGTTATCGGCACTATTTCTACGAAGTAGAGAACTCTGAGAAGAAGTAAGGGACTTTGTAGATACCAGATTCTGCAGCCGACCATTGTCTTGTTTCAAATTCATCATTTCTTTCTAACCAAAATTGGAAAATTTTGAAAAAAGGGTCACTTCTCCTTCTCAAAACCATTGTGCATGTATTTTGTTACTTATGAATATAGTATCAAAATATCATAATTATTTTTGCATTATGTTTCATTTAGTGGTAAAACAAAAATATTTGTAATCACAAAATTAAAATACTTTTGAAAAACTTTTTCAAAGGAACTGAACAAAGTCAAATGTTGATTGTTAAATGGATAAAAGATAAATAAAATATAAAATAATGTGCATACAAAAATACAAAGAATAATAAAATGTAAACAAGTATTGTATGTTTAAGCAGAGTGAGATAATTTGGTATACATCAATGTTAGAACTCTAGGTAAAGCATTTGGTATTTGTCACTGAAACAAAAAAGATGATTCACATGCTTATAATGTATAGTAACTGAGATTATGAAATAAATATATGTATTTCTTATATCGTTTTTAAAATCATAAAGAAATTGATATATGATTACTTGACAATTTGTCACTTCAACTGCTAAAAAGGTAAAAACTTCAGAGCACAAAATATTAAAACAATTACATTAAATAAATAGATGAGAAATAAGTACAAAATGCAATTTTAATTGCATATCACCTTCATGGGTTTATTTGATTTAAAATTAATTGATGGATGAAAGATATCTCCTATAGAATAATAATTTAATTTACTTTGACAAATAATACGAGCTAATATAACATTACATATGAATGGTGTAAACATTTTTATTTAAAAATGAGTCTTCTACCTCTGAAAAAAAATTATCATATTTAATATTTCCTCAAGAGCAAATAAAAGGGCTTGTGCCAAACATATTAATATTCTTAAGAGATTTATTTAAATTCAAAAATTATAACTGGTAAATTCTTATAATTATAATGATATAATAGTATTCAAAAATCTCATACTTCATATTTTACATAAATAAATTACTCAAATTATAAGTCAAAAATGTTTCCTACATAATATTTGCTGTTGAAGAGAGAAACTTGTCACATGAATGGATGACAATTGTTATTGGGAGTTTATTATTATTTATTATTATGCCTCTCGATTCCATGAAGGAACATAGGGCTGCAATCGCTTGCAGATTCATTAACAGGCTAGTTTTTTAAGTGAGTAGAGTGTTAGCCTACCACACAACCCCAAAAAGGAGGAGAAACCTTAGTCTTACACTGCAAAATTAGTGATGGCTAGAGTGAAGGCAGCTAGTCATCACCACCCACCACCAACTCTTGGGCTACTCTTTTACCAACGAATAGTGGGATTGACCGTCACATTATAATGCCCCCATGGCTGAAAGGGCAAGTATGTTTAGTGCGACTGGGATGTGAACCCGCGACCCTCTGATTACGAGTCGCACGCCTAACGTGCCATGCCGGGCACTAAAAAGTGTGTTTGTATCAGGCTATCTGCTGAGCCCACGAGGGGAATCAAACCCCTGATTTTAGCATTGTAAATCCGGAGACATACCGCTGTACTAGCGGGTGGCATTGGCAGTTAGTAATAAATAAATAAAACACAACTAAAACACTCCATTTTGCACTTTTGGAGTAAGAATTTAACACATGATATTTTTTTAGGATTTAATTTACTTAAATAGGACTCTCTGTATATTTCTTAATGAAAAGCTTTTCTTCATATTTTACAAAAATTTAGCAATTATTGTTGATAAATTTAAAAGATTATCTTTATCACATTCAGGCACCAGAGCAAAGCTTAAATAATGTTATATTAAGTAAAAATAATAAAGTTATTCATACTTTAACAAAATACACAATTATAATTTTATAATCTTAGATTGTATTTTAGTCACTTTCAGTTTCTATAATAATTCAAGACTATATGTTAATAACACAGACTGGATCACATATTTATCACTACTCATTCCTTTAAACACATACAAGTACAATACAAACTAAGATTTTCATTTTGCTCAAAATTTAATTTAATTTTCATTTAAAGCATGAAGTGATTTCTATAAAAATATCTACCTTCTTACACCTGCACTACAGCTTAACAAGTAACAAAATACTCGGCAATTGTCAGGTATTATACAAATACTTTTTATATGAAATAAATACAAGCAATACATTTGCAGTGTATTTTAATTATCACTATAAAATAAACATTTTTAATGAAATGACTTAAAATGAAAAAAGCAAACAATTTCATTTGACATAAAATCAAGCAGTTGCTTTAATAGCAGTAATTACTAATAAACATTATAATATTAATGTACATTTTTACCAAGCAATATACAACAGTACAATTTAAGTAATAAAATACATATTAAATTTAAAAAGCAACTCAGAAGCAATATAGCAAGTTAAATTTATGTACCTGCATTTTGTTGACAGTTTCTTTTAGAGTTTCAAGTTGCTGGGCTGATGTTAGAGCTTCCAGACGAATGTCTGTGATTACCATTTCCTTTTCTCTCAACTGTTTTTTAAGCTTATTGACAACTTCTGAACTTCTCTCATCATCTTTCTCATACAATCTTAAAAAAACAAATAACTTATCACTCACATTTGTTGTAAATAAATCTAGGGAATTTTATCACTTGTAGTACACGTATTTAGGACATTGTATCACAGGCAATTTCAGTATGTTACCTGATGAATTGTATCACAGACAACTGTAGAATGTTACCTGAGGAGTTGTATCACAGACACTTTTAGTATATGTATCCAGGAAATTTTACCACTAACACCTGCAATATATGCATTTATGAAATTGTATCACTGGTACATACAGTACATGTATGTATAAGAACTTAATTATTATTGAAACCTACAGTTCTGTACCTAATGAATCTTTTCACTCACACACATATAACTTTTATCCAAAACTCTATTAATATCTTGTAAAGAATGAAGTTAGCATTATTTCTTCCTTCAGGTTCAGGTGCTTGTTGGCAGGTAATCATAACATGACATCTAGGGCTAGATTATGAAGTACATATTACATTACCAACAATTAATAATATTAATAATTACAAACAAGTATACTACAGGGTGGTCGCTAGAAAAGCGGAAAATTTGAGGGTCAGATGAGATCATGAATAAAATGCGTGCTTACTTGTTTCTATTTTGATTTCTTTACATCATGAATAAAATGCATGATTTTAATATCATAAAATGCATACTTACTCATTTCTTTTTTGATTTGTTTTAACTTTGTAAAAATAAATAGCTGTTTGACAGATTTTCCGCTTTTCTAGCGACCACCCTGTATTTAAATTTAATACTGTCATCTTTTCTGAAAGCCTAAACTGTGATATATATCAACAGCTACATGATTATAAAAGTACGGTGTTTATTGTTGACTAGATTGTGATGTAGAATAACAAACATGTGCCCTTCATCAACATATACTGAGCTGTGATGTATAGATATTTGAGTGTCAAGTTAGATTAAATGCTGAGGAATACGTAGAGCAGCTGTCCATGTGTACAAGGTATACCATGTAGTTTACAGTCTACTAATGGATGATATTAATATTGAGGTGGGTATAGTATATAGATATATAGTACTTGTTGTTGTAATGTGGTATTTGTAGCAATGTTTTCACTTTTCTGCACATAAATGTCACTTGTCCAATTTATGTGAACTGTCATTTAAATTGTGTCATGTATTGTTAAACCAGTCCACAAATACAAGTCTCTTTATCGATTAAAACTAGTTGAGGATAATGTAGGTTACTGAGTGTCAGAATAGGGAGAGTCATCACATTCTCACAACCTACAAACTCTCACCACACTCCTTCAGTATCCATTTGAAGAGAATCTCATCACAGAAACTCCAGTATTCTATCAAGAAAGGTACATGACTAACATCATCTAGCAGTATCTTTCTCTCAATGTAATTTGATCACTGATACCACCAATATCAATCACAACAAAAACTTACTGAATAACGTAGCTACATAATTTTATTATTTAAATCTGTAGGAACAAATATATCAGACACAAAATATTTGATTAAAAATATTTTCTTGTTTAAAATAATAACCTTTGTTGATGTAGAATTTTGTGTAGAATCTCTAACTCTTGTGATTTCATTATCTCTCTATAGAATGTAGTGTTCACATTGCTAGTTTCAAATACTAATATTTATATTTTATGAGATTTACTTCAATTTCAAAGATACTCATAAACTTAAGGTGCCTTCTGTGTAAATGCAGCCAAGAACATTAACCTTGCACTCTGGTTATAACCTGCTATCTTAAGACGTGTTATTTTACAGTTTTCATATAGTTCTTGCTTTTCTTCAGCCTGAAAACGAGAAGAACCAGTGTATTACCAGTTTACTTTTCAAAGTGCATGCATTCTAGTGCAAGATAGATAATTTTTTAATAGTTTATAAAAAAGCACAAATTCCAGTTATCTTTCCTGAAACATTTTAAACACTAATAATATTGGTTTTATTGTTCTGCACTGTCCAAAAAATTAGTTTTTGTAATCACTTACATACTTTTTAGATTTCTGTTTTCATTTTTTACTAAGAATATCTAACTTACTCAGATGATGAGTATGATGACTTAACAGTGTTACCAATACTTCCATTTGGATTATGTAACCCAAGTAAAGGTGAATTTGGAGAAGAGGAATCTGATTGAAATTGCTTAAGATCTTCCACATCTGACACAGAGCCATTCTTATTCTTTTTGCTTCGAGAAAAGGCCTTGCTGAAAGAACTTCGAAACTATTAAAAAGAAAAGATTGGAAAAAAAAGTATTTATGAATTATCTATGACCAGTAGAGGAATAATGAATTATTTTTAAGGAATATTATACCAATAGGATAAAAAGTAACAAAATTACTCAAACAAAAATCTTATTTTTGTAACTGCTAATTACCCTGCACATTTTTATCAATATAATGTGTATTGTTATCTGTCACTCTTGTATAAGTCTTAAAATTGATAAGAATAATTTATTACTGTAATTTTAGCAACAGTCTTGTTTTGATAACCATGTAAACCTATGCAAAACTAATTCATTTTCATATACATAAGTGAATATTTTGTTTCAATTCAAGAAAAAGTACATATGGGCTATTTATACATGGACATCCATAACTGGAACTGATGAATTAGAGAAAGTCTACAAGGTTACTGGGGCAACTCATATTCATATAACCTATATAAAAGCTAGTGTGTGTCGCATGATGCTCGATTTCTCAAAATAGGATGGATTATAAAAGACAAAATGCATTTATCCAGGTAGAAAAATTTAATTACTGTCTGCTCATTACAATTTTAGAGATGGGGTGTAAGGAGGCCAAGGGTTGTGTGTGTGCTTGCTATAAAACTTAATAAGTGTAGTGACTTTTGATGTAATAAACCTAAAGTAGAGATGTAGTGTGGATCACCCAGCTTATAGCCAAGTGCATAGAAAATACTGATTCAATTTTAAACTTAAATAATTTCTGAATTAAGCTATTTTCTGTTATATTGCCAAAGTTTTCAATAAAAAACAAATCTCTTCAATCAACAGAGACTCTAAGTTAAGAAACCAATAAATATTTTTCCAGTTTTGTTTTTTTATACATTTCATTTTATGCTTTCAGTTCAAAGACTAACAATAATATTAGGTATACATTTGTTGCTAAGCAACATGAGATGAAAGCTATTTTTGGAAAGATGTGTTACCAAAATGTACCGGCTTTTCTATATATTAGAAGCTGTTAATCCAAGTGACTTTTACCAACAACTATTCTATAAGTACACCACAAATGATCTTCATTGTGATTGGCAGAGAAATTAACTTATTGACATTTGACTACCCAGATGTATTTTTCTGCCTCTGTTGGTAAAGCTTGATTTTGAAAATTTATTAATTTCAGTTAACTATGAAATATGAGGTTAGGGAATCCTGTGAGGTAGGGGTCGTAGTACATGACTCCTCATTTTTGATGGGCTACATGCTGGCCCTTCAAAACAATATCCAGGTTTCTTTTGCATCCACAAATTTTAATTTTAATCCTTTCCCATCTATATAACACATTTATCTACTTCACAGATAACTTGATATTTGTATGCTCTCTTCATTGTGGTGTACATGGTTTAAACTGATGCTGTAGGAACTATAGTACCTTTTCAGTGCACTAACAATTTGAGATTGTTCTAATTAGTCTTACCCTCACACCAGGTTTCACCAATCTCTCATAAATTCAGTTCATTTTTTTATCAGTCAGCATTCTAGCTTTTTTTGAAATTACCTTCTCTTCCTCAATATCAGATATTCTCTGCTATCTTCCATTTTCTGAGATATATTTCTTAACATGATACCCTAAACGTTTTATGTTAGATGTTCCAGTACTTCTAGTTTTTGCTTAAAAATGTCTTCACTTCAGATTGTCCTATTCCTTAGGCTATAGCAACTGTTTAAGGATTCCAGAAATATTTAACTTTGAGTCACTTTCCATTTTCCATAGGTTTTTATCTTCATGTGTTTGGTTACATGGGAATTTGATTGTAATTTTAATCTGTGATAATTTTAAACTTTGTATTTAAATATACATTGAACAAAATATATTTTTATTGGGACAAGGAAACTTAACATGTGCTAACAACAAAGAAGGTGGGAATCAAGTCAACCTTTCACTACAAAATGTTCAACTAAAGTCAGCAGCAACCTACAACTACAGATATAAAATGTGTATAAATGATAGTAACCTTCAACAAAATGATATTGTACAGAGTAATTTGAGTAGTAATATACAAACATAATGTGTAATATACAACATGTAACATACCCATCCCTTTTTCTTCTTCTTGCTTTTTCCATCACTCAATTCTCCAGATTTAGAGTTTCCGCTGTTACCACTAGACAAAGAATTGACACTGGATACAGAATCTGTGGACATTTGTCTGGACATCTTGTGCTCTTGGAGTGCTGCATATTAGTATAAAATCGATTTTGAAGTCTATTAACACTGCAAGAAATATCATGTAATAACAATGATGTATGGGATATAAGTAATACATTTTGTTAATATCTGCATCAAATTTATATTTTACATGTGAGAAGTTTACTAGTAAACATTAAAATAAATGATAGTTTTATATTTCTACATTATAATGGCAAAATGAGCTATACTACATTATTTGTTACTTGATTTTATTTATCTGTTAAAACCACAAAAAAATTAAGTGTTTACTCTATTCACAATTTCACACTACTTTGCCCATCCCTGAACAGTTTCTGCATACATCCATGGTTATAATAATCATTAATACAAAAGATAAGCCCAGTGGCACAGCTGTATGTCTGCAGAGTTATAATGCAAAAGACCAGGTTTTGATACATTGGGTGAGCAGAGCATAGATAGCCTTTTGTGTAGCATTGTGCTCAACTTCAAACAAACAACTCCAGCAACCTATTAATGACAATCACCAAGTTAAAAGCTAATTAACAAAGATGGTTACAAAAGACAAACTTCAAATGTTTTTCATGCACTCAATCACTAAACAGATCAGGTACAAGTGACTGAATAAGTGTTGCTATGTAAGACACAAGAAAAACTTGGATAAATAATTATTTATAATTTATAAAAATAATTTATTATTTATTGAAAAGTTAATCACTTTTCTGATTTGTAAGATAAAAATTATTTCCTTTTTTATTTCCATTTGGTGCATTAGATATACTGACATTTTATAACAATCTTTAGATTGTTTTTAAAACTGTATTTAATATACATCTACTATTTATAAAATAATAGAATCCTCCATTCAACCTACTGTGGTTATGGTAATAGAAGTTGCATCCTGTTTGTTATCATAAGCCACCTTTTTTCTTACCGTTTGAAAATATATTATGGCAGAAAATAAACTTTATAATACACAGAACAAACAAAAAATATGTGAAGCTTCACATTTCTTATCAGTGCTTTTAATAAGATGGACTTTACCACGGAGAAAATTTTTGGAGAGTGCTTAATGAGAAGATGTTTCCAGATGTCAAAGGAATTTTGGGAATAAATATGTGAAATAAGTGAAACAGAAAATTGTTAATGTTATTTGAAGGGTGTTTCCAAACTAAGAGCATCATTTTTTCAGGAAGTATTTTAGGTCCTGGACACTATTTCAGCAGAATTACTTGAAATCAAATTAAAGATTTCTAAAGATAAATTCATACTTATACTGAAATATAATTTTTTACTTGGATGAAGTTCCTCATTTAAGAACATGTTCCTAAGAAAAAGTTGTGGTTTTTGAGGATTTTTACTCATAAGAGTTTAATGGCAGGAAAATATTTTTGGATAAAACGTTTTTTGAAAGATTGGCATAAGATAATTTTTAGCTGGGACTCTTGGAGATAGACATTCTAGAAGATGGGAATTTTATTTTTGAAAGCTCTGTGAATTGAATATTTTGAGGATATAAATACAAGCACAAGAAGAATGTTCATAAGTATAAAATGAAAATGATTAATATATATTTTCTTATTTAAGCATTCAGTTTCACCAACTGTCATATAGTTTTTCAAAGTGTGTACAAAGCACTGTTAACCCTTTCATTATTTAATACAAACTTTTTGACATACGCCAATAATTTATAATTAGTTATGATACATTAATTAACTGATATATCAGAACCAAGCTCAAAAACAGACTGAATCAATATTGTTAGAGTACACAACCTCAAATAGCATGAAACTTCAGATGTAAATAAATATACTTATTGATAGACAGGTGCTATATATATATACTCTTCAAAAAAAGAAACCCAAAAGGGATATTTTTTTATTTTAAAGAGAAATATATGCAATAACGTTACAAGCTCAGAGTATGTGATGTTACATGTGTTAAGGCACTGATTGTCAGACCAAAATGATAATAAAAGTTGTGCACTTTGAAAACAGAGGAAAACATCGGATTTTTTGCCAAAACGCATTTGGTTCAATAAATTTGTTTGAGAGATCTGCATGTTCTACAAGTGCAACATGTGCAAAATCCCTATACCAGTTATGGGTTCTCGGTTTCCATAGCTCAGTGTTAAGCCACCGACACGCAATACAGTTACACCAAGACTGACTGAAGCACAACGCAACAATGCTATTGGTCACTTGGAAGCAGGCGAATCTCGATCAGATGTTGCCAGAGCTGTGAATGACCACCCAAGCACCATCACAAGGCTCTGGAATCGTCACCAACAACATGGATCAACTCGTGACCGTCCACGATCTGGTAGACCTCGTGTAACCACGCCCGCACAAGATCACTACATCCGGTTACGTCACCTTCGGGATAGAACCACCACTGCGATGTCTACTGCCTCAACCATACCAGGGCTGCATAGGATTTCTGATTAGACCTACGCAACCATTTATGAGATGCAGGAATTCGACCTCGACGTCCAGTCAGAGGCGTCATCCTCACCCAGCAACATCGTCAAGCACGGCTGCAGTGGACTCAGGCACATCAGGTATGGCCTCATCGATGATGGCGACATATTTGGTTCAGCGATGAATCACGTTTAATGCTTCATAGGCAGGATGCAAGGACCTGTGTTTACCGTCGCTAAGGTGAACGTTTTGCAGCAAACTGTGTGCAGAAAGTTGACAGATTTGGTGGTGGCAGCATCATGATTTGACGCCATCGCCTACATTGCCAGAATAGACCTTTTGCACATTCGAGGGAATCTTACGGCTCAACGATACGTCGACGAGATTCTTTGGCCAAAGTGCAACCCTTCATGATGAATGTCAACGACGTTTTTCAACATGACAATGCCCGTCCTCACACAGCCCGACTCACCACTGTCTTCTTGAGACACCACAACATCAACGTTCTTCTCTGGCATGCAGATCACCAGATTTAAACCCCATCGAACATCTTTGGGATGAGTTGGACCGACGTCTGCAACGGCGACAACCTCAGCTTGCAGCAGCTTTGCAGGCTGAGTGGACAGCCATTCCACAGGATGTGATTCGTCATCTCATCGCTTCCATGGGCAGGAGATGCCAAGCAGTTATTAATGCTCACGGGGGGCATACTCGTTATTGACACTGAGTGACGTTAAACTTCAACTAGTGAGCGTGGATTTCGCTTTTGCAGACTTTGGATGTTCAGCAGTGAATGTGCAAAGTTTTGCACATGTCATACAAAAATACCCGGAATAAACTTGTTAACAATTTGTCTCAATTTTTGCCTTTTGCGTTTCTTTTTTTGAAGAGTATATATACACAATAATTTTGAAATACAGATCGGTATATGACTATAGAAGCAGGGTAATATACAATGATACTGAAATGTTAATCAGAACAAGGAAATAAATGTAGAAAAACAAAGAAATTATTTTTGACACTTAGATTTGTTTACTCAAGATTACTTGTATCAAATAATACTGAAGAATATCAAAACCTTTTTCACAAGACTTAATTGTGGAATTACTAAAATACAACAGTACTGAATAATTTGATTGACATACCATGTAAAATGATACTGAATCCTTGGTCAGTACAAGAATGTAGACATGGTATAACTTATAAAAAATGCTGAAACTGCACAAGATTAGAGATATGCAATGATACATACAGCAATACTGAAATCTTGATCTACACGAGACTGTGGATGTGCCATGTGGGTTATTAAAAATCCCAAATAAATGAGGTAATTTCTATGAAGGGTTAAGCTTCTAATTGTTCACTTATTGGAGATTTTATCTTCTACACTAAAATAAAAGAACTGCTTTAAAAAATATAGCAAGTACATACAAATAAAATAAACAACAAACAAATACAGATAATTATGGATAGTTATACAGAGCAAGTCTGACTTTCAAAATATGATAACAATCATCCGGTGAGTACATATAAAAAAGCTGCTGAGCTGTAACAATTATTAATAATAATTTGTTCTTATATGAGATCTTTGTGGAATAACAGTTAGGCAAGTATTTGGAAAACTGAATTGATATGCTACTCTTTTGTCAGTTACTTGTTACAAAAATATGTGAGTGTGTGCTACAGTCAGCACAATGCAGCTCACGATGTTCTATAGTGTTATGAAAGTTTTGATGGACTAAATTCATACTTTTTTGAACAGCTTGCATTGACTGCAATGCAATCTTTGTAAGACCAGCTTCTGCACTTTGCTTGCTTAGTGCTTGTAACGTACTCCGTAGTTCTCCAAGCTCTGAATCCTATATAAGTAAAAAGATTTATCATACAATCAAGAAAGTAAATACTGAAATTACAGAAAAATGCTTATTGGTGCAAATAATAACATATAGCACTGAAAACAATTTAACTCAATCAAAACTTATAATATTATATCCACAATGAAGAAGTACAACAGCAATAAAAATAATCACCTTTTCCCTCCCCCCAATTAAATTTTAATAAAAATTGGTCATGAAGTCTGAAGTGCAAATGATTGGCTTTTCAGCCCAAATTCATAAGTTAACATTTCATAAGTCTGTTTTTACACCTCTGTAGTTCATTATATTACATTTCAGTAAGGAGTATGACCATCATTAACAGTAATAATACTCCAGCACTGATGCTGCACTCTTGAACTTAGAGGATTGATAAAACCCCACATTTTTCTTTCACAACATCTTTAGTTTCTGAAGTCATTGTACGGAGTGTGTTGTGTCATATAAGAGAGCCCGATATATGATTAAGGAGATTGAAGTTCAATGGGTATTAAGGTTACTCCAATTAGTCATTCTCTTCTTCAAAGAATGTGTCAACCAACTTATACAGTGTAAAGCATGTGTTATTACTCTTGAAGTCGAAATCAAGTGCACCAGAATACAGTAGTACAAAAGGTTGTGGTCTTATAATGTGTAGTATTAATGATTCTATTCCACAAGATGTGTTATATGACTGCAGAATGATGTACAACACATCTGTAAAAACAGTACCAACCCATATATGAATGTTCCATTCATATGTTCTTGGTACCAATGCAAGTGAGTTTTTGTTTTATTAGTAAACTTAATTGGCATCTGTGCATAGATTGGCCCTATGAAGTCTGTTTCTAATCATCTATACCCTGACATGACATCCATCTGTGGCTGAGCACATCTGATTCAATCTCAAGAGTTTGTATTCTCTGACTGTAGTGCTGACAGATATTAGTTGGTTGCTTGTTATAATGATGATAGTTTTCCTTGTCTAGTTGTTTAAAAATTATACATTGATTTAGAAGCAGTTCCTCATACATTAAGGGTACTTTGAACAATTCGTATCAGCCTGCTGTAATTGGTTGACTTTTGTCCATCTTATGCCTCTTCACATGAGGAAAACAAAATGCCTTTTTTGAGGTATAGTCATCATTCATGAGAAGTTTGGGGTACAATGAGCTATGTGGTTCACTTCAAAGTGCAAAATGGCACAACAGTCTCATACCAATATAAACAGTAAAAATTCCGTGATCAGTTATTTGTATTTCAGATCACATGAATGATAACAATGAGCTGATGGGGTGATTTACATTATTTTGAAACTGTAATTTTTGCTGTGCCATAGCTCTGATGATTCAATATGATTAAATACTTTCATGATTTACTTAACATTGTTTCAAAATAAAGCAATACTGATGACAAAAGGGGAGAACAATTAAATACAATTATATATATGTGCAAAACATAAAATTATGCATTGCCAACTGTGTTTACAAAATGGCATTAAACAATTAACATTAATTTTTGTTACACTAAAAACATTATATAATTAAAATTTAAACCAACTAAATTGCAAGGTAAGGAAAATGCATAAATTTATTCTTTTGGCTTTGTACACAAAATAAACAAGCTATTTCAATGTCTATGTAACAATAACTTCTAACAATAAATAAATAATAATAAAAAATCCAGAGATCCAATCGCACCCAGAAGACTGTATCAGATATATTAAAAGTTATTTAACTTATAAAATTCTGAATCAACATACTATAATTTATGTAAAAATTTAATGGAATATATTATTATACGTTCGTGACGCTATTATTTTTATGATATTAGTTTTAAAAGTAATATTATAATACATACTTTTTGTTCAGCAGTGGCTGTTAGATGGTGAAGCCTATTAGTCATATTCGACAAAGACTGTTCAAAAGCTGCTACCATATGGGCCTGTAAGATACAAAATATTGTGAAGAATTACTGTTAATACCTGCAAAAATATTTTGAAATCAAAAGTTCTACAAAGTACAAAGTAACCTTGGTAAAATTTCATTCATAAACAGAATAAAAATGTGAAATGTTTCGAACATTACAGATTTATGTCCAAGATGCAAATAACGTATGCTCTCTTTTATTTCTAAGACAAAAACATGAACGTCATAATATTCCTTTCAAATCATTATTAAGTACGGTAGTACTTAACAGTAGAGATCGACAAGGTTTCAAACAATTCACGCGCCGAAAAACTACCTTATCGAATTCCTAAGTGAAAAACCAACATTCAAAGGGCTATCTGCTCAGCCCACCAAGAGGAATCGAACCCCTGATTTTAGCATTGTAAAACATTCAAAGTTTAGTTTACGATATATTATGCGCATATATACTAATTATACTCTGAAAAAGTAGCTACCATTTCCGGTATGACAATCAAAAATGTCTAAACAGCAACTTTTTAGTCTACTACATATTTAGCTACTTCAGTGACGACGAGAAAACCCACTTGTAGAGAAAAATATATATGTAAAAATGGCTGATATTGGTTGAGAAAATTTTTAAAGATTTAGAAGGTTAAAAATATTTTACTTAGCTCGGGAAAGAAATTTAACATGTTTATATCTGACTGTGCCCATTTCACTTATTTTACGTTGATTCATACATTGTTAGATAGAAATTTGTGAACCTGAGGATGACCGAAGAAGATCGAAACGTTGTTTGTTCCTCTGCATAAAAGAAAAATCTAAACCCAAACCAGCCGTTTTTACATATATATCTAACTACTTGATCACGTCAGTGGGGCTAGCCCATAGATGGCTAAAACTATCACTAAAACATTTCTCCAGCTTACTTCACTGGTCTGTGGGTATACAATTTTATCATTCCAATAAATATATAAAACTTTTTTATAAGTAATTAACATATCATGCACATATTTAAATCTTTTAATCTTAATTCAACCTAATAAATGACGCTACATATTGACTGATATACACGCGAAAATTCCTAATGGTAAAGTAACTTACTGCTTTATATATAAGTAACATAAAAATTATATTAATTTTTTGAATTATGAATTATTAACATTAAAACAATAAAAATTATGAATATTAGAAATGTGAATTTTAAAATACAGTAAAGATCCTGTTCTAAAAAGCAGTGAAGCAGAATTAAAACTACAATAAAAAAGTTATGGAATTCTCTACTTCGGTAGCTAACTGTAGGCTAAAGTAGGGATTACATTTTATAAATTCGTGATCGTGATTTTCATTCTTGTAAAATTTATAGCTATCAGAACTAAAAGTTTATAGATGTTGTGTCAATTCCATTTTACTTGTTTTTTACGATTGATTCATACGTTAGGTTAGGTATTAGAAAGTTGTTTCATTTTGGAACTTCGCGCAAAGCTATTTAAGAAATACCTGCGCTAGCCCTATCTAATTTAAAATTGATAGACTAGTTGGAAGACAGCTAGTCAACATCACCTATTACCAACTCTTGGGGTACTCTTTTTATCTAAGAATAGCGTCAGTGATTGTAACGTTATAATACCCTCAAAGTTTCGAGCATGTTTAGTGATGGGATAGAAAATTGCGACCCGAAACAAATGCCGTGACACAAACTCATACCAAACTCGATATTAAAAGAAATATTAAATTTATTATCAAATAAATAACTGGGTGACCCTATAACAAGGCACTTGACGGTTTCCTAAAGGTTTTTTTTCGGTTTCTCAGGTTCTACAGCGAGTAATTTATTTAAATTACCCCCAGTGGCACAACGCTATGTTTGCAGACTCATATTGCTAGAAACCGTGTTTCGATACCCGTAGTGAGCAAAGTACAGATAGCTCATGTGTAGCTTTGTGCTTAATTCCAAATAAACAAACCATTTAGAATTACCAATGAGATCCATAGAAAACAAATGGCATTTTTAAATGTGGTTTTCTAAAACATTTTAAACACCAATTTGTTTATGAGTCCATGAATTTACTAGTTACATAACATCTTAATAATACAAGTGTCACAAGCATAGAAATATCGTAATTACATCAACTAATCGTTCTAGTTAACTAGTAGGATTCTCACTCCATAAAATTTACACATAAAACTAGCCATTACGCTCAATATTTTTATCAGTTCTTAACACAGCGTTTGTAACAAACAAAAAACATAAAATTCCTAAATATGATGAAATGTGTGCACCACACTGGTAGTGAATGGTATAGAAACAAAGTGGAAATATGAGAGCCAACAATTTAACTTAAATAAAAGAAACTTAACTTTTTATTTTATCATCCATTATTTATGTTTCCTTAACTTTCCTTCTTGTGTTGAAAATATACACTAGCTTCACAAAAATAACTATTGTCGCTAGTAACTACAGTGGAGACAAACTTGCGTCTAGTTAACGTAAAGTGCGACAGTCATCTAATTTCTCATTCCACTATATGCATAATTAATAAAAGTGGAAAAAATTCACTCAACAAATTAGTAATGTTAATATTTTTAAAATGTCCTTCGGTACTGAATTCCGAGAACTTTTTATGCTAAAAATCGTGTTTTGACACTTGTGGTGAGCAGAGCACAGTTAACCTATATGCTTAACAAGAAACAAATACTTAATAGTTCATACATAAGGCCAATTATATTGTTTTACTTACAGAATTAAACTTTTTTTTTGAAACAGTAAATTGTTTTCAATTAAAACTTCTAGTTTAAAACTGGAGATTATTGACACATAGTTATAAACAAGAAATTTCAATATGAATCAAGTTGTTTCAACCAGCGCAAGGCGTTGTGAAAAAAATTGCAATATGTCAATTTGAAATAAATAACTGATCACCAGTAACCTCTAGAGCGTACTACACAGTTGTAGAGTTTTAGTCAAATTTTACGTTTTCAAAACTCCACACCTATGTGTGTGATTTTCTTCCCAATAGCAAAGCCACATCAGGCTATCTGTTGAGCCCACCAAGGGGAATCGAACCCTTGATTTTAGCGTTGTAAATCCGTAGACGTACCGCTGTACTAGCGGTGGGCTCCACATCTGCACTATTATTAAAACAGCAATAATTGACGTTACACGATGTTCAAAAACAAACCAATGTTTAACAAGAAAAGTTTGGAGCACGATATTTTTTTAGATTATTGTCAGGACAGCAAATGAACTGAGGGAGCTGTGATCAATAAATGTCACGATCACTGACTGTCATGCCTATAAACTTGGGAACAATATTTTAGTTAAGGTGTTAAAGTTAACAGAAAGAGAATGAAACAATAAATAACGTATAACTACGTGCAAGAAAATCAAACCCGTCCTCAAACCCATATACGGGGTCTGCGATGATCGTACTGTTTATTTATTATTAAACACAAAGCTATATAATGGGCTACGTAAGATGTGTCCTCCATGAGCATCGAAACCCGGTTTTGGGTGTTATAAGCTTTGAAAATTACCGCCGAACCAGGTGGTGTTAGAAATATTGTAAGCAAAGGTGGGCAATTTATTTATGGCGCTCCCTTTAGAGACACGCGCTGCCTGCAATCCATATAACTTACTTGTGTATATAACTACACATGTAATTTTCCCTAGATCACTAGATTACTTAAAAGTTATTTTTAGATATAATTTATATATCCTATAGCAATAGTTACACACCCTCACCCTCATTAGTAACTTTTTGTCCCTATTAAATATTTTACCAACCAATAGTGGGATTGACTGTAACATTATAATGCTTCCACAGCTAAAAGGGCAAGTATGTTCGGAGTGACGGGGATTCGAACCCGCTATCCTCGAATTACGAGTCGAATGTCTCAACTACCCGGCCTAGGGGTGGACTCATTCTGTAACGCTGGCTACGCCCCTTAGTCATATCCTATTTTCTAATTTATTTATTTTTTTACAAAATTCACTAGGCAAAAAAGCAATCATATATAACTCATCTCTGTTGATCTGAAGTTTAAGACTCTGGTGATACAATATGCAAAGTACAACAATAATTTTAAGTACACACTATATTCTACTTTAAACGACGCGATACATACATATTCGTACATACGATACACGTGCAATTAGTGTATTTGCGTGTTTTTCTTATAGCAAAGCCACATCGGGCTATCTGCAAGCCCCCCGAGGGGAATCGAATCCCTGATTTTAGCGTTGTAAATCCGGAGACATACCGCTGTACTAGCGGGGGGCCGTGCAATTGGTACCTAAGTACAATGCAAAAGGTTAGTAAGACTACGACGAACAAAACCATCTTACAACGAGCAACAAAGTTTATATGATAAAGAAAATAGTAATCTTAATCTCACCCTTCAAAATGAAGTAAGAGATAAATATTATTAATGCACGAAACGTGGATGGTTAGTTAACTTATAAGTGAGACTGGAGATAAAACGAATGATATAAACTGTTCACGTAGAACCACATTTTTAAAACAGTTTTAATATATCTAGAGAAGTAAACTCTCCAAACGCTATATGGTAAACGTTCGTATCCCAATTGAGCTGTGATTTATGACGTACTAAGCTAGATGTCTCAATAATAAACGTGACTGAGGCACGCCCCTTTCTCATAATCACTGAGTTAACTTTTGTCTGGTATGCAGTAGGTAGCTGCAATAACTATGAGGAAGTATTCTAAAGTGTAATTTATAAATTACACACATATATATAAGTGGTCCATACTGGGTTATATTTATAGTTCTGAATGACAGCATAATCACATTGTTTAATGTTTACTCTCTAAAACCTATACGAAACCACTAATTTTGTGCGTTGTATTTGTTCTAAACAACACATCACAAGTTTACTTCTCTAACAGTTGTATTTCAAGACGTAATGATGTTACAAAATATAAACTTTAATTTGGTGTTTTTTTTTAATGTAAAGTGCACTTTGTGGGACACGTGCTCAAAGCTCAGGTTTAACCAGCTCTATTATAAGAACACATTGTTTGACGCATGCTCACAAATTTCAGGGATAGCCAGCTCTAATTTAAAAATTATTTATCAAACGAAAGACAACCAGTCAACGACTCTGTTACAAACTATAAAATATAGTAAAAGATTTTTGGAAAAATAAAAGTTGTGTTATATTGTGTTTATAGTACACCAAACAGATATAAAATTAAATTGATAAAATTTCAAGCACTGATTAATGTTACTGAGAGAAACTCAAGACACCACACTAGTGAACATAAACACAATCTCCAAGCAGGAGAGGAATTATACATGAATTTTTCAGTTTCTCAGAAAAACAGCTTTTATTACATGTCTTAAAGTTGTCAACATATTTATTTCTTAAATGCAATACAATATAAATAAATAAATGGAATAACAAAGGAAGAGAGTCTTATATCTGGATATTTGTAAGAAGGAAAAATTTACTTTGTGCAAGGGAAGATTGATATTTAAAAACGCAATAAAATCATAAAACCGTAACAGAAAAAATATTCGATAAAGGGTCTTCCTTCTAAGATCTAATTGTATATATATCACTACAGCTCGATTCGTCAACGGAACTCGGAATAAAAAATTCATATAATTTTTTTTTGTATTAAACCCAAGTCAACGACTTTTTCAAGAATTTAAATGAAGCATTTCTTTTTAAAACAAGCACGATGACAAATATTAGATCTAGAACACTGTGGCGCCATCTATTAGTTACGCAAATCAGTTAAATTGTTTATCTGGAACATTTCGTTTGTACGATGACAAACGATTAGAATATGATATTTTGAAAGCAAGATGATATTTCTAACGATATTCTAAAAGTTCAAGCTCATTGTAGAAACGTGAACGTTTGAAGTATGTATAAATACACGAATTAATTACATTTCTATTCATTCATGGATCGTCCTGAGTTCATTTCAGTACAATTACTGCTCATATTACCGTCGAAATGCTATGCAAAAAAATTACATTCACAAATATTACGTTTCGCTCAAAGATACAACTAGTAATTTTTTGTTTTTTTTCAACTAAAAACAACATGTTTACCAAGCATTATCAGAAAGGTAAAACTGAATGAATAGTATGTAATACAGAATGTTAAAAATTCTTTAATTTATACATATGCAAATAGTTCTGGCCCACAACAGGACGAGTCGACTCACGATTCATGTTTCCCAGCTAACTAATTACTTGTCTAACTGGTTCTAACTCAACTTGAGAATTATAAGAATTATCTAGTTGGAAAGTTTTATCACGTTGATTCACAGAGAATCTATTCGAGCACTGAATATTCTTCAGGAAGCAAAAACCATTTATGTTCTAATTAATTCCATTCTTATATACAGTAATTGCAAATTGTATTGTGTAACAAACAGAATTTTACTTTCTAAGCGTCAAAGATATCTTAATAACAACCAAACAATTTAAATAAAAGAAACTGTGGATTTAGGCTGCTAAAAGTCGCTTCTCAACATTAGTCCACGAGCTTTCTCTAAACGTCACTTCTCAACATAAATCGACCAACTTTGTCTAGCCCTGACTCTTCAACATCGACCCGCCAACTTTGTCTAACCGTGACTCCTGAGCATCGACCCGCCAACTCTGTCTAACCGTCACTCCTGAACATCGACCCGCCAACTTTGTCTAACCGTCACTCCTGAACATCGACCCGCCAACTTTGTCTAACCGTCACTCCTGAACATCGATCCACCAACTTTGTTTAACCGTCACTCCTGAACATCGATCCACCAGCTTTGTTTAACCTAACTCTTCAACATCGACCCGCCAACTTTATCTAACCGTCACTCCTGAACATCGACCCGCCAACTTTGTCTAACCGTGACTCCTGAGCATCGACCCGCCAACTTTGTTTAACCGTCACTCCTGAACATCGATCCATCAGCTTTGTTTAACCGTGACTCCTGAACATCGATCCATCAGCTTTGTTTAACCGTCACTCCTGAACATCGACCCGCCAACTCTGTCTAACCGACACTCTTGAACATCGATCCACCAACTTTGTTTAACCGTCACTCCTGAACATCGATCCACCAGCTTTGTTTAACCGTCACTCCTGAACATCGATCCACCAGCTTTGTTTAACCTAACTCTTCAACATCGACCCGCCAACTTTATCTAACCGTCACTCCTGAACATCGACCCGCCAACTTTGTCTAACCGTCACTCCTGAACATCGACCCGCCAACTTTGTGTAACCGTCACTCCTGAACATCAACCCGCCAACTTTGTCTAACCGTCACTCCTGAACATCGACCCGCCAACTTTGTCTAACCGTCACTCCTGAACATCGATCCACCAACTTTGTTTAACCGTCACTCCTGAACATCGATCCACCAGCTTTGTTTAACCGTCACTCCTGAACATCGATCCACCAACTTTGTTTAACCGTCACTCCTGAACATCGAACCGCCAACTTTGTGTAACCGTCACTCCTGAACATCGACCCGCCAACTTTGTCTAACCGTCACTCCTGGACATCGACCCGCCAACTTTGTCTAACCGTCACTCCTGAACATCGATCCACCAACTTTATTTAACCGTCACTCCTGAACATCGATCCACCAACTTTGTTTAACCGTGACTCCTGAACATCGATCCACCAACTTTGTTTAACCGTCACTCCTGAGCATCGATCCATCAGCTTTGTTTAACCGTCACTCCTGAACATCGATCCACCAACTTTGTTTAATAGTGACTCTTCAACATCAATCCACCAAGTTTGTTTAAAGGTCTCTCTTAAACATCGATCCATGACCTTTTAGCTAAATGTGATTCCTCCACATTAATCCACCAGCTTTTGTCTCCATAAAATAACGTGATGTTACGAAAGTAAGAACAGTAGTTGATCACGAAGATCTTTCCTGAGAAGACTGTAACCTTGGAAACCGGAGGACGCTAGGTCAGGACAGGGGAAGGGTGCACAGCAAAATTCTCGGTTCCTCCTATTACATAATGTGCAGAATGGAGCCTGGAGTTACTATGTTTCAAGAAAATATGTATCAATGTGACACTTTGGTTGCAATGTATTTAGTAACTAGTCCTGTGACAGATCAGCGATAACCACGAAGGATTACAATGCTGAAAGAAACATGAAACTAATACCCAACGCGTGAGAAATAAATTTCCACTTATGTTTATTTCTTAACGCATCTTATACTAAACATAAAGATTTGAGTGTCTTTCTTAAAGAGAGACCACGCTTCAAGTACTTATGATTCTAACTAACATAAGTCCATTGCTTGTATTTAATATGATATCTGTATTCAAAATTATACTGCAGATGAACTACTGAACATACACAATCCATTATACCACTGCATTCAAAGAGTCTTTATAATTTTGATAGTGAATTATTTATCAACAGCGAGGATTAGCAAAATATTTTCAGGCCCAATGTGCTACTATATTAAGAATAATAAACACAAAACCGATGCTTTACGACACAATAGTGGTGGGCAGAGCACAGATAGCCCATTGTGTAGCTTTGTGCTTAATTCAAAACAACAACAACAACAACGACACAATTAGTCACATCCCACTTGTTTCGGTAACGCAGTTATTTTTATCAGAGCGAGTTAGTGTCTACAGTTAACTTTAACAATAATGAAGATTTTTAACAATAACAACAAATAAACAGTTTTTGTGGCTTTTTTCACTCTAAGTAAAGATTAGCAATTTGAAAAAGCTCTAAAAATTGACTTTATTTACTTGCCTATTATATTTTGTTCGAACATAAATAATATGCGTGTTTTTTTATAGTAAAGCTACACCGGGTTATCTGCTAAATCCACCGAAGAGACTCGAATCCCTGATTTTACGATTGTAAATCCGTAGACTGACCGTTATAATAACGGGGTACAAATAATATGCAGCTTTATATACAAAACTAACACTCGTGTCTTCTAAAGCATTTGGCAAAAGGCTTGAAGAAAATGCCGAGAACAAGACCTTGTTTAATTTAAACGTTACAAAACTATAAATGAAATAAAGGTTAATAAAAACATCAAAATCAAGTAGTTTTATAATGTATTTTTTTCACCCTCGTCAATTACGTAAAATTTAATTTACTGCCACATTCACGCAACGTAAATAACCGACAGAATAGACACTACAGAATGTTTCGGATCATAAGTTGTAAATAACTGACAGAATAGGCACTACAGAATGTCTCGGATCATAAGTTGTAAATAACTGACAGAACAGGCACTACAGAATGTTTCGGATCATAAGTTGTAAATAACTGACAGAACAGGCACTACAGAATGTCTCGGATCATAGATTGTAAATAACTGACAGAACAGGCACTACAGAATGTCTCGGATCATAAGTTGTAAGAGGTGCTGGACTTGCTTTATTATTTAAACAACCATATAAACAGAATAGAACATTTCCTATGACGTTTTACTGAACGAGACACTGGACATCTGTTACTTTGGTGGCTATGATATTAATATCTTACAGTGTAGAAACGTTAAGAATATCTTCTTTATTTGGGTTCTATAGGTAATAACTAGAGCCTTTTACAACTTAGTTTTATATAACTACCAGCTTTTACCTTTCAAATTCCGTATTCTGTATCAACTGGTTAAAACATTTTATCATTTACTGACTTACAACCACTGGATAAAACATTTCAATGCTTTTTCTAGAACTATTTACTAGAACATTTCGTAGCATTTACATTTATTAGTCTGATCTTGCTTTTTTAGGTGAAATATATTTTCGTTTCTTCCTATAATATTATGTACTGGTTACAGTTCATCTACATTACCTGATTCATTTTCTGGACACCAGTCCACTGAAACATTTGTTTTTATAGTGTCAATGCTTGAGTACTGCATTCACTTGTTCTTCAACTTAGTTCAGAATTGTTAAAAATAGTTGAATCACTATTTTGTCAAGCACTACACGTTTATCACAACCTAGTACAGCATGTTTTACACGGTACTTGATTTTAAACTACTGGTACATCACCAGAACGCTATCTTTTACAATTCAATACAATAAAACCAATAACATAAGTGTGTCTAATACAGACTAATGAAACGAGTTTCATAATGTAGTCAAAACATTTCTTGAGTCTGTGGGTATAAGAAGGAAGTCGGCATATTCAGCTATGATGTATTATTTTTGGAATTTCGCGCAAAGCTACATAAGAGCTATCTGCGATAGCCGTCCCCAATTTAGCGTGGTAAAACTAGTTGGAAGGCAGCTAGTCATCATCACCCACCGTCACCTCTTGGGCTTCACTTTTACCCAATGAATAGTGGTATTGACTGTAACATTATAATAACCCCAGGCTGAAAAGGCAAGCATGTTTGATGTTATAGGGATTCGAACTCGCGACTCTCATATTACAAGTCCAGCGCTCTAACCACCTAGTTATACCAAGCCTTTTAACTATGAATACGGTGTTTATGAAATGAGATGGATGTCATGAAAAGATAAAGTTTCTTTCATTCTAAATGAACTCTTTGTTATTAGAAATGTCAAGTTAAAACAGTGTTTGGGCACAGACTTTTACAAATTAATAAAATTCATGTTTGATTGATGGCCACTTTTACGTGTAACTTCGATAAAACAGACCTCCAAGATAGGGTAAAATGACTCTATAACTAATAGTAAATAAAATTTAAAATACGTGTTGCATTTATAAATTGCCTTTAAATCACTTGAGAAATAATTAAATATCCTGTAGGGACTGGGAAGGTCTCGTCATGCGCATAATCTAGGGCAATGTCACAAAATAATGTTTATATCAAACATCAATAAAACAAAACCTGGGGCACGAGAGCTTTTTTTTTTTAGACGGGGTCTGTACACTTTCTTCCCGAATCACTACATTTTCTGTTTTTAATTTTTCTCAAATGGCCGTATGTATAACTTATGTATAAAGCGTTTGGAATGCCATGTTGTTGTTTATATTATTGTTTTGAAGTTCAAACCAATAAAATATGTTGTTATTCATGTAGAAATTTCTGGAATTAGGTAGATCGATCATTTGTCTATAAATAGAATGTACTTTGGCCTGGTGTCTGTAAGAACCTCGTGCAAAAACAGGCATGAGCAGATTATTCTGGAATTCTGGGGAAGTTACGCGATTGTTCGAGAACACAGTAGGCCTACTAGTATATAAACAGACGGCGATGCGAGAAGGAGTCAGTCATTCGTTTTTATTCGATTCAAGAGATGTTGTCTTCATTTGAGAAATTTCCAACGTTTGCTGTGTGTTTATTCAACTTGGATTTGTGACTGGAGCTAGATCTACAAAAGCTGTGATTTTATTTCGTCAATCTTTACGATTCATTCGAATTACTGGTTATACTGAAGATCAACACGTATAGAACTGTTTAGGGGAGACCGAGGCAAGTTGGAAAACGACAAATTTGAGACATTTATCAAAGACATCGTAAAAAGAACTTCGTCAAATTTATTGGACTGTGAATTGTTTCTGGACTTCTCCATTCAAACTTCGGAATTTCTTCGTGGGACCATATTCACACCCTAGACTGGAATTTTGGATTTCTGATCTGGACTTTTGGACTTTCATTCTGGATCATTCTATTGGACACAGGCCAGTACCATTTTGTATTGTAATTAATTTTGAAGGTTGAAACTGAATATCTGTCATTGTTATTATATAATTTATTTTATATGTCACATATATAATAGTTTATTGTAATAAATTATATAAGCTGTTATCTGTGTCTTTCTGTTGCTTTCAGTCCACATAAAAAAAACGTAACAATTACACACTAAGATAAACTGTCCCCCATTCAGAACTTGAGTCTTATGAGTGCGACTGTGAAATAATAGGGTCTCGTGGAGATGGGCGTTTTACTCTAAGCCACTTGTCGTAACGCAGTATTGTTTCCGAAACATTATGAAAACCAGCCAACTTAAACATGTTCTTTTATGGTATATTTAGCTGTCTAAAATTCTTCACTGTTTGAATTAAACAAAGTTTAATGCTCTTAAATATTTACCTTGTAATCATAAAAAAATCGGCTTGCTTACTTTAGTCCAAATTTGTTTAAAATCAAAACAAAAAAAATCAAGAGTTGTTTCAATTAGTCACATTCGCACAACTCTGCCATTGCCCTTACGCACGGAGTCACGTGAACAGTATTTAGCTATAATTAACCTAGATGGCAGCACGTCATAACTTATAACAGGAATGTTTTATCAAAAGGTGCAGTCAATCTTCCTTACATTTCTAATAAAATCGCTTTTTCAAAACCGTCTTAGTCCCCCCCAGATAATTACACATTTTTAAATACAGTACAATATTATTTATACAAATTTCTGTTTCCATGATTTAAAAATTCTCTTCAAAAACAAAATTACTTTCTTCATTATGACACATCACTAGTAACCCAGGGATGTAAATTGTAAATTTTATTACAACCTGTGCCGCACAACAATAAATATTTTTATATCTAGAATGACGTAAAATCTGTAGTAAACTCTTTCACGCTTACAACACCTTAATTCCACAATTTCATTAAACTTTTTCTATGTACGATGAAACTTCTTGCACGTTGTATAGGTTAAAGAGAATGTTACTAATAATAAAAATCAGGCCTGGCATGGCCGAGCGCGTTAAGGCGTGCGCTCGTAATCCGAGGGTCGCGGGTTCGCGCCCGAGTCGCGCTAAACATGCTCGCCCTCCCAGCCGTGGGGGCGTATAATGTGACGGTCAATCCCACTATTCATTGGTAAAAGAGTAGCCCAAGAGTTGGCGGTGGGTGGTGATGACTAGCTGCCTCCCCTCTGGTCTTACACTGCTAAATTAGGGACGGCTAGGACAGATAGCCCTCGAGTAGCTTTGTGCGAAATTCCAAAACAAACGTCCCCCAGTGGCTCAGCGGTATGTCTGCGGACTTACGCGCTAAAATCCGGGTTTCGATACCCGTGGCGGGCAGAGCACAGATAGCCCATTGTGTAGCTTTGTTTTTAATTCAAAAAACAAAAAAACATCCAAACCAAAACAATAATAAAAATCAAGCACACAGTAAATAATAACAAGTGTGTCGATAAACGATGCTAGCACCCTCTGCTGCACCAGGAAATTAACTTTGAAATGCTTTTATCAATATAAGCAATAAATCAACACAAAAACCCTAAATATATCTCTAAAGGTCAAACAAAGAATCGATGGCTCTGCTTCTAAAATGTTTTCTCGTCCACACATACGAGACCAACCAACGTCATACTTATTGTTAAATTTAAGAGTAACATCAGACATTCCACAAAAATTATTTCAGTCTAAGATCATTGGAGCGTTGTTACGGCCAGTTCGCTTTCATATATATATATATATACAACTATGAGTGGCGTATTCCAGTTAGACTAATTATTAAGTTCAACTAAGGCTCAGTTAACTCGTTTTCCATTTGATTATCGTACCATACGAAGGTGCAGTATACAGCGTTATCAACATTAGGTTTGTGTACAAGCACTTATTTACGTGATACAGCACAATAAATATAAACTAAACAACTAAGTTTTAGATGAATTCATGAATATATGTACTATTTAGAATAAAAATCGGGGTTTATTCGTAACAGTCAATGGAACAAATCTGCATGAAATACCCACGAGTTAGGTAAGTTGTTATGTAAATGTTTTGTAAACGACAAGATGTCGTGTTGTGTTTAAATTTTCATTTCTATTATTTATATTTCCATATTTATATTACTGTTTCAAAGCTTAAACAATAAAATATGTTGTTATTCATTTAGGGTAACATTTAGAATTTTCTAGAATTAAGTAGACCAATCATATGTATGTAAATGAAATGTTGGCGGCCTCGTGCAAGAACATACATACGCAGATTACTCTGTCGAAATTCCGGTGAATGTTCGAGAAAAGAAGCCTACAAATATATAAACAGACGAAGATGCGAGAAAGAAGAAGAAAGGAGTCAGAGTCATCAGTTTTTATTCGAAGAAAGGAATGAGAAGAGTCATTAGTTTTTATTCGAAGTAAAGAAGAGTCAGTCATTCGTTTGAGAAAGTTTAAGTGTTTGCTGTGAGTTTATTCAACTTGGATTTGTGACTAGAGCTAGATCTACAGAAACTGTCATTCTGTTTTGTCAATCTCTACGATTCGTTCGAATTACTAGTTATACTGAAGGTCAACACGTGTAGAACTATTTAGGGGAGAACGGGAAAATTGGAAGGCGATAAAGTTTGAGACGTTCATCGGAGGCATCGTAAAAAGAACTTCGTCATTCTCCATTCAAACTTCGAAATTTCTTCGTGGGACCAAATTCACACCTTAGACTGGAATTTTGGATTTCTAATCTGAACTTTTGGACTTTCATTCTAGATCATTATGTTGAACAGAGGCCAGTACCATTTTGTATTGTGATTAATTTTGAAGGTTGAAACTAATACCATTTTGTTTTGTAATTAATTTTGAAGGTTTAAACTTAATATCTGTCATTGTTATTATATAATTTATGTTATATCTGTTACATACATATAATAGTTTTGTGTAATAAATTTTACAAGCTGTTATATGTGTTTTTCTGTTGCGTTTAGTCTACGAAAAACATAAAACAAACAAAAACGTAACAAAGTACATGAATATTTTTAGTACGAGAAAGAAATACCCTGGTGATTTTAAAACACGTTGTATAATAAATATGAGGCAATCTTGATAGCATCTGAGATAAGCAGCCAGGTCAAAGACCTTTGGGAATCAGATACAGTCGATCGTAATTATAAACTAATGTTAATAACGAGTAGGGGTAGCCAGCAATCGTCCCACAAGGGTTCCGTCCGGCTTTTTGAACAGACTAACAGGACTGACTGGCACTTTTATAAAGCGCTCATAGCTCAAAGTGTAGAGTGAATAAAACAGTTTCATTTAGTTTGGAATTAAGCACAAACAGACACAAGAGGCTAACTGTGCTCTGTCCACCAAGAGTATCGAAACCCAGTTTCTTGCGGTATGAGACCGCAGACATACCGTTGTGCCACTGGGGGGGGGGGGGGGTAAATAGCACCATATCTCGAACCTCGGAATCTTCGATCTGCAGCCCGGCCTGCTAACCACTAAGCCTCGTCGTACACAAGAAGTTGGATAAATTCACAAATACATTTACGATAAATGTAGAAGAAAAACAAACAAAAACAAATATAATATGCGACTCACAGTAGAATAAATCAGCATTAAACAATCACAGGTTCGACACTTCTATTAATATATTTGCCAGAAAAAGAGAAAAAAATAACCTTTGTTCAAAACCTCTGAATTGAGATATTCATATCAATGAAAAACAAACTAATTTCATATACACAGTAAACCTTGTGACAAAAAATCACAAGGCAGCTTCCGGTGTTAAGTATATCTCAGATAATTTGAGCTGAGATATAACACACTTAAGAGTTGTGATGTTAAATACACCAAATGAAGAAATAAAGCAGTGGGATTTACACACTTACGTGCAAAGTTTGTAAGCTGAACCACCAAATATGCAATACGAACTCTTCATGCTCTCTCACACGGAGTTTTTGTTGTTGTTTTTAACATTAAGCTCAAAATTTCAAGTTTATTCTTAGCATGCAACTGGCATAAATATATAAATCACTGTTAGATAAAAGACATTACAATAACAGTCCAAAAATACCAGCTTACGATAAGTAGTATACTTTAAAAAAATAAAAAAACACACCCACAAGCATTTAACTATACTGGACCTCACATTTGGACAAGAAACCTTTTAAAAAGTCACTTGATATAAAGGTGTGTGTGTTTGTGTTTTTCTTATCGCAAAGCCACATCGAGCCATCTACTGAGTCCACTGAGAGGAATCGAACCCCTGACTTTAGCGTTGTATGCCGAAAGGTGAATAGACATGAAACATTATGTGCCATAATACAATTTTAAACGAAAAACACTAGTTTTTATTTATAACAACATACATAACAACAACAGTGAATTAAAAAAGTATTTTCACATTTCATGCAATCTTTTCACGTTTCTTGGTTGTTGGTATTGTTTTCTTAGCATAAAGCTACGCAGTGGACTACCTGGACTATGTTCATCCCGATGAATTAACTCTGAAGTTTAACGATATATGCATGTAAACTGACCAATGATTTAACAGGGGACAGTTTGTCAAGCTAATAAATAATATTTGTTTGATACGTTTGTTTTGAACTTCTCGCAAACCTACATGAGGGCTATCTGCGCTACCAGTCCCTACTTTAACAGTGTAAAGCTGGAGCGAAGGTAGCTAGATATTACCATCCGCCACCATCTCTTTGGCTATTATTTTACCAACGAACAGTGAAATTACTGTCACATTATAACGCTCTCACGGCTGAAAGAGCGAGCATGTTTGATGTCACGGGGATTCAAACTCGCGACCTTCAGATTGTGAGTCCAGCGCCCTAACCACCTGGTCATACCGGGTCCATATAAATAATATTAGCTCCTGGATGTAATTAATTATTATATAATATAAACTACAGTCAAGAGGTCGCTATCGAGAACATACAGTGAAAGAAAGACGTACTAAAGATTAGCACCTTAAAATTAAACATCAATAAAATCCAAAGTACGTATAAACTACCAGTATTTCAGTTCACTTAACACACGCATACACTCATATGTATATCTTACCTGGTGTAGCAGAATATGAACCATTAAATGTAATACCAATACAAAATACAGGGGAAAACATGCACGTCAATATAAAATATAGAAATACAAATAAACAGATTAGTTAGGAACGTGATAAGAGAGCTACTCGTTCAACCTCCTTATCTAAATCATTGTTTTTATTTTAGTAAATTTATTTTCTTTTTTTGAGATAAAGCAATATTAAATGCAAACTAAATTCCCACTTCCTCTCGTTCATAGTACATTGACGAATGCGCAGTTTACGCCCTTCTCACTTTGATTGGCGGATAGAAGATGCAACTTGAAATTTGGTATGTCTTACCCTCATCAAAAGACAGCGAAAATAACATTATTGACATTAGGTAAATGTTAACACAATTGATTTACTGAGCATTATTCGGATGAACTCATATACATATACAGTATATCTTATTCTCCATTGTTTGTATCTCTTCTGGCCTTTTATAACCTGTAATACTGCAAGACGTAAGCCTAACAAAATTTTTTAACGTGTTGAAAAATATACAATGATATAATTGTTTATCTGATTCCAAATCCAAATCCATCACTCTGTCAGAAAATCATTTAGAAATAACAAGCTTTAACAATTATACATATATATATATATTCACCCTCACGCGACAGAATGACAGCTGTTTGTCACCATACCATCACAATCATCATCATTATTACGTTCCTAGAACGACAGACCCAGAATGATGATGAGAGAGGGTTAGATATGAGGGAGAAGTAGTAGCCCTAAGATTAACAAAGCAATACATCAAACAGTTGCCATGGTGTTGAAATGAGTGCCCAATTTTAAGAAAGATGGCGCTACAGCTGAAGAACCCCTTTTGAGAGGCGACATTCAAATCAGCAGTGAAACGACTTGATGTTGCACGCAATAGAGATTTTGTTTAAAAACTATCAGAAAGACAACGTTTATTATCTAGTCTGTTTATTTGTACTTTTCTAGTCATTTACGGAGGTAGAACAGTTATTTCAACAATTCTGTTAATACTCAAATTATGTACAGATGTTCTGAGAGCAGCCATTTTCTACTTCTGTTTAGCATATAAGTTATTCACTGAAATACGACTTTATTTTCAAGCTTAAGTACTTTAAGGTATATTTTGTGTGATAATTAGTAAAAGCTTGGTATTATCAGATAGACCACAAATTCTTTATCACTATTCAAACGTGAAACAAAAATTCCATCAGATGACATCTACATCTTCCTAAAAAACTAGGCTTACATTTGAAAACACAAGTCTCACAAGTTAAAAGCTATTTAAGATGGAAGATAGAAAACTGTTGCTTTCGTTAGTAGTTGCTTTTAGGAAAATATTGTTATAGTAGTATTTTCAAAATCAACCAAAATATCAACAACAAAGTGGTATCTCAGTATATTGTTTCAATTTACAAAAAATATTTTTTTTGTTAAACGTTTTCATATTACTCATATGTCTCTCTTTATAAAGTTGAAATTCAATGATACAAAGGGCACGATGTTGTAGTATTAAAACACTTAATAATAATGTAGAAGACATAGTGGATTTCAACCAGTATAGATCGGCACGACTGCACAGGCAGCACTGAATATTGGCACAATGTTTAGTAACATGTTATAAATATAGCACTGCTATACAGCTGTTAGTCTTTACTCTGAGAATTCGCACTGTCGATCAGAGTTGTAATAACGTCTTTCCTCGTGTGAAAGCTATAGCAGCTTCTTGCTAAAAGTACATTAAATATCACCATTAATTATTGGTGTAACAGAAACTAGTCCATGATCACGTGTCTCATTGATAAATATGTAACCAAAAAAAGGTTGAAAATTCACGTCCACTACAGTAGTATTATTAACTTAGCCTACTTTGGGAATTGACGATGGAACAGTTTATGAAAGTGAGATACTAAGAAACAATGAACAAAACTGAAACCTTCATATTTAATACAAATCGCGGCGCGTCAAGCCAGAACCCCTAGTTCCTGATCCTTTAATTTTGGGTGCTCTCAAGACAGCACAATTTACACATAGTAAACCTACAGTGTTCTCCTCTTCTATAACGAAACTCGGTTTCACTAGTTTAAACCAGATGTGCAAATGTATGCAACATGAGAAAGTATACTTGTTTTTCTGGAAACCCACAGCAGAAAAAAAATGTTTAGACAGCGTCTCAAATGCACTAGAATAAGGTTTAGAAAAATAATTGACCCATATAATTTTAACAAACTCATATAGTTTTGTAGTTACGTGATTAGATAAAAGCTGATTACATAAAGAAAGCTTCGAATCTACAATATGCGCAGGAATTAACGGTTCAGGTATCAACTTTAGTAGAAAAACAGTCTTATGCACCAGAACCAGAATTTTTAGACTTATATAGCCAATGTAAGCCTTTTGACACACATACACTAAAAACAGAACCAGAGAATATCTGATAAACATAAAACTTTATTTACTAGGCGCTAGACCTCGTGCATACATATATGTGATATAAAAACATACTATCCCACGTTTCGCAATTAAACTTACGAAGAGATAAAGAAAACTGGATTTTTACAACATAAATCTCGTTCCATTTAAGTGCCTTCTTATGTTCCACCCACTCTTTTTTGACAAAGAGACTTAGTATCAATTTGTTCTACTAAATTCGCTGCTCACTTATCTCACCAACAATCATAATATATCAACCCTTTCAGTCCCATCTACCTTCACAAATACAAATATCATGTACATTCTTTAGACAGAACGTACTTTGAAGGCTATTATCTATTTTCTAATTGCGTTGCCCTCTTCCTTTATGAACTATCGCATGGATATGAACAAAATGTGAGAGGAAAGACCAGGGACAGAATGGAAAGCAATTGGTCAAGTATATGGGTTAAGATATATGAACTAAGTTAATAACTTATTAACATTCATCTCAACTGCTAAGGTTGGAAGAAGTAGAGAATAGGCATATGAAGATACTGTTGTAATATCAGTAAACATCCGAGTGTTTGTTTTAAGATTATTTTTCTTTACAAACATAAACCGCCAAATATAAATTGCTTTAATTTGTTGGAAAAATAGTCTCTCACAATGACCAATCAAATAGCAGTTTTTGCGAGAACGGGTCAACGTTAAAAACTAGGAAGAAAATTATTTTCTTCACAATGGTTAGTTAGTCAGTGGGGATTTTGGAAATGGTTTCGATATGCAGAAGGAAAGTGATAATATGTCGTGAATGATGGTTGTTGTGTACGTGAAATACGCTAATTACACAAGACACGTATTATCAGCTTCGTGAAATGAGTCTGAAAAACACTGTTTCTATCCTTTCTTTGTTGGTGAATACTAAAACCCTTCATAAAGTTTACGTCTTCAACTCTCTTGAAAAGTTGTATTGTTCTGATTCACAGTTAGGTAAACATTAATTTTATTGTTGTAATTGTCATTCGTTTCTTTTCTTTCTAATTAATGTATTTATTTGATAATCTTACGTAACTCGCCAGGTGGTTAAGATACTCGACTTCGTAATCCGAGGGTTACGGGTTTGAATCACGGTCACGGTCACACCAAACATATTCGCCCTTTCAGCCGTGGGGGGTGTTTATAATATTATGTTCAATACCACTACTCGTTGATAAAAGTGTAGCTCAAGAGATGACGGCGGGTGGTGATGACTAGCTGCTTTCCCTTTAGTGTTACACTGTTAAATCAGGGATGGCTAGCGCAGATAGCCCTCGCGTAGCTTTGCGCGAAATTCGAAACAAACCAAAGCCAAACTTACGTAACTCTGCACATTCACCGTGACATAAGACATAAATCAACGAGAGGTTACTTGTTGATTTAAAACAACCGCCAGGGTGAGTACAAAAACTGAATAAAACAGTGGCAACAATGTATTTATAGTAGCTACATCTAATACCATTTCTATAAACAAGCAGAAAGCATCCACAGATTTGAACACACGTACGGCACGTAAAATATTTCGTCCATATGTTACATAGTTCGCCCTAAATAACTCGTTGCTTTATTAAATAGACATAACCTCTATCACGTATTGCGTTTACGAGTAACGCTGTAAATGACTCTGATTTTATACTGTTTAACCTTTCCTTACTAGCAAGTGTCACGATACCCCTTGAGTAAGAAAGGCGCGTTTGGTGCCAAGTTACTGTACTGTGCATGTTGAATAACGATGTTAAAGACGTGTGTGCTTCTGTTTAATAAAACATTACTGTCGTCCTTGTTGGCAAGCTTCCACAACTTCCTGTTATCTGTATTCACTTTGGAAGATCATCTTCAGTCTATCCCATACATCTACTTTAGTTTGGCTTGTTCCGAATTTCGCGCAAAGCTACACGAGGGCTATCTGCGCTAGCCGTCCCTAATTTAGTAGTGTAAGACTAGAGAGAAAGCAGCTAGTCATCACTACTCACCGCCAACTCTTGGGCTATTCTTTTATCAACAAATAGTGGGATTGACCGTAACTTATAACGCCCCCACGGCTGAAAGAGCAAACATGTTTAGTGTGACAGGGATTCGAACCTGCGACCCCCAGATTATGAGTCGAGTGCTTTAACCACCTGGCCATGCCGGGCCAACATCAACTTGAATAACTGTAGTTTAACACTCATATCAATCAAAGTATTTTGAAGTTCTGTGTCGTGAGGATACGAAACAAGATGAAAAAAATGTAACGTTTTTCTTTTCTCTTGTTCATTGGTCCCAAGTGTTACAGCGTTATGTCACCAAATTTATACTGCTAGAAACGGGTTTCGATATCCGTAATGGACAGAGCCCAGACAGCCTTTTGTGTAGCTTTGTGCTTAAATACAAAAGAACAAAAAAATTACTGATGTAAAACGAAGAAAAGAGAAACTCGAGTCAGTGTAGTTACAGTCAGTTGAGTGCTTGAAAGAAACGTGTGACATACAGGTGAAATAAATTGCACAGGTGCATAAAAATTCACAGGAGGAACGCATTCTATGTGTGTTATTGTGATATTAAAAATCTGCGTACAAGACTATGTGAAAATTAGGCTGGTGTACAAACACATGATGGATGTCACAACACAGTGTTTAGTTTCGATCGACGAATCGCGTTGGTGAAGCCACAATTGTTCAGAGAATGGTACTAACAGGCAGATGTTACTAATGTTATTGCACAGTTCGCACATCTATAACTATTGTTTTACAGTTGCAGGACAAACATTACGCAACGGGTCTGGTGAGATATGTTTTTGAAATATATCTGGGTAACATTTATAGATCACTACTGTATAAAGTCAGGTTTCCCATCTGAAAGAAATGTCTTACCATACGGCCAGTTTACAGATATATTAAATTGTCTAGTCCTTTAAACTTCGTATTACACAAAGAGCCAGATGAAAGCATTAAAAATCGTGGAAGCATACAGGTATCTTATCAAAGGTCCACAACTTAGGAATTATGATTTTGGTGAACACCATTTAATTTTTATCAGAAAAAGTTAACAAGTACACTTTCACTGCCGTTTTCGCTAAGTTTAAATTTTCAAGTGTCCAGTAGGCCTGCTATACGTGTAACTGACAGTCACTACAAAACAAACAACTGAGAAATCAAAATGTTATTAAACCTTCAATCTGAGACCTTAAAGTTGAAGCCAGAATGACTGTCTTCTAGTCTTAGGTGTCCTGCACATTGTCAAAGAATTAAATATTTGGCAAATGTGACATCATATGAAATCAACCTAGTAAAAATCGGGTTCTTAGCTGCCACCACATTCCTCTGACTACTGATTATAAAGCTTTGTAAATACCTAGTAAATATTTCCCAGTTCGAAAATACCATAGCGACTGAGATTCATTGGATTCCTCGTGTTTTAGCATCTGAAGTCAATGTCAGAATGAACGCGACGCAACATATTGATGGCAACATTAAAAGTTACAGTGGTGCAATCTAGTGTCACTTCCATAAATATGTACACAAATGATTCCGCTAAAATGTTACATGGTTCGTCTAACACTGTTCTAACCACCCAATGACTTTGTAACCATAGTAAACCACAAGATGGAACGAAATTAACGAAAAAAAATTTCAACATCAATGGACAAAAATTACACATTTTAAACTTTATATCTTACATACTACTTTTACAAACAACGAGTACTGAGACTCTAATACTAATACACTTTGAAATCATTCATTTAATATGTACACGGATTTAATCATTTGAAAGCATCTGATAACAAAACCAGGAACTAAAACTAGAAGTGAAGTTATATAAATTTATCTGAAACTTTAAAACTAGTTTCCATGAAATGATAGCAAAAGCCAGAAAACCAAATTATGGACACCGGGCCGGAAGGTAAGAGTAAAGATAACTGAAATTATAGATCTAAAACCTACTAAACTTAATTACATGTGCTAAGCCTAATGTACTAGTTTTAAGCCTACACAAACTTATTTCTTCTTTAATGAAACATTTTTAGTGCTGTAAGTTTAAAGATGCTTCTTCGTGAATCCAAATAATCCATTATAACTATAAATACCATAGAAAAGAACGTAATTAAACTAATGCTGATCCCACTTCTAGGAGGAGAGATCCAGAGTAACTAATTATTATTATGATTTGCTATTTGAGGTCAAATTTATAATAAACTCGGTAAACAGCTGGAGTGAACTTGATTAATCATCACTTATGGGTATTCATTTGCATTTTTATGGCTGTACACACACACACAAAAAGGCAAGTTGGCAACCTTCCCCATGTTTCAGTGTAATAAGACAGCAAAAGAGGCCCAAGCCTGAAGGTGTTTTATTTTTTCAATGGCATCCATTGATTACAAGAATTTTGCTAGCGTAAGTTACATTACCAAAAGTTTGAAGGATCGGCAAAGGTTCTCACACACTTGTAATTTTTTTTTTCTCTTGGCGACAGATAAATAAATCTTGCTCGAGTAGAAATAAAGTGATCTAAATTTTGTAATTTAACTATTTTAGTAAACTGCTTATGTAAGTTTTCATATAAATGAAAATATATTATCAGTAGCTGTTTGACTTGTTTTGTTTTCCATTACTTTTTCAAAACATTTGGTAGTGAAAATTATAATACAAACAACATTTATTGAAATTTGCTTAAAAACCAAGCGACTGCCAAATAATATTTCAGGTTTTTATTTTTTTAAGTTCTAGAGAAGAGTTCTGTATTTCTGAATTTGAGATACCGCAAAATACCTCTTCCCCATACATTTTAAGCTATTGGTTGTCATGAAAGTGACAGTCAATCGTTTGACGTGGGTGGCGGGTAACATCTGGCTTCTTTCAAGACAGTAGTCCAAATTTAGGAAAGGCAGACTACTTCAGTAGCTTTGACATAAATATAGAATGCAAATAGTTTTGAAGATCTAAAGTAAAGCGACACAAGGGCGACGTGCTCTCAGTCGTCCATTATCTAGAGTTGATGGGCTAGAGGAAGGCTGTTGCCACTCGCCAGCCTCAATCGTCCACTCCTTGACTCTAATGATCGAATAGTGGGATTTTACTGTCTCTTTTGTAACGAAGCCACAGTCCAAAACGCAGAGCTTGTTTTCGTCTGAAAATACCGCAATTATGAATCATGGGGTTCATATTTCTTGCAATTGAAAAAAAAAATATATATATATATCTGCAGTATCCTACTAAAACCACACAAAAAAGTAATGTAAAACATACTCGGTAAAAAGAAAAACGTCTTGTTCCATGCATAATTCAATCGTGATGATTAGGGTGTTTGACTTGCTAGCTGTATCTCACGGAATCAAATACTGTCATCGAAAATGCACGCCCTTTCACCCGTTAAGATGTGACTGTCAGTCCCACTATTAGTTGGCGGGTGGTATTGATTAACTGCTTTCCCGCTAACTTATTTCTTCAATATTAAGGATGGCTGGCGCAGCTGGGCCTCAAGTACCCGCGGGCCAAATTTAACAAGCTACACTACGAATTTAGAAATTAATAAAATATTTTCAATCAAATGAAAAATGAATACAGATGCAGTCCACGAAACAACCATTTTCCACTTTATAAAACCGTGTTTAATGTCATTAGCCTATTGTTTGTGGAGAGGGTGGCAAGTTGTTGCAACCGCCCCCGGGTCTCCAGACCAAAGGGGTTGTTGACTGAGAAATAAAAAATGGTTGTTTTACGAAAAATCACGTCTTTGAGCTGTTTCACAATCGAAACAGCGAGTTTATTTGTTCCATGTTAACCTAGTTTGATTTTTCTTTAACTTGTTATTTCACAGATATCTCGGCAATTTCATTAACAAAATTTGTTCCCATTACTTAACATTTAATATAAAAATTACAATTACTATTTTGGGTGTTCTTTACCTGTCGCTTGTGTTTGCATGTTACTCAAACTGCCGTTAATAAATAGCATTGAACGGTATTTATTTGGTTTGGTTTCTTTGGAATTTCGCGCAAAGCTACTCCAGGGCTATCTGCGCTAGCCGTCCCTAATTTAACAGTGTAAAAATAGAGGGAAGGAAGGCAGCTAGTCATCACCACCTACCACCAACTCTTAGGCTACTCTTTTACCAACGAATATTGGGATTGGTCATAACATTACAACGCTTCCACGGCAGAATGGGCAAGCATGTTTGGGTATTCGAACCCGCAACCTTCGGATTACGAGTCGAATGCCTTAACCACCTGGCCATGCCGAGCCTCGATTTATTTATGAAGCTCAGTTCTGAGAAATACGCCCATAACATGTGCCCCGAGATCCCAGTTTTAATCCGGCACTAATCACCGGACATCAAAAACTTTAAGTGTTGACTGGACTAACGCTTATCTAATAAAGTTAAAAACGCATAGTTAAAAAAATGTGTTATTAAGCACTTGTAATGTGCACACATGCAGCGTCTGTTATTTTGAAGTTTATCTTATTATGGGACTCGTGTAACGATGGGCCCTTAATCTCAGTAAGGATAACTATTCTGCTCATAAATGCTTATCATTACGTCCATCTTATATTATTATTCTTAATTAAAGTAATTATGATTAAGTTAATAAATGACCCGACATGTTCAGGTGATTAAAGTGCTCGACTCGAAGTCTGCTGGTCACGGGTTTGAAACCTCGTCACACCAAACATGCTCGTTCTTTCAGCCGTGGGAGGTTTATAATTCGTCAGTAAAAGAGCAGCCCAAGAGCTGGCGGTGGGCGGTGATGATTAGCTGCCTTTTCTCTAGTCTTACCATGCTAAATTGGGGACGGCTAGGTTTGTGCGAAATTTAAAAACAAACAATTAAGTTAATAGAGCATGGTGCACATTACTCCTTAGCGTTCAAAGTCAACCAATCTTCAACCCGTGGTAACAACAAACTTATCCCATTTATTTATACTTCTGTCTCAAACTTAATTAGGTTATATTCTTACCAGGTTTTCTTTACTCTAAATGGGTTGGATGTTAATGTAATTTGTCTTTACTAAACATACACTGTTTACAAACACATTAAATTATTCCAAGAAAATAACGAAAACGTTCAGCCGAGTTTTAGTAAGGGTTCAATGAACTTGTTATTTGGTTCCGAGAAATAGGTTAGACAGAACCCTCGATTTTTGTGACATTGGATACGCGAACGCATCTTACGTGTTACCAGTATGTAACGGACGTACGAATTTCGCAAATACATGACTTCCTATAAGAAATATTTTGTTTAGGAGCTGATGTGACACATGGAAACGGTGATATTTTCGAGTGTTTTTTTTTCTGTACTCTAAACGCGCGCACACATTTTAAAGACATTTTTACCACTAAAGAGCGAGTTTTGATAACCGTGGTAGAAGGAACATAGATAACCCATCCTGTAACTTTGGGTTTATCGACCAACAAACCAACCAAGACGATAAATATATTAGAACAGAAACAAATATACATTATAAATATATATATGTATTATATACGGGTATTAACAAGTAACTATAAAAAAAAAGTCATTGTTATAACTTTTGCAGATAATAAGATTAATCTACGTACGTTTCGATTCGCCTGAAAAACCGGACATGATTGATGACGTATCTTCCGGTCATCGTAACCCACTCTTTTTTGAGTTTGTCGTCGCATATTTGAAACACCCGTTTCCCATAAAGGTTCCATATGATTGCAACAATGAAGATTTAGTCGGTATATCGAACCACTGTAACCATGGCAATTCCTTTTACAGCAGCAATGAATATCAATAAGGGTTGCGTTTGGCTGTGATTTCATTCTATTAATGCACCCATTGTTGTTTCGAACAAAATCGGGCGTTTCAATGTTGTTTTCGTGAGAACCAATCGAAGAAACGCTAGTTGCGGTGCTCCCGGTGAAAGATACGTTCTCACCTTCCGACTGATTCATGCTTCCAGTCCCTTCACTGCCATAGTCAGAGTGACTGTCTGGTGGAGAATGATTAAAACGACCACCGTAAAAGTCTGGGAAAGTACTGTGGCGTTTGGACGGACAAAATTCCTCTAAACTGTTGAGCCCGTAATAATCCATCCCTGAGCAGACGCCGGTGTACAACATAGGCTCTGCACGTGGAAGTGCTGGGCTCTGAGGCCCAGGCAGAATATCAGAATCCTTTTCCTTCTGATTACTACGTAATTTAAACTTCACAAACGGTTGTGTTAGAGTAAAGTTGTGACGAAAGTATGGCATCATGAAAGGTCCAACACTATTTCGGCGAGTTTATTACAAATTCAACCGCCGTCTGGATCTTCGTTTATCATAAATCAGTTCTAGCAGTGTTATTGAGGGTGGTGTTTTAGCACGAGCTTCTCATATCTGACGGTGTGTGTGGAAGACTGTGGGAGGAAGCACAGGTGTGTCTGTAAAAACGTTCATCACTCTTTCACCCTCAGGCAGGAACTCAAATCACAGTCTTGCCAAGTGAATCAGCGATTAGCTATTGATTAGGGAAAGATGGACCACAACAACTCGATAGAAAACGTTCATCACACGACAAGAAGACCAGATCACCAGGCATGTTTCCAGGCTCCACGATATGCACAGAAATGCCGACCACCATATTGCAGTGCTAGTTTCCAGTTTTCTTGGAACATTTTAAGAGGGTAAATGTTACTCTAAAGCCATTAAAACGTCAGCTTGAAAAGTATAAACAGAACCTGAATAACGATAAACGGCCAGTGAGAGTTTCCAGTAGAGATTACGATAGCTGCTTAAAACGACACACTGTCTAGCTGACCAGAGCCTGACTGAGATAAAACCTCATACATCCCGCAAACAATCATGGCTATTTGTTAACGTTTTTGTTAGTCCATAAGGGGTTATACATAAAAAATGTTAAGTATTAATGCAACTGGTAACATGACACTAAAAAAAATTATAACGTAGCATAGACACTGTAGGAGCTTGTGCAAAACACATAGCGTTGTGTAATTCGATGTCAAACAATCGCGACGTCGACACCACTAATGTATAGTGTTTAATATAAAAACACAAGAACGCAATAGTGTCCGCAGTATTTAGCTGAACAGTTGTCCCTGTTTGCGCAGATGGTTTGTTTTTTTCATTCTCCTGAACGCTACGACAGCTATATGATAGGGAATACTTGGATTACACGTACCAGTTGCTGTGCTACTCGTGAAGCTATGTTTCAGGCTGAAAGCCTCAGGTCTGAAAAGTGGCAATGTACATAGGAGCTAAAACAAGTGTAAAATATGCATGAACTATTTATGGCTACGTAAATATATCCTACCGAGATTTAGCACGAGCTTCACTCCTATCACGTGTTGTATTCTGAAGATTCAACGAAGTTATTCGGGAAGTTCCAGTCAATGACGTGTTTGTTACTCCTTCATCAAGTTCTGTCTTCTAAACCGCCCCAACATAACGTTAATATCCGCGGCCTTCGCAGTTGCCTTGCGACTCTGAAATCGGACGTGCAGAAAGTAGTCTGCTATCCCATAATCCCTTAGCCTTTCTAAACGAAGGCAATATGTACTGCTTGCAGGAAAGAGTTTTCAATGATAAATTATAAAGTTATGTAAATTGCTTATAACTCAAGTAATATATACAAATGAGTTGACAGTATCATCTATGCGGGTTATAAATGTATTAGTGTATTTTTACAGAGTAAACACACACACACATATATGTTAGCGTGGAAGTATATTATATTGATGAATGCCATTGTACTCAAACATTCCTTTGTAAGATTACCTTACAATAATACAAATTAATTTCATTTAATTAAAATGTGTATTCCTTTATAGACCGAAATTCCTGAAGTAAAAGTGAATACCACTTAACACTACTATGGGAAAATGAGGATTGCTCCATCAACAAATATCGCTGTGGCAAAATAAACACCAATTACATTCGCTTTAGTGGTAATAAACAACTAATGCTTCTGTGCGTCAAAAGAAATTATCGCAACAACTGATTTTATTGGCAAAATGAAACGTAAACGACGTTATGTAATATCATTAAAAACTGCGAAACAAAAACAACGTAAAATACAAAGATGTAAGTATGACAGTGTTACAGTCTGCAAGGAAACAAAGAAACAACACTTGTGTGTGACTGTATAACACTAAGCGAACCAACGTATATGCCACAAAATTATACATTTTTTATGAAAACAAAGGCAATCCCTCAGACCATTCACCCGGCGATAACGCTGTCATCTTGACCTCCATAATTATTTAATCACATATGAGGTTAAAAACTACTTTTGTGACAAGTTAAGTTAGCGTGCTTGTTAGCACAAAATTGTTATAAAAAATCAAATAGATCAACACTAAATAATACACTCACGCTAGAGTAAAGCTAAACCTCGGTTTAACTATGTGCTACTTTTCTCAGAATATTTTTTGATGTTTTGTTGCTACAGGGTGTTCGGAAAGTCACTGCGCACTTATATATTTATTAATAGACATGTTTCAACACAGAATACAGGAAATATATATGAATGACAAACATAAACAATGTTGAAAGCGACCCCCGTTGGCATCAATGTTGGCTTGGACCCTTTTTATTTTGTTTCTAAACACCGCTATCAGTTGCTGGCTTGAAATAGTGAATAAATGCTGTTATCGTTGCTTTCAAAACTGCACAGTGACTTTTCGAACACCCTGTAGTTTTAAAATAACTGATACTTTAATTCTATTTTATTCAATGATAATCATAAACCTGGGAAAGGCTTTTATGTTGTAAACCTGTAAGGCTATCGTTATAACACCCAAAAATCTCGTATAATGACTGTGCCTAGGGGGACAGGGTGCAGCAGCATTTCTTGTTCCCCACTTTCCACGTATTTGCAACAGTATGATATAATTATGTTACAAAAAACAGTTAAAACTTGAAAATAAGACTGACTTAAAAATGACTGCAAGTCTTGTAATTTTCTCATCCCAAAGTGTGACAACACTAGCACCTTGACAACAATTGACTCGTAATCTGAAAATCTCTAGTTCAAACCCCTGTCTCATCAAAAACGATCTTCTTTTCAGACGGGGCCCGGCATGGCCAGATGGTCAAGGGTCGCGGGCTCGAATCACAAACGTGCTCGTCCTTTCAGCCGTGGGGGCGTTACAATGTTATGGTCAATCCCACTATTCGTTGGTAAAAGAGTAAGTAGCTCAAGAGTTGGCGGTGGGTGGTGATGACTAGCTGCCTTCCCTCCAGTCCTACACTGCTAAATTAGGGATGGCTAGCGCAGATAGCCCTCGAATAGCTTTGTGCGAAATTCAAAACAAACAAACAATTCTCCATAAACACGTTTTACTGCATTTTTTTCTCTTCGTGTAACATATCCTAAACGTATTGTTTTGGTGTTTATATGCCATTCTTATCGCTAGTAAAATTCTTAATACGTCTTTGTTATGTTAATTACTTTTTAAAATAACTATGTTTCAGTGTACTGTGCTGCAAAAGAACTAAATACCTATATACTAGATCATATTCAGTCTGATGATTAAACTACTGCCAGCTGATAACGCAGTTTTCCTGATATTATTAATCTTACACTAAGGACAACGAAATTAATCTTGGATTACGGACCATGATCGGCTCCCATATTTCTTCTTCTGTATGCAAACTCATGCTCAAGAGGCATACCGACATCTCAGGTTCATTGAAACTGCAACGAGAGACTTGAAAAGTATGTGGCCAAAAGGGACTGTTAAGGTTCTGTATCTTCATCAATTTTTCTCATAAACGTAGTTGCATATTTCAAAGATTGTCTGAAATCTTGTAAAGCTTCGAAAACTAAACCATCAGGAGAGAAATCCAGGTTCATTAAAATGGTATTTTCGGTTTGGGGACATGCCACTGTATCAGCATATACGAAGTGCAATTAACCTCTCTACAACGTAATTTGAGGGTCGTAGGTTCGAATCCTCGTCACACCAAACATGCTCACCTTTTCAGTCGTAGGAGCGTTATAATGTGATGGTCAATTCAACTATTTGTTGGTGAAAGCGTAGTCCAAAAGTTAGCGGTGGGTTGTGATGACTAGCTGCCTTCCCACTAGTCTTACATTGCTAAATTAGGGACGGCTAGCACAGATAGCCCTCGTGTCGCTTTGCGCAAAATTTAAAATAAAATAAACCTTTCTACAACAATTTATTGCTTCGGTGGTTAAAATATGTTTTTGTGGGTTTCTGTTAATGTAATATTTTGTGTTATTACAATGGTCTTTGTATGTTATTTTTGTGGTGTTAACATATTATTAACATTACAATATTGTGAGATTTATAAGATTATTGTATTAATTTGAACATGCTATTTTTGTAAATATATTCACACTAAGTTCTCTTATTGATTTATGACCTTTTAAATGGACTAGACAAAGACTCCTCGTGATTTACAAGAATGTACAGGTCATGCTGACTCGTTGCCCCCAATGACTTGTACAGCTAGCAACCCCAGTGGGAGCTTGTATCTGAAAAAAAAAAAAAACCCACAACAAACCCTGCTATGATTACTGCTCTCATACCTCATCAAGTGTGTGTTAAGTTTGGTCCTGCTAGCTTGTGACTGGACATATGAACAAAGTCTCAAAAGGGGCGCCATTGGGATATCGAAGCGGAAGGGGGAACACGAAATCCGATGCCAGATTCTGGTTTAGCGACACTAAAACCTTCTGTTATATTCAATCGTTCTTGGGTAATTTTCTTGTTGCGTTTCAACCTACCCCCATCCCTAATACAGTGTGGTTGGAATATTATTATTATTATTATACAATCTTCTAATTCTTAAAAATCTTTAAGAGATAAAAGAAATGTAGTGCTGGAAAATATAGTAGGCCTGAATGACAAGTATAATCATAATTATATTTGAAAACGTTTATACCAAAGCTGAAATTGCTGGAGAAATATCCACAGACATAAATAAATAGACACTAACATAGATATACAGCAACGTAGATGCAGATAAACGGATAAATAATTAAACAGATGACAAAAATGTAAATCTAGGCAAAAGATGGCATGTTGGTATGTATGGTCATGGATAAAAGTTTTGATTCAGTGGAAACTTTGCGAGTTTTCATGTTGTTAAATTGGTTGTTATCAACAGATAATTATTTATTATTAATTAAGTATATCTTTCGTAGATTTTTCTTCTGCATTTAGTTTATGAATTATTGTTCTATAGTTGTAAATATAGAAATTACAACATATGAGAAGACAGAGTACCGTATAAACTGGAGATCTCATTGCTGATGTTCACCTGATATGATGAAGTTAATTACATAAATGTTTTAGATCAGATTATAATGAAATTATTTAAGATCAAACTAATAGAAAATCGATTAATATGGTTGTCAGCGTTTCATGTTTACTTTCGTTATGTAAAAAGAAAAGTAAAATAAACTAATTTTAAAAGGAGCATTGTTTCTTCTTCAGAATCGGTTTTTTTTCAGTGCAACGCTACATAGTACGTAATTTGCATTGTATCAACCATGGAAGGTTGAAGCACCAAAATTTAAGTATTATATTGTTGTTGTTTTGGAATTTCGCACAAAGCTACTCGAGGGCTATCTGTGCTAGCCGTCCCTAATTTTGCAGTGTAAGACTACAGGGAAGGCAGCTAGTCATCACCACCCACCGCCAACTCTTGGGCTACTCTTTTACCAACGAATAGTGGAATTGACCGTCACATTATACACTCCCACGGCTGGGAGGGCGAGCATATTTATCGCGACGCGGGCGCGAACCCGCGACCCTCGGATTACGAGTGCACGTATTATAAGCAATCAAGTTTACCGCCAAGCTACCGGTGGTTTATATTCTAAACGTATGTTTAAAGTGTTTATTTTCCATTCTTATCTTTTTTGAAATTATTAATATGTCATTACATTTCATTGGTGAGGATCACAAAACAAACAAAAATAATCAGTGAAAATATTTTGTTCGGACGTTCAATTTTGATACCAGCCTCTACATCAAGGCCACCACTGATAGATTTGTCTGTGCGTAAAGGATCAGGGAAGCCAGGCCCCCAGTCACGGCTTTTATTAATATAATTTTATATTTGGCACCCATTATATATCTCACTGGTTTAGAAATGCTGGACCAATGACTGCTTAACTTAAACCACTACGTTTTAATACCCAAAGTATTCCCTATATAGTCATCTTCGGGCTGTATTCGTTCTCAAATCGTACAGTTCTGTTTGGATACGCAAACTGATAGAGTATACGATGTAAAAATGGAAACATGTGCCTTTATATGCAAGTCAAACAAAAACTTGAGTATACAGCTCAGATGTTTACATAATCTAATGCCATTACTATGTACGTGATTATGTGTTTTTATTCGTTAATTTTCTAACTTACGGTTTCTATGGTAATTAAGCACAAAATTATACAAATATAAGTCTGTAGATATAGAGCTGTGCCATTGGAGGTATCGATCTACGGAGTTTGTAGAGAAAATCAAATATTACCACATGAGAGATAAGGAACATCAGAGGTTTGGTTTGATTTCCAACGTGGCAAGCAGAACAACCTGACTGATCAGACTCAAGTTGTTCTTACAAACATAAAAACAACCTCGGAAAGTTTACCGAAAAATTAATGTGAGGGAAAATAACTAAAAATAAGAAAATATCACAAAAACGAGAAATCGGTGTTACGTATTTATGTTTTAAGTTCTTCGTAGACTAAACGCAACAGAAAAACACAGATAACAGCTTGTATAATTTATTACACTAAACTATTAACAAATATAACAGATATAACATGAATTACATAATAAAAATGACAGATATTAAGTTTAAACCTTCAAAGTTAATTACAAAACAAAATGGTATTAGTTTCAACCTTCAAAATTAATCACAATAGAAAATGGTACTGGCCTGTATCTAATATAATGATCTAAAATGAAAGTCTCAAATTCCAGTCTAGGGTCTGAATTTGGTCCCACGAAGAAATTCCGAAGTTTAAATGAAGAAGTTCAGAAACAGTTCACAGTTCAATAAATTCGACGAAGTTCTTTTCACGATGCCTCCGATGAACGTCACAAATTTGTCGCCTTCAATTTTTCCGATCTCCCTTGGTTAGTCCCGTACGTATCGACCTTCAGCACAACCAGTAATTCGAAAGAATCGTAGAGATTGACGAAATAAAATCACAGCTTCTGTAGATCTAACTTCAGTCACAAATCACAGCAAATACTTGAACTTTCTCAAACGAATGACTGACTCTCTTCTTTTGAATAAAACTAATGTCTGACTCCTCCTTTCTTCCTCGCATATTCGTCTGTTTATATATTAGTAGACCTCTTCTCGAACAATCGCGTAATTTCCCAACATTCCAGAGAAATCCGCGCATGTCGGTTCTTGCACGAGACTTGTCGTCTAGACACTAGGCCGCCAACATTTCATTTACATACATATGATTGGTCTACTTAATTCTAGAAAATTCTAAATGTTATTTTAAATGAATAACAACGTATTTTATTGTTTAAACTTTGAAACAATAATATAAATATAGAAATATAAATAATAGAAATGAAAATTTAGACACAACACGACATGTTGTCGCTTACAAAACATTTACACGACATTTACATAACAGCCGGTATTACGGTTTTCCAGAATTTTCCTTATCGGTTGATTTTATGTTTAAAAAAACATAACCAACATTTTTGGAACATTTTACATGGTTTAACCTTAAAATACAGGATCAAACCTTTTGTGGGATGCTGTATGTTGATTAATCTTAGATACTAGGAAGAAAACTTTTGGAATACAGATTTGTTTTATAAAGCTTATAAAAGAAAACACACAATAAATATCTATCTTTTTCAGCGCACGTAACTTCTGTTTCATTGTTTTGAATTTCGCGCAAAGCTACACAAGGGCTATCTGCGCTAGCCATCCCTTATTTAACAATATAAAACTGTAGGGAAGGCAGCTAGTCATCACCACCCACTGCCAATTTCTGGGCTGCTCTTTTATAAACAAAGAGTGGAACTAAGTAAAACATTATAACGCACCCACGTCTGAAAAGGTGGGCATGTTTGTTGTGACTGGGATTCGAACCCGTGACCATCAGATGACGAGTCGAGCGCATTAACCACGTGGGCATTTTGGGTCTGTGCACGCCATTGTTAATCACTTGACAGGTGTCTATTCTCTAAATAAAAGCAAAATGCACTGAAACTCGTTTGGTGACCGAAGGAATATGCAAGTATTCTTTCTGAAAATAAATATTCACACAGAGAGATGAAACGACGTACAGCAAAATATTGCATTAGTCTGGCCAAGAATGTATTTAATGTTCTCCAGAAGAGTATAAAATGCACGTAAATTAAAACATATTAACGGTAACAACGGGCTTCAAAATCACATTTCAAGCAAATTAAGACCAATAGACCCATTCCCCAAGGAAAGGTTATTGTGACGAAAGAGTCGTCTTGCCCAAAATATCACTTTAAGGAAGTTGGGCGCATTAATATGATAGTAAATAAGAACATGAAATTGGCGAATTATTGCAAATCATACGTTTATAAGCTGTCAGTCACACATTAAATTCAACATTTTTACATGATAAAAGTAATCAATAAAATTAAGATCGGTGCAATTTCGATTGTTTACATACTTGTCAAATCCACCCTCCCCTTGTGTAGTGCCAGAGGGCGTTTTTTTTATACTCGATTTATTTAAAGAGTCCCCTTCCGCTTGGAAGTTCTAGACCTAAGACATTAGCCTATTTACAGAATAATAGATAAGACGTGTGAAAACAACGATGTAACTCGTGATAATGAGAAAACCCACTTGTAGAGAAAACTTACAGTAAAAACGGCTGGTATGGATAGAGAAGGCACTATATAGAGGAGCGAACAACATTTCGACCTTCTCTTTGTTCGCTCCTCTACATAGTGCTTTCTCTATTCATACCAGCCGTTTTTACTATATAATGATATAACTATTCTCCCACGATGTTTGATGTTATGAAAATATCGCTATTTGGCCACTGTCAAGAGCAAGAAAAAGCAGGTAGAGCATAATAACTCATCGCCCCCGAAAAGTGTAAATGACTTTCCCAATTTCATGCGAGTTAATTCAACATATTAATATGAAATCCGTTTGAGTGGTGCTCTATAATAAGGAAAACTAAATTTTAGTTATTTTCTTAATGCACGTGATTAAAACCTTTTCTGTCAATAAACGATTAAAAATAAAATTAAAGATGATTTAGTAAAAAAAGATACTGGACTTTGGCCACAGCCAATTTTCATACGTCATATGTCAAATGCTCTAAAACAACAATGACTCTAGTGACACTTTGGTATGTTTGTGGACTTAAGACACTAGAAACCGGGGTTTCTATAGCCGTAGTGGACATAGCACAGATAGCTATTTGTTACACATTGCGATACACATACGAACCAAGGAAGCGTGCAATATTTAATCACATCTGAACTGTTTGTCTGTAATAACAGATATCAAACACGAACAGTTTCATTATATACACACTGAAAATTACTGTTCTGATCTGTTTTGTTTATTACACAAATCTTCCATTTACATATATCAACTGGTTTGATTTACAGTTTGAGTTGCTTTATATATGAAGTTCTTTAAAAACCATAAGAAGAAAAAATTAAAAAATTAATTTTCTACGACCTTAGCTGATGAAATAATAAACATTTCAACTAAAATATTTGGTAAATTTTACAGCGGTAGCAATACATGTCGATTAATTCATAACTGTTCCAATAATAGTCGTACAAAGTTTCTTACTATAAAGGCAGAGTACAAAACTTGACTGGTTTCTCACGCTCTGGGCAATAATAAATAGTGCGTGTAATTGCAATGGAAATTTACTTAGACTCTGTCCTCTATAGAAAGTATTACCGTATGAGTATTTTTGGAAACAAATAAACAAAACAACAACAAAATGTGAAGAGTGATCCCCTCGAAAGAGATTATGTTATAAACAAGACTGAAAGAGTTACTGTAAAGAGAGCTGTAATATCAGGAAACTTGAAACAAACTCTGTTAAGGAAAACGGAACCAAGACAGAGGTTCGACCCGAAATTCAGTACGGTTTGACTATAAAATAATTGCAGTTGGAAGTGGTCCTCGAAACAAAAATTGAGGAAATTATATTGAAAAATAACTTTCGAGTTTAAAAATCAGGTAATAATAATAATAATCACCAGTAATAGGAAGGTCAAAGATATCGATTTACATGTATACATAAAGTTTAAAATGCGTCAAATAATAAACACTCTGGACTAACACATATCTTTAGATTGCGATCAGGATTTTGTGTCATTATGAAAGAGGTTTCAAAAGAAGTAGAATCCACATGTAGCAGCTGAATGGAAAATTTCGTTTGTTTTTTTTTCCTATAGAAATTTATGATGATTTGTTGTTTAATGTTTTGGTTTTCCATGTGTCCCCCTGTTGGGACAAAGGCAAGTCTACGTATTTACAACGCTAAAAATTGGGGAATTCGCTTCATCTCGGTGGGCTCAGTAAATATTCTGATGAAGCTTTGCTGGAAGAAAAACACACAGACCCACAGATGTGCTGTTTAAAACGTTATTACAAAGAGTGGAAATCTAAGTTAACTTGACGGATAAGTTTATTACCTAACCAGCAGTCGCCTTTCGTAACCTCTTTCGTTGCTCAGTTTTTCTTGTGCCCAGCATGGCTAGGTGGTTAAGGTACTCGACTCGTAATCAGATGATCGCGGGTTCGAATCCCCATTACACCAAACATGCTTGTACTTTCAGCCATGGGGACGTTATAACATTACAGTGAATCCCACTATTCGTGGGTAAAAGAGTATCCTAAGAGTTGGCACTGGGTGGTAATGACTGGCTGAATTTTCTCTAGCCTCACAATGCTAAATTAGGGATAGCTAGCGCAGATAGCTCTCGTGTAGTTTTACGCGAAATTCAAAATAAACCAAACTAAAAGTAGTTTTCCTTATCCCAAACATGTGCTTTAGCTTCCCAAAATCCGGGGTTTGATTCCCTGTGTGAACGGAACGCATATAACTTACTGAGCAGCTTTACGTTAAACATCCAAGAGCAATCCCTGGCTTTCATATCTCAAAACATTTTTACATTTGTAGGGTGTAAGTTAGAGTACCTGTGTTATGTTCCCTGATTTAAGAAGTATTTGAGTCTGCTCAGGAACATTTTAATGCATTGTTTGTTTTGAAACCAGTACTGAATTGCTCTTTTCGTTGTTTATAACATTTGTGAAGAAAGTAATTATGCTTAAGACATAAATTGTTCAACAATTTATATGATTCGAAAACCAGTTTGTTTTTTGGAATTTCGCACAAAGCTACTCGAGGGCTATCTCTGCTAACCGTCCCTAATTTAGCAGTGTAAGATAAGAAGGAAGGCAGCTCTTGGGCTACTCTTTTGCTAACGAAAAGTGGGATTGACCGTAACATTATAACGCCCCCACGGCTGGAAGGGCGAGCATGTTTGGCGCGATTAGCGCGAATTCGCGACCCTCAGATTACGAAGCGCACGCCTTAACCTGTTAGGCCATGCCAGGCCATCGAAAACCAGTAATATGGAAACGCGACTGTTATTTTATAATGTTGTACAGTGCTAAATAAGGCTCGGTATGGCCAGGTGGTTAAGGCGCTCGGCTCGTTATTCTAGAGTCGTGGGTTCAAATCCACGTCACACCAAATATGCTCGCTTTAAGCAAAATTCAAAACAACCAAACAAACTAAACAACAACAAAAAAGTTTCAGTATTTCCAAATGACCATGATCTATGAACTTGCCTCACGATAATTAAATTCGATCCTCATAATGTGATATGTCTGCTACACAAACTTAAAGGCGTTTAGAAATTGTTACTTTCTCAGACTAAAGAAATATGCTATAGGGTGTTCGGAAAGTCACCGTGCAATTCTGTAATCAGCATTCATTCAGTCTATTTCAAGCCAGCAACTGATAGCGGTGTTTAGAAACAAAATAAGAAGGATCCAGGCCTGTATTGATGCCGACGAGGGTCACATTTAACGTTGTTTATAATTAATTGTCATTCATATTTACCAACTGTATTCTATAAATAAACACGTCTGTCAATAGATATATAAGTGCACAGTGACTTCCCGAACACCTCGTATATAACATTTCGACACGGACATAAACATATCAAACAAACTGAAGAGGTAACACTGCACAAGTGTCTCTTCATAAGTTATAGAGGAGTACTTAGTTTCATGAGGAGCTGAGGTAACACCACTAAATTCATATTTAGTTACTCGGCTTATATTCTACAGTAAGATTTACGACTTCTACAATAATGTGGATGAAGAGTGTTACTTCTAACACTAAGATGGTGTATTTATCAGACATGAGAAGTTGCATCACCATTAACAGTCACAACATTCAACTAATTCCCGTATAAGAAGACGTACAGACGAGTTGATAAGTAAATACACAGTCAGACAAATAAATATTGACAGGTAATTCAGATGGAATGTTCCATGTTTCGATAAAGTTTTGGCTCAATGATTAGAGTAACGTACTGTTGTTCATAACCTGTTCCCCCTCCAAATAAAAACCCCATACTCATACGTTCAGACTGTAGATACGTTATAAGAATGGCAGTCAAATCTCACTATTTAATTAAAATAGCCCAAGAGTTAGCGTTAAGCGATATTGAATTTTCGCATTTTTTTTGTAATATATCAGTTCAAGGATTGGGCCTGGTCAACGTAGACAACCCTCGAGAAGGATTTTATGAAATTCAAAAATAACGAATCTGTATTAAGTTTACAGCCAACCAGTGGCAGAGCGCTGTGTCTGTGGAACAAAAACGCCAGAACCCTGTTTTCAATACTCGTAGTGGGCAGAGCACAGATAGCCCATTGTGTAGATTTGCACTTAACAAATAAAGAAACAATTTAAATTCGCAGGCTCTACAAGACTTAACAACTTACGTTTAGACTTTAGTGTGTTAAAAATGTTGTGCATGTTTATCTGTCGATATGTATTGAACACAAGACGAAGATTTGTCTGTCACAACCATTTAACATGTTTTTAATTATCTAGTTGGAAACAGATTTATCAGAAGTGTGGTTTTTATATGGATTGAGTAAAGAATGATAACAGAAAATTTTAATTTCCTCAGCTTTACACATTCGATACATAAAGACTATGATGTGGAAAATGCATACAAGTGTTTTGAGTAATTGCCACTTAAGAATAATTTTAAGAATGTCTGTAAATTTATTAATTGCGCAAAGTCATATTTAAGGTCCTCAAAATCCTAAAGAGACCAATTACAGAAATATACATGCTAACACAAATACACATACACACACATATAAACACACGTTTTATATATATTAACTTACATGGATTTCTTGTTTTCTCTTATGGGGAGCATTTATGTTATAGGTCTGTGCGAGATAAACTAGAATTGTTTTACAAGTGTTTTTTGTTATATGTAGATATTTTGGATAAGTATTATTTTACATTTCTTTAATTGATATTTATATTCTGGATAATAACACACCTTTCAGGATCATGATTTACGAAGGATGAAATTACGCAGACAAAGTAACTGCATTCCATAAACTTTGTGTATAACAAGAAACCAAAAATGTGACAAACTGTACAATTTTAAAAACTGTGTGCCCAATCAGAAATTACCGCAAAGTTTATGTATTAAAGTTACACACACATTAACGAACTTCATATCTAATGTTTTATGAAGAGTACAATATATCTGTCTGTTTTCATATTTATCGAACTATATGCTCACTTGCACGTTTCCTGAGGTGGTTATGTAAAGTCTCGACCACACGATTGATAATCTTACATTTCGTTTTTCTCTCCACAGATTATCTTAATTTGGTTGTAATACTTATCTTCAACAAAGAAAGCCGTAAGTATCACAGAAATATCACATTGACGATCTATTTTCATCTAAATGCAGAATTGGCTAAGAAACTAAAGACGAGCTTAATTGTAACAACAGTTTCGACCTTTTTCGGTCATCGTCAGGTTCACAAAGAAAGAAAGGGTCAATGACCTACCAGTAGCTGACCATATGTTTGAAGGCGATTGTTTAACTGAGTGTAGGAATGTAGAGGGCGTGCTTAGATGTTGGATTATATTTATTAATATAGGTATAAAGGTGTTCTTTGTATTGGTTTATTTTGGGTTTAAGTTGTTGTCTAAGTTAGGCTTCTTTAATTCTGCGTTCATTTATGTTTGTTTCTTTAGTTAGTATTTGGGTGATTTCTATGGTTATGTTGTGTTTGATTAACAGTGTTTGAAAAGTGTGAAGATGACTATTTGTGTTCTTTGAATCTGGGTTCTATTTTTCTACTTGTTTCTCCAATATGGAAGTCGTGGCAGTTATCACATTGCATTTTATACGTAATGTTGGTGCTGTGTTTATTAATAGTTTTTATACAGTATGGACCTTAGTTTTCTGCCTGGTTTTTGAATAAATTTGGTATTAACTGGAATGTCATTTTGTTATTAGTTTTTGCCAAATGTTGGTTATTTTTCTGCTGATGTCGGGAATATATGGTATGCAACAATATATGGTTTCGTGATTTTTTTTAACACTCCTACGAAAATTGGGGTCATATAGGCCCCAGAGCAACTTGAAAGGTTATTAATATTAGGCTAATAATTTGGTGTTCAAATGAAATTGCCAGTAACTGACCCTATCCCTTTATATTTTAAGGAGCAAAAATATTTTGACTTTTCAGACATTTGCGAAATAATATTTAAAAAAAAAATTTTTTTTAAACATCCGCTAATGGTGTTTTGGAGCCTATTAGGCCCGAGATCAAAAAACATAAAAATGACTATTTATTTCCTGAATAATTCTAGAACAGGCCTGGGCAACCGAAAAATGCAAATTATAGTAAAAATATATTAATTTTACAACTTCTTTTCAAAAGATGGATATTTAGGATAATAACTCTACTCCAACAATAATTTTAGACGGTCCTGATTATTGCCTGGTTTGCCCACGCCTGTTCTAGAACATTCTCGCAACTTTACAGAAGTATGTAGAATAATCTAGAATACTCTAGAAGAATCAACAAATCCTATATATATAGGAGCCGAAATCTTCAAACCGTGTCAAAAATGATATCTCTTGATGAAGCTGTACATTTACTGACAAAACCATCCGACGATGAAAGTGAACATGATAATGTCGAAGACTACTCTGAAAGTTGTGATGATGATCCTTCTGAAGCCAAAATGATGAACAAATCGCGCCGTACCCTTCTGAAAGTGAAGAAAGTAATCAAGAAGATCTTACTGCGATGCCAGTGAACGAACTTTTGTCCAAAGATAAGAATTTTAGTTATTCAACAACATCTTCAAAGATCAACTGGAGAACTGCAGCTCTCAATATATTCGATGGGAACCCAGGCATTACAAGGCAAGCTGCTTCAAGAGTCTCTACACCATTCGAAACATTCAAAATTTTCATTTCTGATAATATGATGGAACAGATCATTCACTCAACAAACACCGTCATGGAAGAACCAATTTTTGAAGAAGACCTCTGGAAATGGATCGCAGCTAATCTTTTCCTTGGAAAAAGCAAATCCAAAAATGCATCGATAGACGAAATGTTTTCAACCGAATTCGGTTTGCTATTTTTGCGAAAACTGATTACACAAGACAAATTCAAAGAGTGTGCTCAAAAATCAGATTTGACATCCACTCTCAAAGAAATAGCGAAATCAAAGATGCCGCCATCTCTGGAGTCTGGAATTTTTTCATTGAAAATTGCAAAAACAGTTACAACCCAAGCAAATACCTGACAGTGGATGAACAACTATGTAACTTCAAAGGAAGAGTTGGCTTCAGAACATACATTCCGACAAAGCCAGGCAAATACGGAATAAAGATTTGGTGCCTAACAGATGCAAAGACAAGTTACCTCCTCAACGCTCAAATTTATACTGGAAAGGTTGGAAATACGACAGAAACAAATCAAGGAGAAAGAATAGTCAGAGAACTGAGTCAGCCATTTCTTCGAAAAGGAAGGACAATAACGACAGATAATTTCTTCACAACAATGACACTTGCCAAGTACCTACGAACAAAAAGAACAGGACTTGTTGGAACCATACGGAAATCAAGAACCTTCCTGCCTCCTAAAATAAATGCAAAATCTAGAGAGTTACCACCAACCTTTTTCTACCATGACGACATCACTCTTCTCAGGCACTCAGACAAACCAGGAAAATATGTGCTACTACTGAGTTCTCAGCATCAGTCTGGTAAAGTGGAAGAGAATGGAAAGTCCAAAATCATCAATCTTTACAATGCAACGATGGCAGGTTTCGACACTCTCGATCAACTGGTGAGATATTATACAACAAAGAAGCGATTAAAGCGCTGGTCAGTCTGCATATTCTATAACATTCTAGATCTTGTTGTGTACAATGCTTTCGTTCTATACTCGGCAAAACATTCAGAATTTCTTCAACATAAATCAAGAGCCAGAAGAGAATTTATACGGCAATTGGTGCTTGAAATCAAAGAAATTTACTGCAAAGATAATGACAAAACAACTTCATGTGAACCGCCTGCAAAGAGGGCAAAAAGAGAACGATGCCATTTGTGCGGCAAATCAAAAGATAGACAGTCGAAAATTGTTTGCTCAAATTGTAAAAAACAATGTTTGTCAGAGCCATTCTAAAGTTGTTTGTAATGAATGTTGCTAAATCACTGTGTTTCTATTGGAAAAATATAAGGGGCCTGATAGGCCCCAAAATCACTTTAGTGGATGTAAATATTTTTTTCGTAGTAGTGTTAATTTGTGGAATATATTTACTTTTGTTAGTTAATTTTGCTTTCTGTCTAGGCGTGTGCCAATACAAAGGAACACCTTTATACCTATTTTTATAAATATATCCAACATTTAAGCACGCCCTCTACATTCTTACACTCAATTACACAACCGTCTTCAAACATGTGGTCAGCTACAGGTCAGTAACTCTTTCTTTCTTTGTGAACTTAACGGTGACAGAAAGGTCAAAACGTTGTTCGCTCCTCTACTCGTGCTTTCTTTAGCCATATCATCCGTTTTTAAATATATAATTTTTTCTACAAGTGGGTTTTCTTGTCATCACGGATTATTTTATCTCTGCGATTGTACGAGAAGTTTAAGTCTTTGTGTTTTCTTTGTGTATTTGTACATATGCTAGTTTAGACATTATGGTTACATGGATGCCTTACACCAGTATTAACAATACACGCTCTTACGATCGTAAAGAAACTAAGAAACTTAAACTAAAAAATTATCAACACAAGAAATTACATCTGTTTCATTCAACAATATAGAAAGGAACAAATAATGTCTGACTTTGTAAAGGTGAGACTACCAAAACATTTTAATCAATGCACAAACATTAATCAAAATATACTTTAAAAAATTACTTAAGTCCATGTTGAACACGAAATACCAAGAGCTACATGACTTATAAAAACAAAAATTGAACCTAGACCATCAACTGGCATGCTGCATTAAACCAGAGATTTACGGACTTGTACAACGAAACATTAACCAAGTCAACACTAGGAACCTCAGGGACAAAACGATCTGCCACAACAAAAACTGGAGAAACTAAGATACAAACAACAGAAAAGACATCACGACAAACTGTTGACAAACCTCAAATTTAATAGATCTGACCGACAATTAAACACAGGTCAGATACATCTACTTAACAAAGAACTCAACTTTGCAATAGCACCGAGATACATCCCAACCGTAGGAATTAAAGCATGTATAGAAGACCTAGTCGGGAGACTTGTGATACTTTCCACAGAAAACAAAAACAACAACAAAATAACCAACGGAAAGAAGACAACTTCGACAATTCTACTGATATCCAACAGCCAAACTTCCCAGGAAAAATTAGAAATTTATATTTTCCAAAAACGCCTAAAACATCTTAAACGATTTTTTCAAAGAATTTTCTCACAAAACCATCAACATACTTTCACTAAACAGAAAACTAAAAAAAAAAACAATATTGCAAAAAGAAACATTAATTCCATTAAAAACTTAAAAACAAGAAAAACATTTAAAATTCTAAAAACAGATAAAGGAAACGCTGTAGTCATAATGAACACGAATGAATACATCCAAAAAATGAAAAATATTGTATCAGACACAAACAAATTTAAACCAATACACAAAAATCCAACAAAGACACACGAAACGCAACTGAACAAAATACTACTAAAAATGAAAAACACAATTTCACAAACACTTTATTCCTACCTACGCAATACCGACTCACGCACACCACAAATATACGGCATCCCCAAACCTCATAAACCAGATTGTCCATTACGAACAATAATGTTAACATACGAGTTACTTAATTACAATCTTGGTAAATACATAGCATGGGAATTCTCCAAATGTGTAGCATCAACCAGCTCATTCATCAAAGACTCCTTTAATTTCAAATCTAACCTTAATCAACTTAGTCATAAAGCCTTAATGGCCAGTTTCGATATTATATCTCTCTTTACAGAAGTTCCAACAACTGAAGCCTGCAAGACAGCCTTAGAACTCTATATTCGAGACAAAAACTCATCTACAAATATTCTCAGCAACCAATTAGCAACCCTCATAGAATTCACCACAAAAGACAAACTTCATGCTCAACAGCCACAATTATACACAAATAAATGGCCTCAGCATGGGCAACCCAGTATCACCAGTTCTAGCCAATATTTTTATGACACAAGTTGAAACACAAGCAATTAACACAGCATTACATCCACCACTATACTGGTACAGATATGTAGATGACACGGTTGCGGGATTCAAATCTACAGAACACATTCTTAAATTTTTCAATCACATTAACTCTATACATCCCAACATTAACTTCACATGTGAACAGGAAGAAAGCAATCAAATATCATTTCTTAACCTCAAAATTATAAGAACCGACACACAATTCAAAACAGAAATCCACCAAAAAATCTCCCATACTGGACTATACATTCCTTGGGACTCAGCACATGAAACAAAACAAAACTCAACACACTAAGAAACCAGATAAACACAGCCATAAAACTATGTTCACCAGATAAAATTAACGATGAATTAGACAAAATAAAAAAATACTTCATCAACATCAATAAGTTTCCTCCACAAACCGTATAAAACATTATACACACACACCTAGACAGAAAGCAAAATCAACCAACAAAAGTAAATATATCTCACGAATCAAAAAATCACGAAACCATTTACTGCTGTATACCATAGATTCCTAACATCAGCAAACAAATAACCAACATTTGGCAAAAACTAGTAACAAAATATGGCATTCCAATTAATACCAAATTTATTCAAAAACCAGGCACAAAACTAAGGTCTATACAATGTAAAAACTACACTGACAAACACCACACCAACATTATTTATAAAATACAATGTGATAACTTCCATGACTTCTATATTGGAGAAACAAGTAAAAAAATGGAAACCAGATCCACAGAATACAATTGTTTTGTTTGTTTGTTTTGGAATTTCGCACAAAGCTACTCGAGGGCTATCTGTGCTAGCCGTCCCTAATTTTGCAGTGTAAGACTAGAGGGAAGGCAACTAGTCATCACCACCCACCGCCAACTCTTGGGCTACTCTTTTACCAACGAATAGTGGGATTGACCGTCACATTATACGCCCCCACGGCTGGGAGGGCGAGCATGTTCAGCGCGACGCGGGCGTGAACCCACGACCCTCGGATTACGAGTCGCACGCCTTTCGCGCTCGGCCATGCCAGGCTCTCACAGAATACAAAAAGTCACCTTCACAAGTTTTCGAACACTGCAAATCAAATAAACACAACATAATGATAGAAAACACTCAAATACTAAATAAAGAAATAAACATAAACATACGTAAAATTAAAGAAGCATTACTTATACAACAACTCAAGACCAAAATAAACCAATACAAAGGAACACCTTTATACCTATATTAATAAATATAATCCAACATCTAAGCACGCCCTCTACATTCCTACACTCAATTACACAGCCGCCTTCAAACATGTGGTCATATACCGGTCAGTGACCCTTTCTTTCTTTCTGAACCTGACAATGACCGAAGAAGGTCGAAACATTTTTCATTCTCTACTAGTGTTTTCTCTATCCATATCAGCCGTTTATAAGTATACAATTTTCTCTGCAAGTGGGTTTTCTCGTTATCACGGAAACTCACTAACAATTTGAAGAAAGATCTCGGACACATACTGTGACCTCTGTACTATTTTGCACGTTAAGAAAATGTGGAGTCGTTTCTGTCTTGCTAACCTGAAAACAATAAATTACATATTTATATTTTTCAAACCTTGTTACTCTAAACTAGCAGGCATGCATTCTTCCTCTTATCTACGAATAGATTAGATATTCCAGCAGTACTACGTTGTTTCAGAATTATTTAGTCACGTGAATTAACGCGAAGAATATAAAACAGTTCATTGTTTATTTGTTTTGATAACTAATGTGCACATATCAGTGCGAGAACTATTAATACTGGTTTGATATGACATAAATTTTATAACAGAACTGCAACAATTATACTGTTATTGTAAGCCAAGCAATATAGAATATGAACTCAGAAAAATAAACTGTATCAGGTAATCAAATTTCAGTAACTACGCTAATATAGTATCTAAGTACCGAAACTCTAATAATTACCTCAGGTCTAGTAAATAAACTAGCACTGTTTCGTCTTGACTTTGCTTACTTTTTATAAGCATTACTTAACTGCATGTTCCAGCTTTTACAATACAGAACAATATTTTACCATAAACGCGACGTTTTCAACACTGGTACGACCATTTTCAAGTACACAACTTTTAAGTTTGTTTTGTTTGTTTTGAATTAAGCACAAAGCTACACAATGGGCTATCTGTGCTCTGCCCACCACGGGTATCGAAACCCGGATTTTAGCGTGTAAGTCCGCAGACATACCGCTGAGCCACTGGGGGGCCAACTTTTAAGAGTAAAGAAGGTTTTAGTATATTTGACAATGATCGCAGTGGTTGAAATGTTATACCTGTTCTAAAAATATTCTTGTTGTAAAAAACTAACTCGTAATAAAATAAATCTACTATTTTCTATATAATGTACACAGTAGACATCATTGTTGTTTATAGTTTAAACGCAAAGCTATACAATGTGCCCTAATCACCAAGGTATCGAAACCCGGTTTCTAATGTTCTAAGTCTACATACATACCACTGTGCCACTAGAGAAATCAGGAAACACTTGGTTTATCTAGAATTTCGCAAAAAGCTACACGAGAGATATCTGCGCTAGCCGCCACTAATTTAAGAACATAAGAGTAGAGAGAAGGCAGCTAGTCATCACCACCCACCGCCAACTTTTGGGCTATTTTTTTTACTAACGAGTAGTGGGATTGACTGTTAAATTATAGCGCAACTACGGCTGAAAGGGCGAACATGTTATGTGTGACAGGGATTTGAACTCAAAACCTTTTGATTACGAGCCGAACGACCAAACCACGTGGCCATGCCGGGTCCGTGCACGTCAGTGTTAATCACTTGTAAAATGCACTGAAACTCGTTAGGTGACTGAAAGGATATGCAACTATTCTTTCTGAAAAGAAAAATTCACACTGAGATGAAACCTAGTCATGGGGGCTACGCTAAACAAGAGTGAACTACAACAGTTACCTACTATTATGTAAATGATATATTATGCATGAACTCAGAAGGAACTGAAATGCAAGTACTGACTCTGGTAAATTAATATCTGACGGACGTGTTTTACCAAATGCTTTCGTTTTCAGGCACGCCGATAACAGCACATAATGGCTAAATATGTCGAATTTTCAAAATATTATTATACGTTTAACGATCATTCAAGGTTAAATACGAGCTAATCCATTCAGTCCCCAGTTTAATTATTTATATTTTTTATATTAACAAGTTCATAAATATTACACAGAAGCTATACGTTACTCCTTCCATCAAATGTATCACCCACGCTCTAGACATTTGATAAATTTTAATGAATTACAACCGTTTAATAATAGTATTCACTCTCGTTGGCAAAGTATAACTCATGCCGTTGATTTAGTAATTGTCACTTGCATTTGCTAATTTCTTTAATACTTGGATAATATAAATGCACCAATAGAATTTCTCGGTATTTAAATATATATTTCGATTAATATATAGAACGTCCACATAATATCTTTGTTTTCTAACCATAGATGTCACATTGTTTCTTTTTTAACCTTTCAGAGATAACATAACTAAAATTCAGCAATAATAAGCTGACTTATTATACTTATACGTCTCCATATTTCTTAATCAACCAGCACCACATTTGACACTGGTATAGGATGGCATAACAAAGGTCATGAGAAGGGTTAAAAACCTCCCCATTTAATCTCGTATTGATGTAATTATTTAAACAGTGCGTCTTTACTTTCATTATTGGTACCTTTATGTATTTTTATTGCCCTTTAAATGTTAATTACGTTAAGAAAAATAAATAAGCACAAATTCCTATCCTTTGTTGCAAATGAGTTTTAATTTCCCATCAATCCTGTCCCCCGCTAGTCCAGCGGTAAGTCTACGGATTTAAAAAGCTACAATCAGGGGTTCGATTCTCCTCGATGGGCTCAGCAGATAGCTCGTTGTGGTTTTGCTAAAAGAAAACCCACATACACAACCTCTTCTCATCCATCCTACAGACAAATACTCCATCTCGTGTCTGATAACCTTTCTATTACTTGATGGAAAGTGCTGCCCTCTAATAGAAGTAACGTAAGTTATAGTATTACGTTTCACCACCAATGACGCTTTTCTTTTTGCTATAAATTGTTGTCTACTTACCTATTATTATATTAACATAATATGTTTCCTTACTCTAGAAACATTGATAAAATAAACTTCCAAGAGGATTTTCGATGACAAAAACTTCATATATACAAATCGGCAAGTTTGAAATGTAGCCAATATTTTCTTAAAAGCTTTAGATTTTTCCTTTTAAACATGTTTTCGATGAAAACGTTTTAAAAAATAAAACACAAAAGGTCATACGAAGTGTAAGAGTTTAATTAAACACTAAAGATTGTTTTTATAACAATCTGCATAAAATTTGTTTTTTTTTCGTTAAAAGTAAAATTTAAAATGAATAATATAGACAATTCTACCTGACAGTTATAAGGTCTTTAAACAAAAATCTTGAATTACGAAAAGTTCATGAGTTTTTTTTGATTCATTGTTACTCTCTATTAGTTTATATTACTATTAAAAAATCAAATATTTCAGTTTCCTTCTCTTTTTTTAGCTGAATCTATGTCACCGTGTATACGATTAAACATCTGAGTATGTTCACGTTTTTTTAAAAGCAATATTAAAAAACGCACATTCAGATTTATCTTGACACTAATGTCTCAAGTAAATGACACATAAATGTGCATATTTGAATTGAATATCCACAATTGCCAGCAGGTAGCGTTATAACGTAGCTCAATTAGTAGTGATACTTTAAAATATAACTCTTGAGCACAAAGCATAGACTAGGTAATAATTTTTATTCGAACTATCGCGCACCGACAGGTATAAGCAGAGAGGAAATACATTCTGGACTTAACAAGAGTTCATTACTTACGTTTGTGGTCAGCTGTGATGTCAGTGTAGCTACTTTTTCATTGGCTTGTTCCAATTCCCTTTTAAGCTTTCTAATCTCTTGAGACTGCTTGTCCTCAGCCTATCAAACCGAATCATTATATAATACACACACATATCTAAAAATATAACTGTCGTTTATTGTTCCTAAGCCTACTTTTTCTTAGATCAAAGATTGAATAAGAACACTTTACTTGTAAATTTAAAGCACGCCCCCTACATATCAGAAATTACACATTAGTTACATTAAATATAACAGCTACCACCATTAGTTTAAGAGTAAAGTATTAAATACTTGATTATGGACTTGGCTCAGTATGTAAACACGACCTAGTCTTCCAAAAACAACTACTTTTCAACTTGCGCTTTCTTTAAGGTAAAATGTCTAACACCCAACTTATAAATCAAAATCGTAAAATGTTCTTCTCTGTTAAAATAATGACTAACACAGCGTTAGTATTTTAATACCGCAATTAGCATAAATATATTACGTCAATTTCACACGGGTTTTCTGTAATAATGCGTAACTACACAAACAACAATATACATACCACGAGAACAAATACAATGGTACAATATCATAAATGAAAATGAATACTTCACTTTTTATCTACATGTTCTGCTCTTCCAAGTGTCCTAAAATTGAGTCACGGAACGAGTTACAATAACCTTTATTGCAATATGGTGTACTTCTGAGATATGCTTGAATAAGAACGGATGTTATTCTGCCAGATAAACTCTTAATAATACCTCGATAAGTGTATGGTGACATCTTGTTCCTTTGCTGTTTCAAAGACTCAGCCAGTTATTGCCAACTGGATGATTGAGGTATAACTTTTGGAATTGTCCTTTTCCACATGGTTTCGAAGGTATTTGATAGTGCTGTGATATAGACTCTTAACTAGCTATTTCAAGACTTTGATAACGTAATTCAGATACTAGACATAATGTTATGGCTAGGTGAGGGCAACATATTGGCTATATCCTTAAAATATTTCACAATGTCTCATTGAATGTGCTCATTTCAGAAACTTTATCACATAACTCCCACTCCGAATGCCTAAAATACAGTTCACACGAAAAAGCTCCCACCACAATCTTTCTAAGTTAGTACAACACAATTTAGTCAGAATTGTTCATTTGTCTGCCTCCAAACCCACATTTTCCGATCATTTCGAAACGAGGCAAAAATTTACAAGATCGCGAATATCTCATTACTAACGTGCCTTATACGAAGTAAAAAGGTGTTCATAAAATGATGCATATTTTGTGTACGTCTACCTCAAACTTCCTTTAAACAGAATTCTGCTGCACAGCTCTTACAGATGTTGCCAATTTAAATATATTATCACAGTTAATGCTGCAAGTTCGTTACCTTTGCGTCAGATCAGAAATCAACAGATTAGGCACAAAGTCTTTCCTTCTGAAAATGAGGTCGTTTCTACCTACCGCAAATTCATTCTGCGTGAAACAATTAAATCTAGTGCATCCTAGCCATAAAAAGTTTAACATATCTAGACTTATACATTTTGCATATCTTTCAAAGATACCCTAGTATCTCCGGGCACCAATTACTCGTATATTATTGGTTATTATCCTTATACAATATTCTGCCGCAGCAGTTTAATAATTTTTTTTTTCAAAATTGTATAATACTAAGAATAAAATATATCTGAATTTAAACTGTCTGATTTATACATTATATTACGTAAGCTCTAATGAACTTAAATGTTACTGTCAGAAGTCAAAACGAACAGATTTGTATTACAACAAATTTTATATTGTTGGTTAGTTTTTTAAAAACTGGAAATATAAAAAAAATAGTGATGAAAATAAAATTTAAATTCAAACGTTGTTAGTCCTCTTACCGTTGAATAGATGGAAGAGGAAGAAATAACAGAAAGAGATGAACAGTGCACTGAAATAGAAATAAAATAACCTGAGTATTTTGATTGATACTGTGATCTTTATCAATTATGATAAATATCTTTATTCTGATAACCATTGTGAATAATGTTTCTTCAACACACATATAATACAACTTATACAATACATGTTAGATTTCTACAGTGCTCAGGCTTTTCTCATTAAACCGTATTTGTACACCCTAATATTGTACGTAATTCATAATTTTACCTAAGTAAGTATATTATGCTAATAGGTAAGCAAACAACGATTTATATTTATTGATGGTGGAACATACTACACGTATCGACCTAAAGAAGACAAACCAGTATTTTATTGAGATCTGCCCTAACCACCTGTCGTAATCTGAAGGTCGTGGGTTCGAATTCCCGTCGCACCAAAGCTGTGGGGCTTTATAATGGTACGATCAATCCCACTATTCGTTGGTAAAAGAGCAGCCCAAGGATTGGTAGTAGGTGGTGATAACTAGCTTCTTTCCCTCTGGTCTTGCACTGCTAAATTAGGGACGGCTAGAACAGATAACCCTCATGTAGCTTTGCTCGAAATTCAAAAATATACAAGTGCTTTGTCGAAACACGTAGTATGTTCCACCATCAGTAAAATTTTTCCTTATGCTTAGAAACCGTTGTTTGCCTACCTGTAATCAATTATTCATTCTGTTTTCAGAAATTAATTATTGTGTAAACGTTTTAGGCTTAAGTACATAAACAAATACATAAAACAGTCTTCATTTTACTTTCGTCTTCTTTGTTGCAGACTTTCGATAACAATCCTCCCATATAATGAGGTATGGATCCAGAATATCGAACACTTGGTGGAACTACCGAGGCACTTGATGTTAGAGGTAGAGGACTGACTGGAGAGAGGGGGAACAAGTAACGTGGCGCCCCCTATGATTATAAAGATTAGAAGATGGCGTTTTAAATCCTTTTACTACTTCTAACTTTTAGAAAATTTGCATCATGCATTCGAAACTATCAGCCTATGATAATACCTTAGTTTTTCAATTAAGTAAAAAAGTTTTAAGAATCAGCACATGAAAGTTTTAGTGATATTTCGATTATATTGAAATTCAATAAAAGTAATAACAGTTACATAAAAGGTAAATTTAATACCACTATACTTAGCGTCTATACATTATACAAGTACACGGAAGACTATTGAAGAATATATATATATAGCATGTTTCAATATGAAATTAAAATACTTTCATTCAACATTGTACATTATGATAAAAATTCTACGAAATAGTAATCCAAAGTATTTCTTAACAACTTAATTCATTACTACCCTGGATATAATAAATAATTAATGTTTATGAACAATTGTACACAATTAAGCAATAGTAAATATTATACAATGAAAAACAAATCAAATAACATTTGTTATTGCAGCAACATTGTATACAATTTTCATCACAATATTATGTACCACACAACCATCCTTTAATCAAACCTAGCTAAAGCGCACACGAAATTATATATAGTGACACATGTCACTATTACTCATTGCGCATATCATGACAAATGATGTGGCGACATAACGAATTAACCAAGTCTTATAGTCAATAATAACAAACCACCAAGTTTATTTCAAAACTAACATTCTAACAAAGAAATAAGTCCTTAATTGAGGGCAAAAAGTGTGTTCCATTACAGTACACAACAAATGTTTCTAGTCGAAACATTCTTCGTACATCTTTTGCTCATTTTCATTTGAAAACTTGAGTAAAATTCAGATACTCCAAGTTAAATCGAACCATCTAAATATTATTCAAAAATTAATTAAACTCAGAAAAAATAAGCAAATAACACTCGTTAACATTTGTTTTTCAGCTCAGTTATTTATCAAGATTTGTTACGCAGCTGAAATTAGTTTGTAGCCTATTTTTCTTAATTTTTATAACTAAGTTATCCAAGGTTTGCCAAGGCTGGCGTTAGTTTGGTTTGTTTTGAATTTCGCGCGAAGCTACTCGAGGGCTATCTGCGCTAGCCATCCCTAATTAAGCAGTGTAAGACTAAAGGGAAGGCAGCTAGCCACAGCCACCCACCGCTAACTCTTGGGCTTTTTTTTTTTTTAGCAACGAATGAGAGTTGACCGTAACATTATAACGCTCCCATGGCTGAATGGGCGATCATATTTGGTGTGACGGGGATTCGAACTCACGACCCTAGAATAACGAGTCTAGTGCCTTAACAACCAGGCCATGCCGGATCTGGGTAGCATTAAGTGATTTACAATATCTCACGAATTTTGTAGCCTAAAATTAGAGCTAATATATATATATGAAATTCAGAAATGACCAATCAATAAAACTCATTTCATTCAATCTCTGGATAAATTTAGCTTTCCGTTATTTTCTCCTAAATTCAGAGATTGAAAAGGAAGTGATGGCTCGATGGTGACAGTGTTTCCCAGTTATCGCTGTTGCTCTATTATTAAAAAAAAACATAGCGGAGATGAAACAGATTAGGTGACAGAAGCGCATCTTCAGGATAGTAATAGCCATACGTTTTTCTTAGTAAATGTTGAGTGGGTGTAGGGTATACCGTTAGCGAAGTTAATTTAAGTACAAAAAGTCTAAATTATAACCTCGAAAAGAAATACGAAGAGAGCGATAAACTTTGCTAGAAACAAATTCAATGAGTGCATCTGGCACATTTTACTTGAGATTTTAGATGGTGTGCAAAACACGCTAGTTTCGTGTTTTGTTGTTTTCACAAGAAAGTAAACGCATTTATCAATAAATTGATTTTGGAGTTGTGAAAATTTTTCACGAAAATTTTAGGAACATAAAACGCACACAGCTGTAAACAGCAAACGTTATGTTAAATACGTACTAGTTTATACGAATGATTTATTATGTCACATGATTTAAATATAAAAAGACTACACAATTTTGAATTAAATTTAACAAATCATATCTTATTTATCACTTCTTTCGAAATTGAACTCTTTCCTGGTATTTTCCAGTTTAGTAAAAATGTTAATTCTTGTGTTATTCATTGACATTCCTACTGTGCTCTATCAATAAAAATATTACTTCACCTGGGTGATCGCTTTTGTGCTGGGTGAGCTCGGGTGACCATTACTGACCGGATGTCCAGAAATTGATATATTGCCTGAATAGTTAATGTCCATTTCATCAGACCGCTGTAACATGGAAGGATACAACTTCTCTGACTTTGTAGACCTAATCGAATTGGAACGGGACAAACGCGGAGACCCTGAGAGCTCCCTCTGGTGGATCATCAGACGGGCACGAGTCAGACTGTTAGCACGAGCATGCTGATGTTAAACGAAACCTTGTTAACCTGAAAAGTTTTGACTGAACGCTTCTCTACAACCACAAATAAATCACTTGTGATCTAACCTAAATTTTCTTACACACATTTAAACTGATTCCAATATTGCTGCTGAATATAATTTTATACGGCTAAGAAAAAAGTCTAAAGTGTAAACCAAAGAGCTTAGGAATAAATCCACAGATAAGTTGCGTTTGATTTGCTAATATTATTATTTTTTCATTAGTATTAAGAAAATCATGAAGAATGCGTTTCATGATGAAGTGAATAAATATTTAATAAAAAAAAGTCAAGTGGATTTTTTCGTAAACAAAAAAGAATGATAAACGGAGAGCTATTTCACAAACTTAACAAGGAAAAATAAAAAGGAAATCAAAATAAATGAAAAAAACTTTTATTGTCTTGTATTTAAGAATTATCAAAGTTATTTGAAAAATTTTTGTTCGCTTGTATTCGTGAACAATGCAAACAATTTAAGACTTTTTATTAGATTATATTTATCAACTATATGATTTATTTGAAATATTATTAGTTTATATTCGTAAACTATGAGACTTATTTGAAACACTTTAGTAACTTGTACTCATGAACTACGAGACTCACTTGTTAATCTTATATTGGTTTACATCAGTGAAATATTAGTGGGTTTGCTTGTTAATGATTTACTGGTTCATTGTCATGAAGTTAAAACAAGCGTAACGTGAATGAAATAAGAGGTTTCATTATTTTATATCTCGAAGTTAGAAGCACATTTAACTTTCAATATTTTATTCGCTTATGTACAAGATTTAGGGGAAAGTGAACATTTAAAACTATAAGTAACTTAAAAAGAACCACCTTCAGTTACCCTAAAAATCGGCTCCATAAAACTAATAGTATTTCTCTCTCTTGGGAAAACGCTATAAAATCTTTTTGTATCACCAGAGACTTTAAGATAATTCCAAGAAAGAATATCCTAACATGAGAATTATTAACAAGCACATCAACGGTGGGCAGCGTTTACATCCAACAGCGCATTAATAGAAAAATAGTGGTTTAGTATAGACTAAAGCCTAACATAATAGACATTTTGGGGAATTCACTAAACCCCACACCCATTTCCCATCATACCATTAATACAATTTTGCAAAATGAATGGTTTCCTATACTTCAGAAGTCAATGTTTTCCTTGTTGGTATTGTATACTCATAATGCCATTGATACTCCATAAGATATGATAACTTTATTTTTATCTTCCTATCGTATGGAAATGGAAAAGATTTCTAAGGCAACTAAAGGTATCAGTTTGTAAAATATACATAGTATTTCCTACATGTGTGTTAATTATATGCGGTATAAATCAAAATGTCATCGATAAACTAATTGGGTAATACCAGAAAAATATAAACATAACAAAGTAGCTGCAACAAACACTTGACGTAATTCAATACCTGAGGATGTACACTGGAGGAGGATGAAGATATGGATTCCATACTCTCAGCTTCAGTAAGGCCTCCTCCACTGGCACTGCAGCTCCGGGCACCTACTCCTGAGATCACAGAAGCCCCTGAGCTGCCGCTATAACGTAACCAAGCGTAGGCACTGGAACTGGATGAAGGAAGAGAGGTGATGATGCCTGGGTGGTCAATATTAGCATAATTATCCATGTCTACATCGTTAGGCCTAAGAGATATGGAAAGTCTTGGCCCATGGATCGAGCGATCTCTAGAGGTTGCTGGAAAACCGGAAAGAATCACGTAGTCAGAATTTGAAGAGCCGTTAATGGTGGAACGAGATCCGTAAACACGTTCACGGAGTCCTCCAACTGTTGGCGAGATCAAAGTATAATGTTTACACGCTTTACGGCCTAAGGAACTGTATTCACTGTCAGAAAAAGCTGACGACCCACCAAAAACACGAACTTCCGGGTTGTTGTTCTGCGTATTAGCAGATACTCTCATTTTTTCTTTGCGGTCATAGATGGTTTTACCACTAGAGGACGCTGTCGATAAGTTTCTGGGTAAACTAGACGACTGGATGTGGTTTGCATCGGGATGTTCTGTGTAATGCAAATCGTTACTTTTAATGTCTTGAGACTTTTCTTTTTTGAAATTACTCTGTACTTTAGAGTTGGCTATTTTATTATCGACGTTTGAAGAAACGTTTGATGTACTGGTTTGTTTTTTGCTTACTAAAAAATTCGTATTAGTCCCACTTACTGCAGCTGTCCTGCAACTTTCAGATTTTCGTAAGTCGCGTACTGGTTGAATTAACTGATCAACCGAGTCAAAGCTTGTTTTGTTAGGTTTTGGACTAATACTTCTTCCATTTCGTAACCCTTTCTCAATTCCAGGGTCATACTCTCGATTCTTCCCTTCTTCAGGTTTTTGAACTAAAGTTTTATGTTTAGATTTTTGGCTTTCCATTAATCCATGTTTATCAATTGTGCCATTAATAATACAACCCTTTCTTCCGCTAGGGGATGAGACAGACGTAGAACTAGTTTTTTTCTCTCTAACACGTTCATATTCAGTTTTTCCAGATCGTGTTTGCTGCTCGTGCTGTTGGAGGTATTTCTTCCACACAGCTGACGACATTTGTTGAAAAGCGCTGGATTCTGTTTGCATTGAACTGTCCGTTTTCTCGACGTTTGCAGACCTACCGTTAGAGGGCTTTCCAATTATATGTTCTTCCCAGCCTCTTTTAAACTTGTCTTCAGTGGAGTAAGAATACTTCGTTGGGCCTTCTCGTGAAGTTCGTTTCATACTGCTATACTGATTAGTTTCTGTGCTTAATGAAGACCCTGTCAAGTTGTCATCAGTGCTAATGTCGGCAATGGCGTCACTAAGCCCGCTACTGATTGAACTGCTGTCATCTAGACTGTAAAAGAAAACAAACAAACAAAAAAGAATCTGGAGTTATATGAAACGAAAGAAAAAGAAGACGCCTTTAAAATGTTACAACAACGGAATTTAAGCTGTGGAACAGAACTAGCAAAATCTTTACAGATAAGAACAGCGCCTAGGCAATGAAACATAGTAAAATCTTTTCAGCATGCGTTGAACTGAAGAATGGAAATAAAATCTTACTGGATTAGACGCAGAACAAGTAAAAACGAAATAGTAAATTCAGACCAGGTGAAAACTATGGATGTGTAGATAAAATTGGAACACTGTAAAAAGACCGACAAGAGATACAACGCAATCTTCGTGAAAAGAAACTGACAAAAATATAACACAGTGTAAAACGAATATCTGTCCATCGGGTTCAATGTAACTGAAGCCGAGACAACTGTTTCTAACGATTAGATCTGTGTAGCTTTATCCAGGATAAGATTATTTGATCGGTTAAATTTTATAACCCTGAATGTGAATATATTGAAAACGTTATTTACAAAAACGTTTAGGCAACGTTTCCAATATGAATTTATAACTCTCAGTTTTAAGGCGTTACTTGAAACACCACAATATTATATATATGAAAGTTTGACAGTTCTATATAAAGTGATACTGAAGCATGAAAATTATTTTAAAAGCTAATTTTCAGAATACTGTTTATGTCGTTTTATTCTAATACAAAACACGCTACATTTTTACACACAGAATTGAATAAGTTTTGTTTTTATTTCGGTTTCAAGTAAGTTTGCTGCGTAATTTTCTAAAACTTCATTTTCAAATTTAGTGTTTTGCTGAGTTCTCAGAATTCGGTTAACAAGGGCAAAAACATGATCGACTAATTCACACTTTTGAAGGAGAGGTGTTATAAAGTCGTTCTTATGTTAACAAGTGCGTAAACAGTGTAACGCATTTACTATCAGAGGTTCGCGCCCGCGTCGCGCTAAACATGCTCGCCCTCCCAGCCGTGGGGGTGTATAATGTGACGGTCAATCCCACTTTTCGTTGGTACAAAGAGTAGCCCAAGAGTTGGCGGTGGGTGGTGATGACTAGCTGCCTTCCCTCTAGTCTTACACTGCAAAATTAGGGACGGCTAGCACAGATAGCCCTCGAGTAGCTTTGTGCGAAATTCAAAAAAAAAAAAAAACAGTAATGGCGAAATTAGTTTGGTGTGAAATAAAAAGCTACATAATCGGTTATTTGTGTTGTAACTCCCAAATGTATCGAAACCCGGTTTTTTTAGTGTTATAAAATTAACAAAGAATCAATAGTTTCTCATTTCTCAAAGAAAAACTGAGTTAAAACTTTCAAACAGCAAGAATTTCCGAGAGTGCTTACAAATTCAAAACTGATTTATACATTATATCAATACAAGGAAATTTCCTTGACGGTTGGCCAAGTAGAATTATTATAAAACTCACTCAATAACAATATATTTAACATGTTAAAGTTTACTGAAACTGAGAATATTAAAAACAGACAGGTGTATAATATATATTGCTGGCAGAGTGCATTACTAACATTCTCATTTATCAAAAATTAATCTGCAAGGCTTAACACGTATTTGATAAAAGTTAAGAAAAACGACCTTTGCATATAAAACATATTTTTTATTTAAACCAACGTTTTGCCTTTGTGGTTTCTTCAGGGCTAATATACATAACTATTTGTATATTAATCCTAAAGCATCCACAAAGGCGAAACGTTGGTTCAAATAAAAATATATTTTATATTTATCTTAAGTGCAAATATCTTTTTTTCCTTAACTTTCATCAAAATGTGTAAATCCCCCAGTACGCACTACAAATTTTGAAAGACAATAAAAAAAATTCATAACAGCTATTTCCTCCCCCAAAAAAAGAAAGAAAAAAGTCAAACTGATTAAACTATATATTTACTAACCTCTTTCTCTTAGTTGACGCCACGTGGTGGCATGTCTGCGGACTTGCACTACTAGAAACCGGGGTGAGCAGAACACAGCTTATTGTGTAGCTTTGTGTTAAATACAAACAATGAGAACTTTTACGTGGCTTTATGCAACTTTTATTAGAACCGAAATTTGTGTCAAGGTCTAGACTATAGAAAGAATGAACTATTAATTTTCTTAGGACACCGATGTTATAATAATATTATCCTGAAAACGCGCTCACACTATTATCTAAACGCACACGCTTGCTCACAAATGTAAATATACTTTGGTGGATATTTTGTACAATAAAATATTATTAACTTACCAAAGTTTTTAAAAAGATATAATTGTACGTTGTAGAATAGCATCGGAAATTTATTTCTTTCTAGTATTAAAAACGGTAAAGTTTAGCACAAAACTAAAGCAAAAAATATACATAAGTTACAAGCCGTACTTCATAAAAAGACTTAAATTATGTTAGGCTTAAGGCAATTGAACTTGCAGATTTCGAGGTCTGCAATTAGAATTATTTTGTGTTATTCTAGAAATCCTATTTTTAAAGAACAACTGTTGTGATAAAAGTACTAACTGGACCCATATATTTTACGAGTATCTGCTGACAATTTACATATTGAGATTTAACATGAATTATTGGAACATAAGTTCAGAACTTTACCATTGATAAAATTGTTGTGTTCAAATTTATTTCCTTGAAAAATGTCTGCAAAGGTACGTGACACCTATCTATACATTTAACCGATTCTAATTTGCAAATGATAAATTAGTAAGAAAGCAGTTGGTAAATAGCGCCTACCTCTAATTCTTGTCTGTTCGAAAAGTGGAATATGACCGTTGTTCTCAAAGCACCCACTGTCTCAAAGGGTGGAGAGCATATTTGAGCCAGTAGGTTGCGAATTGTAAGTTCTAAAATTGAAACTTCAGACATGCTAACCAATGAAGAACATCAGACCTGTTAAGTTTAAAACTAAAATTGTCTAAAGTACCTATTCAATTTATTTTTGTTTATACGTAAACCTACATATTATTAACTAAGTGTTTAATTATATTTGGATCGTTTCAGTCTTCTGAAAAATGTACTTAAAGAAAATGGTATTTCAGAATGAAGATCAACAATGTATCTCGAAGATTGACCAAAAATAAACTTCAATAAACGTTACGTATTAATATGAAAAGCTTATAGAGGTCCTTTAACTTAATTGGATATGTTGCTTGAAAAGCATCTTATGCGTAATTACACCACGCAATGGTCAAAGACCCCTAGGGTTCAAATATAACAGTCCATAATTTTAAACTCTTGTCCTGAAGAGCAATCAGTTAACAGCACCATAAAATATTTATCCAGCTTTTATCGACCAGTCAGCAAGACTGGTTTTTTTTTCACATTTCAATATTGCTTCCCGTTAGTACAGCGGGTAAATATACGGATTTACAACGCTAAAATCAGGGGTTCAATTTCCCTCGGTGGGCTCATCAGATAATCCGATGTGGTTTTGCTGTAAGAAAAAAACAAACTAACTAACGTGCCTACACCTAAAGTAAATAACGTGTTTAGTGACACCACGGTTTGAACCCAGTATCTTTTGATATACACCCCAGCATGTTAACCATTCAGATACTCTCGGTTCATATACGTTTTCATTGTTTGTTTGTTTTGGAATTTCGCACAAAGCTACTCGAGGGCTATCTATGCTAACCGTCCCTAATTTAGGAGGGTAAGACTAGAGGGAAGGCAGCTAGTCATTACCACCTACCGCCAACTCTTGGACTACTCTTTAACCAACGAATAGTGGGATTGACCGTCACATTATAACGCCCCCACGGCTGGGAGGGCGAATATGTTTGGCGCGACCCTCCGATTACGAGTCGCACGCCTTAACACGCTTGGCTATGCCGGGCCCTAGGTTTGCATGAAGGCAAAACCATAACAATTATGACACGTACACAAACGCTTACTTTCATTTCAATAGAAATACTTCTACGTTACATGAAAACAGTTTCATATTAACGTAGTTTAAATTAAATTGATTATTTAAACCCACTAAAGCTACACTGATAATATTTCTCTCTTTTTTTTTCATTAGGATCGTTACACTAAGAAACTTGCGTCATATCATACTCTGCGCAAAACCAAGTAAGCCGTAAAATTGTACAGAATTACTCTGAATATATAACATCGTTCCCAGATCAACTTAACAACCTATAGGGTTACAATCAATATGAAACTACAACACTATACTCATAAACAGAAAAACAACTAAACACACTCGATGTGACATTTCGACAAAGTCATTTTGACGGTTATTTCTCAAGAGACACAATTAGTGTGAAACTTCACTCAAGCAGATTGTATCTTAAAGCGGTGAGGTCAACGTATTATTTATCATATGTAAATAGCATTTCAGAAAAAGAAAATATTTGTTTGTGTGAAATGGATAAAGAGTCTCTTGAAACAGGTATGATTCAGATAAACTAATCAATAAAGTAAAACACGGTTGAAAGCTATAAGATCTTAATCGATATCATCCGAGGAACCATGGCGACAGCAATAAAACGCTTGAAACAAAACTATGACTTAATAGTATCGATCAGTTATGTTACTCTTTATTCTTGCGATAACAACTTCAACAGGAAAGGTTTAGTCGATACTTGTGTACATTATACATTAATTAAATCTGAAACATCTAATAGAAAAGTGCGATATATATTCAGTTTTCTTTTACACGTTTTGTCATTATATACGAACTCTAACATGCAGAGGATATTAAAAGAGCAGTGGCACCTTTCACGCATTGTAAGGCAAATTTGTTGTGTTTTGAGGGAGGTGGAGGTTAAGGAAGACTGGTATCCACAGGTTAAAAAAAACCATGAGAAGCAAACATATCCTATTTTTTGTCGTTATTGTAAAGGCTTACAAACACTTGGGTACCATTCATTTTACATCTGAAATACTTGGTTTTTTTTACCGGATAATTTTTCATTAAGAAAGGCGTGATATGAAAGATAATTATTAGTAGTTGTTGACAAATGTTTATGACTGAAAAAAAGGGCACTTTTGGAGCAAAAATGCAAGAAGGCGGTAGTTTGAGCCCATCTTGCTAACCTTTCTGAAAGTCGTTGTTGTTGTTTTGAATTAAGCACAAAGCTACACAATGGGCTATCTGTGCTATGCCCACCACGGGTATCGAAACCCGGATTTTAGCGTGTAAGTCCGCAGACATACCGCTGAGCCACTGGGAGGCAAAAGATGTGTCCCGCGCTGGGCAGGGAGCCCAGGTTTCCTGGGTTTGTGCCAAGTTTCCCCAGGTCTACTAGCCAACAAGACTACAACGGGACTTCTGAAAGTCATTGTACTTTTAAGACGTGCCACAATACCTTTCAAAACTTAACACAATAACAAAGTAAAAGAGTATAGCTACATATGATTAAAATTAAGTGACTTCAACCAGCTTTGTTGAATAGTCTCCTTGTTTACAATTTATGTTGAAGTTTCCCCAAAACTACATTAAGACTGTGTGCTATCCGCCCCTAATTTAGCAGTATAAGACTAGAAGGAAGGCAGATAGTTATCATTACCCACTGCCGACTCTTGAGCTAATCTTTTAACAACAAACAGTGGGATTAACCATCATTTGATGAAGCACACACGACTGAAAGGGCGAGCATGTTTGGTGTGACGGGGTTCAAACCCTTGGCCCTCAACTTGCAAAGAAAGCGTCTTAATCACTTGGCCATCCCAGATTTCTTGTGTATAGGCACCAATAAAATTATTGATTTACACGAACTGATTGCAGTTTAACAATATATATTCTTACAACTCGCATTAAATACCCCCTCTCCGATATAGTGTTTAATTTGTTAATTTAGAGCATAGCCACATAGGGCTATCAACTGTGTTCACAGTGGGAATCAAGCCCTAGATTTTTAACATTGTATGTTCATAGACTTATCGCTTTCCCACTGGGAAACTACTGTATTCAGAAACAACTTCATGATTCACAGAGGTCAAACTTACCGATGAAGTTGTTTCATTATTTTTAGTTACTAAATAGTTACACAAAAGAGGGTCTATACTCAGAATAAAGAAAAATACCTGAGTGGTAACTGAGCGCATGTGCCAAGTTTGGTCTAGTCATCAGACTGTGGCACCTGAACACATGTGCCAAGTTTTGTCTTGTTAGCTTACGAGTAGTAGTTTGAACACAATTTTAAACATGTTGCACAGGGATCTAAAAGCTGTGCTAAAGGATAAAGATATCAGATAACCATTAAACTGGTGCTTTTACATTTTAATTGCATCTGTTGCTTTATTTTTTATACCATACATTGCGAGTTTAGCACTATAGTTTCACTGATTAAAGACATCTAGTTTGGTAAAATGGAACAATCTCTGTAGTACGACATAAAATTATTACTTTGGATTCTTTCATTTTAAATTGTCTGCGTGAAGAGCATAGCACCTTAGTTTGTTGAATACTTCAAGGCTCTGTCTAATAAAATTGTATTTCCTTGTTAATTTTCGTCTGTCTGATGACATATTCTACTACACTGTCTTTAACCTGCACTTCCTGAAGTTGACATCTATCAACATATGTAGTTCATAACCTATCTGTTAACATCCATATGTCTTTACTATAATAATCCGACCCTATTGACAGTCGTTCCATTACACAATATTTCCAGACCGGGCATAATCTAGTGCTGGCAAGCTCGGACTGTAACTTCGAGGGTTTGTGGTTCGTGTTCCTTTGCCTGTCTCAAGAGTAGACAGTAGCCTATGTGAACTAGTTGTCTTCCTTCTTGTTTATGAGTTCAAAATTAAAGACGGCTATACTCTGATAGCCTTTATGGAGCTTCGCCACAATACTTACAAACACGGGAGTTTCTAATATTTCGAACGTGCGATGTATTATATAAATTATATTCCAGGAGCTTTTATAGACATCTATTTGATTTATGGGAGTCTTATCTCCCAGAATCAATCAGTGAAAGTGATTCTTCACAATAAATTTGAAGATTAAACTTTTGCTGGTATTATTAACTGATCAGCAGTGACGCAAGTGTAATATTTATTTCGTGGATACCACACTTCTTTAAGTCTCTCGTTCAATGATTTATTAGTTTTTGGGAACCATTACAGTAATCACCTAAGGTATTTTTAAGTAATTATATCGTATCAGGATTATTTATTACAATTTGCCATGATAATCTTGTTAGGAAATATATCTTTAATTTTAGGTAAGTTGCTGGCTGGAGCGTAGTATACTTTAACAAGATTGGCAAATTCCATCCTCTATACTTTACATAAATCACGTCTTTTCTCATCTTCATTTAGCCTCTTCAAAACTTGTCGCAATTATACAAGTGAACGAAATGACCTTTCTTTGCTGGCACACCGGGAAGTTTTTATGACAACATTCGACTACGTCACTGCTTGTTTTCTTGTAATCCATACAACTAAAATTATTTCTGATGAATAATGGGTAAATGCTTAGAGCTTTAACAGACAGATCTTGAATCTCCAGAGTTACTTCTGAAGAATAACTCATTTGTTCTTTCTTTGTTGGGCTCAGTAGAGGTGTTTTCATTTTCTTTAGGCAGAAGTCAGACATATAAACTTACACAAACACACACACAGCAAGTTCGTTTCGATAAACCACAGTCGAACATGAAGTTGTACGAGAACAATAAATATTAGTGTTTTAAACAGCACTAGTTCTTTTAATACTTGCAAGAAGAGATGGTTTTATAAACAAAGTAATGTAACAAAGTTTCTTTGAAGTTAAGCAAAAGCTATATAATGAGTTACTTGTGCTGTGCCAAAAGCGAGTATCGAAACCAGGTATCTGGTATTATAAACCTTTGACTTGCCACTGAACCACGGGGGGGTGGTGGCATGTGGCATATAAAACTTCAATTATCTAAGCCTGAAAAACCATCAATAGTGCTATACATAAAAAATATTTTATCAGGTTTATTTAATTGTAATAAGTCTGTTATTTCAGTTCAAATCAATATTGAGCTATTTGCTATGCCCACTTCGGGGAATCTAATCCTGAATTAAATTTAGAGTTGCAAGTCCGTAAAATTACTGAAATCTTACTGAAAGACTTTCAACAGTGCGATCATTTTTCTAAATATTAGTTTATTAATTTTAGAGGGACAGTTTTATCTCACATCGTTATTTTTAGTCTTCTTAATTGTCCTTTCTTAAGAGTTTTAAAATATATACATAATATTTTTTATGATTCAAAAACTTCGTCCATTAAATTTACGTGTGACAAAAACTTTTGTGGGCTACATGTCAACTTTAAAGTATTTTTTATCAGCAAACATTAACTCGTAAGGATATCTCTAGAATACAAGAAAGAAGCCATTAGGATTGAGAAAATCGTCAAATTCTTAATGAAAAGAAGTTGGGCTATCAAAACGTGCAAAAAACAACTGGGAAACTGGAATTCTAGAAAGGAAAACTTTAAGTTAGCGAAATTTGTTCTTGCACTGAGATCCTTTTAAAGATAAGTGAATTAGGCTACTATTTTAATATAAATTCAACTTCATCAGTTCAACTATAGGGAACAATTATGCACACTAAACTTCACAAATACAGCAAAACTGAAACATTCGTAGTAGAAATTGTCAAGTTCTTCCTTAGGTACATTTTCGGCGAATAATTAAAATGTTTTACCTCAATATGCGAGTTATCCGTTATCTTTAAAAGGATGCAACTGGAAATTAAGATCATTTTTAAAATCAAAGAAGAATAAAACACTAAAAATTAACACTCCCAGGAATTTCATCAAAACTTTTGAAAATCCTTAAAAGTAATCACCGGTTACAAAAAAACATATTTCAACGTAATAATAATAAGTTAAAACAAAAAAAACAAACAAATATGTTAAAGCAATCACGCCTAGATTATGACTATTCAAAATTATGTGCTCCAGGAAAAGTCCTTGTTTGTTTGTTTGTTTTGAAATTTCGCACAAAGCTACTCGAGGGCTATCGGTGCTAGCCGTCCCTAATTTAGCAGTGTAAGACTAGAGGGAAGGCAGCTAGTCATCACCACCCACCGCCAACTCTTGGGCTACTCTTTTACCAACGAATAGTGGGATTGGCCGTAACATTATACACCCCCACGGCTGGGAGGGCGAGCACGTTTAGCGCGACGCGGGCGCGAACCCGCGACCCTCGGATTACGAGCGCAAGCCTTAACGCGCTCGGCCATGCCAGGCCCAGGAAAAGTAATGTCAAAGTAATAACTATTCAAAATAAGGAACTGTTGAAGAAAGGATGTCAAGTATAATCCCTATTAATAACTACCATTAATATTCATAGATATATAATACTTACTAAATCAGTAATTAACATATTACTAGCAAAAGTAATCATTTATCGTCTTTAAATTGATTAGTCCCCGAATCTTTTTGGTGGGTTTTTTGTTTTTTCGTGACTTATATTACAAAAATAAAATGATTCCTTGCCCTTTATCAATATCTACTCTCGTTAAGGGTTTTCTTCAGGTAGAACAAGCGAGGGAATTTTCTAGCGGGTACGTCCTTGGTGAGATTGTAGAAGAAATCTCGACAGGAACCTAAGCCTTTTCAGCAAGTTGGGGCCCGTCATGTAGGGTTAAGGCGTTCGACTCGTAATCCAATGGTCGCGAGTTCGAATCCCTGTCGCACCAAACACACTCGCCCTTTCAGCCATGTAACGGTCAATCCCACTTTTCGTTGGTAAAAGAGTAGCCCAAGAGTTGGCGGTGGATGGTGATGACTAGCTGCCTTCCCTCTAATCTTACACTGCTAAATTAGGGACGGCTAGCGCAGATAACCCTCGGTTGGTTTAATTTTGGTGAGGCCTCCTCTAAAGCTACCTGGTTACTCTTCTATACACGAGCTTCTAAAAACAATCACGATGGATGAATGTTGGTTTCCACCACCTTTGCATGTTTTTGCTCTGTTAAACTTTAGAATTGACGTCTTTATTCCCTTGCTGCCGTTAGGGGTCTAACTTTTGGCTAGTTGTTGGATAATGCACAGAAATTAGTCACCCAAAATGTTTGGGGCAAGTCAACTCTTACATCGCTATTTCTGTTTGCATGAAGTCAGTTACAAGTATGCACTTTTCTTCAATGTAACTTAACCAAACATCATGTTGTGTACAAGAGCTTCCAACAATGACAACGACTTCCAACTTATTTCTTTCGGGAACACTGCGACCCCTTACTGCTTCTATCAATACGTACACTTGCTTCATTTTTGCAGGTAATATTCCAGCTTTCGTTGTCAAGTTAGTTTGAACCATGGTCACTGTGGAACCTGTGACAGTTATCATAACGTAAGACTTTCAACCAATGAATAGTAGATTATTTTCTTTAAATAATATACTCTATTTTAACTGGAACAGATAAAGTATTTTCACCGCCAGAATATCCTCTTCTCGGTTTATTATCAACGGCTGATTTGCAGTCTTGTAAATAATGTCCATGTTTTCCACACTTATACAAGTTTCCTTTTATTGTTATCCTTTGGGAGCGTTTTTATTTTCTGCCTTTCCTGACAATACGTCATATAAAGTTACAACAGAGACATCTATTGCTCTGATGTTTACTTCTTACACTCTGAATAAACATTTGTGTAATTAACTCTTGAGCTTCCATTACAGAACTAATGTTTCCACACTAGCTGACTGATAATCCCATAGTTTTTTGATGATGTTCTTAGTTTCGGTTACATCAAAAACTGGAAAGTTTCCTTCAAAGATGGACTTTTACTTTGGTTTAGCCTAATTGAATTATCTTCATCCACTATGATATCTATGAATCGATTGCATGTCAACGAGTCCCCTGAAGCAACTGGAAAAAAATAAAAGGACATGCGTTGTCACATATTCAGGAAGTCCAGCTAAACCCTCTTTCTTCCCGTGTTCCTGAGAACTGTTTTAGAAAACTTCTGATGTGATAACTCACTACTGTTTGGTAGTTTTAGTTACTTTTGTGTGAGAAGGTTGTTTAATGCTGTTAAACTTAACCGTTTTAATCGGGCGGCTATATTAATAACTTGCTGTTTACAACTACATCCACTATAACTGGAAATTATCAATATTATTTAAACTATGTGCGATACGCCTCCCATGGTAACTTCACATCATAATCTATCGGTTTCTTGGTTCTATGAAGTTCCTGAAATAGTCTGGTAAATTCTGCAAGTTGAGTAGGTAAAAGTGATGTGGCTTGAGTAACCCATGAAATAAAACAGGTGTGTTTCCATATTCTAAACAGCACAGCTACTTCTGTACGAGGTTTGAATTAAGTAAAAGCAAAAAGGTGTATGTGTGCGACTGATACGATTGTTTCATTTGGATGTTCAGTTTCTATACATCTTATCCTACCGTCACCATTATTCCGCATGTTTCCCCACGGTGTTTTTTTTCAGTCTTGTTATTATTACTTTTACACATTTCTTTAAAATTGTGCTTATAATCGCTCTGTATAGTTTCAGAGTCTCTTTCGATCTTCCCTTCAATCAAATTGATGTTTCGTTCGTGATGCTCCTGTAAATCTCATAATTCGTTATTGCAGTTTCTCTCATAATTTTTCGTCTTTTTTTAATCTTTTAAAATTTTCCATCTTTTGTGTAGATATTCCTTTAAGTCACTGTAACTTTCTTCCTGATGTTTCATTAGTTTTTTTCTCTTTTCGTTTGTTTAGTTGGAAATCAAGCACAAAGCTACACAATGGGCTATCTGTGCTCTGTCTACCGAGGGTATCGAAACCCAATTTTTAGCTCTGTAAGTCCGCAGACATTCCGCCGTGCTGCTGGGAGGGAAGTCTTTTTTTCATGATAATCTCTCCAATCATTTGATCATTTACAGGAATTCTGAATTAAGCTTCGAGCACGTCACATGATGTCCAGTCTAGATTTTATTATATTTTTATCGAAATAATTCTCATTTTAATAGTATTTTGTAAATAATTTTATTGTTAGATAATTTTATTTTTCGGATTTGTCGGTAAAAAGGAATACAATGTCAAGTTCATTTAATTACAAACGAAGTGTTTTATTTTTTCAATTACAAGTTCTATACACGGCTTCACTAAATAACGATAAGCTCACAAATAACCCTAAGCCGTCATTTACACGTTATGTTTATCGTATCTTTTGCACTACTGTTGTTCTTGTTTTCTTATTTCTTTGCTGTAAAACAAACTCAATATTCACGGAACCAAACAGACAGACCAACTAACTAATTACGCTAATTCAGTAACAAATCGACTACTTGTAGCAGCCCAACTAATCATTCAACCATCTCTTCTAGGGAGTGGTATGCTGTGTATCATCTTAATCATTTTACAAACTTCGAAAAATGCTATAGTTATTAAGTTACTAATCACTGATCATGTAAATCAAAATAAAATCGTCTAATTAAAAATAAAACAAAAATTGTCTGCAATAAAACGTACATTTCAGTTTGTGTCAGTAATGACTATTTTAAGTAACCGCGCATATTTATATATACACTAGTATATATGTTTTGTAACCAACTTTTCCAATAGTTATATAGTCCTTAGTTTTGGACCGTGGCTTAAAACAAACTATGTATATTTTCTCATATTTCAAAAGGAAGAATTATATAATTTAAGAAATGTATGTCTGTTCGTCCATTGTGTATGTATGAATATAAAGCAGGAAAAGTAAAAGAGGAATACTGAAAAGATCAATTACATTCGTATAGATGTAAGGCTTACTAAAAGTGACACTTATGTATGCATGTTAATTTCTCTTGCTATAATATAGCAAATAAAATTTTGAATCGTAATTTTCATATATTGGCGTGGCACAAAAATATATTTTTAAAAGCCAATTTTCAGAGCACCGTTCCTATCGTTTAAAAGGGGTGTTATAAAATAATTCTGCCGTTAACAAGTACAAAAACAAGGATGACTGATTAAAACATTTGAAGGTGGAATGACCACCCACCGTATCAATATTGCTCAATATTTTTGTCTGAAAAGAACTTTTAAAAATAATATCTTAGTGGCTAATTATTCGATTTTATGCGGTTGGATACGAATGCGAATTTAGTGAAATACCACTATATATATTTAACTGGCTAAATATACTGTAGATTATCCATCTCTTTCTGACTTACATAACAAAAGATCCATAACATAAGATATCATGATTATGTACCCACCGTGCTCGAGGTAGTGAAATACACGTTGTAAGCTACCTATATTTCTCTAAGATGCACAAGAACTATGATCATGTACTACTGCGCTCGAGGTACTGAAATTCGTGGTTTATTTCACAAGATATCGTATTTATGCCAGTATATTAGTAACTTAGATCCAAGTTATAACTGTTATTTTAACACAGATATGGTTGACTTTCTTAAAGCAAAAAGCATGGCTTGTTAAGTATCAAAAATAAGAGAATGATATTTAGTATATCCTGGAAGGGGAATGTGCACTTTTAATGATCGCTATTGTTGGAAATTATGCTAGGACCTGAACAACAACAACCTGTAAATCATTTATACAATTTAAACTCAAAAGTCAGGGTCTCTGATAAGATATTTTGTTTCGTACACAAAGCTATTCCACAATTTCCTTCATCCGCTATTAGCGTCACGTACATCACAAATACTGATATATTAGAATGGGATGAGTGAAGCAGTACAACAAAAAATTGTTAACACGTGAGAATATGGTAGCTACAAAAACACCAGAAAAGGTATCAACATAAGATATGTACTATCGAAAGAGTAAAAGGGTTTCACTTACTTAGGTGTAAAACGTGAACTCAGTGGATTCATAAAAGTTCTGGAAGTGTGACCCGTTTGTCTTTAGTGAAATAATTTCACAACTAATTAAAACTGTTTTAATATATGTGACATTTCCCCCTAAAGTTACATATATGACCTTCACCAGTTGAAGACTTGGGGTAAGGGTGTTCACTCCTTCAACCCTTCTAGACTGTTATTATTTTTATAACGGCTACTTCAGAAACCTACTTAGTTACGTTTCATTTGTAGTACAATACACCCATGTGGCAATATCTCACGTTGCCGCCGTCCTAATTAATTTACTTCTTTCATCCATACGTTTATAGACACATTCTCCCTTTCTCAGGTTGAGTTTTAGACGCATGATAATTTAATATTAAAACTAGAAAAACTTCAAACTGATATATTTTGGCAAGTTTGAAGAAAAATACATTTTCTTCATGGAAGTAGTTTAACTAAAAACTATCCAAACTCACGTGCGGTTAATAATATACTTTTCAAGACTAAAACAAAGGTTACATTAGTGTGTATATACATGCCTTCATGTTAAAGAAATAAATGACCTTGAGCGATATATAAATACATACATGTTGTCTCCACCAAATTCATTACGGTCTTGAACATATCAAGGACACACTTCAGGAACAAAAAGGAATATATTGTTTATCCAAACAAACAGTGTTATATAAATTATTTAAACTATCGGATCACTACGTATTTGATATAAGGAAAACATTTTGGTTTGTTTTAATATAATGGCGAAAACACTATAATTATGTTAATTATTGAAATAGTCTCTGATGCATGGCGAATTGATATTTAAAAGTGGTTCTACTGTAACAAAGCATCAGCGAAAATGAAAAAAAATTCGATACAACTAGAAACAACTTGCAAGCTGGTTAATATTGTCAGAATAGATATGTTATGCATATGTAAACAGTAATATCCGGCACTTGTACGGAATTTCCCCAGTAAACAAAATGGTTTTTATATGATAAAAAACACGTTACACATTGTAAACATTAGATTATTTATTTATTACTTTAAATTTTAGTTATTATTATACGAGTTTTTTTATGACTCAAGGCTGATAAATTCCGTCATTTGCTAAAATTATCGATTGGAAATTAATAAATAAATAATTTACATCACAAAATTATGTCGAGTTGTGTATATATTAGTGCCATACACACGATAATAAACAAGTGTAACTATAATGACGTTAAAGATATTGTGATTGACATTATACTCAAGAATTGTATTATCCTTGAGTTATCAATATAACTACTACAAATGGATGCGTCTCTAAGACTCGATATGTTACTGCGAAAATTCTATACAATTACCTTATATTCTATTCTACGCACAGTTATCTTCATATACCACCACGATATTATATTTATATTGGATGCCACTGATATCGGAAAGTAAATATTTATTATAGAACTTAAAGTCTGAATGCCAACAACTATTTTTAAAAGAAGAAATAATGACATGCCGCTAGTGACAATATTAACATTTTTTAAAGCAAAAGGAATGCTTCTTCGATGGTGACAATAAATCAGATACTAACATTATGTTTCCTCCAATTACACTTTATTCAAAATATGCAACACTTTGTCTTAAAGCCTACTACTTACGAAATAGTTCCTTTGCGGTTATTTTTTTAGTGTTTACAGAATACTTAGAATCTGGGTGCTACACATAAAAGAACTAAGAAGTTACAACCTATTTTTAAAAGATGCAGCTTTCAGACTATCAATTTTTTTGCTTATCTTACCTGTTATACCAGGCGTAGTAGTCACAGTATTTACCATGGTTCATCGTGATACAGTTTGACCTGAAAGCTGTATATTATTTCTATAATTAAGTTACATCTCCTTAACTTTTATCTAATCGCACCAAACGTGCCAACCATCATAATAAACGTCTCCTGCAGGACAAACGACCAGTACCAATATCGTCGCAGTGAGCGCGCGCAGCTAGTTTCTTCCGCACGTGAGATTTAATAACTACTATCGATTGCACTGCTGGATTGTGCCACGTGCATTACAGGGGTGACACCCTGGATGAGAACAGGTGGGTACTGAGGAAGTGTCTTCTACTGGTCATTTAAAAATTGGAAAATAAAATTAACGGTTGGCAACGAAAGACGTCCTGAAACAAACATTAATATATAGTTTCCTTAATGTTATTCACCCAACGAGGTGATATCACACAAATATTTTGATAGTAAGATGTATAACAAAACTTAAAGAACTATTAATGACTTACAGGTAATAATATAAGTAAAAATGGGATGTCAACTTTTTTTTTTAAATAATAAGGTATATGAATAAATAAATAGAAAATAATAGGTTTGTAAATAATCGTTATAAAGAAATAAATTAAAAGTCCTTTGTACCTTTTAAGATCTGCCAGTTAAAGAGTACGCAAGCTCCTAAACTTATGGCTCGATTTTTAAAGCTGTTAAATATGCATTGATGAAGATACTGTTAAAATTATTCATTCAAAGTTTGTTGAACTTCCTTTCCATCAAACTGCCACCAAATTTAAAATGATACACGCTGATATCGCCTGAAGTTAAAAAAATATATTTCTGTTTCGGGTTGTTACGTTCGTCTACAGGTGTCTGTTTGCAATGTTCGTTAAATCAGTAAAGTTCCAGATAAAGACTTTAATCATACCGTTCAGGATAAAGATGAAAAATACTCTACGTAGAAATAGAATACACAATAGGAAAAAACAAACAAACAAGTTGAATAAAACTCTTCTCCATCCCATTATTGGACAGAAATTCTACACAGAAATAGAATACACAAAAGGAAAAAAAACAAGTTGAACCAAACTCTTCTCCATCCCATTATTGGACAGAAACTCTACGTAGAAATAGAAGGCAAGAAAAAAAAAGTTGCACAAAATTCTTCTCCATCCCGTTATTGGACAGAGACTCTACGTAGAAATAAAATACACAAAAGGAAAAAAAAAAGTTAATATTTTATTTGTTTTGGAATTTCGCAGAAAGCTACTCAAGGGCTATCTGTGCTAGCTGTCCCTAATTTAGCAGTGTAAGACTAGAAGGAAGGCAGCTAGTCATCACCACCCACCGCCAACTCTTGGGCTACTCTTTTACCAACGAATAGTGGGATTGACCGTAACATTATAACGCTCTCACAGCTAGGAGGGCGAGCATGTTTGGCGCGACGCGGGCGCGAACCCGCGACCCTCGGATTACGAGTCGCACGCCTTACGCGCTTGGCCATGCCGGGCCTTAAAATAATTGTTGTGAATTAAGCAGAAAGCCACACAATGTGCTATTTGTCCTCTGCCCACCCCGAGTATCAAAATCCGGTTTTTAGCGTTGTATGTCTGCAGACATACCGCTGAGCCACTGGGGGGAAAAAAGTTAAACAAAACTCTTCTCCATCCCATTTTGGACAGGAACTCTACGTAGAAATAGAAGTCACAAAAGAAAAAAAGTTGCACAAAACTCTTCTCCATCCAATTATTGGACAGATACTTCATTTAGAAATAGAAAACGCAAGAGAACAAAACACCAAAAACAAGATGAACAAAACTCTTTTTCATCCCATTATTGGACAAAGACTTCACGTAGAAGTAGAAAACACAAGAGAAAAAAAAACAAGTTGCCCAAAACTCTTCTTCATCCCGATATTGGACAAATACTCCACGTAGAAATAGAAGATACAGGAGGGGAAAAAACAAGTTGAAAAAAACTCTTCTCTCTTCCATTATTGGACAAAGACTCCACGTAGAAGTAGAAAACACAAGAGAAAAAAAACAAGTTGCCCAAAACTCTTCTTCATCCCGATATTGGACAAATACACCACGTAGAAATAGAAGATACAGGAGGGGGAAAAACAAGTTGAAAAAAACTCTTCTCTCTTCCATTATTGGACAAAGACTCCACGTAGAAATAAAGATAAAAGTCGTAGGAACAGTTTTCATAACGTCTTTGTCCCCCTCGTTATATGCCAACATTCTGTACTTGATTAATTACAGTACGCCCATCGCACGTGCTGGGGGTACTCGACTTGTTATTATGCTTGTGGGCGAATGACTCCAAACATGTTGATTTGTACGACACTTCAGCGCTTAGTTGGATAGGTACTGGTAATATATATATATGTGTGTCATTACTTTCTCAAATTTTTTGAAAAGACAAAATCAAACATGAACTTATCTCGGGTGAGAACATTTTCTTCTCATCATTATTCATACGGATGTTTGTCCACTTATTTATTTGAATAATGAGCTAAAATTTTCTTCTCATACCTATTCATACAGATGTTTACTCACCTGTGTATTGGAATAATGAACACATATTTTATCTCTTTATTCAAATAGCTTGGTATCGACCTATTTATTGAAGTAATGCGTGTATATAACTTTGTTATAATATTATTCGCTACTGATTGGTATTACTTAATCTTTTCGTCTTAACTTATGTGTGTGGTGATCATATGAATTTGTACCATCTGCTTAATGGATAAACTTGGATAATCCTATCCGTAGGCGGACGCACACACAAGTGCATAAATAAGAATGATGTATAGACTTTGTGGTTAGATAATTTTAACTTCATATTAAGTTATCATGCATTTAACTTGAAACTGATTGATAATTATTTAAGTTTGAATAAATGCTAAGCGTTTGATACATTTTAGTTTTGAGTTTGGTTTTCTCTTTTAGTTAAGACGTTTCTTAAAATAATAAATTAAGTTTTGATTTTTTAAAGCGGTGAAGTGTTTAGGTTTTGGATTCATCTATCACAAATAAAGAGGACAGTATTTCACTAACTTAGCTAAGTGAGTTCGCTTTTAAACTTTCTAGGTTAGTGTTTATTTTATCTAATTTATAAAAGTGAATTGATTTTAAACTAATTTTATTTCGATTAGTACGTTTACTTTGAACTCAGGTATACGAGTAAGTGTTCCAGCTTTTAATACATCTCATTTGAATATATTAGTTTAATGCATTTAGTCTGGATAAAAATGACTTGTTTTCAATTTAGGCTAAATTGATGTTGGCAAATTGTGGGGCGTAAAGAGTTGGTAAGAGGGACAGGGCGCACAACTATGACTATAGGAGCATGTAAACCTAGTGGTGAATTTAAGCTTGTGTTGGCTCAGGGGCTAATAATTTTTGTGGGTTCTACATTCCATGTTGCACAGAATACCATTATCAATGGCTTCCCATTAAGACCATGGGCCCTGAAGTTCAGCCTTCTCGAGTTCTTACCTAAATACGTTACTGTATAAATCATATTTGCAAGTATAAATTTAAAAATAAAGACGTTTAAATCTACCGTACAAATATTACTAGTGTTATATAATGTAGTAACAACAGCTACTAAAAAGTAAAAAAGTAAAGTTAGTAAAAAGTGTGAAGCCACACAACACGAAGAGACGTATTACTTCTTTCTGTTGCCGTAAAAATGTGTAACATATATACGTACACAAACTGGTTAAAAAGGAGCCGTGTCAGGATACAAGCTTCAAAAAACATAGATTAATACTACATTGAAAAGTAAGTAAAAAAAAAAAAGATTTCGCAAGCGAAACTTTGTGTAGGAATTGGTTGTTTGCTTACTGATTATAATTTGAAATTTGTATGTTACGACGTGCCCTTCCAGTGGCATAGTAGGATATCTACGGACTTATACCGCTAAAAACCGGTTTTCGATACCTGTGATGAGTAGAGTACAGATAGCCCTTTGTGTAGCTTTGTGCTTAATTGCAAACAAAATAAATGTTACGAATTACTGTCCTTTCACACCAGTAGTTATATCTGACAGGTGATGCAGTCTGAACTTGTTTGATTAATATTTCATTCCCCCATTTACCTAATTAACACCCCATTGTATTCATTGTTTCACGTTTGTGCGTTCCTCCTTTTTACCTCTAGTCAAAAAATAGATTTGATTCATTTAGTGCAACTCGCTAAGAAATGTAATTTTATTGGAAGCATTACAACAACCCAGATAAGAAATGTAATTTTATTGGAAGCATTACAACAACCCAGATAAGAAATGTAATTTTATTGGAAGCATTACAACAACCCAGATAACAATGTCTCTTTCTTAATCAGGGAGCAGAGATGCGGTAGATACGTTAAGTCCGAATTATTACATTATAACATTTATACCCCAATGATATTGAATTGTAGCACTTAATTATGACTACATTTATTGCAAAAAACAACGTGATTGTTTATTCGATAATTGAGACGTCATGCTAATTAAAATTTTATTTTACACATTGGTAAACATTTTTATCATTAAGTATTAGATATTGCTGTACACTTACTAGTGTGCCAAAAGCAACTAGTGGGTGTTATATATTAATGAGTTTATGTTTCTTTGAGTGATAGCTCAGAAGTACCTAAGCAGAAGAAATCATGAAATGATGGTGATGATGGTGAACAGCTCTAGAGCTGGACCAGTCATTTCTTGATTTTCAGTTTACACTGCTTCTGTTTTTAATAGGTGAACCAAACACAAAATTAAAATGAGTAAGTACAAAGAAATTATTTAACAACTGCAGTGCATTATTTGTTTGCAAAGTTCAGTTAATGAAGCCAAGTAAACTTCAAACTATTTAACAATCAAACGCTCCGAGCACCAGGGTAAAGCCATTGAAATTTGCAAGCGGCAAGTAAAACATTTGAAAAGGCAGAGCAGTTTGCTTAAAAAGTTGTCAGTGTTACATCAACAGCTTTAAGAACTCTTTGTAAGCAGCTTGATGGGCTGTAAAAAGTGTGAAGCCACACAACACAAAGAGACGTATTACTTCTTTCTGTTGCCGTAAAAGTGTGTAATAACGAACATTGGGAGTTTATCTTTATCACATAACACTGTGGCTTGGCAGGCATATAAATGTAATCTTTATTGTCATAAAAATACAGCTGATAAAATACATATACGGCAATCCAATATTTACCACACAAGTATGATGTTCATAATTTGTACCAGCTTCTTAAAGTATGTGAAGAGTTCCTATTTTAGTAAATTTTGCAAAGGATAGCTGTAAAAAGAAAGCCGGCTTCTTTGTTATTGATGACGTTTTTACCACAAAAATTTTTTCTTGGAGCATTTGCATTAATGGGAAACAAAAAAGGGCTCAGAAGCAAAGTAAGTCCTAGTGTATATCTTGTATCATACATAAGGAAGCACTATATTGAAGAAATTGCAGCCCAAAGTAAACAGAATGATACAAGATGCTGTAAGTATTGTAAACCTGTGTAATCAAGAATTTTGAACAGTAAGCTGTTTTCTATTCCTTATGAAGAAATAGGATCTAGTTACGACAACTTGCTGTGAAGTGGTGTGAGCTGGTTGACTTGCGGAACGTCGCATTGTGCAGTTGAACGATTTTCGTAATTGTTTTGTTAGTCTACAGTCTCACACTAATAACGCAATTTATGGATGAAAAGTATGTACCTGGTTTATATTTTCGATAAACTCAACGATCTTTTTACTGCAAGGTAAAAATAACAATATTTTGCAGCTGATTGCTAAAATACCAACATTTTGTAGGTACAAAACACAACAAAACTTGGGCCGTGAAGAAACCAGAGTGAGAACTGAGAAATGTTTTCTTGCATCAGTGAATTCTTGGAAGAAAATGAGTTAAATGTTAATCCAATTCGTGACCTTATGTCTTTTGATTTTTGAAACTTCAGTAGAAGTTTGCAGAAGAGTTTTAAGAACCAACGGGATCACTCAACTGGAGCTGAAACCGTCTTAATAATTTGTTTGTTTAGAATTAAGCACATAGTTATACAATAAGCTATCTGTACTTTGCACACCATGGGTATCGAAACCCGGTTTCTACTGGTATGAGTCCGAAGACATACCGCTGTGCTACTGGGGATTGGCTTAGCAATAGTATAATAACATTTCATCACCCACAGGTAGCGCTAGAAAAGCTCACAAATACTTGGTTTATCGAACAAGGTGAGGTGAAAGGTAAAAAAACATATTTAGAAAGCGGGACGCCATAGAAATGTTTGTGTCATTGGCTTTGATAAAGGTGGTTCTTAAAATCATGCCTAGTTAGGCGTAGTGGTTCTTTATTAATCTAGTTTAGATTAACCGATTAGTTTTCACGTGTAAGTTAATCTGGTTTTGCATGTTAAGTTTTCAATTAACTTAGCCTGGATCTGGATGTAGGGGATAATTTTGGATTCACCTGGCCTTAATGAATGGGTTTGATTTTAATTTGTTTAAATACGTTGGTTAGTTTTCAAGCAATTTAGTCTAGTTGAATGCGTTAGTTTGCAATTCATTTAAGCGAAATTTATTCTACCCTAAATACATTTTTACAGTGCTAAAAACAAAAGAGAAATAAAAATTGAATGTTGATATAATATTTTATATTTTACCAGTACACAAGAGAGACAGTTTCTAGATTTCATGATCATGTATGAATAACTTTGTTTTTAGATTTATTTTTTCGAGGCCTGCATGAAGAGAAAAATGGCTTAATAATCATTTAGGGAATATTCATGGGTAAGCAAGAATGAAGTCAGTTCTGATCTTAATGTTAAGAGTATACAAAAAATACGAAACTGACAAGTTATATAACTTTTCTTTTATGGACATTCTTTAGGATTAAACTAATAGTTCAAAGATTACCTCAATAGCATTTTCTTATAACGCCATTTATTTGAGTGCACTTTTACTTTAGTTTTAGAGTGCTCAGGTAACCCCAATCATCATAAGAAGTGGCACTACATAAGGAAAAATTGTGAACAGTGCTACGCTTAAACAGCTTTGCCATTTACTCAAAATCATACATTGCATTAAACTTTCCAACACAATTCCTAGATCATTTGGCTCGCGTAATACGTAAAACAACGTTTTTCAAAGTATGCCCTTACCATCTAGATGGTAGAAATGATCTCTTATAATAAGAGCGATTTGGTTACAGCCAGTAGTGCAATAATGCAAAATTGAGAGCTCCGAGATATATTTTTATTTTAACAAAAACAGGACGCAATTCCTGGAACACATAGCGCTTTAATACGTTTTCATGTAATATATTTTGTCAAACTATTTCACACATGTTAAACTCTTTCAAACATAGAGAAAGAAAGAGTGAGATCGAAGCCTTTGTTATCAAACAGCAGACAACAAAAGTTTGAGAACATAAAGTATTCGCTTAATTTGAAGTCTAATGTTTTCATCAACGAATTTAATTTGTATCATAGTTTTATACTGTTAAATGAGGGTTGGCTAGCGCTGATAGCGCGAAATTAAAAAACAAACAAACAAACGTGTTTCGTTTATCTTTGAAACAATGCACTTCCTATATGCTAAGCGCCTGTAGACGTTTTTGGTGTGGATGTTGTTTGTTTTTTGAATTAAGCACAAAGCTACACAATGGGCTATCTGTGCTCTGCCCACCACGGGTATCGAAACCCGGATTTTAGCGTGTAAGTCCGCAGACATACCGCTGAGCCATTGGGGGGCTTTTGGTGTGGAAACACTGATTAAGAGCTGTGTGAGTAAAGTACGAAAACCGAAGTGAATAGCATTTCTAGAAAGCCATAAAACAGCCAGTTTTAGAAGATATTTTACTGATTAAACTCTGTACTGATAAATGATACTGTCCAGAAAACATGACTATATCTCAAGCTAATAACCGTTTTCACTGTATCTAATGATATTAAAGTCGCTAGCAGTAAGTCACGAAAAAAACTGCTGTGTTAGAGTTATTCTAACATACCAAAGTTTCACACCACCAAAACGAAATCCACCCAGTAGCGATGGAGTTATCTTTATTTGTCTCACTCAGACTTAAAACACACAACTGGTGATAAACCGTTCAGATAAACCTTGGAAGGGGCTTTATATGTTTCATGAATTAAACATCGCTGTATTGAGGTTTTCCAAACCCCAGAGTTTGGGATCATTTGTCATGACCAAACGAGGACTTCTACTCCATTAAAACAAAATTGCCGAAGAACGATGAAACTTTTTATTTTTCCTATAACAAGCGAATGTTACGTTCTTAGAAATCTATAACCAACATCTACTCCACTGTTTAGTTTTTCAGTGAAAACTGTTATTTTTTACAAGTATTTTTAGGGTAGTTTGTTTAATATTTGTCGCGCATACCTATACAACTGACTATCTGCGTAAAGCCGTTCGTTATTTTGAAGAAAGAAGGCAGCTTTCTAAACAGCAGCTGTTGCCTATTCTGGAGTAACTTCTGTTTAATAATTATTTTCATAGTGCAACTACGGCCCCAAATTACGGAACGCGTTTTTTCTTTTCGAAAACGGGACGCGAATCATGAATTATATGATCTGTATTTTCCAAAAGTGTTTAAATCATTTGAGAGTGCTGTTTAGTTGTAATTTATATGACTCTGTGGCCTTTCCTGATTTTCTACTATAATAAATTTACAAAATATATCATATACTGTTTTACGATTTTATTGTTTGTTTTTTTTTAGCTTTGCATGAAGTTACGAGAGGGCTATCTGCACTAACCGTCCTTAATTTTTCAGTGTAAAACAAGAGGGAAGGCAGGTAGTCATCACCACTCATCGCCAACTCTTGGGCTACTCTTTTACCAACAAATAGTGGGACTAACCGTCATATTATAACGCCCCAACGGCTGAAAGGAGGGGCATGTATGGTGGGACGGGGATTCGAACCTGCGACCATTGGATTACGAGTCGAACGCCTTAACCCACCTGGCCATGCCTGGCGTTTTTACGTTTTTCTGACACATTTCTTTTTCACTTCTGTTATCTATACCATTGGTTCTCACGGTATGATATGCAACCTTCTGGTAGATTGAAAGAGTCCTTTAGACGGTTCGTGGGCTGGTCGAAAATGCAAATCAAACAAAAACAGCGCAATTCACTAAAAGTGGCGATTTTTTTATGAAACTTTTTGTAGTGGCAAGTCAATGTGGGCGGAGTAGAACCGCTAAACGATCCATTGACGAAAAGTTTGAGAACCGTTGATATACACTGAACAATAAATTAAATACTAATGAATATCTATCCATCTTTATCTTATAACTGTATTACGTGTAATAAATTTTATTGGCCTTTCTTATATTTCTCATAAATCATTCGTTACTCTGAAAACTTCATTTTATTATTTCTCTTTTGCTGGTACAATAGATTTCGCGTTTTTTCTGATATTATTCAAAAACATTAATTGAAATATTGAGACTATAGTTTTATGATTTCTTATTGAAGATTTATTTATGTTCACGTTTCTCACGTTAATAATCTGTTGATTTTGAGCTGTACTATCACTAGCTTACTCAAGTTACGGCTAAAAGTAATGAGTTTAAATACACGCTAAATCAATGGTTGACTTTTTGAATATCATTTCAAAGCTCTGAGAATAAGAACACCTTCATAGCTTAGTATAAAATATATTAATTAATATTAATACACGATAAAATTAATTTAGCAAATATATATGCACACGAATTTAAAAACATAAAAAAGGGTTTGTTTGTTTTTGAATTTCGCACAAATCTACTCGAAGGCTATCTGTGCTAGCCGTCTCTAATTTAGCAGTGTAAGACGAGAGGGAAGGCGACTAGTCATCACCACCCACCGCAAACTCTTGGGCTACTCTTTTACCAACGAACAGTGGGATTGACCGTCACATATTTGGCGGTACGGGAAGGCGAAACAGCGACCCTCAGTTTATGAGTTGCACGCCTTAACACGCTTGGCCATGCTGGGCCCGTAAAAAAGGGAACCTACATCATAATGTGCCCAAACTTAAGTGATCTTCCAAAGAAAACACACTTAATTCTTTAATATTCACTTCCGGTTTAAATGTTATAAATATAAATTATTTCTAGTTTATGTTTTTATTTACTACGCGCGTTATAAATATAGATTTATTTTATAATATTGCTTTTAACTTCGTTTTTTAATCAAGCAGGACGTACGTGTTGTTACATCGATTTTTAATTCACATGAGTATGAGGGAAGTGGATTTAATTTAATCAAACGTTTGTCTTTTCAGCTTTAGAATTTCATTGGTTTTAAATAGCATTAAAAACATTATTATATACATATTTTTTTGTAATTTCAAAATCGTATGTTACTAAAAGCTTCTTTGATTAAGATGGTTTAATTTAGAAAATAAGTTCTTGAGTTTTCAAAAATTACGGCAAATACTAATATTTAACAGAGATATAGTCTATGTAAGACTCCATAATACACGATCGAAGAAACTCACACGCCTCCCGCTAGTACAGCGGTATGTCTCTGGATTTACAACGCTAAAATCAGGGGTTCGATTCCCCTCCGTGGGCTGAGCAGATAAGCGTTTGTGGCTTTGCTATAAGAAAAACATACAAGAAACTCGCTCTCAGCCTATAAAATTTTGCAAAGAACCGAACTTTATATTTAACTGTGGACACAAACCAGAATATTTAGAATAAAAAACTCTATTTTTGAAAAATAAGTTTCGTTGCTATCTCACAAAACTGACGTAAATCCAAAATGGAAAATAAAATAAAATTTTAACACACTTATCTAAAGATGTTTCAGGTTCTGCCAATAGAAGGCTAAGTGAAGGTTAGAAAAACCATCTGTTAAAATAAAAGCTAGTTGAAACAGGAGAACAGGGTCATAATTTGGCAGTACATTAACGATTCATGAGAAAGTTAACAGCCTCGATGACCGTGACAACAGGTTAACAGAATGATATTGGCATCACAGTACGTGAAGGTGGTTTACGTAGTGGGTCAACATGGTGGAGACTTTTGAGAAGGTTAGTGGGGTGATAGCTGTAACACCAGTGAACAATGATGATGGGTAGGAATGTTAGCTAGGTAATAGCTTGGCACAGAAATGAGCATGGTAGTAAGTAGTAAGAATGTTAGTAGGGTAAACATTTGGTTAAAATAACAGTGGGGTAGTACCTTATCACAGCGTCTGAAGCAGTTATTACTAGTGAATAACCAGTGGCTTCTCTGGAAATTAGCAGGGAAAAACACTGTGAAAGCAGATTACATAATGATGGCTGACAGAAAGGACTAAACTGTGTTAGAAATGAAAGGTAAACATGGCAGTCGGTGATGATAAGGTCACCAAGGTAATAACTGATGAAAAAGGACAACAGAGTGATAATTAGTACTAGCAAGTCTATCGAACGAAGTAACATCATGTCTTGAACATGGCAGGTTGAAAGGAAGAATTTTTTTAAAACTTGTACTATAGATTAAAATAACGGCTGAATACTAGAAATAGCTCAGCAAAAACATCAAGAAGGTGGGAATTTAAGGACTAATACTGAGGGCAGGGAATATACAATTACAGAAGTACTTTTCAGTGAGAAATTTCTCAGAATTATAGAGTCTACCTGTGACCTCCAATCATAGAATACGTTCTGTACTACATAGAAAGATTAGATCAACACAAGATGCAAACTGGAGCCATATGTTATAATGTTATTCAGTCAATATGAAAGCGATCAAACAGAAGACGAGTGAGTTTAGTACTTGAGTTGTCTTTTAGGATGGTTTCTAAGCAGAATGAGGCTGATAGACACAGGTTATGTACAGACGAAAAAAATCAATATAAATACATTTTATTGACAACCATTCATGCCTTTTTAATTGGAAAAAAACAATAAGTTGTGACAGTTGTAGAGAGATAGAAAAGTTGTTTTTTTTGGGTGAAAACATCGAAATGAAAGGAGACATTGTAATGGAAAGGGATAAAGTTAAAATTTTAGAGAGATAATACCAGTGTGGAACACGGCACCATTGTGCCTAATTTAGACGTAAAACATTCCGGATTATTGGTATTACGTATGAAAAAAAAATGGTGCAGATTTGAGAAACTTACCCAATTTTGTGTAACAGGCGTCGTTGGCATGACTTAAAGTTCCTGTATTCCAAGGATGGAAGATATAAAATGATAAAATTAGAAGTTGAAAACAAATATAAGAAACAAATTAATGTAAAAAAAAAGTACGTAATTTGAATCACTTTATATTTTTGGTAGTTTTCACATTTAATAACGTACGTTATATTAAGCGCATTTAAAAATGAAATTAAAACAGTGTAAAAAAATAAAAATCATAAAAGAGCAGAATGACCTAACATAAATTAATTATCACTAAAATTAATAAATTTAAGTAATATGGGGATAACGTAGTAATAAATATGTTGAAAATAAAAAGGAGAGAAATAAATAAGACACACACACACAGACGTACATGTTTTAGTCCAATAATTTGTTGTTTATAGAAAAGAGAATCGAACGGAGCTAACTGTAACGGCAAGCTGTTATGTTAAACCGAATGAGTGAACAATTGTTTTAATCACACTTTCTCCGGCCAATCGTGATGAGTGGTTCCATACCTGCTCGCTAATTTCGTAAACCATAACTTCTTGAATATGTACATATCGTTTAATCAACCACATTTTTCTGAAATAATTAATTTTCTACTATCAGAATTCTTAATAATCACATATTGTAGTAATGTAATTAATAAACATATTATTAGCTTATTCTGTACATTGGCATGAAAACTACTACAATTTCAATTATTTTTGGTAAATCTTGGCTGGCGTATGTTTATTGCAAAATTTAATACAACTTCTTTTCGTTCCGCAGTGGCACAGTGGTATGTCTCTGGACTTTTACTGCTAGAAACTGCGTTTCAATCATCCGTGATGGGCAGAGCACAGACAACTTTTTGTGTAGCTTTGCGCTTAATTACAAAAAACAGTAATTTTTTCACGCCCCTCCGTGGCTTAGCGGTAAGTCTATGGACTTATAATGCTAAAAGTTAGGGTTCCGCATAGCACAGTGTATTATATACTAATTATTTTGATTGTACTAAACGTTTCAGAGAAATAATGCCAATTATAATAATTCTACTCCGTTTATTTGTTTACAAATGTAACTATTCTTAAGACCGAGCCGCAGCAAGTAAGAATAACGAGTTTTCTCTTGAATGGCCACATATCTAGTTTTACACTTTGTACGATTTACAGAATACTTGGTCATATTTTATTTAGTTATTTACAAGCAGCATGAAAGATATAATTATCCTTCAGTTTCAGATCAAGTTATTTATCTTGGATTTTATAAAATCTATCATACAGCGGTATGTGAAGACTTGGTGATTTGCCATACGTTGTAACTGACTAAAACAACAATCAAATTTGTCAAACGTTTTATGAGTTAAAAATGTATCTCGTGATGACTGGTTTGGGCATTAACACTTTTATTAATAAAGTAGAGAACAACGTTCCGACTTTTATAGGTCATATTCAGGTCGAAACGTCGTTCTCTGCTTCATTAGTAAAACTGTTAATACGTAAACAATGCAATCGTCTTAAGACACATTTTTACTTCAGGTGGGTTTCTCGTCATCACGAATTTAATGAGTTACTGTGGTATAAATTCTACTGCAAAACTGTTTAACTGGTTAACTCCAGTGCAAGCAGACGAAGTAAACTTAAATTTTGTCGTTGGTGCTACACTTTATTAAATTCAGTGTAAAAGTTTTAGTATGTTAAGTACACGTGGTTAAAACAAAAAACTTAATAATACACACATACTCAAGATGCTATGTTTCTTTCAACAAGAGGTTTAAGAAGCTATAGATTGCTATATCAACTAGTCAACAGAATAAACAATTCTGGTTATTTTTATCGACACAGTTATAAAACCGAAAAACTCTCTAAAATGCAAATTATATATTCCACTGTTTTACAACATTCGTCATACATTTTGAGCGGAGCAACTAGAAATAGAACATACCAAACTACAGTGTTACAGAGTGTGCAAGTCCTGTGATTGTGCATATTATACTGACGGTAATTACAAGATGAAAACAATATATATTATTAGAGAATATTTTGAAAAAACACACAAATATTCGATATAGATCGTTGAAATGTGACAGAAATGTTATTCAAACACAAATACAATGGTAAATCAAAGGTGTTTTTGTAGCTTAACACCAAGTTACAAAACACGCTATCTGCGTTGTGCCCACCAGGGGTATCGATGTCTAATTTCTAACATTTAAGCCCACAGACATGTTGATGTGCCTTTGAAGAGATAAATCAAATATAAATTGCGTTTTAGTTAAAGTTCAGTGGTACAGATTTAATCTTACAAAATTGTGCAGAACGACTACACAAATAAAGAAGCACCATTCGAAACTTTAAGATACTAAAAAAGGGCATTTTAAACAGTTGTTTATCCAGATCTCCCTTTCGTCGGTCTCCACACTCGCCTCTCTTCACACATTAACTTTATTACCCTCAATACTAAATTAATAAATTTGTAAAAAAGAACTACGTAACGTAGCTGTTTACAGAATTTACGTTTTCTCTAAAGTAAAGTTATTAATAATTATATTTACATCTCTCCGTCCGCCTTAGAAACCTTCCGCAACCTCAAGGAATCGCAACCCAAAGTTTGAGATTCTGTTGTTTTAATGTGACCTGGAAGATAAACTCTTGCAAGAAATTTTGTATAAATAGTATGGTCAGAAACTGAAAATGTTAATATTAAAATAATAACAGTGAAATATGCAGATAGGAGTGTGTGTTCTTTTTATAGGGAAGCCATATCGGGCTGTATTTTGCTGTCTCCGCCGAGGAGAATCGAACTCCTGATTTTAGCGTTGCAACTCCGTGGACTTGCTGTTATACCAACGAGGGTCTACAAATAGGAAATATTATCATGACAAAATTAATTCCGTATCACTGGTGATAAACAGAAAATTAAGTCGAAAATAACCGGAAATGACGTTTCCTCTCGCTCATTTCAAACTTCTACGCCAGCTAAGTTTTTATTCAAAGAACTTAAACTGCAACTATTTATAAAACAGAAGCTTCTGGGGTTTTCGCGTACGGTAAGGATACGAGAAGGAACAAGAAAAGTGATTGTTTTTACTGCTATTTTTCACTGGGAGAAGTCTTTCTTTGTTTGTAGTTAAGCATAAAGATATAGCAGGTGATATGCCTGTCACGGTTATCAAAACTCAGCTTATAGCAGGTGATATGCCTGTTACGGTTATCAAAACTCAGCTTATAGCAGGTGATATGCCTGTCACGGTTATCAAAACTCAGCTTATAGCAGGTAATATGCCTGTCACGGTTATCAAAACTCAGCTTATAGCAGGTGATATGCCTGTTACGGTTATCAAAACTCAGCTTATAGCAGGTGATATGCCTGTTACGGTTATCAAAACTCAGCTTATAGCAGGTGATATGCCTGTCATGGTTATGAAACTCAGCTTATAGCAGGTGATATGCCTGTTACGGTTATGAAACTCAGCTTATAGCAGGTGATGTGCCTGTTACGGTTATCAAAACTCAGCTTATAGCAGGTGATATGCCTGTTACGGTTATCAAAACTCAGCTTATAGCAGGTGATATGCCTGTCACGGTTATCAAAACTCAGCTTATAGCAGGTGATATGTCTGTTACGGTTATCAAAACTCAGCTTATAGCAGGTGATATGCCTTTCACGGTTATCAAAACTTAGCTTATAGCAGGTGATATGCCTGTCATGGTTATGAAACTCAGCTTCTAGTTTTTTAAAGTAGGCCGACATCTCGCTGTACCACTTGGGGATCGTTGAGTCATAAAAATTGGTTGACACATTTTAACAGATTGTTTATCTAAAATGTAATGAGGTTTAATTCTTATCCATGAAGCAAACTGGAAGATTCAGACACTTTTTTTAAATGTCAGCTCAGCAGTTACTGATCGATAACAATTTGCTACATGAAAAAAGTAAAACATATCGTTAATCTGATCATCATCAGGATATATTTGGTCCAAAAGTTTAAGGTATATCGCTCTCTTACAAATTCTGATCTACTTTGGCATATCATAAAAATTGCCTTAGTCTAAAATTATAACTATTCACAGAATTAGTGGGCATGTTACATTTATAATGTTCATTAAAAAGCAAAACTTGTAAGTGATATCATAGGTTTGTTTGTTTTGTTTTTGAATTTCGCGCAAAGCTACATGAGGGCGACCTGCGCTAGCCGTCCTTAATTTATCAGTGTAATGATAGATGGAAGGCAGCTAGTTATCACCACCCACCGTTAACTCTTAAGCTACCCTTTTACTAACGAATAGTGGTATTGACCTTCACATATAACGCCCACTCGGCTAAAAGGGCAAGCATGTTTGGTGCGATGGTGATTTGAACCCGTAATCCTATCTATCCATTAGAAGATATAACTTTGTTACTGTTGAAAAAAAAAATATAATATTGGGTTGATATTTTTGTAAAAACTCAAATTACTAGTTGTTTTTTTTCATTTTTGTGCAACTAGAACGAAGAAAGGTTTTCACTACTCTAGACTACTTTAAGAAAAATGATAGAATGTTAAAAAGCACTGTTATTAATTGCTCTAATCTTTGATTTAACGAAATCCTATTTTCAATTGCCTGACCAATCTAGCTCAGTTGTTACCCTAAACTTTTGACACCCAAATGAAAGGATTACTGCTTTCTATAAGATGAGAATGTTTATGAGTTAACTCGAAACGTGCAAAGTTGCACGCGAAGATATAATGATGGTTGTTTTGACCATCTCTTGGAACTATTTCTCCCAGCATATACCACTGTTGGGTTTTATATCAGCTATATTAAATCGTGTATGCATGCAAATTTTGTACTTTGAAGTAGAAAAAGGCATCAGGCGCTATGTTACGAAAGATTAAATTGCGTGGCTTGACATGTTATTTATAGAAGTTATAAACAGCATAGCTCAGTTTGAATGTGTGAACAAAAAATCACAGAAATAATTCATAATATGACAGAATGATAGATAATAGCCTGATGCAGACGTAAATCTGCATAATAACACATACCTTGGATTGTTCTTGACTCTACATTTCTTTTATGGTGCAGACACACACACACACACACACAAACGAAAAAAAAGACTTACAGACACAACGTGCTTTGTAAGCCCACTTTCAAAATATTCTGTACTGATTCTAACAAACGCCAAACTAAAATACACACAGCTCCGTTTCTGGCTCCAAACAAGAAACGCATCTACATTTTTATTTTCTGAATATATTATAGCCCATGCTTTAAAGCTTCAATGGAATACATATTTGCTCCAAGTACAAGCACCAACCACTGTAATAATTGAATCATGTAGATTACATTATAGTGATACGAAATCAAATGCAACTCATCATTAAACAATCAAAGAAATGGAAAAAGGAAGATTCGGTGAATAAGAAGCGCGTCCCCAAAAAAGGCCTTTTGAGATAAGGTTGCTATGACAACCTTAATGAAGAATCTTTACAAGAACGAAAGCTGAACCTTGTAACAATGAGCGAATAAAGTGAAATGTTCAGTTCATTTTTCTAACACCAGGATTGAAGATTATATGAACCCGCTTTTTGTTTGTGTGAAAGCTATAAAACTTACGTTTTCTAATAAATAAATTTCAGTAACTCTAACTTAGCATAAAATATATACATTCATATTGCATTTTGACGTGTAACACAATTATTTCTTCATTTGATTATATTCGGAAGAGTTTCCATCAATATCATAACATTATGAGTTATCTCGAAGTTTCATCTGTGCATGAATCATGAACATTCAAAACTACATAATTTATTCGAAATGTTCATCGGTAGTATTGTATATTTAAAGACCTAAGACAGTGGATTTTTATAAGGCGTATAATTTTATTATACTGTGTCTGTTATTTCATTTCACTTCTTTTTATACTAAGATAAAGAAAAAGAAATACTGCATATTTTATTTGTTCAGATTTTGGCTTACATTCAAAACCACTGAATTTAGCTGTTTAATAAATGTGGTTTGGTTTGAAATTCGTGCAAAGCTACACAAGGGCTATCTGCGCTAGCCGTCACTAATTTAGCAGTGTAAGACTAGAGGGAAGGCAGCTAGTCATCACTACCCACCGCCAACTCTTGGGCTACTCTTTTACCAATGAATAGTGGGATTGGTCATTACTTTATAATGCCAAGTGGAAGGGCGAGCATGTTTGGTGTGACGAGAATTGGAGCTGGTGACACTTCGATGACGAGTCGAGCGCTCTGATTACCTGGCCATGCCGGGCCCACTTTTTTATTTATAAACCTGATTATTCTATTATTAAATTTCAGTGGTACTCACAATGCATACAGTGATTATTTTTATGTCGTGACACTTGTTTGAAATTGAGTTTTTGAAAACTTACTCACGTCTCTCAAAAACGTGAAGTACATGATGATGGAACGTGTGAAAATTTAAAGTGAGTTTTACTGGATAGTTGCGATGCTGTATCTTTGTAAAGAACAAACTGTAGGTGTATCGCGTGGTCACTGACATATAGGGCTTGGCATGGCCTAGCGCGTTAAGGCGCGCGCTTCGTGATCTGAGGGTTGCGGGTTCGCGCCAAACATGCTCGCCCTCTCAGCCGTGGGGGCGATATAATGTGACGGTCAATCTCACTATTCGTTGGTACAAAGAGTAGCCCAAGAGTTGGCGGTGGGTGGTGATGACTAGCTGCCTTCCCTCTAGTCTTACACTGCTAAATTAGGGACGGCTAGCACAGATAGCTCTCGAGTAGCTTTGTGCGAAATTCCAAAACAAACAAACACTGACGGTTACTAGCATGCGCGTTCTCTGTAACGGTTCTTTTGGATTCTATACAAAAAAGTTTCACGTTTCTGTTATAAAGGCGAGAAAAGTGTTTTTTGGAGAAGTTTGGTTTAGTTTTGTTTGAATGACCATTTCAGATCGAGATGTTTTTGTATGGCACACGAAAGAGTTTTTGAACCTAGATATTAATCAAAGTCTTTCTTATTAGCTATTATTAGCTTTTTGTATATGAATAAAGAGCTAGCAAATTTAACACTTAGTCTTAACTTTTGTAAGCGTTGTGCTTTTGAGAACTGTTTATGAAAATATCGAAACGTTTTGGTGCAGTGGACATTGGAACAATGAACTTTTATAACCGTTCAATCTATCCTAAACTTCAACTTTGAATTTACAACCTGAGCAAGACTATATTTCAACACACTACATTCACAGTGATTATGTTGAATTAGAGAGACAGTTCTTATGTGGATTTAACCAGAAAGAGGTTAACTTTTTTGCATTGTACGCTTTTGTTAATTATTGTATATACATTATTATTTGATGTCTTTTTTGTATTTTATAATATATCTATCAAACTATAAAGTTGCAGAGGTGTCATTTTCTTGTTTTTTTTACGTATTGTTTAGTACGGTAATACGGGATCATAACAATATCTTTGACACCAGAGGGCTTGAATGGCGATATTTCGACTCACTTCTGATCTTTATTTAGTAAGGTACAGAGCAAAAATTCCAGTAAGAAGTTAGGAACGTTTATTATTATTATTATTATTAGCCATTGAGATACAAGATTATTCGACTGATACAATAATAACAAAACACACCAGCAAATATTGTAGTTTACAGTGGCACAGTGATATGTCTGTGAACTTTTACTGCTGAAAACTGGGTTTCGATACATGGGGTAGGCAGAGCACAGATAGCTCCTAATGTAGCTTTGTACTTCAAATGAAAAAATTTTACAGTGTTGTAGGTATAAATGACATTAAAGTATAACATTCTAATTAAGAGTCGCGGGTTTGGATAATTTTTTTCTGAACATTCCCGTAATGTAAGTAAATAACAACACAGCTGTAATATCGCCTTGTAGAAATTTTTGCGATTTGTTTTAGATTTCGTGTTGTGGCTAGAGCACAGACAACTTATGATATAGGCTTAGTGGCTTGGTGATCAGAATACTCAGCTCGCAAAATATTGCTCACGTGTTCGAATCCTATCTCCAAACAAACTCACCCTTTCAGCCGTGGGAATGTGAGAATTTGATAGTATAATTTTTTTTATAAAAGAGTAGTCCAAAAATTGGCAGTAGGTGGTATTAAGTAGCTGTCTACCTTCTAGTCTACAACTTCTAAATTAGGGATAGCTAATGCAGATAACCCTCGAGTAGCTTTGTGTGAAAATGAATAAGCAAACAAACAAATAGTAGATTACGTATTTTATGATGCATCCGAAACAAGTCCATCACGATCGTTTACAAGAATTTTAAGCAAATATTATGCTCTTTCTAATAAATACGTTTATTATTATTATTAGCCATTCAGAGACAAGATTATTCGACTAATACAATAATAATAAAACACACCAGCAAATATTGTAGTTTACAGTGGCACAGTGGTATGTCTGTGAACTTTTACTGCTGAAAACTGGGTTTCGATACCTGCGGTGGGCAGTGCACAGATAGCTCCTCATGTAGTATTTCTGCATGTTGTAACATGGGCATACAGAATTATGTTGTGAATAAATATGTTAACAAAAAGCAAAAATGTCAGTATTGTGTTTTAGAGATCTTACTACAACCTATTTATAACTAAACATGGCCCTGACATGGCGTATGTTTACAAGTGCCTAAATGACAATGTTTCATTTAACGAATTTTTATTGCATTTATTTGCAAGTAAAAAAAAGGTGTTTATACATTTTCTTGGGTATGGTTAAGATAAACATAAACTACATCATTATTTTGTACATATAATCTTCAATGAATGTGTTAATAAATACAGAAATGTCAACAACATATATTATGTTTATCAGAACTACTTTGCAGATTGTTGTTGCACAACGTAAAACGTCAGTCTTAGGGTAGCAAAAGCATGCAGTTCAACATTACATTGTGCATACCACACAAATGTGCAAAAAATATTTTGCATGTTATAAAAACATACATTTAGCTCTGGTTTTGTGTTATTGGCATCTAATATCACGCATGTCTGGTACCTATTTTCTCACATTCTTGGCGTGAGAATACAAGCAGATCCGATAATCGAACGTACATATCATCTTATTTTGTGGAGGTAAACTTGTAAAAGAAAGGGATATATAATAAGCCTGCTACTGTTTTTATCCCTCTAACGACGAGTACCTTCAAGATACCATTAATCACAGTGACTTCATTTTTTTTTCCTTTAGAAATTGCTGCATATTTTCATATTATCCAAGATGAAAGATTTATGAACAAATTTCCATCATTCAACTTGAAAAAGAATTTCCAAAAATAAGAGGAGAGTTGTGATTGGTTGATACAGAGAATTAATAACTCAAATATATCATTCGAAGCAAACTGTTGTAGGAATCAACAACTCGCAACATCTTTCAAAGGAAAGGGTAAAAACTGAGGAAAGGCAGGCTAAAGTTTAGAAGATGAAAAACGAATAGAAAATTTGGAGAGCGCAGAAGTTGTAAAGCAGAGGATGTGGTGCTAGATGGAAGACTTCCTGTTTGGCAGGAAACGACCGAAGATGGAGTACAGGTTAAAAGAATGAAACGTGATGCCTAGCACCAGAATAGTAAAGCAAGTAATAAATGTATTTAAAGGAAAATTTTATATAAATAATAAAACAATTGTCGAATGAAAACGTGAGGACATGTTCCTTTGTACTCGTGAGGAATGTCATATTTTCGATTATATTGGGCAAGTAACTATAATTTTAGGTTTTCAGTTTATTGAAATGTCCAATTGGATTACTTTCGTTTATTTCTGCTTTGGAACACCACCCCCTCTTGTTTTTGTTAAAAATACGTTTGACGAATTTCAGTTTTATGTTGTAAACGAGGTATGGATTTTATTTATTATAAATTAACACGTTTGCCGATAGTCTACCAAAGATATGATATAGTTCGTGAAAACATGCTTTATTTAGTCGTATAGTACCGAATTTCTCTCTGGTGTTGCAAATTTATACAAAAATACATTAAGAAAACAATTCAATGAATAAACAGCTTAAATGCTGCCAAAAACAAAACCGTAGCTCTTTTAAGAACTGTTTGTTTGTTTTAGAACAAAACCGTAGCTCTTTTAAGAACTGCTTGTTTGTTTTAGAACAAAACCGTAGCTCTTTTAAGAACTGTTTGTTTTAGAACAAAACCGTAGCTCTTTTAAGAACTGTTTGTTTGTTTTAGAACAAAACCATCGGGTTTTGCGGAGAATCGAATTTTAGCAATTTAGTCCGTAAATTTATGCCTTCTCACCAGGAGGCCTCTTTTAAGAATAAATGAAAAACTGAAAAAATAAACGAAATATTCATTAATTTGTCAAAAAAATCAGAAAACAGTAGGAAAGCTCGACTTCCACGTCTGTATTAAAAAACAACAACATAGTTATAAGGACAAAAAACGTGATTAATGAGATAAAGCTTACTAAATTTAGTAATGGTAATACATATTAAATAAAGGACTATTTTTAATGACTTGTTTAAAAACGTTTACGTCAACTTTCAAATACAGGAAAAATACCTTCGTGGAAAATGTGTAACATTTACTTGGAGAGACGTTACACTGAAACTGCAGTTGACCAATTCATTCAAATGTTTTTTCTTGAACAGTACACTTCGAACGAATAAGGATATTATGTTAAATATTTTAATTACGAATCCGAAGAAAGCCTGAAGCTCTCAAACTTGTTGCGTTCCCACAGTAACAGGGAAAACACGTTGCCAGAGAAACGTCACGTTTGTTAGGCAGCATAATCTCAAAGATCGCAATAGATAAAACTGTTAAATTAAGATATATCTTAATAACGTATATACTTAATGCTTTTGAACTGATCAAGAAAATTAATTATCGTGTTCTCATCCCAGTGCTTTAAACAGTTAATAGCGTCAGCTGAATAAGTTGCGTTCAAATGCTCCAGAAAACAAAATATTTTGTTGAATTTTATTTGGTCTATAATATTAAATATGCACGACAGAAATACACATATAATAGTGACTCGAATAATACTATTAGCGCTTAAACCTTTCATATTACTAACATAAAATTATATACACTCATTTATTAGATTTAGACTAGGGTAATCTTTAAAACAATCGTAAAGCAACGTTATTATACTTCCAGTGTAAGGAAGAAAAAAAAGTAACTCAACTAAACCTTCTAATACACAATGTGAAGGTTCTTTAATGATGACGGTTGTACGGGTTTTACCTGCACTAACTTTTATTTCTTCACCTTACACTATAACGTAAATTACGCTCAAAAGAACAAATCGTCTACTTGGTTCGTAACAGATCAATACACTGTTATAAACATTGTTATAAAAATAACAAGACGATAGATGATATTTAAATACTATATAACAGATAGAACCAGATAACTGCGTATTAGCTTGCTATTAATTAAGAATGTAGTGATAAATTATTTTTGAGCTGTTGCGCTAGCCGTCCCTAATTTAGCAGTGCAAGACGAGAGGGGCAGCAGCTAATTATCACCACCCATCGCCAACTCTTGAGTTACTCTTTTACCGATGAATAGTGAAACCAACCAAAACATTATAACCCCCCCCCCACGGTTGAATGGGCGATCATATTTGATATGACGAGGATTTCAACCGCCACCCTCAGATTACGAGTCGAGCGCCATAACCACCTGGTCATGATCTGTGTTCCAGTTATTTCGCTCAGCTAATGACAACATGAGCTGGACTATCAACATGAATCGAGTGATAATTTTTCTCTCATTTCTCACTTATTTTAGAAGTAGCCTATATTGTTTAGTTCTATTTTAGATTACTTTCAGTTCTAACAGGCTGAAGATAAAGGGGTAAATTACATATAAAAAATGGTGGCAGACCAAACCAACATTTGGCAGCATAGGGTATATATATATATATATGCGTGTTTGTCTGTAGCTAAATTTAATTTATAAACAATGATATTGTTACACTCTATTAACATATACCAATAACTCAAGTTTAAATAAATTTGCGAATCCACGCTGAAATAACATTTGAATACAACATGAAAGCATATTACACTTGGATTATTACAGCCAAGCACATTAATAAAAAGGAAAACCATCCTGTAGTAAAATGAAATCACATCTGTAACTGATGGGCATATGGATGCACTTTCTTCAATTCTAAAAACGAAATTATATATATAATAAACTATGCAACCAGACCAAATATAAAAGGCGTCACACACACACACACACACACACAGAACAGACAAAGTAGGTGCGGTGTGGAGCAGTCAACTATGTTCTGATGAACAAGTTTTAAATGCATTTTAACAGTGTAATTGTGGAGATGGAGTACGTTTCTTTGTTGAGGTGGGCTAATTCCAGAATAACATATCTAAAAATATACTTTAACCTCACTTTCTAAAAAAACACACTTATTTTTTGGTATAATTATTTTAAATATTGTGAGAGCTTGAATATTACTTTCAAGAATTCGGTTTTAAAAGGTTGTATATTATGTTTATCATAATATATTCCATTTTCATTATCCTCTTAAAGTGAGATTAAAACTCGCCATATAACGAAGTGTTTGCTACTTCTTGAAATGAATTACATGCAGATTTTGGTTGTTGTTTAAAACACACAAAGTTTTGTTAATTATCTTCCTTGCTGCTCGAAAATGACGAAAAATCACATAAATCTGCACTTGTTGTCTTTCATTATCGCTGCCTCGCATCTTTTCTGAAAGTTTTTAAATCATAATTTGTTTTACAGTTTTTTCTCAGCGTTAATAGTAATCCATATCAGTGAATGACAAGCAGATGCGAGGAAGTTTCTTATTGACAAAAGCAACTTCAAAACGCTTCTTAATGACCGAATCAGTTACAAATGTATTTATGTTAAATTAGTTAATAACAACTAGGGTGAATGAGTATTATCAACTATACAAACAAATTATAAAAATATCATAAGTTATTATTAAGTGTTATTGTAGTTTGATAAATACATTAATGTTTGTTTATGTTATATTGATTCTAATTGTAGTTTGACGTATGCTTAAGTTATAATAAATAATTTTACATTTTAATTTAGTAAGTTTGTCTTTTTTTTTTCGAACTGGAGTGAATGAGCTGGTGTGAAAAAATAGGTGTGAATGATGTTGGAAAATGTTGAGAAACATTGATCTAAGAATTTATATCTGTATTCAACAAAGTAAGAAATTGTATTTATGTTGCCCCCCAGTGGCTCAGCGGTATGTCTGCGGACTTACACGCTAAAATCCGGGTTTCGATACCCGTGGTGGGCAGAGCACAGATAGCCCATTGTGTAGCTTTGTGCTTAATTCAAAACAACAACAACAAAGTATTTATGTTCTGTGGGTCTAAACTTTGACGGCAATATTCCTTAAAGTACGAAACTGTAACGTGTTTCTTAGCCTAGTTGTGTTTTATAAGGTGTGAAGTCGCGTTAAGTTGGTCTAAATTTTGGAAGTTTTATTCTATGAAGTAATAGATGCGACTCATATACATGTTAGTTTAAGCGTTGGCAGCCACCGTGTGTTCTCTCAAGGTTTTGTGTTAACTTATATCTTAACAGTTTTTGAACAAGAATAGCTTATACCTTGGTAACGATGGTAGCTGGGTTAGTCCCGATAAACCATGACAGAGGTTTTCTGGAAAGTTACAGTATTACGTTACGTTTGTGATTGGTGCTAACGGTATTTAGATTTGATTACTATTTTCCAGAAGGATATAGCTGCAGTACTAATTTCAGTACAAGGTATATAATAATGGTAGTTGGGTTAATCTAACCTTGTGTGCTATGCTCTATGAAGTAAGTAGTTGAAGCAATGTAGCTTTGGTGGTAATAAGATTATTTAAAGCCACGTTTATTATCTTTTAAGATACATTAACGATTCACCAGCTCAGGCATAATATAACATTATATTTATTTGTAATACTTCTAGATACGATAGCAGTTGCACGGGATTACGTTATGCGGCAGAAATAATAGTTAAGTTTAATTCACTTCTTTATAAACACGATGAGATGAAGAGATGAGACCATAACAGTAAAAAACATTTTATTGGACATTTCGGATTGTACACATTTCATTTTTGTGGAGAGTACGAGACAAAGAGATAGTAAACAAAATATATAAATAGTTTTTGCCGTTGAAAATAGCCTGGAAATAATTATTTAAATTAATAGGCATAGCCCAGTGGTTAGGGCGCTTGACTCGCAATCTGAGGGTGGCAGGTTTGAGTTTCGTCACACCAAACATGTTTACTTTTTCAACCCTGGTGGCTCCCCAGTGGCACAACGGAATGTCTGCAGACTCACACTCCTAAAATTCGGGTCTCGATACCTGTGGTGGGCAGAGCGCAGGATACCCATTGTAAAGCTTTATGCTTAATTCTAAACAAACAACGCTCAATTGTAAAAGAGTAGCCCAAGAGCTGGCGGTGGGTGGTGTTGACCTTTCCTCTAGTCTTTCACTGTTAAATCAGGACGCCTAGCGCAGATAACCCTTGTGTAGCTTTGCGTGAAATTTAAAACTAAATTATAGTATTATTTATCACTTCTACCTTCCAACCCATTTTTGGTGTCAATGAACTGCATAACCAGCCGAACACTGTTACCAAATGAACCAATGAGAGGTTGTAGGCAGTTGTATGAAGACTGGTAACACCTAAGCAAGCTCTTGAAGTTACAAAGGTTAAATGCGAGTGGACCTATAAATCGTTGTGTGAAGTACAACATAAGCTAGAGTATGGTTAAGTTAAATTTGTACGATGACAGCGATAGTTGTGTAAATTATTTTCATACTAGTTGGTAAGAGTGACAGTCCAATTATATAAATTATAATTTAGTTGCTATCTTAAACTAACAACTAGAATAGAGAGTGCTAGTCTGATATGATTATCGAAATAGTTTTTATATTCGTAGCAATGACCCTGTGAATAAACTGGTAGCACTAGCTAGAGAACAGAACTTCTCCATCAGCTAGCTAGTGTATGATCGGCTTATATTTTGGCAAATATACATATATATGTGTGTGTGTTATGTAACAGCATGAAACACATCAGACGAAATCCAATTTTAGAGTATTTTCACAGACTAACTAATTCACAGACTAATTAGCATTTCAAAACATCATTCCTGATACTTGCATTTATCATACGTATTTCTTAAAGAACAGTTAAAATTCAATATGACAAGAAGTACATTCCCAGATTGTCACTGGTAAAGAGCGATTCAACTTTCGAAAGTTCTAGGGTTATAAAGTTTTGTAATTTTGTCTTAAGCTGTACAGTTACAAATGCAAACTTTCTCTCTGTCAACCTGAGGATGACCTACGAAGGTAGAAACGTTATTCTGTACTTTATTTTAATTAAAGTACTAATACCCATACCAGCCGTCTTGAGAATATAATTTTACTTCAAATGGATTTTTCATCATCACGAATGGCTAAACTCACTCGACACGTCCTCGTTTATGATGCCCGAGTAAGTATAAATGTCTTTTAATTAATTTATAACCCTTTGAGGGACGGGATCGGTAAAATATACTTGAGTTAAGCATTTATACTCAAGGTTTTTACGCATCATGCGCACTTCCATATGGTCTAGCAGACTGTCAGTAAAGATTGCAGTTTTTTGTACACAAAAGAATCACATTTTCTAATGAAATATTTCTATTAAAGGTTTGTTTGTGAAAGTATCGAATCTAATACGTTACTGGTTCAAGTGCGAAGTGATTTTCATGTTAACAATTAGTTTTCGTCCCAGAAATCTCAAATATTATTGTATAATTTGTTAAGCCTTCTAAATACATTTAAAACGTTTGAGTAAAACTTTATATTTTGGTTTTATTTACTTTCCGTAACTATAAAAGGTCTGTCAATTTTACCGACCTCGTTAACACCATAAAAGCCCCCCCCCGCTAGTACAATGGTATGTCAATGTATTTACAACGCTAAAATGAGGAGTTCGATTCCCCTCGGTGGGCTCACCAGATAACCCGATGTGGCTTTGCTATAAGAAAAACACACACCACTATAAAAATTAGATAATAAATATAAATTGCGTGTTTTCATTTTTTACAATGAGTATAAATTATAATACTTAACATTATATACTTATCTATTATCTTTATTCTATTGACCTTTAGTCATACCTGGCTAACATTACAGAATTTGCATTGACGAGGGCACACGCCCGCTCAAGTTACTTTATCTAATGATATAAATATGACCTTTAGTCTTTACAAAGTGACCTTTCTTGGTTTGGATTCAGTGGACTAGTATTTGGTAAACACTTGCAATCTTTACTAAAAGTCTACTAAATTTTATGACTGTGCACAAACTCCATGAAAAAAATATTGTATAAACATTTCTTTTCTTTGTGAACCTGACGATGACCGAAGAAGGTCGAAACGTTGTTCGCTCTTCTATTTGAAGTGTTTTCTGGGCCCAGAACAGCCGTTTTTGCATATAAAAGTTCTCAACAAGTGGGTTTCTCGACATCACTGATTGTATAAACACTTAGCTCGTGTATATTATACTGATCCCTTCACGAAAGGGTTAATTAACAGGAACAATAACTTATACTAAAAGTTTCTCTTACCTGTCATCTTGAAGAACATTAATTGGCTTAGAAGACACATCTTTTCCATTCGACTTTGAGGCTACTCGTCGAGAGTAAAGGAATCCGCCACCATCACTCATGTAGCCACTAGAGAAATCCTCTGGTCTATACACAACACTTGGTCGAAGAACTTCACCCTCACTCATGTAACCTGTCCCAATATCCATGGAATCCACGTCTGATATGTTATTCAGATTCAGTAAGGCACGATTGCTTCCCAGCCCCCTTTTAACAGGGACACCATAAATTGTTGACGAGTCTTCTGTGGCTAAAATGTGACGTGACAATCCAAACTTAGAAGAAGAAGCATTTCTGGTATCTGCCGGTAACCGAAAGTTAGGCATGTGCAACCTGTTCGTGAGGTTATGGGTGGAAGACACAGAACCTAGGCCACGAATATAACCATAAGGTAAGACACGCGTGAGAGGTTGCATGGGCTTTATATTAACCATGACATCATCTGATTCTTCTATTATTGTCATATCCCTAAAGAAGGGGGCTGTAATATGCGTATCATATTTCCTGGATTTCCTAACAGCAAGTGGCGTTCTTTTCTTTTGCTGATGAGACAAATCCTTCACGTTTTCAGGCTTCATTACGTCTTTTAATGCCTTCACTTGCTGTGCTCCTGGAGAGGTAGAAGCTTGAGAGGAGTGGGCTTCACATTCCTGGTTTCCTGTATTGTTTTCTAATACTAACCTATTTTTATTTTCCTTGTTACCATTATCAAAAGTAGTTTCATCATGTTTTCCGTATTTGATTTTACTAGAAACTGTGACATCATAACTCATTATAGGAGAAACTTTGGCAATAGAAATGCCATTTTGTAGACCGTCTACAAAATGGTCATGCCAAGAACTATCCAACTTTGTAAAAGATCGGTTAGTCTCATAGCGAGTGTCCATTTCCCCCATACGTCGAGGAGGATTAAGAGGTACATCTCTTTCATTGTCGTTATAAAAAGATTTACTTGTAGTACTAGATGAACCTGCTACATCTGGAGTGTCTTGATTTTCCATCTTCTGTTTCAATTCAATTTGACAACTTAAAGATGAATCGCTGACACTTCTACACTCCTGAATATTCTCAAAGGGAAGTTTGGATGTTCCTTTCACGGCAGCTGTAGGCTTAGGAATGCTACTATTTGCTACTTGGCACAACATCAGGTCACCAGGAGTTGAACAACTCTCAAAGATATTAGACGTTTTATTCCAGTTGGTACTCGTACGAGTCTCAGGATTGAGAAGCTGTAAGTCCTTTTCAGATTGAGAAATCGAATTTTCTTCAACTTCATCAAGTTGAATCGCATTTGAAGTTTTAGTTCCTTTACACTCAGACTCAGGTGTAGCTATTGACTTGTTACTGAAAGCCGTGGTTTCTGTACTGTAGATTGATGGTGCAAAGCTGCAGATTTCATACTTTTTCCCATTAAAATAGTGGTTCTCTTTTAGCAAGCTAGATTCCTGAAGATGCAATAAATTCTTCTGACCATAAGTGTTTATTTGCGTACTACCCTCAAACTTATCCACCAGTGTTCTTCCAGATTGGTTCTTTACTGAGCCTGGTTCACCTCTGTGGGAAGACTTTGCTACGCCGCTGTCTGTTTTGTCATTTTCTTTGGCATAACATTTACAGTCTAACAACGAACTTTTGTCTTTGTGTCTAGTGAATTCTTTATGTTGTGACCTATCGTTTTGTATTTCTAGCTCAGACTTAATTTTTATTGTAGCAGTTTCCTTACGATCGGACCTTTCTTTGTGCGTGGATCGTTCAGACTTCTCTCTCTGAGCATTGACGTCTTTCTTTTCGAACTTTTCCTTATGTGGACTTGCTTCGCCTGGGGGTTTTGACGACAAAATTTTTATGGAATCAGATTTAGTGGACTCAGTCTCTTTACCTGTAGCAGAAAAATAATCAGTAACTAAAAATATTGCTTTGTACTTAAAAGACAAATGTGGAAACAAATTTCGAAATACACTAAACCAATTGTTTACTAGTTGTTTAACTACTTATTTTTGACCCATTAGAAACTGAAACAAATGCAACACAAAAACCTTTGTGTGATTAATAATTAAAATGTCGATGTAGGGCTAATAAAAGATCACGGCCTCCCCAATAGCACTACGGGTATATCTGCGGACTTACAAAGCTAGTAACCAGGTTTTGATACGCAGGGTGAGCACAGCACAGGGAGTTCGTTGTGTATCTTTGTGCATAATTACAAAGAAACGAGACAAAATATATGTATCAATGAACTCGCAGTTTGGGAGTGTGGTTGAAAAAATGAGTGTGATAGAAAGAACTTTGTTAAGATTGAAGTATGTACCTACCAAGGAAAAATATTACATAAAAACCAGAATGTGAATGTTTGAATCAAAATAAAATACTGTTGATGCAGGTTAGACAAAGAGGAACAATTTCACAATTAAATCAAAGCACCGAGTTAGGTAAAATAGAGGACTAAACTAAAGAAAATTATTTACACATATTCACAATATGGATCACTTATCTTACTGAATAACGAAGCTTTATACCATACTTATTACTTTGCAAATTTTAAACACCTATCTTACTGAATAACGTAGCTTTATACCATACTTATTACTTTGCAAATTTTAAACACCTATTTCTTGTGGATATTTGCTTCTAGTTTTTACCGCTTAATAGAGATTAAAAATTTCCTAAGAAGTATTTAAGCATCAAAACTTGTGTACCTCAACTATACTACAACCATAAATATAAATAGCAGAATGAATTTTTAGCTTGAACTAAAAATTGAACATTTTAGAAGAGAAACCAATCCTAGGATAAGATATAACACTTTTTCTTCATAATATTTAAATATAGAAATACAATTAGTCGATATAGAATATACTTATATATAAATAAGTGTGTATTTGTGTTTTTTATAGCAAAGTCACATTGGGTTACCTGCTCAGCCTACCAAGGGGAATCGAACCTCTGATTTCAGCGTTGTAAATCCGTATACTTACCGCTGATTTGAATAAGTTTATTTAATTTATTTATAAAATAATCAGTCTACAAACTTATTCATTTCTTCTGCTATAACACCCATCAATGATAATATTTTTCTATTCTTAGAGAAATTATTAGATGTTTCACAGTGGAGTCTTTAAATTAGGGGAATACTAGTTACCTATTAATATTCATTGCGGTTGTCATCTCATTGTAAGAATAAAAAGCATCATCACTAGGTTTGACATTCTGTTTATTTGTTCCTTTGTTTAGAAATTTACGTAACCTCACACAATGGCTATTTGCACACATCTATGTTTAATTTTGAGCTGAGAGACTGCACGGTAGGGTGTTAGTCAACAGCACACACGCCAGCTCTTTGACTAGTTATGTGTGATTTAATTCTGAGATTTTGAGGCAACAGTGTGCATAATCCGAGAATGTTAACGCATAAGTTATGCCTGATCCATTGGGGAGTGACTAGCAATATCTTTAATGTTCTTTACAAAATGTGACAGAGGAACTTCAATGCGTTGCTTGCCTTTCCCTTATATTTAAAGTTAGTAATATCGAAACTATAATGACTTTAAACGAGTACAAAGCAATTATGTAGTCGGTCAAATCGGCCGATCACGTGTTTAGACACAAGTTAACTCCTACACCGACTTTTATTAGACAATATCTGATTTCTGACTGACTTTGAGAAAATGGTCCATCCAGTAGTTTAAAGAGTTGAAAGGGAACTGAAAATCGTTACCCTTTTATTGGTTTTATTTTATTTGTGAATATATTCACTCTTCATAAAACTTTTGTGTTTGTTGAGATACAACTGCGTTAAAGCATATTTTGAAAAGGAAACACACATAATTTAGAAGTATTGCTAATTTTTATTATGATAATTAAAAGGAATAAAATTTGTTTTTGAGATTTGTATATTTTAATTTAAACTTAGTTGAAATGTTAGACGAAAAGGTCTAATAACCACATAAGAATATTAGTATTTGTTTCAGCACTAAACAACACAACAAACGATCTGTACTCTGATTATTAGAGGGAATTAAACCCCAGATTTTAGCATTATAAGTCCGTAACTTTATTTTAGACATCTACCTTTTTAACCCGAGTAAAAATATTTTTCTATTCGTTGTCTACCCGAAAAGAAGCCGTTTGCTAAACTCTGTTAAACAGATAAATTCAGCAGTAAATTGAAACGTAATGAAAATACTCAATTCTACATAAGCTGTTCAAATAAAATTTATGTATGAAACTAATTTCCTTTTGGTGAATCAATACTTGTGTGTTAGTGTTGTTTTATATTTTCAAAATAAAAAGCATAAACAGTTTCAAAAAACAACTACGTCGCATTGTACACGAATATTAGTTATAAAAAATACTTTTGCTTATTTCAAAGCAATATCTGTACAATTGTGGAACAAACAAAATGATAATAATATGTTGAAGATGTTTTAAATGACTGCTTGATCCATATGAATACACCGACGATTCTGCTAGAAAATCCGTTTAGGATGTTCGATTTAAGCATAAAAATTCAAAATATTCAATATTAAATGTATACTTCATTTCCAATGGAAACCAAAACTATTATAAATGTTGATGAAGTACGATTAGATAAGATAGTTGACTGAAAAATAAAGGAATTTTTGTTCCAGAACGATATATTTTGACGTGCTTTAACCAAGTCTTTTACATGATTTTATATATACGTCGATCCAGTAATTCATTATTATGATGTTTATCAACTAGACTAAAAGCATAGAACTTACTACAGTTTGTTGGTTTAACATTATTATTTTTGCTTGTGGTATTCGAAGTTCTTCCAAATGTTTTCTTGGCGAAGCTCTTCACGGCAGTCTTTGGGCTATTAACTCCCGGAGAGTTGGAGCTATTAGTCGTCTCCCGTCTTTCGGGATTTGTACCAGACTTTGGTTCGTTACACAAGCTTGTTGATGAATCACTGCGTTCGCTTCTTGCCGAGCTGAAGCCGCTACTGCTGCTTGTTCGCTTGGAGAATGCGCCACCTAGGAATAAAAGTAAACACTAAATAAAAAAATTGTTTTATTTTGTTGTATTTACTTCGTGTAGAAAATACTAATTTTCATGACTATAAAAATTTATAAAGAATAAAAAATAGTTCAACAAACAAAAAGGACAGTTTAATTAACTCTAATATTTCAAAATGTTTATTATTTTTTCATGTTTTACTGCTCATAATTTCATTCGATTTATGATATCAAAATTATCAAAAGCCTTCAAAAATACTTTTAATTATTTTCAACTTACGTAGACACATAAGTTTAAACTCCCCAGTGAATCAGCAGTCCGAAGTCATACGACACTAAAAATGGGGTTCAGATACTTATGTTGGGCATAGCTTAAATAATCCATTATGTAACTTAAAATTTAAACTACAACAAAAAGGCAGGAATACTTTTGTGTGTGTGAATTATACACCAAATCGCAGAATTATTTTATTCCAAGTAATATTGTTTATAATAAGGAATAATATATTTTAAAACAGGTATGACATTTTAAACAGACAACAGTTCTGATCTGTTTTTGTACTTTTCATATAAGTAAAATAATAAGTTTTTTTAAAATTTTATTTGTTTTTAAGGTTTTCCAATTACCATAGTCTGGCACGAATTTATGGTTTAGGTGCTCGGCTCACAATCTGCGGGTAACGGGTTCCAATTCCTTTCACCAAACATGCTCACCATTGCAGCCGTGGAGACGTTATAAAGTGACGGTTAATCCCATTTTTCGTTGGTAAAAGAATAGCCCAAAAGTTGGCAGCGGGTGATGTTGACTAGCTGCCTTCATTCTAATTTGTTGCTGTGAAATTAAGGCTACTAGCACAGGTAGCATTTGAGTATTTTTGAGCGAGACTCAATACAAACCGAAAAACCCCAAGAGAGTTGTCACTGTCGACTTTCTTTCACACAATTAATTTAATACTCCCTATTCCAAGTATAGATTAGAAACAAACAAAACTAGTATTACTTAGTAACCCATAGTTAATTCTGCTTACCTTAGTGTTATTACACATCAAAAAACAAGCAGGACTTAAATAATTTTAAAATTTAGTAGCAAAGGCCTCCAGTTTATTTCTTGTTAAGCTCAAAGCTACATAATTATCTTTTTGTGTACTACCCACCATGTTTATCGAAAACAGATGTTTGTTTTTTTAATGAGGACCCCAGAAACTCACCGCTGAATCATCATAGGGGGGTTACACACTGCTTATGACAGCTGAAAGAAATTTAGAAAAAAAATAATTGTTTTTTTTTTCATTCTTACAATAATGAATTAGAAGACTTGCCATTGTTTATTAATAAGCATAAAGTTACACAAACCGATATATGTTTTCTGCCCACCACGGAAGTCGAAATCCAGTTTCCAGCAGTATAAGTCAGGAGACATACTGTTGCATCATAGGGATGGGTCTGGGTAGTGAGAATTCGTATTGATCAAGTGATTGAACCCATGATTATGATCTATCTGTTGTTAAGACAAATTTTTAAAGATAATTTATATGAGAGTCATACCTTCTAAAGTCATTTGTTTGAATGTATCAGAGAAGGCCTGGCATGGCCAGGTGGGTTAAGACGTTCGACTCGTAATCTGAGGGTCGTAGGTTCAGATCCCTGTTGCACCAAACATGCTCGCCCTTTCAGCTGTGAGTGTTACGGTTAATCCCCCCCCCTATTCATTGATAACTGAGTAGCCCAAGAGTTGGCAGTGAGTGGTGATGGTAGCTTTCCCTCTAGTCTTACACCGTTAAATTAGGGACGGCTAGAGCAGATTGGCCTCGTGTAGCTTTGCGCGAAATTAAAAAACCAAACAAACAAGTACCAGAGAAGACGAGTTTATCGCTTTCCCTGAGAAATCTTAATATGCGGTTGAGAATACGATCACTTACCTTTAATTCTATCTCCAGGTTTATCTTTGGAGTTGAATAATTTTAATTTATCTAGCATGGAATTATTATAGGAGGAGTTTTTGTTTCCAGGAAGACGTACCACGTCTGGTAGAATACGTAGAGCAGCCCCGGAAGTGGTTTTGACCGGAAAATGAGGTATTGATGAAGGTCTGAAAGACGATTTGAAAACAAAACAACAACGACGTTTTTATCACAGTTTTTAATTTTAAGCTAATATAGAGTTAAGGAATTAAATTATCTTTGTTATCTATCTTTCGAACTCCATGTAATAGCCATGGAACCACAAAGAGTTTAAACTATCCAGAAGCGTAATATGATATAAACTCTAGCTTTAAAAAGGCGGCAAATAGTTTTAATGTTGTTTGTGATTAGACACAAATAAGAATATTAAACGGTTACTTTCCAGTTCTTACAAGTTTGATTGTGATCATAATAACGTAAACGTACTAAGTGGAATTATAGCGTAAGCAATATAAATATCAGTTATGAGCTCGTGCTTATTTAGCATAGACCACTGGGACAGCAGATAAAGAACGTAGATTTTAATGTTAAATAGGTATTTAACTATGACCCTACAAATATATATTAACTTGCCGGTTTGAAAACGCTTTTATATAGGAGAAACTAACAATTTTAAACTAAGATTAAATCTCCCCAAATATATGTGAAAAATCTTATTAACATCCTACTTGAATAGTAGTTTTCATGTTTGCTTTTAAGTATAAAACTACATCACGAGCTATCTGTGCTGTGCTAACAACTCGTGTTATGAAATGTTTTTACAAGCGTGTACTGGAAAGATACAATTACCTGAAAAATGTTTTTTTATTTTCTAAAACTTGCTTCTTTTGTTGGGGGGATGGTAAAGTAATAAAAAAACCTAATTCATGGAAAATATTAAAATTTTCAAAACGTCGTTCAATCCAGAAAACAGCGGAATTTAAAATTTGGGTTTTAGAAGATGTTATTGTTATTAGATCATATGTTTACTTCAATAATAGTCCGTACTTTATTCTTTCTGTACATTGACGTATAATACTGTTAGAGTATTTCCAGAGTTTTTTTTTCAGGGAATTGTTTTTTTTTAGTGGATTGTTGTTGACTAAGGAGTAACTTGATAATACGACGACCAGGCATGGCCATGTGGTTAAGGTACTCGACTCGTAATTAGAGGGTTGCAAATTCGAATACCCATCACATCAAACATGCTCACCCTTTCAGCCGTGGGGGCGTTATAATGTGACGGTCAATCTCACTTGACTCGTAAACTGAAGGTCGTGGATTCGAATCCCCGTCACATCAAACATGCTCGCTCTTTTAGTTGTGGTGGCACTATAAAAAGTGATGACCAATCTCACTATTCGTTGGTAAACGAGTAGCCCGAGAGTTTGCGGTGGGTGATGTGACTAGCCTTACCTCTAGTCGTGTACTTCTGAATTAGGAACACGTAGCGCAGGTAACTCTCATGTAACTTCAAGCGAAATTCAACAAACAAAGATTTTGATAGTACGGAAGTGCGACTTATTGAAATACAACAATTACGCTTGAGCTCGTGACATTTTAAACTTGTGTCTTAATAACTTATACATATGTACAAATGAAAAAAACAGAGTTAGCAGAAATATGGAATAAAACTTTGTTTGTTTGATTTTGAATTTCGCGCAAAGCTACATGGGGGCTATCTGCTCTAGCCATCCCTAACTTTGCAGTGTAAGACTAGAGGGAAGGCAGCTAGTCATCACCACCCACCACCAACTCTTTTACTAATGAATAGTGGGATTAACCGTATCATTGTAACGCCCTCACAGCAGAAAGGGGCGAACATGTTTGATGTGACAGGGTTTGAACACGCGACCCTTAGAGTAAGAGTCGAGTACCCTAACAACATGGCCATGGAATAAAAGATACCCACCCTTTGTACTATTAATTGTAATTTGTTTTATAATTGAGAAAGAATATTCTAGGAAGATTTACAAACAATAAAAAAATGTAATTTGAATTTGTGAAAAAAAAATGCTGTAACTCTTTTATTTTTCTCTAATCAACTCTCTGTTGCTGCCTACACCATTATGAACGGAACATATTTATCCAAAGTAAATTTGGTATTGCACTCTTTCTAATTCTTTTTGCTTGAAAATGTAAGCATTTTACACATAAAATAGAGTCAAATGTTTACACTGATAACGCGGCCTGGCATGGCCGGGAGGTTAAGGCACTCGACTCGTAATTCGAGGGTCGCAAATTCGAATACCAATCACATCAAACATACTCACCCTTTCAGCCGTGGGGACGTTATAATGTGACGGTCAATCCCACTATTCGTTGGTAAAAGAGTAGCGCAAGAGTTGGCGGTGGGTGGTGATGACTAGCTGCCTTCCCTCTAGTCTTACACTGCTAAATTAGGGACGGCTAGCACAGATAGCCCTCGAGTAGCTTTGCGCGAAATTCAAAACAAACGAAACCACTGATGACTTTCGTAATACGAAATGTCTTATGCATAATTCAGTAAATTGAGAAAAAACGACCAACAAAACTTATTTATACAATTAATTTTCGTGAATATCATTGAAAAACGAAAATAATTATCAACTTGCACATTAGTTTTTCAAAAGTTTCGAAATAAATGCCTAACATTTAAGACTGTTTGCAATATACCTTCAATAGAATTTTTCTGACAAATCTATTAATATATCGTGATTATAATGAAAGTTAATGTAGTGATTGCTTGTTTATAGTGTTAAAATAGTGTAATATTAAAAGTTTAGGGTCAGTTCAAAAAGGAAGAGAAATTTCAGATTTGATATAAAACGAGCTCTGATATCATTCTTAGTCGGAAACTCAGATGGCCATAAAATCAATTGTCAAAATGGTAATAAAATATAAACATATAACAAATATGTGGAACATTTAAATGAACGAAACGGTTCATTACTTGAAGTGATTTCTGTCACTACTGTTTCTGTCTCGAGTCGCTACACCACTTCTTGGTTGAGGTATGAATGATCCATGAGGGGACCCAGATCTTGAACTGTCACCAGATGGCACCTTAGGCACAAGACTTCCGAGCGCTATTATTATAAAAGCATAAATAAATACAGTTCAGACCGCATTAGAAAAACTCTTCGTTATTCTCTTAATAACAACACACAGAACTGTATTTTACACATATTTGTTGAAGAATGACTAGTACTATTCTGTCTCACTCTGTTTCATATGGCTTTCTCAATTATCAGTTGAGATTATGTAATTAAAAACCAAGTAAGAACAAAAGTTTTATTTTATGTCATTACATTTTTATCTACAGAAGTTATGCAAATATTTACAAACTCCTTTAAAAAAAACATTAAAGCTTTCTTTACAGGTTATATAGTCATATTCTAAGATGATAACTATATAGCTTAAATGTGATATTTATATTTATAAAAAGGTATATTCCCAATAATAATAATTAAACACTTCATTGTTAATTATTTACCTAAACATTTGTATTATGATTATTGAATCCCTTAACGTACGTGAATAATAAAAAAAACACAAAAAGTATGATCAGATAATACAAATATCATATCTATATAAATATATATATATATTTGATCCCTTTATATTTTAATTTCCAAAATAGTTATTATACTAAGTCTTGCGCAAAGCTAGAAATATCTTTCGGCCAAAAGTTCACACTTGATTTTTCTAATAACTTGAAGCTTTGAACTTGAGTAATATACGGGTGAAGTGTGATATATACTTATTTTTAACCAATTATCTCTATTAGTTAGTTCTAATTATTCGCATGGCGTCTTTACCAACATTCAAAAATTCATTTATCCAATTACATTTATGGAAAAACATCTTTAGTAAAAAAAAGTGTTAACACTGTCTTAGTCAGATTAATAGTTGTTGGTTGTTGTTGTTTTGAATTAAGCACAAAACTACACAATAGGCTATCTGTGCTCTGTTCATCACGGGTATCGCAACCCGGTTTTTAGCGTTGTAAGTCCGCAGACATACCGCTGAACCACTGGGGGACTAGTTTTTGGTTACAAACACATGTCATTCAAACAATGGCGTGAAGGAGTATGTCTGTTCCGTACACGTCTGTTTTTAGGTGTATACCCACGTGACTATTGTAGTGATAATTGACATTGACTTCGTGGTTACATAACGAGTGCGTAAACTCAGATGTATTTTAGTTTCTGTTTGAAAATCTCAAGATCTGATAACAAGATGCACCTTTAACAACCATTCCTAGACACTACACAATCAATGTTTGGAACATAGGTGCCTATGAGCGAAATAAATAATACAATGGTATGTATCTAGATTGTTTGTTATTCATGTCAACTACAGCCTTCTGTTGTTTGTCAGGAGAAAGTATCACGTGATCTGAGCGGTATTTTTATCGCAAAATATAATCTATATAATCGTGACCGATAGAAAGTATTAGTGTATCCATGCATGCAAACAAAACCTGATTATGTTTTGCTCAGTGTTTCCTGGTAATTTAATTTGTATTCTCTGTTTCGTTTCTATTTCACGAATTAAGGAAAACTTTAGACATGTTTTATCTCAAAGAAATAAAATGCTCGAGTCTTATGAAGGGTGTGCGACATCATGTGGTAAAGATGGCTTACACCTTTCTTTTTCTACAGAGTTTACGCATTTTACCCCTGTATCGTAGGATATACGATGCCTTTCTTTCGCATCGTAATATATACGGTTTACTCGTATGCAAGAAATTAGATACCTCAGTCCCACGCTGTTGTAAACTTGTATTTCAATATTCTACTGACAGCTAGATAAATTAACCATTCACAGAATTACTCTTTCTCCACTGATATATTTATCGATAAGGAAGAAGTTATACCACTGTAAAAAAATCCACAGAAAAGATGAAACACTAACATCACGTTTTATGTATTTTAATTATAAAGCAGTTTATCTATTATAATAACGCTCAGACTTTGTTTGTCCTGAAAATGCGCGTGCATTTGATAACCTAAATGTGCATACGCACGCACTTTGATGGATTTAAACGAAAGGTGAATATAAATGTACTTTATGCGGGAGGAAGAGGGTAAAAGGGTACTTGACTCTCCCATGTTCACCCAAAATGACCTACCATATATGTTGGTGTACAAGGCAGTGGGGCGTATAAGACGACCCTCGAATCGTGCACTTGACTGGTGGAACGAAATGAGCTTGTGAGGAATTATTCTTCAATAGTCCTTAATCATCAGTATTCGAAAGAAAATATCTGCGCTAGTCGTCCCTAATCTAGCAGTGTGAGACTACAGGGAAGGCAGCTAGTCATCACCACTCGCCACCAACTGTTGGACTACTCTTTTAGCAACGAATAGTGGGATTGACCATCACGTATAACGCTAAAAGGGCGAGTATGTTCGGTCGAACCCGCGACCCTAAGATTACGAGTTGAACGCCTTAACACACTTGACCATGCCGGGCCCACATCAGTATGTTCATTTAATTCTGTTTGATGTAAATTATTTAGGGATGCCAACTGTAATTTTGACGTAATTAAGTAATTACCGTGGTAATATACGTACAATCACGTTTTTCATGTTATTTTCGTTTTTCAAAATTACATACTTAAAATTTAATATTTAAGGGTTAACCTAGATTTTTAAACACAGATCATTGTAGAAGAAAACAGTTAAAAGATGTTTATTTTATTGCTGTTACCTTATCATATTATACTATTGAAAGAACTAAAAATACAAACTACACTTATCAAAACCACCTCCTTTTAGCTGATAATAAATTAATTTAATAATCGCAAAAAAAATCATTCGGAGAGCCCATTATATGGTATCAAATGAAGATTAATTGTCTTATATGGATTGTAACTACGTTTTTATTTTACATTTTTAAGTTCTAACTTTTCACATAGTTACTGCGTTTGTTGTCCGTAAGAAAGTAACAAATGAAGGTAAACTTTGGAGTGTCCATCGCACGTGGATGGGCCATTATGAAATTCAAAGGAGGATGTGATGACATCAAATTGACCATTCCAATCCACATGGAGGAACTATCATATAAAAACAAGTAGAATCCACATAAGTAACACGAATGTACGAAGGTTATTGCGAGTAGTAGCACACTTCATACACAATAATAAGGGGGAAAAAACGCAACCAAAAATGTGTATATCATTTCTAAAAACAACAGCAAGGAAAACATAAGTATATTAGCATGCTTCCGGTACAAAGTGTGTATTTAAACCTCAAAATATACAGTAGCACATGAAGAAAATATTATATTATATTATATATATATTTCTAAGTTCTAAACACTAGCACTCACGGAGTCCAAGTTTCTCTAGCACATATACAAGATTTGTCATATTGTACACGTTCCAAATACTGGTCATTCACATTATACTAACAGACTGATTAGTGTTGAATCTAGTTCCTGAATTCATAGACCAGTTACTTGAGAACAGTTATTAGAGCAAGAAACACTGTTAAGGAAGTAGAAGATTGTGGATGAACTTGACCTCCCGTTCCGTGGTTCCTGTTAATAATTACAGCCCCGATACATAAATATGAATCATGTCAGTATAGGCTTTCTGCTTTTAAGAATGCAAAATAAGTGCTCACATATCGTAATGGATTGTTATGCTGTAGGATGAACTTTTATCACCTAAAAGATAATGGTAGATTTCGCAGTTGACCCGGCATGGCCCAGTATGTTAAGGTGTACAATTCGTAATCTGAGGGTCGCGGGTTTGCATCCGCGTTGCGCCAAACATGCTTGCCCTTTCAACCGTGGGGGCGTTATAAGTTACGGTCAATCCCACTATTCGTTGGTAAAAAGTAGCCCAAGAGTTGGCGGTGGGTGGTGATGACTAGCTGCCTTCCCTCTAGTCTTACACTGCTAACTTAGGGACGACTAGCACAGATAGCCCTCGAGCAGCTTTGTGCGAAATTCAAAAACAAACAAAATTTCGCAGTCACGTGCTAGCTGTTAGTTAAGCTCTGTTCATGGCCAGTTTACTAGTAAATGTATATTGTATTGTTTTATATAATTTTTTCATGATTTAATATCTATTTATTAAAACGAAAGATAACAAAACCAAAATAGTGGTACACAAATGAATAACTTGTGCTATTTCCCTTCCGTAACGTTTTGAACAACGTACAGCGCACGTTCCGTTAACGCCGAATAGCAATAAGCAAGTCTTCTAAAGGGTGGATTTTCGACACAGCCGAGATTAAAGAGAAGGCAGATTCCCACGACCCACAGAACGTGCTTCTGCAGTTTGATTAAACAAGAACCACCCGTCTTATCTACGTGTGCACGTTCTTGTAACGCCTAGTTTCGCTAATCTTAGATATAAAATTGCTTGATCAGCTTTCCAATTATGTCTTATGGATAGGGTTTATTCGGCTAAACAATCTTAAGAAGTAAACGTTAATGTGTAGCAAATTAGTAATTATTACAAAATATCCATTCAGGAATACACACACAAAAAAAGACTGGACTTTTTAAAATGTCTTGCAATTAATAAAGTATCTGTTGTAGTGAGACATTTCGGAGAATACCAACGGTATGCTGCACATGAGAGGGTTTGTTTGTTTGTTTGTTTTTTGGAATTTCGCACAAAGCTACTCGAGGGCTATCTGTGCTAGCCGTCCCTAATTTTGCAGTGTAAGACTAGAGGGAAGGCAGCTAGTCATCACCGCTCACCGCCAACTCTTGGGCTACTCTTTTACCAACGAATAGTGGGATTGACCGTCACATTATACACCCCCACGGCTGGGAGGGCGAGCATGTTTAGCGCGACGCGGGCGCGAACCCGCGACCCTCGGATTACGAGTGCACGCCTTAACGCGCTCGGCCATGCCAGGCCACAGGAGAGGGAAGCATCTATGTTGAGCTCTCCTTAAACAAAGTGTACTTTTCTGTAATCGTATAAACTGAATCAAAATGAATAGGCTAGCAAAATTCCAACATGAAACCAACCAACTTACTTTAAATATTATTCTCTCTCTGTACATATTTGAATATATAATTGTAACTAACTATGACGCTTTATTATTTGTTTAACATGTGACCTTCTTTGTTTATATTTACGGGAACAACGTGAATACAACACCATTTACAGGTGATGATACCACACTGATTTATGATTAATTTTCTGACAAAAATTTGTTTAGTTTAGTTTGAATTTTGCACAAAGCTACACGAGAGCTATCTGCACAAGCCGTCCCTAATTTAGTAGTGTAAGACTAGAGGGAAGGCAGCTAGCTAGTCATCACCACCCACAGATGATTTTCGGGCTGCTCTTTAACCAACGAATAGTGGGATTGACGGTCACATTATAACGTTTCCACGGCTAAAAGAGGCGAGCATATTTGGTGTGGCGGGGATTCGAAACCGTGATCATCGAATTATGAGTCAAGTGCCTTAACCACCTGGCCGTGCAGGGCCTGCCTCTGATAAAAACAAAGCTATGTCTTGATGTGGTTAAAATATATTTAGAAAAATGTCAATGAAGTAATTCATTCACACTTACTCAAAAAATTATGTAAATTTGAAATACATCATGAATACCCGGATGTTAAAAAAAAAATGAATTGTACCAAAGGTTCAAGTGCTATAGATAGCATATAACTACTATACTTAAATAACTCTTATATAACAACTCCCCAGAACCACAGCGATATGTCTCCGACCTTCCTCTTGTAAATACCGGGTGTCGATACCCGTGCTGGACCCGAGTACTTCACGTCGAACAAACTGATATAATGATTAATGCAGTATTAACGAGATATTAAAACAAAATGCATACAAATTATAAAGCAGTTATTATGAAGACGTATTTATTAAAGTTCTGAAGGTTTTGAGGTGTTTTTCTTGAAAATATGTTTTACTACATGGTTCTCGAGCAAAATCTCCTACCAGCTTGGTCGTAATTCGATATTTGATTGTAATGTATATTTCAAAAACGTATTGAACAGATATCTTGCATATTTTTACTTTTGTGAAATAGCAGATTACAAGTTAATAAATATATCACATGTAATTACAAATATGCGATTCATTTTACATGGAAATATATCAAATCCAAATTGCACTAACATTGATTTTATCAGTATGTTACCGTGTTAACAAAGTGAAACGCTTAACATATAGGAAAAATAAAAGATAGGGTAAATTTGATAGTTTTATAAACAAATAGTTGTTAATTTGAGTTGTGTATTTAAAGACCTGGAGGTGGCGCGTCTTTTGTGGATAGTTACAATTTGTAATCGAGAATGACAAACTATTGTAAAAAAATCGTAATTGTTTTCACCAAATTAGCCTGCTGAATGCCATGAATTTTATGACCTATATTTAAGGTTAATAAAGCTCTGCCGGTTGTACGCACAGCTTGTATTACACTCTATGCCAATACAACATTCCAGTCGAAAAGAATTTGAGACATGTTTAAAAGTTACAATCACGATTTCAGTAATGACAGCGTCTGTAGAGAACGGTATGGATTCCCGGTATTAATGAAATTTGTCACGTTGTTTTATTGAAATGGGTGAGCGCGAGACTTGTTTAAATCATCAGGGGTCGCTTTTGAAAATTGTTTGTTCATATAATAAAAGAACAGAAATTGCATTGAAACGAACATACGTATGAACATGGCTGATATTTACTTTCAAATAAATTCGTATAGAAGCTAGTTCACAAGGTTGTATTCTGCATAAAAAGAGACGTTTTTAATCTAAATTGTCTGAGAGAAGTTTAATGCTTAAAGCTCCTAAGATGAAAGGAATATAAAATATATTCAATTATTATGAAAATAGGTAAACCAGAACAACTTGAAAATGTGAAAATCAAAAAATTCAATACAGGATTTATCTCTAAACTATTATATGTTAGACTTCCTTTTCTTGCAATTTAAGTAATCGAATTTCAACTTGAATTGACACTGATACGTATTATTACGTGAAGCTAAACGTTACAGCGTTTAGAAATAATTAAGGCCCGGCATAGCCAGGTGGGTTAAGGTATTAGACTAGTAATGTGAGCGTCGCAGGTTCGAATCAGCGTCGCATCAAACATGATCGCCTTTTCAGCCATGGGGCGTTATAATGTTGCAATCAATCCCACTATTCATTGGTAAAAGAGTAGTCCAAGATGGGGTGGTGATGATTAGATGTTTTCCCTCTAGCCTTACACGACTAAATTAGGGACGGCTAGCCATTGAGTAGTTGGCCCTATGGAGTAAGTAATTCATGTGACATTATTTTATTATTACAAATACGTAACCTGCCGCCAGAGCAAAGGTTCAGAAAAGTGCGAGAGGTGATTTATCAAAGAAACTGAAAGTCACTCAAATAAAACATTGACAGCAAATCAAAGGATGTAATAAAACTTAGTGATAACTCGTAGATAATGCCTGTCAAACAAACAAAAATACATTTGATATTACAGGCTTTTCTTTTCATTATTAATTACTTTTATGAAAGGTTAGAGGAGTTCCTTAGAAGCTTTTACACAGGGTTCGTACCCTAAATCCCTAGTCGTTATCTTAAAAAATCAAAATTGAAAACCATGATCGATTTCTTACTGAAACACCAAAAATTCCCACGTCTATGTGCTCGAGCCCCAAAACTTTTAGGTATCCAGCGACGCTTCTATTAAAGGGAAACGAAATTTATAATATCATCATAAAATAGCTGGTACGTTTTATAATAACGGATAATAAATTGGGCACAATGCCGCAATATTATTCACATACTTAAGTTACTAAATGGTGGCTTTGAAACGACTCCATAAATATTATAACTAATCATACTTATAATTATAAAAAAAAAAAAAAAATATCTTGGCCTAGCAATTATCAACTATACAATTAAATATTATTAAATGGATCAGTTACCTAAAATAAAAACGTTTAGGTTTAAGAAGCTTTGGCTTAAGAACAGACTACTTACTAAACAAAATTGTTATTAGGAACAACTGCACTACTTTGAAATATACTGTATATTGTAGTCTTAGAATATCATTTTGTTTTATATTTTGTAACAAGTAGACACGCTCTTGAGCCAGGGAAGATAACCAGCATACAAATATGATAGTTAATGACACACAAAGTCTGCACAAAACGTACTTGGGATGCAAATACTTTAATATACACATTATAATCTACTCTCGAATAGCCACGTCATTACGAAAACGCCGAAACGAGAAAACAAAAATAGAATATTTTAGTTTCAGTTTCCATTTCTCTAAGTGGCCCGGCATGGCCAAGAGTGTTAAGGCGTGCGACTCGTAATCTAAGGGGCGCGGGTTCGCATCCCCGTTGCGCTAAACATGCTCGCCCTTCAGCCGTGGGGGAGTTATAATGTTACGGTCAATTCCACTATTCATTGGTAAAAATGTAGCCCAAGAGTTGACAGTGGGTGGTGATGACTAGCTGCCTTCCCTTCTAGTCTTACACTGCTAAATTAGGGACGGCTAGCACAGATAGCTCTCGAGTAGCTTCGTGCGAAATTCAAACAAACAAACATTTCTCGAAAACGTTTTTTGGTATTTCTCAGTAACGTGAGTGTCATTATGTTTTGAAATACTGTAGATTATTCTAAAAATAAAGAAGAAAAAAGAGCTATGCCCAAGAAGTTCAGGTAAAAAATGTTGCACGTGTTACCTGTAATGTGCACACTCATCCATACACACACACACTAGTTGTTATCTGTAGTAAGAATACTCATCCATTAAAAAAAATATGTAAGAGTTAACAAGGCATGTCTCAGTTAACTGACCGTTTCAAAGCACATTTTTGTTATTCTGAGATAGGAGCTAAAAAGTACAAATAGTCATGGTCAGAAAGATGCAAAAAATAACGCAGGTTTCGAAATTAAGTTACTTAAAGTATTTATAAACCTGTCTGAGTTTATTTATGTTAAACAATATTCAATTTAAGTTTATAGTTTTACGTTTTATATTTGTATAAAATTATTTTATTTATTTGAAGTTTGAGCCAGTTCTGGGACGTGATCAGGGGTTGTTTAAGAAAAAGCAAAATCTCATCAATCTACATCATTCTATGAAACAAAACAGCAATTGAAATCATAATCTTGGTGACTGAACTTCTATTCTTATCTTCGTGTGAATACATAACATCAAATTTTGTGGTTACAAAGGTTAGGTGTATGGCTGGACATACACACATTAACAAACTATACGTAATACAAGTCCATGTGTTAACTTTGCACAAAATACAAGTTACTGTGTTTTGTTGCTTCTTAGGACAGTTATCATTTTACTGGACATAACCACACACACCCTGAAATTTATTGTTTTCATAGTTGGCTTAGTTGCTAATTAGATCTATCTATAACTAATTTAGAATATATCTGTACCGAAGTGTATTCAAATACATTTCCCTATCTTTTGTGTATGTGCTGCACATGTAGTTGTGTCATCCTTGTAGATGACATGCTTATCGTTTTGCTTAGAGAAAGTTACATACGGGTATTTCATAGCAGCGTGTACCAATTTGATCCTGCGTCTGTGTTCCTTCCATGGGAAGGACAAGTCCAGCTCAAGTATTTACACAAGTTATAATAGTCGTTGAAGCAAATAATCCACGAATTACGGTATATCATACTTGGACCATTTGCATAACTTGAGAGCACGGTGTAATTTTACTATCCACTGAATTACTCAGAAAACTATCTCTCGCCTCAGCAGTTAGTTTCAATTAAACAGTAGGAAGTCATTCAGCTGGTAAACAACATTGTGCTAGTGAATAAAGATTTTGTTTATTTGTTCACTCGAGCCGACTGGTTTTCCTTTGCTACTTGTATCCAATTTATTCTTTGTAGAACATTTCCGGAACCTGCTACATTGTTGAATTATTTGGTTACCTGTTGGTTATTAGCATATCCAAGGGCCATAAATGTTTCTTATATTACCTTATTATAAAGTAAAAGCTTTTTTTTTGCTCTATTTTACAACCGTTAGAGGCAAGTTGAAACCGTGCATGTAAATTTAACATCTTTTCTCTATAAGTGTGCTGATTTTTACAATATAAGGTTTAATTAATGAATATATAATATGTTACAATTCATTAGTGAAACCCAAAACGTAGATTTCCCAATACAAACTGTGCACGAGTGATATAGAAAACTGTTTAAAATTTAAGGTAGGAGTATTATAAAACTGAAAGTAATTTAACAGACCCGCTATACACTAGGTATGATAAGCGATCAAGTATATTAGCTCTTAAGAGAATTAAAACGAATTCGTTACCAAGCAAAACTGCCATTTTATTAAAATAAAAGTTAACAACAACAAGTAACAAAAAAGTGCATTTTTATGGTATGTGATTCTTTAAATCTGAATGGTACCTTATGGTACACATAGATTAAACAACTTCCATTAGCCATGAAAATAATGGCTTTGTATGCCGTTCACTTCCGGTACAGTCTACTAAACACTGAATTATATTAAGTAATTTTATGCTTTTGACTGTCACAACGCAGAGCCAAAATAAAAACAATAATAATGAAAGGCGAAATCGCTAATTTCCTATTGATTTGTTTGTTTGTTTTGGAATTTCACACAAAGCTACTCGAGGGCTATCTGTGCTAGCCGTCCCTAATTTAGCAGTGTAAGACTAGAGGGAAGGCAGCTAGTCATCACCACCCACCGCCAACTCTTGGGCTACTCTTTTACCAACGAATAGTGGGATTGACCGTCACATTATACACCCCCACGGCTGGGAGGGCGAGCATGTTTAGCGCGACGCGGGCGCGAACCCGCGACCCTCGGATTACGAGCGCACGCCTTAACGCGCTCGGCCATGCCAGGCCTAATTTCCTATTGAATACGTATAGATAATTATCAATAATTAGTAGGGTTAATCTCAATATTGATTACAATTATCATAGACATAAACACAATTCCAAATATAAATAGTTTAGAAATTAAGATATAAAACTGATTACGAGTTTCACGTGAGCCCATTCGATAACTTTAGGTTAAGCAGCTTCTTAGTGAAAAAAAACCACATATTTCAAAATAAATTTATGTGCATGTGTGTCCTTTACGAAATTTTCGTTTCTTTATACAAACATAGACGTATATATAACAAACAAGACTTTTAGAAGTTATTTTAGCTTACAGTTACGTTGCAACATATATTCAAATAACAATCACCTTGGACATTTACGAAAGATGAAAGTAACTCTTTCAGTTTTGTTATTACAGTTTTGTTAATTTAGTTTTAAGGCAATACATAATTGTTCACTAGCAAACACGAATTTATAACATCTTATACCTTATGAATTAGGCCGGTAGAGAATATATATTCAGAAACAAAAGGCACAATATTTTCGTATCTGTTGCTGTAAATAAGGAACTGGAATTGAATGAGACACTCACCGTTTGCAATTTGAGGTCACACAATGAACTTAACTTGTATGCCGGTTTTATTTGTACAGCGTCTCTGAGGTTAACAGTCAGTTATCAATAACTAAGAATTAACATAAGAGTTTCGCTAAAACTTAATTATATCTAACATTTGACACCAGCAGTAACTTTACATTACAATCGATGCTGACAACAGGCAACGACGTGATACACAAATTGTACTAGCTGCGCGAGGCAAACACTCATAGAAACATGTAGATCACATGTGTCTCTGTTTAGATTCCCATAATTCCTTGCGCTCTTTGACTTCTGTGACTCATACGTAAGCGTTTTCCATACACTCAAGCAGTTTAGGGAGTGCACGTAGTCGCGTGACACACTGAAACACATTCAACTTCGCTTTCACTCATAAGTATTTGAAATTATTTAAAAGTTACTTTGTCGTAATACATAATTCTTGAACTATTCAAGATGCTTGGATAATATAAAGGAACACAATTTTGTGCTAAACGAGAGTATGAGCTCTGTAATATGTTTCTTCGTTTATCATAAGTCATATAATCAGTTCTGTAACGAGATACACCATCAATGTCAAAGAACAGAAATAGATCGACCAAGAAACGAGTTGTCATATAAATTTACAGTCAGTTTCTTAAGTTATTTCATGCACACTTAAGTGCTTAACACGAGAAATGAGAACTTATGATTTTTTTGTATCAAGAGAAGTTAAATAAATAGAATCGTCTAAAAAACTGCCAGTTTAAAGTTTTAGTGAAAAATAACATAAATCGTATATCAAGTAGATGGATGGTGGGGAGTAAGGGTTACGTATAAGGACCCACCCCAGTAGCACAGCTTATGTCTACGGACTTACAATGCTATAATCCGGGTTTCGATACCCGTGTTGGGCGTAGCATAGATAGCCCATTGTGTAGTTTTGAGCTTAATTACAAGCAACAACAACAGATAAGGAAAAGTGGCAAAAAACATTTCATTTTTAATTTAGAAATTTCTTTAACATTTCCAAAAATAAATTAATTACTTTTCTCTTTCAAAGCTATTTATATTTGTAAAGAAAAAGCTGACTACACACTCTAGAAAATTTGAAAACAACTATCTTGGGTCTGGTATGGTGGCGGGGGTTTGGACACCCATTTCTGTACCATGAGAACGATGTTTAACTATCTTAGTATCATAAACATGATATCGTGACTGAGATATAACTTTACATTTTCGTAGTATAACCACGTACAACGATTTAAATAAGATAAACTTGTACTTCTGTATACCACAACGATGTCTAACTGTAACATCTGATACAGCGGTTCGAAATCGAGGGCCCCCCAGTGGCTCAGCGGTATGTTTGCGGACTTACACGCTAAAATCCGGGTTTCGATACCCGTGGTGGGCAGAGCACAGATAGCCCATTGTATAGCTTTGTGCTTAATTAAAAACAACAACAACAACAAACAACAACGAAATCGAGGTGCATTTCTGGGATTAACTTTACATTTCTGCACCATAAAGATGTTCGATTACTTTTACATATATTAGTTATTCCAAAAGAAGGTTATGGATTTTGTTAAATTGCGAATTGATAAAATTGCTTTGATCATATAATATGCTCACTAAAGTTGTTCTTACTTTTTCTGTATATTCCTTACAAGGTAGATTTGTACAGTTGATATCTTATTGGTAGACACAAAGTAAGGCAAGATCTTCCCACGTATTATGTGAAGTCCGAGGTATTAATATGTGTCTATTGTTGTTATTGTCAAGCAAAAATCTAAACAACAAACTTATCCATGCTCTGTCCACAAAGGGTATCGTAACCCAGTGTTTAGAATTGTTAGTTTCCAGACTTTCCGCTGAGTCACCGGGTGCATTGATCTGTGATACACGTATGTCGAACCGTTAAACATGTAAACTATTTATTTCCTTTGAATTATAATTTCCTTACATTGCTGTAAAATATCAGATTAAGGAGGCTAATACACAATAAACGTAATCAACTGATTACGTTCAGCCTGTCATAAACTGTATTCATTGTTTATGTGTTTTTATAAATTATTAATAATAACTTCCGATCACAGCACTTATAATCAAACTAAAAGTCAACCTAGCCATCAGTATAGATAATCAAATATACTGTTATTAACTTCTCACTTATAAATATTATTAGACATTTTATGAGTATTTTCCTTTTTAACAATATTTTTGGCCGTAATCCTAGTAATACTTCAAAGATCTCGATAAGATTATGAGATTTATTTAAATATAAGTACGCATATTAAGTTAATAATGCAAAGAAATCTCTATAATAAAAGTATAATAATAAAAATAGAACAAATAAATAATCTTATTAGATATATCAATAATGCGAATGAAAGTAACAATAAGTATATGATATATCTCATTTGAAGAACATAAAAACACTAGCTGGTAGAATATATTGTTGAGATAGAAATAAATTTCTTAGAAAAATGTTGTTTACTTTAACATGCCCATTTTTTGTCCAACATTTGACTGTTTGTTTGTGGCTAAACACAAAACTACGTGATGAGTTTCTCTGTGCTCTGCCAACTACGGATATCGATGTGATGTTATGTTACGTGTTTTGGCCAATGAAAACTCATTATGTTACAGTCTAATGTTAAACGACAGTAAAATGTGTAACAAAATTTATTGTTTATTAATAATACAAATATTTCTTCACAAATAATTTAATTATTTTGTAACCATGTGTACGTACGAACTACATTTGAAATAATTCCGTAAAAATACAGTAAAGGCCATTTACATTCAAATCAGTGCCACGCAATATAGAAGAAGTGACAAAAGATTTTGTTTACTATTTTCAAGGCACATTATCAGTTTGTAATAATGTTTTATGAACTTAGTATTATTCTTTAATATCGAAGAAACCTAATGTTCTTTTATAAATAAGTTACTTCTTTCTTTATCGGATTTTAGCACACTATTTTAAATATTTTATTAAAAGTAATCCCTGATGTAGACACATAAAATGACGAAGATGGTGTCACGTTTTCATAATGACTTATTTTATTACATCAGAATTGAAATGGAGAGTATAAGGGGAGGAAAACTACCGATTATCCCTCAAAACGAGCTACACATCCACCCAACATCCATAACACCCATCCCTTTAATTATTGACTGTTTATGACGTTTTACGAATTTCTCTTCACTCCAATCAAAGTCGCAATCCTAGTAACATTTGAAGACAGTTTTATGTGACCAATAATCCTGTTTATTACTGGTACTTTCCTAGATGTACCCTCGTGCGAAATAAAGTTCTGAACACACTTCCCACTATGTCTTAAACTCCGATGCTTCAATGCCAAACTTAAATAAGCCTCATGCAACTGAATGTACATTTCGTAATTTGTATGTTAGTGATTTCAGAAGGGAGTTGTGATAAGAATACTGCCAGTTTTACACATGATTTCCATCCAGTTAGTTATAGTGTGAAAGAGATACCAATAGACTAACATCTATAATAAATATCACTTCATCTGCAGATATATATTACTCTCCTTATTAATCTGTCCATTTCAGGTTTCAAACCAGGAATGTACAATAACAGCATTTCAGATTACGTGGCGCCACCTTCAAGTTACTTTGACCGAAACAAAAGATTTATTTGATATAAAAATTTTATACACTTTTAATTTGAAATCCGAAAAGGGCAAATTTAGAATAGTGTGCAACAAATCTGCAGTTTATGTGACTTTTATTTGAAATGTTAGGCTTATCATGGTTTCCAACACTTCGCTAATTTTTGGTGTTGTAATCGTAAAATACAGCCTATCGTTGACGAACACGTTTCCCAATAAACTCAGATTCAATGAAATTAAAATTTATGATAAAGTCAGGTGGCAAATGTGAATATTTCAACCAGTATGATATTTTGATAAGAAATACAGTGAAAACTATGCAAATATATAGTAGCAGGTGAACGTGCATGATTAAGAAACCCATTTAAATAATTTTCATAGAAAAGTTATACAAAAACTTTCGTTTATTTAGTCAAGAAATAGGTAATTGAAGAAAAGCTTTACCCATACTAAATACTCAGTGAAATCTGACGGTTTTTTAATATTTTTACACTAAACTTCACGTGGCGATCTTAAACAACTTCACCGTTTTTTAACTTTTATAGTATTTGAAATTTCAGTTGCTAGAATATTTCAAGGTCATAGTGATTATTATAAAGACAGCCTAGATTAAAAAAAAAATTGTATTTTCAGAAAAGAAAAAAACAACAACATAGAAAGTAAATTAACTTCGCATCTAGTGTATTACATTTTGAGTAGTAAATTGCATTGTGTGTACATGTGTGTAAAAGTGACCGTGACAAGTTTACTACTCATGATTAGCTTAAAACGAACAAGGTAAAGACAATAACCGTTACTAGTTCCACTAAACCTTTGCATACCACTCAACCAGTTTTAAAGATACGTTAACACGCTACAAATGTTGTCGTATAGTTATTAAAAAGGGAAATATGTGTGTGTTTTTTGTAATTTGTAAATCATTGGATACTTGAAATATGTACAACATTAATATAATACATTACAGGAAAAAAATGTATTGTATGCAAAATGCTTAAGAATATCTAAACTGATATAATTAATTATCCGCATTAGATCAACAACAAATTTATGAAATTCGAACAACAAAATCTGAGGGTCAGTTTCTCACGCTGGACAAAGCACGTTTAGTAACTTTGTACTATAAAAATATCGATTAATTAATAAATTGAATTTCCTTAAGAATAATAATAATAATACCTTTAAACAAAAGTTCATGTCGATATTGTGTATGATATATATTTACACATATTTGTTAGGTTACTTTATTTCTGCCCCCCAGTAGCTCAGCGGTATGTCTGCGGACTTACACGCTAAAATCCGGGTTTCGATAACCGTGGTGGGCAGAGCACAGATAGCCCATTGTGTAGCTTTGTGCTTAATTCCAAGCAATACTTTATTTCTGTTTATTGACACTTTATTTACAAATCGTTTTTAAACTATTTACTTTCGGTAATGAATCCCGAAGTTGTATTCTGACTACAGGAAAATTAGAAAAAAAGTCATCGCAATCTATTGTATTTAATAAAAATATTTGTAACAATTGTACACTGTCTTTAATGTTTATTAAATATATCATTTGCTCGAAACATTATATGTTATAATACTTTTTACAACTGAATACCTTTTTCGAAAAATAAGTGAAATCAAGAAAATTTCCAGGAGAAATTCATACATTAAAAATGAGGTGGTGAGGAATATTTGCCTATTGTGCTACATAATACAAAGTATTATTAGGTTTGGCCCGGCATGGCTAAGCGTGTTAAGGCGTTCGACTCGTAATCCGAGGGTCAAGAGTTCAAATCCAGGTCGCACAAAACATGCTCGCCCTTTCAGCCGTGGGGGCGTTATAATGTTACGGTCACTGCCACTATTCGTTGGTAAAAGAGTAGCCCAAGAGGTGGGTGGTGATGATTAGTTGCTTTCCTTCTAGTCTTACACTACTAAATTAGGAACGGCTAGCGCAGATAGCACTCGAGTAGCTTTGCGCGAAATTCAAAACAAACAAACAAAATTATTAGGCTTAGATCGAGAACATTGTTTTTGAATTTCGCGTAAAGATACACGAGGGCTATCTGTGCTAGCTGTTTTTAAGTTAGTAGTGTAAGACTGGAGGGAAGGCAGCTAGTCATTACCATCCACCGCCAACTCTTGGGCTGCTCTATCAATTATGGATACATAAAAGGTATTGTACGAAAAGTTAACACTGTTTCACTTTTAAGACTAGTGTTCAGAAGACCCTTGATCTTATTTACATTTGTCTAATGGTATCCAGAACTTTGTGATAGAGAATAGTAAAAATTATTTGGTTTAAATCACGATTAGTGTCGCAGAATATTATATATTATTAGGCTCATATCACTGACACTGTGGTACGGAATGCCAAATATAATTAATTTTTGCCCACCAGCATGCCTTTTATGAAACTGGTAGCCTAAAATTGATGAAAATATGATGACGCACGCTTGTGTGTTTAGAGAGAAAGATTTAGATACGTGTTGTTCTAAAATTTTCCATCGAGACTCCTTGGAAACTTGCACAGGGAAACATTCGACGCAAGCCAGAGACATCCGGATACTGAGTCATGATCAACTTGCATGTCCCAAGCTGCTTGGAAGATATTTGTAATATCATTATACGGTACTAAGCGATTAGATAAGAATTACGCTTTCTTGTGTATTTCTGTCTCCTTGTAGAAATAACGAAAATCACGCTAATCATACAGTAATTAGTAATATGTTCCCGAACCTTAAGTTAACCAGTTTTAAGTCAGGTCACGGTTACGAATGAAAACATTTCTTATGCTAAATACTCATTTAAATAACATCGACAAAAAAATACAGAAAAACAACAATGGAATTAATATACACAACGTGTTTGGTTTTTATCTTCCACGGGCGAGCAAAAGTTTTTGTATAACTTGAATATCTGAGGGTATTCCTAATGTGTAAATCTTGATAACATAAATCTAAATGTACAAGCATTTTTTTTTGTCTGAAGTGAATTTTGTTTTATTGTGTTAAACTTTAAATTTTCTTTATAAGCCCGGCATGGCCAGGTGGTTAAAGCATTCGACTCGTAATCTGAGGGCCGCGAGTTCGAATCCCTGTCACACCGGACATGCTCGCCCCTTCAGCCGTGGGGGTGTTATAATGTGACGGTTAATCCCACTATTCGTTAGTAAAAGAGTAGCCCAAGAGTTGGAGGTGAGTGTTAATGACTAGCTGCCTCCCCTCTAGTCTTACACTGCTAAATTATGGACGGGTAACGCAGATAGCCCTCGTGTAGTTTTGCGTGAATTTCCAGAACAAACAAACTTTCTTTATTTTTAAAGCGGCTGGTTAATTTCATAAACCAAAAACGCACATTGTTTTGTTTAAAGATGAGAAACTAATAGCTCAGAAAAAACTGTTATTTAGACTAACGTTGATAGCCTGCCAATATCTAACATATTTTACTGCGGAAATGTACGACTTACAGTTGAAATAAACATACTCTAATATAAATTTTAACTGAAGTAGGACTAATAGTGTTAAACAGACCTGCATATCATATCATGAGCTTTAAGTTACTAGTGTATTCTGAGAAGACTGCTTCACCGATAAGGTTCAGAAAGTCATCGAATGGTTAGGAATAAACCAGTTTTTTCCAATGGCGCCGGTCTGCAGCGAGAAAACTCGCATGTTGCACTTCCGACAGAAATTTGAGCGTTTTTCTGTTTGCTTTTGCTTCAGTTTTCAGTGCTTGTGACTTGAATATACGCTTATGACGTCAACATTCGAGTGAGCCTGCTTATTACATGAAGAGGAAATCTTATAACTCTGGCACAACGTGACTTTCTCTTAGAACCAAGAACAAACACACGTGCTACAGGAAATACGGTGGAGACATGGAAAGATGAAAAAGTAAGGCAAACACGACCAAATTTGATATGAAAACAGAGTTTCACTTAATCTTCTGTCTCTAGTGTCTCAACTGTATGTCTGGGGACTAACGCTGCTATAAACTAGGTTTCGATACCCGTGGTGGCCAGAACATAGATAGCCAAGTGTGTAGCTTTGTGTTTAACTTAAAGCAAAGAAACATAGTATTTCTATGTTTAAAGGAATAAAACAAGTGTGAATTATTGTTAAACTATATTGTTGTTAGCTTTCATTATTTAACTCTTCCTGTGATGTTTTATAATCTGAATGAATTAATATTTATAATATGTTTAAAGTAAATAAAGTACAAAAACGTCCTTAGAAAAGTGCTAAGCGTGTCGTTTATTAATCCCAGCTTCAAAAAGTCGAAAGTGGTCCAAGTTTAGAATTTTATACGTGGTCAATGCCTGTTCAGTGAGATGAGATGTTTAAAATCTGGTGTATTTCAAGACGTATACAGTAGGAGTAAACTAATAAAAATTTAAAACTTGGTATTATATTAGTTTAGTTTGGAACTTCAGAAAAGAAATATAACAAATTTCATTTGCAATGATAATTCATTCGTCAACTCAGCCCTCTGAATGATATAATCTCTGGTGACAATATATTTTTTCTCTCGCTTATTAGACAAGTAACAAGACAATAAATATTGCAAAATTATTTTTCAGAAGACAAAATAACTTTATCCTTCGAGAACTATTCTTACTTCACACTGTAGTTTTCAAATTACAGTGACTCTTCCGTTATCTTTCAAAACTATGTACAAAGATATTCATTTTTTTTTTTGTAATTTAAGCCTTCAAACTACATTTATTAATCAATTCAGAATCATTATTTTACGAAAGTTATTCTGTGATCAAGATTTTTTTGTTGAAGTATAAAGCTGCCCATTGTAGAGATCGAATCTCGAACTTTAGCCCTATAAGCTTTCAGTCTTAAATCTGACTCCTCGGGAAGCTGAGTTTGCGATGCGTAATAAAATAAAGTGAGAACATACACACATGTTAATGAAAACTTACAAAAATGTTTGCTACGTCAATCGTATTCATAGAATATTCAGTAATGCAGGTTAAAAGTCGTCTGGAAAGCTGCTTTATGGCATTTTTAATTTATAACTTTGTTAGCTGGTTTGTTTTAGTTGTATGTAGGATGTTCACGCAGAGACACACAATCTTGAACTGATAGACTGAATGGAAGACAGTGAGACAAGAGCACCACCTACTGACAATTCTTGAGCTGCTCTTGTCTCACTGAATAGTTGGATTTGAATATTACTTTAACAGCGTACCTACAGCTCTTCAGAATGGAGCGCTTTCCTTGTGGTAATCAGATGCTGACCATGATATTTCGGGTTCACAATCTGATCGTGTTTACTACTAGACTTTGCTTGACCCTATCTTTAATTATAATTATTGGTAGTGTAATAAAATGTATAATATATTTGTAATATTAATTCTTGATAACGAGAAATCTACTTGAAATAAAAATACATATTTGTAATATTAATAAAAGCAAACGGGAATAAATAATTTGAATTTGCTGGTTACTATTATTAAAAGTATCAAATTAGAAGAGTTAAACAAACAAAAACAGTACAAAATTAAACGGGTTTTACGTAGCAAAATCTCTGATCATAAAACATAACTCCAGCCATGACTTAAAACATTGTTTTTCCTAAGTATGGAAGCAGTTGATTGAATCTATATTAGTGGGGTATGTTGCAAGAAAAAGTAACACTATTTCAATTCTAAAACTATTGTCTAGACTTGGTCTCATTTACACAGCGTCTTGTTCCTGCCTTACCGTTCCAATTAAATACCCCTCGTCAATTAGGAAGAAAGCGTTGTATCTCGCATCTAAAATACGGTGCATGTGGCAAGTAACATTAAAGCTGCACTTACAGGATGCTGGGACGTAGATGGAGATAAAAAGAAGAAGAAGACGGAAACTAATTATATTCCGTTGTTTCTTAGAAACACAGATGCACTGAATCTAGCGTACGTTAAATACTTGTTCATTAATTACAGGTTCTTAAAAACATAAGTTGGTCATTTTTACTTCATAATATTTCTCTCTGTAACTGAGAAATAATAAATGTAAATTTATGAAATAGACTTCGTATATTCATATATATGTGTGTTATTTAACTAAAGTTCAAAAGAAAAACTTCTAATAATGACAAGACTTTATCGAAATGAAGCACATTTTAGCTTACATCTATATTCCTCAGTGATTATTGTGTCAACCTTGAATACTTGTACCTCGTTTGCTTTGTAATTTCGCACAAAGCTACTCGAGGGCTATCTGTGCTAGCCGTCCCTAATTTAGCAGTGTAAGACTAGAGGGAAGGCAGCTGGTCATCACCACCCACCGCCAACTCTTGGGCTACTCTTTTACCAACGAATAGTGGGATTGACCGTCACATTATACACCCCCACGGCTGGGAGGGCGAGCATGTTTAGCGCGACGCGGGCGCGAACCCGCGACCCTCGGATTACGAGTGCACGCCTTAACGCGCTCGGCCATGCCAGGCCTACGTACCTCGTATTTATAGCAAAACTACCATGGTTACCTGCTGTAAGTTAATCATATCCATTATTTCTAAAACGGGTTTATTATTTTCTTTCACTTTGAGGCTGTGTAGGGTAAATACTTTTTCTGCCATTTCGGTTATCTAACGTTAAGGAAAGGAATGATGTTTTTTTTATAGCAAAGCCACATCGGGCTATCTGCTGAATCCACCGAGAGGAATCGAAACCCTGATTTTAGCGTTATAAGGGAAAGGATCCAGCAAATATAATCCTACCACATTCTACCTGAACTAAAAGATCAACTGTTGCACTCATGACTAACTCACAGCTTAAAGTGCATGGAATATTTTGTAGTATCGCTGGAATTCGAACCAAAATCCGTCAAACTTTTTATAAACACTATTTGCACCATTCGTATAAGTTAAACACACGAACACAAAACTACTAGTAAATGAGAAACACAATTTAGTATTAGGTTAACACAGAATAATGTGTAAAATAATCTAAAACAAAATTAGATATACAATTGCGGAACAAGTTTATTAGGAAAAATATCTCTTCAAAGAATCTAGTTGATTATTTCGATGTTTAAAAATCTTCAAACGAATTAATTACTTTCTGACATGTACGTATAAGCTACCTAAAACAAATAAAAATGGCTACTGTATTAAACCTATAACTTCCTATGTACGGTTATTAAGTGTTTGTTGTCCATATGAACAGAACACCGACTATCTCCTCTTATATGAAAGTTCTCCTCGTCACATATACTGAAAATATAAAATTCACCCTTAGAATAATAAAAACAAACATCTAAGATAAATGAAGGTAAGGTGATCAGTTCTAATGTTCGTTCTGTGCTTATAAATGTAACGATCAATGAAATAATATTCTTCCTAAAAGGAAGAGCCCCCCAGTGGCTCAGCGGTATGTCTGCGGACTTACACGCTAAAATCCGGGTTTCGATACGCGTGGTGGGCAGAGCACAGATAACCCATTGTGCAGCTTTGTGCTTAATTCTAAAAACAACAACAACAACTAAAAGGAAGAATAAACCTAAACTCAAAATTTCACAATATTCACCTTTACCAACATTGTCACATTTTGATAAAATGTAAACAATTATTTTATTGAGCTCCTTTTTTTTCAACCCTTTAATGATCAAATTTAATTTAACACTGTTATTTGCGAAGGAGGGAGGGCCCGGCACGGCCTAGCGCGTTAAGGCGTGCGCTTCGTAATCTGAGGGTCGCGGGTTCGCGCCTGAGTGCACCTATGGCCTCAAACTATTTTTACAGCAATAGGTCACGAACCACAAAATTTTAGATTCACAGGCTGGGCACATTACCAACAAGGCCACCTCTGGTCAAGATGTTCATGATGTGCTACAAACACATCGGTTCAAGAAGTTTTGATAAAACTGAAATAGAAACCCTTATAACTTGAGAGATATCGAAAGGTGGACCTTCAAGGGCAATCTGGGATTCTGGTCAAGATGTATTAAATTAGCGCTACAAAGAGTAAAAACCATGTTTTGTTTTTCCTAGATTATTTACTTATTCTTGTTGATGTCTTTTATTTTACCTTGGAATACAGAGAATGTTTAACATTAGTTAACATAACTGCTGAATGCGTTAATCCATTTTATGGATTAACAGACGATTTAACTCAGTTTATTTTCAAAAGTGTAAATATGGGCAAGAAGTAAAATACATTTAAATTATTTTATTTCTAATATTTAGTTTGTTATTTTATTCACTATATTCTATACTCTACGTAAAATTTTCTCTTACTCACGATCTATTTTAATCAAGTAAATCCACGAGAGCAGCTTTATTAGCAGGATAGAGCTCTAATTTATGAGCTGCGGAAAGACGATGTTCTATAAACCCAAGAAATTAACGAAGTCGTAAACCCTGACCTAAGTACTACATCCAGATGGTTTTGTAAAACAGCTATAAATGAAAGTGGCTGTGCACATATTAGATTTGAAACTATTTGTTACGAATATTACTTTGACATTTCAAATGTCTACAAAACTCGACTGTTAAACATTACAACTATTAAAATTAATAGAGAGTTTGTCTCGAAAAGCCTAGCACTTATTATCAAGTCGAGAATGTTTGTTTTTGTTTTTGGAATTTCGCACAAAGCTACTCGAGGGCTATCAGTGCTAGCCGTCCCTACTTGAGCAGTGTAAGACTAGAGGGAAGGCAGCTCGTTATCACCACCCACCGCCAACTCTTGGGCTACTCATTTACCAACGAAAAGTGGGATTGACCGTAACACTCGGATTACGAGTCGCGCGCCTTACCCGCTTGGCCATGCCGGGCCGTTAAGTCGAGAATGACACACCGTCGTGTTAACACTTATGAAAAATATGTTATATCATTTCTTTATGCCACTGTATATCATACAAAGTATAACGTTTGAAATTTTAATCTAAGTATATCAGTTAAACACACATTTGAGGGACAGTGATGTTCTTTTCATCGTGCTGAATTACATTTATCTGAAACAAAAATTAATGTATTAGAATGAACATGTTTAAACACATTGATCACATTTTAGGCGTTGACATAAATTAAGCACGTTTTATGTATTCTTTTCCACGTTGTCCCCCCAAAAATCTGTCATAACTAAGAGCATGTTGTGTATTTTTTATTAGGATGAAACAGTTAAGCATATTTGTTATTTCTCCACCCCCGTTTGTACCTGATAGAGAATACGAGGTTTAGTTTTTGCAAATACCTAAGCTGAATTGGTTAATGTAGTTATCCATTTAAATTGAAATCCACGTTGTGATCAAGTTATGACTATCCAGTTAAAGTGAAAAAAAAGAAAAAGACAGTTGGTAGTTATGTTTATGTAAATAGATAGCATTGTTGAAAACCAAGTTTATTTTCAGTTTATTTATTGAACTTCCCGCAAAACTACCTGCACTATCAATCCCTAACTGAGAAAAAGAATGGACTAGAGGGAAGGTAGCTGACCAACATCATAAACATAGCTAACTCTTGAGCTACTCTCATCGAATATCGTGTTTCACCGTCACGTTGTAAAGTCCTCACCACTGATAGGTCGAGCATCTTAATTTTAAGCGATAAAAGTCAAACCAGTAACCGACAAGTTTCAATTCGAGTGCCTTAATCACTAGGCCATGTCGGGCCAAAACCAAGTGCCCACATGCACAGGTGAAACAAAAGAACCACGCAGACCTCGTATTCTTTGGACCAAAGGATTATAAATCTACGATGCTGCAAGGACAAGTTAAGGCCAAAAGCTAATAATGGCTATATTTGTATATATATTGATAATTAGGTATTATAAAAAATGAATGCATACGTTTTTTTCCTTTTACTTGGTTTATTTTATTACCATCGTTTTCCCGTGATACATTAAACCAAGCTTACATTTTACTTTTCAAATGTTTCAGAACATTCTGACTCATAAAATCAACAGATTGTTTTAATCTCGGAACCAGAGTCCTGCTAATTTCCACAGAGGAAAAATTATTTTTTAAATAAGTGTGTGTCTGAAGGTGTTACATGGTGTGTTGATCCTGATGTATGTGTTGACGAGGATATCTTCATTCAATTACATTTCTCTTGAAGGATATCCCACTGAGTTTTAAATTGAGGATATATCAAGAAGTTTTAACGTTTCTGTATATGCTGAGATGAATGTCATATCGCGTTTGAATACTAAACAAGATTGTTATTTAATTTTGCACGCGGAGTGTACGTCGAGAAGAATGTTAGTTTTGGGTTTTAGATCTATATCATAAGGTTTAAAGGAAGCCCTAATGTAGGTTGATCCCAACGTATGATGTGGAAAGGACATTCTCTCCAGCTGTGAGTCAAGAAAGCATATTGATTACAACATTAAAGTTTGGAAATGGTTTGAACAGGTAACAAAAATAAATATTATTATAATTGTAAAACGTTTCGACAAGGTTGTGTCGTTGTACTAAGTCACGTAAAAAGGAATTAGACCAGAAAAATGCCTTGTGAGTACAACAATATAAAACGTACCATCAACCAAGTCACAATCATTGTTTATTTCCTGGGGTGTCAACATGTTTGTTTGTAATTGGACCAGAAACATGTCTTATGAGTACAGCAATATACAACGTACTATCAAGCAAAGAATTTCCGTGTTTATATCAAGAGAAAAAAATCTGTACACAGCAACGAAAAAACAACCCTCGAAACAACAACGAAGCACAATCTAGTATTGCTATTAATAGATCAAACGGACCGCTAAATGACAGCACTTGACGACAACATAATTTTTCGAAATGGTGTTAATTTATAATAAAGCATCTTTTTTCACTAACCAGTTAAGGCGTTTTATTTTATAAGAATGTGGATTCTTCGTCATCAAATTTGAGTACAACATTATTTTTAGTTGTGAAAGAATTTTATCTTCTAGGAAATGTATCATAAAGGATCTTAAATAAGGTACACACGTTTTGAAATTGTCGTATCAATTATATAAACACTAGTATATATTTTTGAAAAGGAAAGTTTTGAATCTTTTTCCAACAATAGCACGTACTTGGGAGATGTTTCATATCAGTCTTGGCCCAGATTTTGAAATATGCCATAGCATTGGGAAATAGAGATGTTGTCTCAGTTTGGAGACAAAAGTTTGTATTGGAGATAATTTATTGCAATTAAAAATAAATGAATATATAGAAAAACCAGATGTCGGTCTGTTAGTTCGTATATTACGTTTTATTTTTCCTTTCTTGACAGACTTTATATATAGCAGAAAAATTTGCCGAAATGTAGAAGATATTTACGCCTATGTTAGCGATTACATTAAAACAAAATAGGAGATTCCAGGAGTAGATCAAGCATGATGTTATGTGTGTGACACCACATCATCCACATTATTATAAAGTCAAGCTAGGTGGGATCCGAGTATAGGGAAGACTCCTGGGAAAAAAATAAGTAAAAGTTAGTGAAAATCTGTAATTGGTAATTATTATGAAAAACTTTTTGTTAAGACAGACTGAAGATACCGATTATCTCTAGGAAAGAAGACGACTTTTCTTCTTCAGAAGAAGATCTGTGTGGAATCACATAGTCATCATATGTTTTCATAGTATCCAAGAGTTAATCCAGTGATTGGTTTTGTATGTCCTAAGGATATAAACTGTCAGGAGAAGCCGTTATAGCTACTTCACAATTAGGATCATATAACGTTCCTTCCGTTACTCACCTATTATTAATGCTTCCCGCCCTTTCACATCCTTCCTTCAGTGACAGCACTCTACAGGCAACATCAATGTGAATAAATACTAATCGAGAAGAGTAAATAACCCTCCTCACGAGTTTCGCATCAATAGCTGTCATTCCTCCCTTTTATCAAGATGTAACCAGGACACAAACCGATGTCATCTCGTCAATCACCCAAACCATTCTACCTAATTAGCAGAAAATTCCAATAAAGTAATTCTCCTTCTCAGCAAGTAACCACACATCCTTGCCTCAAAAACCAATAAAGTTTGTTGCACCGCATCTCTATCTTCTGATGTCTTTGAGAGGAAAATGGTACCGAAACATTATTGACATAATTTCAATAAATAGAGAACCAAAAACGACTAGTTAAGAATACTACTGATTTAATAATGACAAATGAAATTGAAAACGAAGTAAGACTATACTACACAGTAGTGGACATGTTTTTATTTATGTCGTATCATAATAGAGCGAAACATGAACTAGATTTTAAATTAGCATGTAAAGATAACAGGCAAAGATATAAAGGTTATAAATAGGGTTAAAGGCATCCGTATCGAATTAGAAGCGACAACTAGAAAGGTGAACATCTAACATTTGTGGACGAAGATATTTGATTACAGATAAAAATGTAGAAATTGTGGGCAATTAATGGAATTATAGAAGGGTTGTAGAAAAATAGTCATTATAGTGTTTGTAAGAGAACATATATTGTTATACATAACCATACGTCGTAGCGAACACACGAGTTATATAGCTACAAGAGTGAGAGAACAATATAAGGAGATTGTTGGCGTATATATGAAATGTGATTGACGAACATTTTATGATTCCCTTTTCATTGCTTTCAAAGTTATCTTGCAAGATCACACCTAATGAGTAATTATGAATTTAAAAACGTATGAGCAAAAGTAAAAAGAGAATAATTTTATCACAATTTTAACAATACTATACCTACTCTATCCAGTGCAGACTAGTTCTCCCCCCTTCAGTGGCACAACAGTATGCTTGTGGACTTACAACGCTAGTTTCGATACCCGTGGTGGGCAGAGAGCAGATAGCCCATTGTGTAGCTTTGTGCTTAATTCAAAACAACAACACTTCTTTCGCCAAGTACCGTAGTTTGCATATAGACATATTAGAAATTGAAACTCTATATATACTATGAAGCTGCTTAAACAACAGTTGTTAGGGCACGAGCTAAATTAGAATGGTGAAATGTAATTTTATATAATTCAAAATCATAAATACGAGTATTTTTAATATGATCGGTTCTCATTAAAATACAGCTTAGTCATAATTTGTCTTAATATTAACTATATTAATAACTCTTAGAAAGTGTTCCGTAACAAATAATTTAAACTTGTTTTGTTTATTATATTAAATACTTTTTCCAAATATTCTCCACAGTTTCAGTTTTGTTATGACAACGTTATTAGGGCCATCAGCAGCACACTATCATTCACCATATACACTAAGGGACTGGCTGTTAGTTTTATATGCCACTCGTAGTTTAAAGTAGGGAGTATACTTTGTAGTGTTATACAGACTCGAATCCAACACTCCAGATCAAAGATCCATAGAATTGGCCAGCACTTACCATAGTTTTAAATTTTTACTGTAACGTAAAATATTGACCGACTTCAAAGTTAGCATTTTGCGCAAAGCTACACAAGAACTAACTGCTTAAAGTCATTCCTAATTTAAAGCTCCAGAGAAAAGGCAACAGGTCAATAGCACCCGCTGTAAACAGTTGCAAGACTCTTACCTGAAATAATAATGAGATTCGACTATCACTCTGATGGAGCATCGATAGCCTCAAAGAGCAGAGCGTTTTTTTTACTTCAAAGGGACACAAACCATAAACACTCTGATTCACATTTCTGAAATGTTAACCCTGAGCCACATACGGCTTGGTGTTGACTTGTATACATTAAAATGTTTTCGAAATAAAAATAAATAATGTTTGAGTTAAACTTGTATTACAAAACTTGAAATAGTAAAGTAATATAAATATAAATAAATAATATAAATACTCTGGTGAATATATATATAGTTCTGGTATATTCTGGTAAATATATATATATATATATATAGTTCTGGTATATTCTGGTGAATATATAAATAGTTCTCGTATATTTTGGTAAATATATATATATATAATTCTGATATAGTATGGTAAATATATATATATACAGTTTTGATATATTCAATATTTATTCTATTAATCACAGTGTACGCCAAAGCCATAAATCTGTGGGTAGTAAAAAAAAGATAACAAACATTGTTGTAAAATTATTAAAAATAAGAGCTTAAGTTTCTGTGTCATTTAAGCAGCAAATGGGAATGGTGAAAAACCAAGTATATTGTACTAACAATTGATATATATATATATAAACACAGAATGAGAAAAATGTTTGGTGCTAGAATAGCAATTGGTAAACTATATTCTGCTAAAAAAACTTGTATACTTTTATTTACAGAAAAACTTTATACGCACACCTTGTTAACATGTGGCATCTGTATATTTAGATCTTATTTAAACTCGTTATAGCACGATTTCCATACCTTAATTAATCCCCACGAATAACTAAACCTTACTGAATAAAATTAGTTTATTTTGAAGATAACAAGAGGAGGTGATATACGTCAGTAATTAATGTTAAACACGTTTAAGCCATTCGTTAAAAAAAAAAGAAAACTCACCCTGACGACATAACTCCATTACTTAACTTTTTGAGAAATATGTTTGTCAAGTGTTAGGTGTTAGTCTCAGTCTTAAAATGTAGTAAATATCAAAACAGAGAAGCCATACTCTTCTATAGGTTATTACAAAAGCCTAATTCTCTATCTGGAAACACAATAGTTTTTTTACAAGGTGTGTGTGTGTTTCCTTACAGCAAATCCACATCGGGCTATCTGCTGAGTCCACCAAGGGTAATTGAACCCTTGATCTGAGAGTTGTAAACCTGGAGATTTACCACTGTATTAGGAGGGGAACATTTTAGAGCTATGCCAACTACATATATTGAAATTTGATATTCAGCGTTCTAAGCCGTTATTCTTGTTGCTGGGTTACAATAGGGGCTTTTCTGGAAGGAATGTACTTAGAAAACTGGATAAATCAGCATCTATCTAGAAATATGTTATACTAAACCAACTACAATTTTTATCTTTGTTATACATTTACTAAGTATTTGTGTATTTGTCCATTATGCATGAAAACGATACTATATGGAAAATATCGGCACCATTTACCGCCATAAGCAGTGGGCGGCAACCTCTGGCTCGCGTGTCAGACCTGGCTCTTTGAATGACCAATTATGGAACACGTATTAAGTAACTCATACGATGCTGACAAATGTACTACTTGTCGACTCGTGTCATCTTACCTTGCAGTTCATTTAGATCCACCTACCTCAAGCTGTTATTGATGTTAATATTATCGGAGAATCGATTTGTTTTGTTTGGATATTTGACATTGCATGATAATGCAAACAAATTGTAAATATATATCGTTTGACTTTCTGTAACGATTGCCTCTTTGCTAAACAGTTGCTAAAACTTCTATTCAATTATATACTTTTGATCACAATCGGTTGCCGACTCTTGCATTAGAAGATAATTTCTCTTTAGCTTAAAGCTGGTCTGGAATGATTTGGTGTCAATCTGCAGGTCACGCATTTCGAATACTATTACCTAAGATGATCTGTCGTTTAAACGTGGGAATGTTGTTATGTGACAATCAATCCCACTTTTAAAATAGGAATGGCTAGGACAGTTAGCAGTGAAGTAGCTTTGTATGAATTAAAAAGTAAAGAAGTGTAAATCTACTCAATGTGTTATTTGCGCTCTGTTTACCACGAGGAAATAAATCTTCTATTTTAGAATTAAAGATCTGCAAACTTATCTCTGTGCCAGCAGAGGACTAGGAAATAGTTTGAGACATTTGTCATCGTTGTTATAGCTGCATACAATGTTTTTTGGACTGTCTATTGCGGATGCATCTAGTATTGTAACTAATGTATTAGTGAAAGATCCCTTAGGTGCTCTGTTTTAAGAGTAAATAAAACCAAAATAAAAATAATAAATATTTTTATTTCTTGCTTTTGAGTTTCATATGTGATATTACGATGCAACCTACAGAATGCATAAGTTTTCTCGTGATTCATGGCATGCGCAGGTTTTACTGACGTCAGGATAGCACAAATTGCAACGTTAAGCGTCCCTTAGTATCTACTAAGTGACAGACAACGCACTACTATACAGTAGTACGAGTGTTTAGTTTAAAGCAGATTACATAATAACTTTTGTTGAGAACCCCATTTTTGGCACAGAGATAATTCTTAAGACATGTAAGGTTATAACAATCAGGGTTTCGATACCTGAGGTGGCACAGCACAGGTATTCCAATGTATAGCTTTGTCCATGAAAATAAAAATATTTTCGAAAAGAAATATTTTGTAACAAATTCACGGCTGTGAACGCTGAAATGTGTGATAAGTATGACTGTGATGTCAGAATCTGTGTTTTAAATTCTTAATTTTTCCACTACGAAGTTGACGTTAGAGAAATTTAAAAATAGGATTTAGGATAAATGTTTCGTTTAGTTGTTTGCTTCAGCATAAAATTGCACAAGATGCTAAATGCACTCTGCCCATCGCAAGAATTGGATCTTAAATTCCAGCATTATAAGCCTTGAAGCTTAACTCTGAGCCACGGAGTATCCTCTAACTCTTGTCTCATACAATTCTTTGTCCATAAAATCTTTTGTTCAATGCCAAACATTCTCACAAAATAAAGCATTAAAGTTCAGAATAAGTTCAGTTTTTACATATTTTACACCAAACCCTACATTATTCGAGAAACTCAAGCGCATCACCACTGTTTGTTTTTTCAAGTATACATTAGTTGCACTTTCTTTTGATTTCGAGCCAGGCGTGGCACAATAGTCAGCATGCCTGTACTATATAAATCTAAGGTTTCATCTTTCATGTTTTATTACTTGTTGAACGAGTTGTGTAGAGAGATTATTATGCAGGAGGGCAAAGAAAATTGTAATGATTTGTCTTGTGAAAGAAAAAGGAGTAATAACTAAAGACAATGCAAAAATATTTGTTTGTTTTTTTTAATTTCGGGCAAAGCTACGTGAGGGCTACCTGAGCTAGCCATCCCTAATTTAACAGTGTAAGATTAGAGGGTTTTACAGCTAGTCATCACCACCCACCGCCAACTTTTGGGCTATTATTTTACCAACGAATGGTGGGAATGATCGTTGGGGGCCACCATATTTGGTGCGACGAGGATTCGAACCCGCGACCCTTAGATTACGAGTCGAACGCCTTAATCTACCTGGCCATGTCAGGCTTGAGTGATTGACAGACAAACACAGAAGAAAATTGAAGGATTATAACAGACGAAAATCTAAGAAAATCAACAAAAAAAATTAAATAAAAATTTCCAGCTTACCGTAATCTGAATGATTTAGAAAACAACAACAATATGAAACTGAATTAAATATATAGAACTGGGTGAATCCGAGCTTATATTAAATGCACAAACACAACGCACATGGCCTGCAGCAAACTGAAGCGATAACAACAGCAACAAAAAGAACAATAATTAACTACAGGAAAAACATAATGATGGAAGCTGAGATTCTGTTGAAACGTCGATAAACAAGGTTGATAATCCAGTAGTGCAGGGATTGTATTCTCAATCTAAATGCGAGACGGCTAAGTATGGTGTATGATCATTAGCCAGATTAAAAGACCGTATCATGTTTGGTTTATTTTCTTAAGTTTAGTAGCCAGTCCAACAAAACTTTTTTATTTAGCGATTTTTCCTGATACTTGTTCTATCTATAGCTGGCCGATCGTAGCATGATTTCCAGGAATTCGGATGGATATCCTCATACGACAATCATAAAATATCCTCACATAGATGATAACGTCAACCAGAAAACAAATGTCCATGGTATAGTACACATCACCCTTTACTAGCCCCTTTATTTAGAGGACTGACTTGCTGCATGGCATAATCAGATTTTTTTTGAATAAACAAATAGTTAATAAATACGAATAAAGTGTAGCATAGTTTAAAATATAAGTACTTTCTTACCTTATACTGTCTATATTTAGCTTTTATTTCAATTCCTAATAGTGGTGTAAAAAAGGATGGATAGTTTCCATAGCAATGAATAGGATGGAGATCATTTAGAATATTTTATCACGGGGTACAAAACAAACACATATCGAAAGTAAGAGCAACAGCTTAAAATGACTTATAATTTATTTGAAGTGTTCAGATGATATCTGGCATAACATCGACATCAGCAACGTTCTAACAACAATAATTCACAAACAATCGATATCTAGCTTGAAGTGACAACAATAATTACACAACATAATTTTGTATGATCTTTTCCTACAGGTATTTTTTTATTATTTTGTTGGTATTGACAACGAACCTTCAAGCCCTAAATGGCTGAAAAGTAACTCTAATAGCTCACGCCGCTAAAGTCTGGGTATTGATACTCGTGGTGGGCACAATAGGAATAGCCCAAGGTGTAGTTTTGTCATGAATATCAAACTAACAGTTTAAATAACTCTCTAACCTATAAGTGAGACACTTTAACGGGATAAGAAGATATATGTTAGTTTATTTACACAAATATATTCTTTCTAAAAATGCATTTATTTCTCCTCGTTAATGTTTTAGTTTGCTATGTTTCTATACAGTGTATCATACTACGTGCAGTTTAAATCCACCATAATCCTATAACGTTATAACAGTTACTACATTCCTTATTTAGATATCTGATATATTTATATTTCTGTATGTTATATTAGTATTTATTTATTTAACGTTTCTGATAAAAAAAAAGGTACAAGAAAATGAAAGCGAACGACATGTTATTAACTATAATCCAATCTACTATATCGCACTTCAATAAGAAAAAGTACAAAAAAGGACGTCTTTTATTTTTTAGAAGAAGTCAACCGTGAAATGTGAATAAAAATTCCGAGTCACTTCCCTTCAAACATTTTTATACCGACTGCCAGTCAAGGCTGCACAACTCGCACGTGCGGGCGTAATCAGTATCCAAGGGAAGAAATTTTCAGCATCTGTGGAGACATATACCAATAGAATAAAAAGATAAGCCGTGCTAAAGATGTTTCTTTCTATGTTTGTGAACCATTTTAGATTTCTATTTTTTACTTTTTTTACCCGAAATTTAATTCGAGTTAATAACAAAACAGTGCCTGAAAATTAGGCACAGCAGAAGGTTAAACAACTGATAAAGGGTTTATAACATTACTTAAGTTTCAAGAACGTGTAAGTGAAACTGACGGGTTTTGATTTAAACCCAGTCTAAGATTTTAGTGCATTGCTAGTTCACCTACAAAACAAAACTCAAATAACTATTAAAAAGTTTTCTGAGAATTATAAATGCTCCACATGCACACACACAGATACAGATTTAGTGCTCAAGTAATTAGAACTTTCAACACACTTGTAGTCTAAATGTACTGCAAATTATCCAAAATCATTCCAGGGAAGTAAAACAGTGTAAAAATATTTTAATTATTTGTAAATCCGTGGGGCCAGTCCTGAGAGACCCAAAAGTTCCTTGATACTCTATCAGAAATGGGGACAAGTATGAACATTTCTAAATATTAGATGTGTATACTAGGTTTCAACAGATATCTAATAAAATTTTCATGTAAATCTGTGGTTTTACTCCTGAGAGCTATAAAGACTCTTAGCTTCCTCCCCCATATAAAGGCCAAGATTTTTAAATTTCAAATTTCGGAATTTGGAAGAAGTTTTTAAATGGCTCTTAATGTGTTAATATCAATTTTTAAAGAAATCTGTTCTGTGAAATCTAAGAGTCCCCAAAAAGTTCTTTAATCCCCCCCCTGTTTGATACCTTCTCAGTATCCTCAATTTTTTATTCTACTTTATATGGCGTGTGGCTAAGAATTTGTAGAACTTGAAATTGTCTTGCAAAAGAATTTTTGGAAGAGTTCAAAAGTTAAGTAAACATAGAGTACCGAGCAAAAGTGTTAGAAACAAGAAAATATTTTGTAACACTTTCTATTTAATGGGGCTAATTTTCTATGCCATTATGGAATGTAAACTTCAACACAATGATAATGCTTCACAAATCACTGTTGACAACTGAATGAGCCAGGGTGAGAATACATATCATTCCTTAGGATTTTCGTATAGTTGTACCAAAGACATGCCATAAAGGTTCTGCTTGAGTAAACATACTAATCAAACGTACAGTCATGGTACCCCATGCAGTGGTTTAACTATATAGGAAGAAGCTAGAAAGGAACTAGAATATAATACCAATACATGAGAGAAGAAGTCAATTTAATAACCCTCCACAAACAAACCTTGATAAAAACAGTGTTTAAAACTATATATTAAATTATGTTGTCATGCCACGGCCCAATAAATGTAGAAAATTTTCAGTAGAGCAGAGAGTTCGAAAAAAACAACAACTTTACATGATGCTGATTGGTTGGAATCTCTGACAATCTGGTATAGACTAAACACTGTCAAGTACATACTATATCTTGAGACCGAGATAGGTAAATTTGAAAAGAGGAAAGGAAGAGGCAGAACATATAAACTCAATGTTACTGGTGTTAAGCATCTTTGTTTATGCAGCCTATATGCAGGACAGAAGGAAGACTGTCACTGATCTCAAGCATGTGATAAACGACCTTGTACAAGATGACAGAAAAGTATTCAGATCTACAGTATCAAGAAGACTCGACGAGAATGGAATATTTGCTCGTGTTTAAAGTTAGGACTGCAGTTTGCCAATAAGTACAAAAACTGGACTGCTGATGGTTGTAAAGGAGTTATGAATGGATGAGTCCAAGTTTGAAAGGTTTGATTCAACGTGTAGGTTGTATGTGAGGCGGAAGAATGGTGAAACATACTTACCTCTATGCATTGTATCTACAATGAAGCAGGAGGCAGGAAATGTTATTGTTTAGGGGTGTTGTGGTTTTGAGACGAGAGAAGATATTTGTAAAATAGATGGAATAATGGACCAGTACAAGTACCATAAGATACTGATGTGTCATGGTATATCCAGTGGTTTATGTATTATTGGTAAAGGATTCTACTACCAAGAGGATAATGACTGCAAACACTCATCCAACCTATGCAGTAATTACTTAGCTAAGATAAAAGCTGCTAATATAATTTAAATGAGCCCACAAAGCCCCAAATCTCAGCTCAGTTCCACTCATCCAACCTATGCAATAATTACTTAGCTAAGATAAAAGCTGCTAATATAATTTAAATGAGCCCACAAAGCCCCAAATCTCAGCTCAGTTCCACTCATCCAACCTCTGCAGTAATTACTTAGCTAAGATAAAAGCTGCTAATATAATTTAAATGAGCCCACAAAGCCCCAAATCTCAGCTCAGTTCCACTCATCCAACCTCTGCAGTAATTACTTAGCTAAGATAAAAGCTGCTAATATAATTTAAATGAGCCCACAAAGCCCCAAATCTCAGCTCAGTTCCACTCATCCAACCTCTGCAGTAATTACTTAGCTAAGATAAAAGCTGCTAATATAATTTAAATGAGCCCACAAAGCCCCAAATCTCAGCTCAGTTCCACTCATCCAACCTCTGCAGTAATTACTTAGCTAAGATAAAAGCTGCTAATATAATTTAAATGAGCCCACAAAGCCCCAAATCTCAGCTCAGTTCCACTCATCCAACCTATGCAATAATTACTTAGCTAAGATAAAAGCTGCTAATATAATTTAAATGAGCCCACAAAGCCCCAAATCTCAGCTCAGTTCCACTCATCCAACCTATGCAGTAATTACTTAGCTAAGATAAAAGCTGCTAATATAATTTAAATGAGCCCACAAAGCCCCAAATCTCAGCTCAGTTCCACTCATCCAACCTATGCAATAATTACTTAGCTAAGATAAAAGCTGCTAATATAATTTAAATGAGCCCACAAAGCCCCAAATCTCAGCTCAGTTCCACTCATCCAACCTCTGCAGTAATTACTTAGCTAAGATAAAAGCTTCTAATATAATTTAAATGAGCCCACAAAGCCCCAAATCTCAGCTCAGTTCCACTCATCCAACCTATGCAATAATTACTTAGCTAAGATAAAAGCTGCTAATATAATTTAAATGAGCCCACAAAGCCCCAAATCTCAGCTCAGTTCCACTCATCCAACCTATGCAGTAATTACTTAGCTAAGATAAAAGCTGCTAATATAATTTAAATGAGCCCACAAAGCCCCAAATCTCAGCTCAGTTCCACTCATCCAACCTATGCAATAATTACTTAGCTAAGATAAAAGCTGCTAATATAATTTAAATGAGCCCACAAAGCCCCAAATCTCAGCTCAGTTCAGCAGATCCGTGAGTTGATAGCTCAAAACATTGACAAATTAAAAGTTGCTTCTGAAGAGCACTTTGATAAAATGTTGAAATAATGTCTGGAATACTGTATGTTGTTACGAACGCAAAAGCGACACACACACATAATAAATGAACTGTTTCTTGAGCTCAAGCACTTTCACTAAGTTTCTGTTGCACTAAACATTAACATTAACACATAATAAATGAACTGTTTCTTGAGCTCAAGCACTTTCACTAAGTTTCTGTTGCACTAAACATTAACATTAACACATAATAAATGAACTGTTTCTTGAGCTCAAGCACTTTCACTAAGTTTCTGTTGCACTAAACATTAACATTAACACATAATAAATGAACTGTTTCTTGAGCTCAAGCACTTTCACTAAGTTTCTGTTGCACTAAACATTAACATTAACACATAATAAATGAACTGTTTCTTGAGCTCAAGCACTTCCACTAAGTTTCTGTTGCACTAAACATTAACATTAATGAAATGTTCATGTTTCACCTGTGATTTTCTTTCCATTGTTTTTTAAAAGTAACCTGAAATATAATTTTTGACTTTGTCTTAGGCCTGGCATGGCCGAGCGCGTTAAGGCGTGCACTCGTAATCCGAGGGTCGCGGGTTCGCGCCCGCGTCGCGCTAAACATGCTCGCCCTCCCAGCCGTGGGGGTGTATAATGTGACGGTCAATCCCACTATTCGTTGGTAAAAGAGTAGCCCAAGAGTTGGCGGTGGGTGGTGATGACTAGCTGCCTTCCCTCTAGTCTTACACTGCAAAATTAGGGACGGCTAGCACAGATAGCCCTCGAGTAGCTTTGTGCGAAATTCCAAAAAACAAACAAAACAAAACTTTGTCTTAACACTTTTGTTCAGTACTGTATATAGATACGAATAAAATTAAGTGTTAACCATAATTATTATACACATAATTAAAACTCTAGCAGCATTTCTGTAAAGGACTGATTGTATTTCAAGAGAAAACGGGTAACGCCTAATAACCGGTGTCAATGGGCAGATTGTTAAGTTTAGTAATGTCCAAATGAAACATATCACTAGTACTTACTTGGACTGCACAACTAACAATTGTACATACAAACATATTTATGCCACTGAATTCTTGAAACAATGTTTAGTTATCAAGAAACAAAAGTATTTGTCTGAAATGAACACACAATAAAGTGGGATGAAACTAAACTCCACATTTCATGCATCCAGTAAAGTATTTTACCAGAAACTTGCCAGATATTGATGTAAACTATCACAGTTTCTTAATACATTTAATATCACTTTGAATGTGCACAACATTAAACTTAATTAATCTTAAGTCTATTTATTAGATTGACTCTCTTGTTAAGTATTTACGAGTTTTCTTTTAAGAACTAAACTTCAAGTAACTTTCAGCTGTATTAAATAGATTTGTTTCTACTAATCGTCTACGAACGTCATTTTAAGGATTGAACTTCATTTAACATTTAAGTTTACTAATTAGTTTGTTTATGATTAATTATTTACGACATGATTTTAGGGCTACATTTTTTATTTCATCTGAGGACTTTTATACACGTATTACAACGCACAAAGCTACGCAATGGGCGACCTGCGCTCTGTTCACCACGCGTATCGAAATACGGTTTCCGGTGGTGCGAGTCGATAGACATACCACTGGGGGGCGTTAGACAATCGAAGGTTCACAATTATAAGTAAGCTCCATGATTATTCTTTTGAAGTACAAATGACCTGATTAAATGTTCACCCTATCCACTCACCGTAGAATTTTTAAGCTGAATCAACAACGTGTTAAGATAATGATAATGAAAGATGAGAGAGTGATCAAAGTTAGACTCAGTTAATACGTTTCAGCAGGGATTGTACATGATGTAAACAAACGAATTTTAAATTTCTTACACGTCTAGGTCTCTGCATCGACTTCTTTAAGATCAAAATACATAGCTTTTCTTGTTAACTAAATGTTGTAAGCAGTTTTTGTAAAAAGTAAAAAAATTTAAACTGTTTCTCTATGTAAACTATGAAAAGGACGATAATATTTATATATAAATATGTGAAATTATGATGTGTTTTTTGAAAGGTCTATAAGTAAACACATGTTTTAATATAAATCTTAAGTAGGGTTATTATTAAACGCTCAACCAAGTTTTTGCTTGAAACACATTAAAAAGATATAAAACATTAAAGTAAAATGCTGACTTTATCATTTTTTAGAGAACAGATTGTACATATATATAAGGTATGATTGTGTGTTTTTGTTATTTCTATATTACATCAAACGTTTAACTCCTTTCTTCACTATGACTCAGCGGTAAGTCTGAGAGTTTTTCACGGTAAAAGTCGAGTTTCAATACTTGAGGTAAGCAGGGCGTAGATAGTCCAGTTGTAGCTCTATACTTAACAAACACAAGAATAGTAAAATAATACGTTTATAACAATGAGAATAATGAGTCAATTACACAAATACTGGCATTCATAGTATAGATAAGTCTATTGTGTTCGTGCATCTAGGATAGTATTTATTGAAGGTAAACGGCGACATTCTTTGACAAACATCTTGCCTGCAGTGTTGAAGGTATGCAAATAATAGCATTGATTGGTATTTTGCATAATACAATGGAACAATAATATTCCAAATACAATTTATTTATTATTCAAACCTTAAGAGCCAGAAAAATAAACCATAATCAAGGATACCCAATTTTCAGAAGTGATTGTAATCAGTAGTATTCCTTCTGGATCTTATTTTAAATACGCCATATACTGACATATAACAATCGGATGATTAATGCAGTGTGTCATATGGCATGTGGCTTTTATACGAGTAAACATAAAAAAAAATGCAAAATAAATTTTATGTGCACAGAACATTCGAAATCCAATGTACAACCTCTGATGGAGAACAGCATGCAGATCTCGAGACATTAGGTGGACAACAGTGAGATACTAAACTGAAGATTCACAATGAGTAGTAATTAAACGATATGCAGAATTGAGGTGTTTTTTTCACATGTAATAATGATTACGAAACGCTACAGCCTTATGTGTATGATATACAGGCATGTTATTGGTGCACCATTAAAATAATACTATATTTGTGTGACAGCTTCACTTAACACGCTAGTCAATAACGTCATTAATATATTTTACTCTAGATTCCTACTTCGTGTCGTTATGTGACGAAAATACTTTAAATGAGAAAATAGATGTAAAGTTGTACTTAGGATATGAGAAAAAGACAGCAGTTTTTTCACTCCTTTAAAATTGCAGCTCACCAACTTAATCTTGTTCACACGTAAACACTTGTAGTTGAAGTAATTTGTGATATAAATAACGTCTCGTCCAATAATATGTTTGTCATATCCCAGCTGGCCTGATGAGCACGTGGTATTTACCAAAATACTTTGTTTGCACTGAATAAAGAAGATATAATTTCGTTAACATATTACTACACCTACTTTGACATTCACTAACAAGTGTCCTTATAGTTTTAAGGATACAATGTGAAAATTTCTCAGACCGGAATAGCTTACACAGAATTTTATAAATCTTTTGAGAACGTAGTCTGAAACATGGCCTGATAGATCGAACAGCTTTTGATTTCGATTCTCCATTAAAGGCTGTTGTTGTTTTTTAATTAAGCACAAAGCTACACAATGGGCTATTTGTGCTATCCATTAAAGGCAAATTCCGTCATGCAAAGTAAATCACATACAATGCGAAATCAATAAAAATGGTTAACTTGTTTGTTTCTTTCTTAAATTTCGCGCTAAGCTATACGAGGAGTATCTGCGCTAACCGTCTCTAATTTAGTAGTGTAAAACCAGAGAGAAGCCAGCTACTCATCAACACCCACAGTCAATTCTTGGTCTGCTCTTTTACTAACCAATAGTGTGATTGCATGTGACATTATAACATCCCGACGGAGGAAGGGGCAAGCATGTTTGGTGCGACGGGGACTTGAATCATCGTCCATCAGATTACGAGTCGAGCGCCATGAGGGACGACTGGTTTACTTGTATTTTATCGTTTGCTTTTGTCTCATTTTTGCATCATATTAGTAACAGTCAAAAAAATTAGAATTAATTTATGGAAAAGAACTCGGAAATTAGCTTCACCTGTTGATATCACATATATGATATCGTAACTGAAATACTTCTGTTGTTGAGTATTTTTATATACTTTATTAAAATTGAATGTCAAGAGTTAACAATATTTAATGACATTAAAGCTCAATATAAATCAGTTAAAGCAAGCTGGTGATCTTTCGTTCGGCCTGATATTGAAATGGTCTAATATATTACATAGTTCGCAGTTTATACACACAGTTGAAATGTTTAAAAGCACTGAGAACGTACACACGTTGATAAACTTGTCACGAGAAATTTTTTACTGACTTGCACAAACATCATGTCAAGAAGAATATAAGCATTCTTGCGAGCTAAAGTTCACTTACCTTGTTGGGAAAAAAGATTTAATCAAATATAAATTATTGAAGTTGATATAGTAAAATTAAGAAGTATGGTCATTACTAATGCCCAAGGTGCCAGAAATTTTGTGATTTAGAAATGTTCGAAAAACAGCAAGAACTTATTTATAGAACGAAAAGATCTCGAGAAAAACTTAAGCCTTAAAATAAATGTAAGTGCCTCCAAACACCATCGAATGTGAGAAAGTGACACATTCTTAAGATTTCAAAATCATGTGAGAAAGTACACAAGGGCGATTGTATCATGTATTTGGTGGTTTTTGAATAAAGTAGATTACTTAATTTGAAGCTGTAGTCACATGATGTAACAACACATACTTCTGAAAGTTAAAATATTAACTAATTTGTTTCCTCTATAATATGAATTAGTACAGTTGACTCCAGTTTCGCTATTTGTTGAATCTCTACTACTTATTAACAGCATTATCCTTAAATCTCTGTTCAAGATTGATCATACTGTAATTAATTAGTATCAGGAAAATTGTCTCCCGAAATTTAGAAGGTTCTGTTTACAATTACCTAACACTAATCCGGCCAACTCACAACGTCGTTCAATAGTTATACATTGTTAAAACCTATAACGTCATGCATTATATATTGTGATGACGTTGACACATTGTTAGACGTTAACGGTGAATATATTCATATATATCAATGATTTTTTTTGTTTAAAGTTAAGTACAAAGATACACAATGGGCTAGCTACGCTCTGCCCATCACGCGGATCGAAGCCTGGATTTTAGCGTTGTAAATCCGTAAACACACCGCTGCACAATTGAGGGTATTATGAAATAAACAATCTAAAAAAAAATAAAATAACAGTTTACGTATTGTAAAATACTGAACATCGTTATTGTTTGTATTTTTATTGTTTTATTGTTTTTAATATTTACAAAGCGGGAAATCTTATTCACGGCTTTGCAGTAATGTATGTATAACTTGTATTGAAACACAAATTGTAGCTTCAGTAACATGTTCACACTTTTCACTATGCAAGTACTTGTTATTTCAGTTATTTTATAAATGAGAAACATATCATTTAGCTTTGACTTTACTGATCATAATTAATTACATATAATTTTTACGAGTTGTCACAATGTTTGAAAATGGTTGTTGTTGTTGTTTTGAATTAAGCACAAAGCTACACAATGGGCTATCTGTGCTCTGCCCACCACGGGTATCGAAACCCGGATTTTAGCGTGTAAGTCCGCAGACATACCGCTGAGCCACTGGGGGGCTTGAAAATGGACAGAATTGTATTTTTGGAAGAAATATGTATAAGGGCCTCGTTTCTTACAAATAATTGTGTTTATTCAAACAATTCCAGGTCTGTTTCTATTGTTTCTTTATTACAACAATATTTCATCACAAATATAAAATAATTGTTTTTATATTCTTCATTTTTGCAGGAATTTTTGAACTTTTGTAGTTTTAAATTATATTGTTAAAAGTGTTTTATGGGCTCATGTTTATTGTTCAACATGATGTTGAAATAAAATGTAAAAATATTAGTCTGTATTTTTGCGTGGGGGCAATTATGGGGAGAGAGTGGCTTCCTGTTGGGCAGAGTAGAGCTCGTGGCAGTAATTTCAGTTTAAACGTATAAGACCACAAGTCGAAGCTTAGGTACATATATGACCCGGGACGCTCAGAAATTTCCTTTCTCTTTACCCCGTTCGTGATTTGAATGTCCTGGTGGGATTAATATAAAAAAAAAACACAACACACAACATGAGAAAAAATGTAGATGAAAAAATCAACTGAAAATCAAATGATAACGGTAGTAATATTAACTTGAAGCAAGCAAACAAAGGCGGAAAAATCCAGCGACTGCGTCACAAAACCAACGGTCGATACATAATTTAGGGTCCTTTACGGCAGTGAGGGATCTCTAAATCCTATGCTGAGAATTGGATGTGTGTGTGTGAGAGGAGGTACGGATGTATCCCGAGAAACCCACTTTTACCATTCGGACACTGAACAATCTATCGAAATGGTGACTGAGCTGAAAACTAGATTATATATGGGTTATACCACTGTCATTACTATATTGATTAGATTCAGGGGAGATAAGTGAGATGGCCATAAATGGGGAGTGAACGAGAAACTTAAGAATTATTTTGTGGGTTTTTGTTAACTGAACTTTTGTAGAACTTTGTAACCAGTTTGAGTATTTTGCTCTCAATGGTTGGAATATTGTAAGTGTTAACTAGGTATAAAAAGGGAGTATACACTGATAATGTATATTTTATTCTCAGGGATGTGTTTTGCTCTATCTGGAGTTTAGAGCTTTGTAGACTTTTGTAGAACTTTGTAACCAGTTTGAGTATTTTGCTCTCAATGGTTGGAATATTGTAAGTGTTAACTAGGTATAAAAAGGGAGTATACACTGATAATGTATATTTTATTCTCAGGGATGTGTTTTGCTCTATCTGGAGTTTATTATATAAATGTCTGACATATTACACAGGACCGTGTTACCATATTCGGTAATAGGTCGAATGTATATTTTGTATTTATGTAAAATGGTGACTGGAGCTGGGTTACAATCTTTTTGATGTCCTTCCGATTTCTCTGAGGAAGGATAATCTGGCCTATTCGGGATCAGATTTTTAATGTATGTTTCTGTTGAAAATAATACCTAAAAACTTTATATGTTTTGTGAAAATTATTTGAGTGGGGCAATTTTTGTAGAATCAATTAAATACAATCGTCAGAAAGAGACAATTTACACAAAATAATAAACGATTGATAAAAAGAAGTACAATAAAAAGATTTACCATACTTACCTTTCTTACATTGATTTACATTGTCAACTTTCCAAACGAACAGCTGACATTATGCAAATTGCATAATTTGATTGAAACCTTGTTGTTTTATTCTATCACATCTATCAAAGCGGCTTGGACGTATCCCAGCAGCTAATATTATACTCGCAACAATTATTTGTGTAAGATAAAACGATGTTTTTTTTCTAAACTGATGAACACGATTTTTGAAAACTGTTGTGTGAGTAAAATAGAACATTACCTGTCATGCGGATATTAAAACCTTTTAGCGTTTACCAATGCGTCAAGAATATAAATAAAAATACAAACAATACCGTTTCTTTTTACTAATCATTCTTGTTTTAACTTCACTACTGTTTTCTTACAGATTACATTACGTTATCACCAAAAGATCTCGGAAGGACCAAACGCAGGCAACTCAAATTACAGTTCCATCAGAAAATGATTTACAAGTAAAACAAATAAATAAAGAAGGTCGATTTAAATAATTTGTTTGGAGAAAATAAACATGATAACTTTATACATTTCGGTGTTGCGTTTAGTGTTTAACGTTTATGAGACACTTTCTAATTAATGACCTATTAAATCTTCAGCAAATACCAAATGATCAGGATATTCCACCAGAGTGAAACTAGTACTAATTCTTAATAATTTCAAACCTCCTGTTGTCGCAAGTAAAAGAACCTGTTTCAGGTTGAAATTTCACCAAAATAATGTTTATTGTCAATAGATGGAGAGAAGATAAAAAACAACAACAAATAAACACCGACACTTATTTAAACAGTAAAATATCGAAATTCTTCTCACGATAAAACATTAATCGTAACATTTTAGTATTTGATGACATTTTAATATAAATATCGTAAATTGTTACATTTAAGTTTAATAACGTGGTCTAATGAGTAATCTGTTGGTCTTTATTTCGTTGTTTTAAGTTAAACACAAAACTACACACTAGGCTCTGCGCACCACGAGTATCGAAATCCAGTTTCGAGCTATTGGAGTCTGCAAACATACTGCTGCGCCACTAGGGGGCAATATGCTGGTGTTGATGATCAGAAGGTCAAAGGTTTGGGTCACGTTATGCTGTTAATTATGCTGTAGGTAGGTTTAACTACAACTGTCAATTTTATTATTAGTTTAAAACTAGATGAATAGACGGCAGTGGCTGCTGCTGATTGGATGCAATCCCCCTGGTGAGTAGTTCTAAATTAGGAGTGGTTTTGTTTGAATTTTAGGGTGAATTTTGTCTTGCGATTTAGTTCATCTGTCACATATTGTGTAGTTTAGATCGAAAATACTGAATAGCATATGCAAAATTTAGCAATGAGAATAAAATATTGATAAGTCGCGTGAGTGTATTTATACCAAACTTAATTCATCATCAATATTTAAAAACTTAAATGAATTCCAGTGAAAAACTCGTAACGTGACAAATATAACACTTAAATACTATTAGGCACCACATTAACAACAACAAAAAAAAAAGATCTAATGACTCTGACAACATGAAACTTGTTATGAAATTGACTGACCATTAAATATTATGTTATGATCTGGTAGATCGAGAAATTACTTTATGAAGTTGATCGACTTTAGGATTTTTTGGTGCGCCTCACAATAAACTGGGTAGGATTCACACAGTAACCAATCAAAAATGAGTGTATTGACTGGTTTGTTTTGAATTTCGCGCAAAGCTACACGAGGGCTATCTGCGATAGCCGTCTCTAATTTAACGGTGTAAGACTAGAGGAAAGGCAGCTAGTTATCACCACCCACCCCAACTCTTGGGCTACTCTTTAAGTAACAAACAGCGGGATTGGCCGTAACTTTATAACACCTCCATAGCTGAAAGATCGAGCATGTTTGGTGTGACGGGGATTGGAACCCGCGACCCTCGGATTACGAGTCGAGTGCCTTAACAACCTAGCCATGCTAAGCCTGTGTATTGGCTGAAAAGAACACATTTACTGGAGATTCTACACATCTATGTGTAAAAAAAGACAAATTATTGGTCTAGGCTGAGAAAACATAGCTTTATATATCTTAAACAATAATTATATTATTTTGAGGGCGCATGCGCTACCTTTTTCGTTGTTGACCATCCCCATCAAAAACTGAAGAAGGTTATATTGTCTATGGCATCATCTTACCCGCCAGTGGAAAATATCACGGTCTACTTTCACATTTAGCATACTCAGCTTCGTATAAATATTTCATCACGTTATGTCAGAGGGGAATGACACAGAACAATAGGTAACTAGGGCAAAAGGAACATTTTCCTCAGTAATTTTATATACATTATGTTAAAACTACATACATGCATGCATAAAATTTTTGGAAATAAACGTTTATATGAATCACACTAAATGAAGAAAGTAAAAATGTACAATATGTACATACTACATTAGCTAACAGCTTATATTAGGAAGCTAAGCAACTAATAGTTTATGTTATGCAGCTGATCAGCTTGTAGATTATCTTATGAACGTAATATACTAATGCACTATGTCACAAAGTTGATCGATTTCGTTATGAAGCTACCCGACTATCAGATTATGTTATGAAACTAATCGACTGATATGTTTTGTTAAAAACTTGAGCGACTATTTGGCAAATCGATTGTTATAGCGTTTTTAGATAGAATAATATAAAGAATAAAATAACAATATTTTAGAATGTACGGAAACTTGTTGTAGCGCACAGCAAATTAAAAATGAAACCCTCTATAGAATCATTACTATAAACTGTTTATAACGGAAGTAATTCATAAGGAACGTAAAGAACATTATTAGAAATTGGATTTTTTTGATACTGTACACCAATATACTGGAGCAAATTAATCCAATACTCCAGTTCTTCCATCTTTCTTCTTCTATTTATCTAAGGATAATGCTTTTGTGTTTCCCTAAGTGGGTAGACGTTAGGAAACAGGGATTGGTTGTGATAGAATCTTGATGCTTTGAGTCACAAGTGTAATCGAAATGGAAGGAGGAATTCTGTATATAACAAAGTTAAATAAGAATCAAATAATAGTTAAACCATTATTATGATTCTCCCAAATCCTCGGAAATTAATATTCCCCACAATAAGACTTAGCAACCATAAAACTTTCCGGGAATATTACCTTACATTGTTAATTATTTGGAACTATGTTATATAGCAGTATACTTTATATATTCAATATTACAACATCAGCACCACCATAAAGCATCCTTGTCTGGGTTTATTGGTCCTTAAACATCTTCTTTACCACTGATCAATTACGTCACTTTATGAGTAGCAAAATTATATGAAATGTATTGAAAGGCAGCACGTGATTATGAGAACAGTAGAAATATCCAATTGTAATTTACATTCGATTTTACAAAGTTAAATGAAAGATTTATTATAATTTTACAAACATCATTACCAGGTAGTTTTCATTGTGTTAATCCTGATTTAAAAACAAAATAAAACATGTCTTTTCTTCCGCCATGACACCTTCATGAAAATATTACTAGCTACTTATATTATATATAACAAGGTAAGGTTGAGGGCTTATACTATTGAAAACTAGGTTCGATACCAGCAATCAGCACAATACATAACACTTAGCTTAAAAACACGAAAACAAAGAAACTAAAAATTAACTAAGTTTCAGTAATTATGTGTTAAAGATTAAGGTGACAATTCTAGTGCTATGACATAAAACGACTTTTCACAGTCTAATGAATAGCTTGAGATTTATGATTTATGACAACTTTGCTTACAAAAACGCACTTTGCATTCTCGGCGATAGTTGTACAGTAAGAATGACGGGTCAATTCAGACAATTTTAGGTAAAGAGTAGACTGTAGGTGCTTTTTGCCAGTTACTTTCTCTCTCGTCTATCGCGAAACTCAAAAATAAACTCTAGTCTATTAGTTCGAAATTAAGAACAAAGAAAAAAGTGTAACTCTTTACGAAACAAGCAACCATATTGAAAATATGTGTTTGCTCTTTCGTGAAAGTTGAAGCAACTTAAGTGGTGAAATATAGTACCAACAACAACAACAAAAAAGGAAATCAAAACAAAACAGCAATACAGCTTTTACTTTCTTCTAACCCACCAGCAGGGAGCGTTACTTCGAGTGCCTGTCGCACTTTATCGTCTGGTAAGTGTTGAGAGCATGTAAATGAATAAAGGTGTAACAGCGACACCTCGAGAGATCTAGAGTTTATCATGAGATCTGTAAGTGACAGAGTAATCACTTGTTCCAGACAAGCAGCGGCTTAGGGCTAGGCGACTAATAATTAAAGGATGCGTCATAGTCATAGCACTGCAGTTGTTTCTCCTACATTTGCTGTCTGAAGCGCCAGATCGTTTTCGCAACTAGGTTTAATTTGTCAAAAAAAAAAAGTCTTAGAAAGATTGTTCAAATGTCATGACGAAAAACACAGGATTAGGAAGTGTTTGTTTTTAAGAGGATAACGTAAAGGAAAATGGTTGCATCATCAGCTGCAATTATTTTTTAACATATTTCGTAATTAATAATTAGACAAGAGCCTAATTCAAAACTTACATAAAATTTATCGTATAAAGAAAGACTTGTGTAATTTTTCAAGAGTGTTCTTTTCTTTTTACAATGCTCAAAGAAAGAACCTTTATTATTGAGCTGACATTCCAAATCTATTATTTTCGACACGTTTATCCGATCTAAAAGAGAGACAAACAAGAAAATAATCACATCAGTCTAGTGTCAGAGCTCTTACTGCTCTTACTGGGCCTGGCATGGCCGAGCGCGTTAAGGCGTGCACTCGTAATCCGAGGGTCGCGGGTTCGCGCCCGCGTCGCGCTAAACATGCTCGCCCTCCCAGCCGTGGGGGTGTATAATGTGACGGTCAATCCCACTATTCGTTGTTAAAAGAGTAGCCCAAGAGTTGGCGGTGGGTGGTGATGACTAGCTGCCTTCCCTCTAGTCTTACACTGCAAAATTAGGGACGGCTAGCACAGATAGCCCTCGAGTAGCTTTGTGCGAACTTCCAAAAACAAACAGCTCTTACTGATTTATTTGTTCCACAATAAATTCAGAAAAAAACACACCTAGAGGTTCAGGAAAACCGAATTACTTTTCCAACTAAATGCTTGAACAAAACAAACAGAAATTACAAATCATTTTTCTTCCACAGAAACTCAGAAAATCATGAAATAGAAGTACATTTTTCCTTTCAGTGAAACATGGAAGAAAAAGAAACATATGATTAATTATTCTTCGAACGCAATTCAGAAAAACTAAAACGTTAACCCTGATTTTTATCCCAAATAAATTCGAATGAGTACAAAAAAACATCACGATTTAAATTTTCTTCTACAAATACAAAAGAACAGAAAATAAGATTGCCTCTTCTTCTGTAAACGATTAAGATAAACAGGAATGATAAGAAAAGCTTTAAAATAAATTACCCGCATGTTTGATTCGCTCATCATAGAGATAAGAAAAATCCAATCTAATTCTTCTTACAGTTACTTTTAGTTTTAAGAATAAACGTCAGAGTGGTTTTATCTGTGTTGCCACCAGAGGTCATCATAGTATAAACACAACTTGATGTGCTCAACATTAAAATTATGTTATCAACAGTGAATGCATTGAACTGATTAATCAAAGAATTCCAATCATAATACGTTATAACTGTGTATCAAATTACTGGGCTAATGTTTGCTTCTTATTTCTGGACGTAACTTTTGATCAGAGGTTAACTATTATTAGCTATTTTTTATAAATGATGCAAAAATAAAAAAAACAGTGTAATCTTCCATTGAAATAATCCGATTATAATATGTTATGGATAGTTAAGTATAATTTTATTTTGAATATTCTAAACTACACGATTATTCAGTTGGTTATTTTTATGTAATGATATTTATTAAGAGATCGTGGGATGTTTAGTTACTCTGGTATGACTGAAATTAATTTGATTTTAAATTTAAAACACTTCCCAGTTCATTATGATCACCAACTCACAGCTAGTATTGTTATAACTAAATTATTTCTCACCATATCGCCAAACATACTTACCATTTACATCAAGAGAGCATTGTAATGTAACAAGCAATCCCATTATTCGTTGGCTGGCAGGTGGTATTGACTAGCTGGCTTTGCCTGTTACTGATAAATTAGGAATATCTAGTGCAGATAGCTTCCATGTAGCTTTGCACAAAATCCAAAATAGATAAACCAGAGTTATATCATTATTTTTACAAGACCCTAGAAATATAATATTTTAAACTAATAAAAATCCCATTTGATTTGAAACATGAGCAGACATATTGTTCCAAGGGCAGTGATGATCTACAAAAGACACAAGTTAGCCGCTGCAGAAAGCTAAGTTGCAAAACGCCTTTAGTCATTAGCCATAGAACCCGAAGAAAGACGACATGTTCTAATATGTTTCTATACTGTAAGATAGGCCCCACATGGCCAGGTGGTTAAGGTGCTCGAGGGTTGCGGGTTCGAATCACCGTCACACCAAACATATTTGCCCCTTCAGCCATTGGGGTGTTATAGTATGACGATCAATCCCACTATTTGTTGGTATGATAGTAGGCTAAGAGTTGGCGGGGGGAGATGATGACTAGCTGCCTTCCCTCTAGTCTTGCACTTCAAAATTAGGGACGGTTAGCGCAGATAGTCCTCGAGTAGCTTTGCGCGAAATTCAGAAAACAACAAACAAACAATTTTTCACCGAATAGCAGAGTATTATGTAATCAAACAAATGCGAATCGAATTACGGCAACGGGATGCGGGCCATAAATCTTCGTTTTCACAGACTGGACACGCTAACCTATTGGACAAGCTCTTCCCGTTTGGTTGATGAACTTTTTAATGTTACTACAGGGAATATGTAATCTGTTTAGTGAACTCGGGACTTATTTGTTAGCTATATGTAGAAATGTCTTAGCGCATGACATACGTCATTGTAAGTGACAGTTCAACGATTTGTGTTTTTATTCGTAAGTGAATCTGAGATGTAAATACTGTATCTGTATTCACGAGCGCAAATGCTTGATAAAGATCAGTACAGTGTGTTTTGGCAGACCTGTGTTCTAAGAACAATGCTGTTTGCCGTACTTTTAGTAATAGTATTATAACAAACATTACACCAGTTGTGAATAAGTTAAAATAACACGTCCGATTACCTTTTGGAAATTCAAAGAAAATTATTTATTGTTCTGGTTTCAATTAAGTAAATAACCCTAGAAATACGGATAGGAAACATCTCATATTCGCTTGTTAACCATATATTTCTAAATTATCTATGCATCAAATAGTTGTGCGTTCATGACTTTGTTGGTTGCAGGACCTCTAGTGACGTATGAATCAAATGAAAAGTGTAAACAAAAATACCATCAATGTGCATTTAATTCTATTCATTACCGCTAGGAACCTCTATAGATATTTTACATAGAAAAAGAGGATTGTTCTCAATTTTTATAAGTTCTTAATATTGAGTATTTTGGTAGGCAAAAACAATTATTCTGTATGATGGAAATACGTGGAGCCCACTGGTAGTGAATGGTTATTAAAATAAGGATTTATCTTGAGGGTGATTAACATAAGTTACATATGGGACATATACAGAAACTAAACAGTTAAGAAAAATCAATGAGGCTGTAACTAACACCCTCCCTCTCAGTGGCACAGAGGTGTGTTTGCGGATTCACACCATACAAACCTGGTTTCGATACTCGTGGTGAACAGAGCAGAGATACCCAATTGTATAACTTTGTGTATAATTCCAAATAACCAATCAATCAAACATTTCGTTTAATTTCTATACGATTAAAAACAATGAAGATATTTCATCTAAAGTACATTATTATGAAAATAATATTTTGGGAAAATAATTTATTCAAAGTGCTATTGTGTGTCACGCGTTACGTAATTACCATTTTATCCTCTGACGACAACGGACAACATCAAAGAAAGACGCAAATAGTCTTTCTTCAGCTTTTAACATCACAACTCAAGAGACTTTCTCAATCAACCTTAGGTTTATCTGTTACATGAACTATTAAAATTCAAAAACAGTTTCTAAAGACTTAGAACTTCATTACTTCAGTCAGAAGTAAATTACGAACGCTAGCATGAGAAACATAAATTACTCGTCATGTTGCTACTTAAATGAGATGTCAAACTATTTCTTTCGCTCTTCCGATGCCTTGTTATGCATTCTTTTATTTCATAACTATTGTGTTTATAGGACGTAGGCAAAAGTTTGAGAATTTATATTTTGTAGCTGTGGTGAAGCTACTAACACTCTCTGCCACTGTCTCTAATTTTGACCTGTTTATTAGAGGGAAGGTAATAACTTACCAATATCCTACTAAGCTAAGAAGTTGACTGTCACTCTTATAATGCATTCATAATCTAAATTGGGGAGAATATTTTGTGGCTTTTCTTGGATCCTCTGTTCCATAATTGAAAGTTCTATCACTGGGCAAACCTGTGGTTCTCAGTATTTTGGAAATTGTTCTTGTATCCAATTGATTTGATTTAGGACAAAAACAGTGCCTAATATTTGCACTATATTTTTGAAGCTTTACCTACCATTTCGACATTACTTACAATTGTGTGATTTAGAATTATTATTTAAAAAGGTAAGTGAACTCAAAGAAATAACTGCACAACCCGTGTTATATGATAAGTGGTTTAACAGAATCAAGACAGGCATAAATATACACATCCAAACAACTTAAAGATTGACCATAAATTTTCAACTGCATCTTGTAATGAATTTACTGTTATACATTTATTTTAATATCTGCATTTGTTTCAGTTTGGTGCAAGTGATGTATACTGTTTGGTGTATGCTGCGCTCGTCCCGCCTGTTCTCCATCTTTGTAAAATTTCCAGAGTGAAAATCGATAATATATGTTTTGCAAAAACATTAGCATATCTTCGAATACTGCCGAACTTTCAAGAATCTCGCCTAATGACTGTATAAAAGTTAGCCATCGCCAGAGTCCAAAAGAGACGGTACTAGAATATTGTTTAGCCACTACAGTCAGCATACTATAAACCTCGGAAGCCAAAATTGTGTTCAACGCTTATTAATCGGAAAACTACAGAATTTGATCAGGAAAGTTTATAGATTTCGAACATTAAGAATCGTTCGATTTTAGTGAATTAACTTCGGACAATAAGTATTTTCATCAGTTTTGGTTTGTTTTGAATTTCGCACAAAGCTACACGAGGGCTATCTGCGCTTGTCGTTCCTAATTTAGCAGTGTAAGACTAGAGGGAAGGTCATTACCACCTACGCCAACTCTTGAGCAACTTTTTTACCAACGAATAGTGGGATTGACCTTCACATTATAACGCCTCCACGACTGAAATGGCGAGTATTGTTTGGTGTGATGGGGATTCGAGCCCACAATCCTCGGATTACGAGTCGAGTACCTTAACTACCTGGCCATGCCGGACCATTTTCGTCGGTAAAAAGTTAGCTTGTAAGCAGTATGAGATCAGCCAAGTCTAGACAGCAAGCTAGCTCAAGCAAAGTGTAACAATATCAACTCAGCTTTAATTCGTCTATTGTGGACCTGGATCGTTCATAAAATATAAATATTCTGTTTCAAACCAGATAGAATACTCGTTTTTGTCTGTAAGTTTGTAAAACTCGTATATGTAAACCATAATTTTTAATAACTGTTAATATAGATTGTATTGTTCATTTGTATACTAAAATATATTTATGTTAAGAAAGAAAACTGAGTGCATCAATCTTGTTGTTAAATCTCATAAATTCGATACACATCAACATTCAATTAACTTCTAAATTAAAATTTCCGGCTGTTTGAAATCTTAACACGTAAAGTAAGTAACATAATAAAACCGAGACGCGTTCGAAATAAATTATAACGCATAACAATCATTAACTCAGTAATTTTTCGTTTTTATTTCATTTTTCGTTACATGTTTATTCTTTTTGTTTTGTTAAGAATCAAAGCACTTTTTAACTTTTTTGGGCACAGAGTACCGAACAATGAGAAATCCCTATGAGTCAGGAAAATAAGGAACATAAATTCCCAATATCATATATAGCATATCATAATATGATCTGACACAAGACAGCTTAGTAGAAGGAATTATATACCACACCAACTAACTTAGAGCAACAATTATAACGTCAAGAACATACACACATTTAGAAATTTTGTTCAGAAAATTTGTTGTAAAACGTCTTTAACACTCTTGTATCTATTTCGTTGTTCCGAGAATGTTAAAGTTGACACTTAATTATAAAGCAGCTATTAATGTTATAATGTCAAAATGTTATACTCGTTCTTGAAGCCATTTTCAATACCTTTATTGTTATTGATATGCTATACCTATCCTTTAATACATCTCGGAGCCATTTTAAGAAAGTTACGTGTTTGTAAGAGTAGCAACTCGTAAGTACTCGTTTGAGTGAAAATCGATTTAAAAAATGTTTAATTTACAAGGAACGTAAAGAGTATTATACGTAATATAGCTATGAACTCAAAACATGGACGTAGGAAGGACCAATATATATACGGAAAGACTCATTGGCTTGCTGGACCAAGAAAAGTATAAGATATTTGTGAATTAAGGCTAGGAAATTAGCAATACATTTATAACAGCTTTTTAAATCTCAGAACCTGAAATGTCTATTAGCATTCAAAAGGAGTGAGAATTCAACCAGAAAGTGTGTGTATGTTTTCTTATAGAAAAGTCATATCGGGCTATCTGCTGAGTCCAGGAAAGGGAGTTGAACCCCTGATATATATATAAAGGGGGTGGGAATTCAACCAGAAGGAAAACGAATATCAACTAAATATTTGAAAGCGCTGAGCAAAAAAACAAGCACGAGACTTATTTACCTTACATTCAACTTGTACATACATACAGAGATCTAAATAGTATACCCAAAGGTACTATAAACGTGTATATTCACTATATTTGTGAATTTGAAAAAAATTCCATTTTAAAGTAGTTAAAATATTTTGAATAAAAATTGTTACAATTAAACCAAAAGAGAAAACTTATACCACAAGGAAACTGTGAATTACAAACACACATTTTTAATCGTTAAAATATTCACGAACGAAACACCTTTCTTTTTGTGGTTTTAAACATACAGTACATTAAAAATGTCTGCATATCACTTACCATTTATTGGTGATATAAGTTACTTCCTCTTTTCTATTTAAATATATTTTGGCCTGGAGATGATACTTTGTTCATTTATGTGGATAATACTGGATTTTAGGACAGATATAGATTTATTGTATAAGGAACCGTAGATAAATACACGTGTCATTCTCTGATTGGAACAAGGAGCGGAGAAAGAAATGTACAAACAGTTAATTATTATCAGAGATGGTGTGGCCTAGTGTCCTGAACTATAAGTTTGAGGACCCATGGTTCATGTCCTGTTACCACAAAATCGTGCCATGCACCTTGAGGTGCAGTCCAGGTCCCCTATTCGATTAGAGTAACTGGTTTTGTTTTCGTCTATTAATTCATAATTAGAGTTATCACAGATTCACAAATTGTACAATGGAATTAGAAACCATACATAAGTCACATGTAATTCTGTGAGAAGGGAACGGGTCAGTAAATATCTAAAGAAAACAAGTCTTTACTAATTCAAACATTGGAAACATAATAATAACAATAAGATGATATCGATGAAACGTATTTTGACCATTTTGCAGTTGCTGACCCAAACATTATGATACAGAAACATAACACTATAATATTAGTTATATTATATAGAATATTTGTTTGTGAAACACAACACCTAAAATACATTCGGTACGTCCTCCACAACTCATTACAATAATACATTATTATACTTAACTAGAAAAAACTGAATTATTTTAGAAGTGTAAGAAATCCATAACTTTTCTCTATCTTTTGTACTTGTCTATTTATTTCTATGTGATTCTGACTAAACTTATGTTAGCTGTTTTACTTATTTTATCATGGTATGTAAATTATTTTCATTGAAATTATTTTACTGAATATTATGATAATCTCAGTCATAACAGATATCTTTTGAACATTGGCGTCAAAAGAGTCGATGTCGGATATTTTATTACGTCAAAGTGACAAATAACGAAAGGCCTGATTTGTGTTCGATTTAAAATAACTGAAAGTAGCAACTTCAGTGTTTAAAATAAAAATGTTTATTTCTTTAGTTTATGTCTATTAATAAAAAAAATCCCCACTATTTCAGCAATGCTTAAATATGTTTTATTATTAGATTTATTTGAAAGAAAAGATAACACTTTTATGAAATAAAATAACAAAAAAACAACAAAAATAAACAGCTGCTTGCAATTATGTACGTTTACAGTTAATATGGACGATTTGCCTACCATCTGTTGGCCATTGATAAAACTATTCAATAGTTTGAGTTTAAATTCATCCAATCGTAACAAAACCAAAATCAACGCACCTCAGTGGGATTAAAATTTTTCTTCTTTCAAAAAAGTTAAACATTCCTTATAACAACCAGTATATTTTAATGGAATCTATATTCCTAATTATGATTCGAGTTCGCGTAAATTGTATAGATTTTATTTATTGAAAAGTTTACGAGAGCAATCCTATATTTTGGTAATAATATCACATTATTAAGAAAGGTTTCTACCATTACTGGTCACAACTGATGTCACATTCTTTGCATTACGTTCCGTTTGCCCATTTCTTCGGCTGAAACTCCCAAAAGATGGCGCAAGTTTACTGGAAGAGGTGTCTTTCGTGCTGGGATACGCAAAACTGCGACTGCTGCTCCCTCGGGCAGGAGTGGGCAATCTTGAAAATTGTTTAGAATATAAACAGTTGGCATTACAATTTACTATCACACGGCTATTACCTTTCAAACTAACGACACTAAAACATTAGCAATACTATCAATACGTTAAAAGTAAGTGCCATTACTTGATAACTAACGGCAATGGTTTAATATGAAAATAATTTGGTTATTAAAATTTTAAACGAACTTTTACATCACTTTTTATGTATTTGTAAGATCATGAAAGGATAATTACTTAAATAAACAAACGGGCTAGAATATTGCAAAATACTGAGCTTACTTCTATCTCCATACAAGGATGTATTTGTATTGCCACGCACCTATTACTCAAGGACGATCTCTTTCTACTTTTAATATTTTTATAATCTTACATTCTTCCATTTTTTTGAGAAAAATAATCCAGTCAGATCTAATTGGCATTTCTAATATTCTTAAAAAAACTTACAATGAAATTGCATGATTTTAGTGGAAATGCACGGGATTGAAGCCGGTGTCGAATGTGTCAGTTGTTTCAGTTGTGTGGGTTACAACCCGAAAATTAATACCACTATTTGTTTGTAACGAGCATCCCAATGTTTGGTTGTGGATACTACCCGTCTAATGCCTTTCCTATAGTCGGCTTTAATAGACTTGTCATAAAACAAACAACAATCTTCTTGAGAACGAAAAATCCACTTCCGACCTTTCGTGGATTTGATATTTAGCCTTATAACTTTGAAGAAAGCTACAACTGCAAAATAAGATCGTAACTAAAAATCATTTCAGTAATGAGTGTGCTAATTTAATGTATTAGTGTTACTTACAATGATTTTAACGTACTGATGCATCATTCAAGCACCATTGTTTTCAGCCGTAAACCCAATAGAGTCTTATGAGCCACAACCGGTTTAAAGGACTTGGGTTATTTCTACACCTATATTCTTTATTTAAAATGCAAAATAATCTCCATGATAAAAACATACTTAAAAGAGTAACGTGTGTGAGTGCTGGGAAAGCCTTTTAAAACTTTATTAATATGTGCAAAAATGGAAATAGGAGTAAAAAATTCTGGTCGTATGTTATAGAGCAAAAACATATTGTTCTATCTGATGTGTCTATGATGAGGAATCTAACCCACAGTTTTAGCAACGTAAGTTCATAAATTTATCGCTGTCCTATCTGGAGACAGGGAAGCACAAATATCACCTTATGTGTAAGAAAGGAGTCATTGCAAATAACATTATACATTGCACAGGTAAAGGCATTCGGACAATGGATTTGTCTTGCCTTACAGCAGTATTCTCTAATCTTCATCAACATCATTCACTCTTACAAGTTTTTTTCACAACAACTGGCTTACCCCAATTCTAAAAACGTCATAAAAGTATTAAATTAAAATGCAAAGTTATTTACTATTACGTAAATATACACCAAACTACATCTAGTATGAATACAACATAAACAAAAATGTGTATTTATCACACTGTAATTAGAATGAAAAATAATAACTAATGATTTTTCCCCTTGAATTTGTTGTATAATCGATAATACCAATTCATCCACTATTTTCATTCATCCTAATTTTGATCCCATTTACCTCTAAATGAATCATTCACCCAGTTAAGAAACAGTGCCTTAGAATTCCATCTTAGAGAGAGTGTGTATGAGCGAAGGTTTTATGCGCAAATTTCTTCATATGTTTGGACACTTAAAGTATCAATACCGTCACTCTATTGAGTTTTGATATTTGCCTTGAAATTCGGGTTTTGAAAGCTTCGCTGTATTTGATATCTCTCATCAGATAAGATGATCAGTTTGAATATTTTTATCAGACCATTCAGCTAGAATGTCTGTACTGTAGATATTTGGAAGGTACCACGTGTTGTGGTATAGGTTTAACCTTGTGTTTATAGAGATACCTTGCATGGCCAACAGATTTCAACACTTTATGCACCGAAATACTTACGTGAATATTCCAAACAACCCACTTAACTGTTTTAATTACTTTAAATACATGGAACCGAACTAACATTTTGTAAATTGTATGCATCAAAATGGCCCTACGTGGTCGGGTGGTTAGGGCGCTCGACTGTCAATCTGAAGTTCGCGAGTTTAGATCCTCGTCCCACCAAACATGCTTGGCCATGAGGGCGTTATAATGTGTCAATCGATCCCACTATTTGTTAGTAAAAAGTTGGCGGAAGGTGGTGATGACTAATTGTCTTCCCTCTGTTCTTTCACTGCTAAATTAGGGATGGCTAGAGTAGATAGCCCTCGTGTAGCTGTGTGCGAAATTCAAACAAGGAAACAAGACATCCCAATACAAAATACCATGACAAAAAGAGTTTCGTACGTAAAGCACGTATTTTTTAACCAAGTATAATATAGTAGATTTAATATATTTATGAAATATTTATCGAATACTATTAAAGAAACTGACATTAAAGAAAGAATATGAGCATACTAACAAAACACGTAAAAGTTAGTTGGATGTTTATTTGTTTTGTATTTCGCACAAAGCTACACGAAGGTTATTATCGATAACCGTCCTTAGTTTAGCAGTGTAAGACTACAGGGAAGGCAGCTAGTCATTATCACCAACTGCCAACTCTTTGGCTACTCTTTTACCAACGAATAGTGGATTTACCGCAACATTATAACGCCCCTAAGGCTGAAAGAGCGAGCATATTTGGTGTGACAAGAACTCGACCTTCAGATTATGAGTGGAGTCCCCTTATCATCTGGCCATGTGGAACCCTCTTTAAGAGAGCGACACCTGTTACGAAGCTGATTCATACATTTATAAGGCTTACAATAGTTAATTATTGAACGAGTCGCGAAATTTGTTTCCAGAAGTTTTTATTTAAAATTCAAAAACAGCTAAAATGGAACAGAAACAAATGCATCATTAAAAAAAAGTTTTGATACCGTTGACATGGTATCATCAAGCACTAGATTTATAACCCTAAGAAAAGCTCTCAAACGCTTCGTGACTTTCAGCATGTTTCATAGTTAACCACGTAACCCGTCACCCTTTAAAAAACGTAATAAGTCGTCATGAGTTCAGTGCATTCTGAATGTATGTAACATCACACGTACACTGCTTCTTTACAAAATAGTAATAAAGAGCATTTGATATTTACGGTAAAATCTATATGTTACCAAAAATTAGTATCACTGCAAAGTTAAATATTTTAAAATTGTTATTATACAAATTCTTGTTTTGTGATAGTAACTAACACATATATTAAAATTATCACCTGGAAAGCATATCACTTCCGATAGATGCCGCCACTAACGACTTTCCGTGAGTACTGCCAGTGTTAGAAATTTGATTAGAGACGGAGTACGCCAACTTCTGTGCTTGTTTGTACCGGGATAAATTAAAGAATAAACCCAGAATCGATTTCAAATTTCCATCTCGGATCTCTGAAATTAAGGAAAAAATAAACAAAACTCGGTAAGTTTACTTCCAATGTAAAAGTCCAATCGAGTATTGACTCAAAATTGAAAGCATGGCTAATCAAAATATAACCTATGAGTGCAACGTCCAATTTGTTTATATGATAGGAACACACGTGTTTTATTAAACTCTTCGACGCACAAGTACTGTATAAATGATCTAGCAATTTCTGTGAATCCAATTATTGTCTAATCCAACTTATATATATATATCTTTAAATTTAATTAATTAAATGTATTTTACTACAATGCTAAAATAGCTTCGTCTTTTAACATTGCCTGTTCGGATCTAGTGGATGGTTCACAGTTACGTAGTTTTTCTTCTCAACTACGTGTGTAAAATTCTATTTTGTTAAAGATCATTCTATTCGAAAACACTGTCCTCGTTTTATATTTTTGATTATATATGTATATGTTTATGTACTTGGGTTTTTATAAAGATTTGTGTGTCACAGTTAGATTTAGGAAATTAAACAGGCCTTGATATTTCTGGCAAGCTGCCAATACTAAAGCGATTAGGCCAATATTTATATAAGAGAAAATACGTGATGAACACCAATTTGGTAAAAACTGCCGTCAGTTAGTTTTTTTTTAGTGTCTTATGGACGCAGCACTAGAAACTGTTTCTGTAAATTTGCTTTAAATATGATCTAATAAGCAAAACGAGGTTAGAGATTTTAAAGACCAAAATATAATAAAAGAAGTATATATACAACAATTAGTTCGTAATCACGTGTACTACAAGCGCTAATACAGAAAAACAAATTGCTACGTTCAACAGTAAGTTGACTGTTAATGTTTCCATCTGTTAGCAGATATTAGAAAAGTTACTAACTAAATATCTGACAATTAATATATGCACTTCTAAAAAAAAGTTTTAAAGTTTGTTGTTTAACGTAACATTACAAAAATGGGCTATATGTGTTCTAACTACAGCGGGCATCGAAACCCGATTTGTGATGTTATAAGCTCCATATTTATCTGTGAGTCAATTTCAGTGGAGCAGATTTCTGTACGAACTATCCTCATTTTTACAAACTATCGACCTTTATGATGTTGCGAATAGGAAAAATAAATACAAGTACAAGAGATAGTTTTGTTCCATTGTTTATCAGTTCCTGGATTTTAAGTTACGAGAAAGGCTTTGTCATGCAATTTGTATCGTCAAACGTAGATTTACTTCATAAATTAATAACTATCTTGAGTACATGAAATAAGGCCTCACCTTTGGCTGTCACCTCTTTCACATTTACTCCGAGATTTTCTAGGAACGTAAGACAAATATTTAGATTATCCACCTGCAAGTAAAGAATGTTTAACAATTACCCCTAGTACCAACACAACATTACTGAATCTATTAAATACCATTATCAGAACATTATATTCAAGCGTAGCACGTACATACGACTTAAGACTTAAAATTAAAAAAAAAACAATAAAAATATTCTCGTAAACTTTGGAATAGTTTAAAAGTGTTTTGTGTTTATCCATTCACAAGACGCGATGCGAAACACATTCACTACAGTTTGGAAATTGAATAATTTTCTTTCAACATATGTTAAAACACAGTTACTTAAGGACGAATGTTCGCTGAAGGCGCTAATGTGTGAAGGTTTATAAAACGTTGTTGTCTAGACGAAAGTAGATTGATTACTTCTGTGAAAAACAAGTCTACATGCGCGGTTTGTTTATTTATTGCTAAGCTCAAAGTTGCACAAGTGGCTATCTGCATTGCGTCTACTGCAGGAATTGAGTTACAAATTTCAGTGTTACAGGAAATATCACCAGTAGTCTTTTTACTTGTAAGACTGAGAACAAAATGCCACATTTCATACTAAAACAAAGGTGTAAGCACAAGGATAAAAAGGATTCATGGCCTAATTTTCCTAACAAAGTAACCGTTAAAAAACATATACAATATTTATTATTAGCTTCATTTTCTCTTAGTCAAACGTATCAGTTGGAAAGATTTATTTTAATAAAGACTTAAATAATTAATGAGAACAATATATGTACCATGTATTATTTATTTTTGCCTTCAGTGATTCTAGTTCATGTGCCATTTTTATTGTTTCTGATACTCTGAAGAGGAGTCATAAAGGCTACTTCTGAAAGTTATCCTTCGAAGGACAAAATGACTATATATTATTTACATGGGGACTAAAATATGAACAGAATTACGAACTTGAAAATTAAAAATTTTTTTTAACATCAGAAAGAAAAAACATGATGTAAGTTTACTGAGACAATCCAAACTGAAAAGTAATGTGACGTTTCTTGTTTGTTTGTTAGAAACCTTAAAATAATCTTTGTTTGACGTAGAGCTGAGATCTTTTGAATGACGATAAAGGTACAAAACAGGGCTCTGGGCTCAGTTTAGCTGTACAAGCTCAAAGCAGGTTTCCGGAGAAGACGTTGAAAGATGCACTGGTAGAATTTTACTAAATATGTTTAAAGAATAACAGTTTTTAAAAGGTTTATGCCATTTGAGTTTTACTAAGAAAACTACTGAACAAGTAAAAAATGACATACAAACATGTACCCAAAAGGAATACAGACAAACCACGTGTCAATATCTCTGACTTAAGTGAGTTACATATCGTCACCTCACCGTGAAGGAGTTTCTTAACCTGTGTTTACGATGAAAGACCTTTTAATTTTTGCAAACTTCATAAAATGAGCTGTTTATCTCAAGACCAAGTCGAAAATAAACAGACATCTGTCTATTGATAGAGATGACTTTTTTAATAACAAGTACTTTCCTTACACCGCATCTGGCAGTAATAATTTCAAGTTCACTGACTGATTCACGATCTGTGTTAATAATAATGAATGAATATGCCCCGCAAAAGACTCTTTCAGATGATGTGCAAAAAATGTGCCCCAGGTATAATTCTAACATTTTTGGTGTGTTTTATGTTTTTCTTTGTCGCATATGTTGACTTAGAAAAAGTTTTCATAGTGAACTGAGGATACTAGAAGTATAATCGTAGAGTACGAATGACGCTTATTGTAGTCCGATGTTAATTTCGAGTATGTTTTCTATAGAATCAATAAAATCTATTGTGTTTATAGTAAGATAAGACCACGTTATTCCAAGAGAATCTTTTGTAAATCCACTGTGAAATATGTTTGATGATATGATATAGTGGTTGCAACAAAACCACTCATTTTTTGGACAGTGGCCATTGACAACATTCTCACCAAAGGAAACAAATCGAATCTTTAATTCACATCTGCATAGAAAAAAATTAAAATTCAAAACACGAAATGTGGTAGTAAATGTTTTAATGGCTCGTGCTTTATTTTCTAACTTAAAATAAAAGGAAGGTTGTGTCTGTAGAGCGCCTCTAGTGGCACAGAGGTATATCTATGGATTCTCACCACGAGAAACCGGGTTTCGATACCAGCGGTGAATACAGCCCATATATTCCATTCTGTAGCTTTGTGCTATAAAACTTCCTACATAACATTGGATGAGCATATAAAATTTTATCACTTATTGTGAACAACCATACACAATGTGTTCTTAGCATTTACGTTTACTTTCAGTTACAAATACAAAACAATGGAAAACTAATTATTTTCACGTCTATACTACTAATTTATAATATCATGTTTACTTCATTCGTCTTCGACAATGAGTAGATAATAATATTTGAATACTTTAATTTGATTCACAATATCAAAGAAAAATTAGGCTTGAAGCTTGACCTATTTTAATAACACATGTTACAAACAAACTTCAAAATCTAAATATGAGTAATACTAAGGAAAATAAAAGTGTTTTTTGTTTTTGAACAACGTGTGATATTCTAAATAAAGCTATTTTCATCTAATTAAGTTTAACTTTGTAAATTATAAGCTATAAATGAAATCTACCCAATGTAAATAAAAATTTTACACCATATTTTGAAGTCGGACAAAAGACACATAGTGCGGTATCTCGTAATCCATTAGCTTCTGTTCTATTTTTAAAATGTATAGATATTTGTGTCACCACTATGGTTTGGATTACCTTACCTTACCGATTAGGCCTAGATACGAACAGGTACAAGCTCCTATACATGAGATATTCGTTGCCATATGCAAGATTTCCCTCAGAAAAACATTAGTACAAGCACATAACCTATCGATATTCGGTTTACAAGTAGTAGTATATGTGCTTAACTTTTCGCCATTTGGTTTAACAAGGATATTGTTAACTACGTGCACAACACCTGCGTTAACTTTCTTTTCAAACAACATTTTTTTTTCCACTTTTATTATAAACAAGAAATAAATTAGTTGTGAATAAGAATATATGTTTTTATTGCTTCGCCATCTTAATACGATCTGGTTTGGTTTTTATTATGGCCAAATATAAGAACCTATTGAACTTCGATATTTATGGTGTCAATTTACATCAATGTCCAGCTGATCACATTGCAATAGACTAGATTAATTAAATTTGTGAAGTTTCCTACAACCTTGTTACTAATGGACATAAACCTTGTTAAGGGTCTCGTCACATGCTTTCACTAAGGCTTTGCTGAATAAATCAGAGCCTGTTAATAAACCAGGAAACTAAATTGTCAAGAAGAAATGGAAACGTCAGCGGCTTGACACGCTGCCAAAATATCGATTGGAAACAAACTAATTATCCCATAAACCTCTTTGGTATTTTGGTAGTCAGGAATTAATAATGGCCTGATAATGTCACATGAATACTCACTCCAGAAATATCTTAACAGATAGAGTTTTGAATATGGTTTATAAAAATTATCTGTTGTTTTCTGTAATATAATTGGTCAGTAGTTAATTAAAACTACGCTAGTTGGCTGAAACACACAAATTCGGCGTGAAGCTTAACATGTGCATTTTTCACGGTTTCCCAACTTCGTAAAAATAACCTGTCCTACATAAGGCTAGTTCTCATTAAGTATTTCCAACTGTTGGTCATAAACTAAATGTAGTAAAGCCTCTCTAAACTGTTCTCTTAATTATTTCAATACTAGGAACAATTAAAATACAAATACAACCAAAACTATTATATGCTATAAATGAATATTCTGTCAGTTTGTTTTTGTGAAATCTCGCTGACTAGTGGTTGAGAAAGACGAATAATGTAGTTTAAAAAATTAATAATTGGTAATTATTTATAATATTATATGCAGTTTAAATTAACTGTAAAGTGTGGAATTAAAAGTTAAACTCTATTGAGTCATCAGGTAAATACCTTTGCAGTTAATAAAAATACAACGGCTGTGCAAGTGCTTTGCAGTCACTGTAAGAAAAGCCTGTATACACTGGACAGGTGAAGTGTCACTGGTCACTATTGTGTTCTTCACGTTACATAGCTGTACAACAGCTGATATAATAATACACTTGGTATAATCAAATAAGGCAAGTTAGTAAAAATATAGATTGAACTGGACCTCTTTTCAACTCAGATTTTGAGATTAAACAATTATTGGAATGCTTAGTTTATTTATTATTTGGTTGTTATTCGCTCGCCAGGCATTGCTTGCATATTGGGTAAAGATTCTATTGGTAACACTGTCATACGAAAATAATTTAACAACAACTCTCCTAAACTGTATAACTGTCTTTTAGAATTAACGCTTTTTTTAATGGATTATCCATATGGATAACGGAGAAGTAAAAGTGTAGTTCAGAGACGCGCAATGACAAGTTCAGTATTGAAACTATATTTTATGGCGGAAGGATAAGTTCAAATATTAATTTTCAATCTAAACAGCAGGCCTTAGATGTATATTTACTATGACACAAGTACCAGTGGTATTGTTACTTCCTATACTCTCATCAGTATTTTCTCGTGCGAACCGAAATATTGTCACATGAGATTTAGTAAATTTAAATTATTTTAAGCCTACATTAGTTAAGATTAGTTTTAAGTCTAAATTAGTTTATATCAGTATTAAACTAATATTTTATGCCATTGTCCAATGTGATTGTTAGTAAAATAATTATCACTCAGAATTATCCAATGATCTCATTTTAACTGTTTATGACAATTTATCTTTATGTATCAATGAAAATGACTGTTATTAGCACTCAGACAAGGTAATTGCTAATAAATCGCGAATAGACGAATCATAAATATTTATTTTCACAAATGACTATAATCACAAAAGTCGCCCCAGTAAAATCTGATAATAAAGGTTGCTTATTCAGAGAAGCACACGTTGACATCTGGAGAAGCTGATACAACTACAACCTGTGTATCACTCGTTCATTGTTGTTGTGTTTATATTGTTATATTGATATATGAGCAACATAATCAAATGATTCCCAGTATAGCATCCCGAGGAAGCAACAACCAACGAAACGCTCTATTGTAGTTCAGCAATAAATTTGATACATGAGGAGGGCAGAGCACAAATAGCCCACTGTGTAGATTTATCTTTTATAAACAAAAAACAGAGAAAAATTGTTAGCAATTAAGCTACCTGTGGTTTGTCCAGTTTCTAGAGTTGTAAGTCTGCAAACGTACTGCTGTGTCACTGGGGGACACCAAAAAAAAAAAGAAAAAAAGAGGAGAGAAACATAACATGATAAAGCGGCGCTTTATCATAAGTTAAATTGATTACATCAGGTGTTATCTATCTATCTTCACATGCAAACAAACATTCGAAACTGATCAATATTTGTTTTGGTGTGATAATCTGTAAATATCTAGTTTACATTTTCTCACCTTTTTCTCCTTGTAGATTTGACAGGACAAATGAAACAGTCTTAGTGTGTTCAGGACAAATGAAACAGTCTTAGTGTGTTCAGGACAAATGAAACAGTCTTAATGTTTTCAGGACAAATGAAACAGTCTTAATGTTTTCAGGACTAATGAGACAGTCTTAGTGTGTTCTATTCACAGAAAGAAAAGTAAACTCGCGTTGCGAACAAGCAATCATAAAAAGTGATGTCATTTTTCGGTTGTTGAAGAAGACGCTACTGCTGCTCGCGTTTATCTCTTGGAGCACTTGATACACATATAACGACTTCTTACTCACGTATAATGGCGTCAAAAAGATGTCTCCAGTTTGCCAACTTTAAGTCTGAAATTGGAAATACACGAAAAACAACAACAACAAAGATGTTCCACTTTATAATTTCTTGGAAAACTTTTTGGATCAACCACAGAGAAACATAGTCTTGAGACACTTTAACTTGTTAAAATGTGGGAAGAGGTAAAAAACCATCAAATTTACTTTCCCATTTTTCTTTGTTTCTCAGCTGTATAACCATGTGTAATGAAGACAAGTCTGGGCCTGAGTTTTTCCGAGAACTGAGAGGTAATGCTGATTAACTCATCAGACGATGACACTGGTATATGTGTATACAAATGTTTACATACAAAGTATTTATGTATGATATATGTATAACATCTCTGAGTTTCTTCGAAAGCAATAACTCAACTTAGTAGTTGTTTCTGTAAAACTCATTTTATTAAAAAACGTTTATTTTCAAGCTCTGTGAGTTTTGTTTTGTTTCTTTGTTTTGGAATTTCGCACAAAGCTACTCGAGAGCTATCTGTGCCAGCCGTCCTTAATTTAGCAGTGTAAGACTAGAGGGAAGGCAGCTAGTCATCACCACTCACCGCCAACTCTTGGGCTACTCTTTTACCAACGAAAAGTGGGATTGACCGTCACATTATAACGCCCCCACGACTGAAAGGGCGAGCATGTTTGGCGCGACGGGGATGCAAACCCGCGACCCTCGGATTACGAGTCGCATGCCTTAATGCGCTTGGCGATGTCGGGCCAGCACTGTGAGAGAAACAATGATGAACGCGTTACCAATGGTTTCCAGTTAAGGGTCACAACAGCTCAAGTTTTATTTTCAAACTCAATAAAATCCGCAAAACATTAGCGGCCAAATTAGTATATTTCTTGCAACAGTGCTTCTTTAAATATAGTGGTTCGATTCCTCTCGGTGGGCTCAGCAGATAGTCTGTTGTGGCTTTGCTAAAATAAAACACATACGCTCGCGCTTCTTTAAATATAGGATTTCTAAAAAAAATACAAAGATATTTCAATCGCTGACGTCAAAATCAAAAGTCCACTTCTCTTAGGCTTAACATTAGTTAAGCCTTTATTAAGTGCAGCTTATACTTAATAAAGAGATAAACCGTTACTTTTGTACGGTTCTTGTTTTAGTTTAGGTTGGGATAAACTTTAGTGTACTTTATACAATCAATAAACTTTGAATATTGTTCTACGACTTTGCGTTAGATCATTTTAAAAAAACTTTTATAAGATTATAATATGTCGTTGTAGAAAAATCTACTGAAATGTTTTCACATTCGCTATTTGTTTACATGCGTTGAAAAACTATGCGCACATGCGCAATTAGTTAGTAAGGTGTACGCGCATTTTTAGGACAGACACAACTGAGTGTTATCTTAACAGATAAATATTTATAACACGGTCAAGGTTTATATCATTAGATTTTTTTATGCAAAAACAATAAAACATTTCTATAAGAGAACTATATCTTGACTTAGTTGTCATTTGGAGCTTGTCATACAAGGTTTTGAAGTTCCAATATTAATGGGCGAGCGACATATTTTAGGAGAAGCACAACCGAAGATGACGAATTACAAGGACTTTCTGTTCAGGATGTAAATGGTATTAAATATTAAAGAAATACTAGAAGTCTGTGAGCTTTCTTCTTAATAAAAAACCATTTTCATATGACTGACTGATACTAACAATGTTTTACTGATTTCCTTTAAGTATCACGTTAAAAATGCTTTTTAAACACAGAGTAACCTAGCATAAAGATAACTGGTTATAGAGATTTATAAATAAGAGAAAACAGATCTATGATAAATTATATTCACGTTAATTAAAACATATCGATCAATAAAATGATCCTTAATGTCACGTAGTCCTTAGTCTCAACCCAGTGTGTTATATTACAGAGGTTAAAAAAAGTTAAAACTTGTGAAACTTCAATATACTATTTATTACACCTACTTAAGTCAAGAATGAATTAATAATTGTTTTACAGTTATCTCGTGGCTTCGAACATAACTTCGATAACTGTCCTACCATTAACTTTCAGTGAACGTCTTAAAAATTCACAGCAAGCAGAAGAGAAACGAGTTTTCTAATAGACTTAACGTTTTTTAATGGATTTGTCACTTAATAAATTATCTATATTATTAACCGACATCTACCTACTGGAATACATCCAAGCTATAGAAAGGTTATATTATCCTTCACTCAAAGTAACAAATTTAGCTGGATCTACCACCCTTCAAGTTGAGGACTTCCTACGAAAAATGCAGAAAAACTTTTATAATGTTTGGAAAAGACACACACACGATCTGAAAAGTTACATTACTCTATATAAACCAGAGATACTAAGTTCTAGGCAAATGATGCTGGCACTAAATGTTCGACTGAATGAAACTTTGGGAACTCGTAGTGATGTACATCTTTAACCCTTGGCATTGTAAATGAAAGCCATAAAAAAACGGCATTTATTTTCAGAAAGTTACACAATTATTCTTTTGTGCAATAATAAATGGAAAGAACTGTCTGCTGTGTGTGTGCCTTACGTGTTTCCGCAGAAAATATGAGAAATAAAACTTACTAGTTATCTGCTAAAATAAGTGTTGCTTCACTCTTCAGGAGTAAATATTTGTTTAGTTCTTTCGATCTTAGACATTGTAAAGAAAAATTTAAAATTTTAATATATTTTGTGTTTGATTAAAAATAAGGATGTGAAATATAATTCCTGTTACTTTTTAAATTAATTTTCTGAATTTAGAATCTTTGCTCCAAGCTATAAAATTTAATTTATACACAAGATCGCCTCCGGTTTTGAAAGGATAAAGTAGAGTGAATACAGAACCGGAGGCACACTTTTGGGTTATCCTTGCTTGACTCCACAGAGTTGAATGTGACTATTATTGTGCACCCACAAGAGTATTGTGCGGAGAAAAGGGACGCGAACCATTAACTCATGGTTTTACGTTCAGGACCCGTTAACCACCAGGCAACGCTCGGCTTTTTGTCTTCACTTGTAAATATGTAATGAGTTCCTTGATTTTGTGTATTTTGGAAAACAACTACTTTTTATATACACATTGATTAAAATATTCTTTTGAACTGATTCATAGTTGGGTGAATCAGTAACCCACTGTAACACGTAACCTTAGAAAATTGTGATCATAGCAATGATAGATATAAAAATGAATTATTGCTTGAATGATGCTGGAAAAACTTTTTTATTATGTGATGTGCAACCTTCAACTTCTCGAAATGTTTATCCTATGTGCATGTAGATTTGCAACAAGGATTACGATTTCCCAACTTTGCTTCTGTTTCCTGTCACAGAGAACTTTATTTTTCTCCATTCTCAGTGTTCAAATATAATACCATAAATATGTCACACACAGATCAAAGCACTAGCACCAGCTATACAAATATAATATTACTTTATGTTGTGTGTCCATGAAAATATTTCGCAAGAAGTAGATGGATGTTCATCACAATTGGTGTGAGGTTCATTAGATCCATGAGAAAATACAAACAAATTCTAATTTTTGCATTTTGCAGCTTTTATTAATGTTTTTTTGTGTTTTTTATACCACTACTCCGCTCCTGTTGATGAATCCTCACCAAATTTGGTATGAAGGTTTGTTGGGTCCATGAGGAGATACATTGAAACTTACAGTTTTACATTTTGTGTTTTGCTATTTTTATGGGCGTTTTCCTTTTAACTCATATATAAAAAAACATCTTTTAATGTCCTAAAATAACCTTTTATTAATCATCAATTCACATAACTTCCGTTTAGGGTACAGGTATCCCAGGTAGTGTATGATTATGCAAAGCTAATACATATACGTATTGAAGAACACTTAACAATAATAACCGTAGTTATATCAGTGATACATGTACATGCCTAAGAAAACGTCACAACAATAACCGTAACTCTATCAGGGGTACATATAGATGCTTACGAAACCGTAGTAACAATAACCGTAGCAATATAAGTGGTACATATACATTAAGAAACGAAACAACAATACCGAGATTCTCCAGAGCTTGGAACAGCGATACGTTGATTATAGTTGATACGAAGAAAAGGAGCAAAAAACCTCAACTATAGCAACACCACCCACAACAATGTAAATAAACCTTAACAACAGCAACACCACCCACAACAATGTAAATAAACCTTAACAACAGCAACACCACCTACAACAATGTAAATAAACCTTAACAACAGCAACACCACCCACAACAATGTAAATAAACCTTAACAACAGCAACACCACCTACAACAATGTAAATAAACCTTAACAGCAGCAACACCACCCACAACAATGTAAATAAACCTTAACAACAGCAACACCACTCACAACAATGTAAATAAACCTCAACTATAGCAACACCACCCACAACAATGTAAATAAACCTTAACAACAGCAACACCACCCACAACAATGTAAATAAACCTTAACAGCAGCAACACCACCCACAACAATGTAAATAAACCTTAACAACAGCAACACCACCCACAACAATGTAAATAAACCTTAACAGCAGCAACACCACCCACAACAATGTAAATAAACCTTAACAACAGCAACACCACTCACAACAATGTAAATAAACCTCAACTATAGCAACACCACCCACAACAATGTAAATAAACCTTAACAACAGCAACACCACCCACAACAATGTAAATAAACCTTAACAACAGGAACACCACTCACAACAATGTAAATAAACCTCAACTATAGCAACACCACCCACAACAATGTAAATAAACCTCAACTATAGCAACACCACCCACAACAATGTAAATAAACCTTAACAACAGCAACACCACTCACAACAACGTAGAGTAAAGTCGAAAAGTCAGTTTGTATTATTTATGGAAACGTTTAAATCTAGTTTCATAGATCTCTGAGTAATTCCCAGAGGTTAGTTATTTAGAACATTGACGATTGCTAAACCAACTGCATTGTAGCGCCCCTCTTTATATCTCTACATATGTTAATGATACAGAAAAGTGAAAAATGTATAAACAAGTTACCTCATAAGTAAATAAAACACAAAGAACGGTTTACTTTTCATTTTTAAACGACGCAAACTTTGTTTCGAATTTTAAACAACATCATAACTTACGATACGACTGTATTTTTAGAAACTATCGCAACCGAACATATTTATCGGAGAAAGTGTAGTTGTAGTGATGATATACTAGTATTATAACAGGATAATCGGAACGACAGCATGAATGCAGTTATATAAAACGAAACAATTGTTCGTAATGTTATGCATAACTTTAGTACTCTCAGAACGATAAATTGTGCAAATGTGTAAAACCAGTGACTGTATTTGTATACCGAAGTTGTAAACTGTGATCTTGATACAACTAAGAAATGGTTAACAAGATTAGTAAGCATTGACTTCAGGTTAACCTAAAGATGACCTAGGAAGGTCGAAACGTTGATCTCTGCTTTATAAGTAAAAGTGGTAATACCCATACCAGACGTACTAAAATACATTTTACTTCAAGTGGATTTCTTGTCATCAACAAAGCTAGATTTCAATGACAGGCAAAATAATACTGAGAACAGTAACTACATTGTGATTAATTCATGACAAACTAGACTGACATTTGCGTCAATAAATACAAAACTGTAACCATGATATTAAGGCAAGGAGTTTCTGGAATGATTAACACTGAAAATACAACCGGTACCTGTGGACCACTGTAATCAAAGCAGCACAACGCATGGTTAAGTAACTTTAACCAAAGTAATGACGTAATGCGCAAAACTAGAAAACTGTGACATGTAAGCACGTGACGCACGCGACTAGAATACTGTAGCCAAAGAAACCATATATGTTACTAGGAAGTTGTAACTGAAGTGATGAAATGTGCTACTTTCAAGGAACAATTACATCACACTAATTTGTAGAGAAAGACAATGGTTTTGACTACAAAAACTATATGGTTTTAGACTTTCTGACACAATATTATGAGCGGATGACGCCGAGACATTTGCGTTTAATTATTTTAAACATCAGAGCTTCTTTCGGGTTAATGTTACCAATTATATCAGCTTTATTATCCTTGTATTAACTAAAACGGGAATCCTTATCGTTTTCCCTATTGTACAGACTTGATTTTAACAAATTTCACACCAATCGGCTGTTGGACAAGTATTTATTCATAGATTCATTAATATGATTAAAGATTATCTATTGTTTTAAAGTCCACAACATTATCTTAGGTTTTTGTTCTTTAGATTGAAAGTGCATGATATGTTCAACTCACAATCACACGTTGTCTGAACAGGCTAACTTAAACGAATTGGTTTCACTGCGAGGCTCTCGCGGTACAAAAACAACCATTGCGGAGATACAATGATTTATCGCTCAGCCGTCACGTCAAGGTACAAGAAGTAGAGAAGTGAAAAAAGGCAGAGACATTGGTTCTTGTAATAATACTCTAAATCATCAAGTATATACGTTGATAATTTAAGAAATATTACTAAGCCTTTGTGGTATACATATATACACATGATTTATATGTTACTGGGAAGATATGCTTCACATAAAAAAAAGAATTCACTTACATGTGAGTCTGGAATAAAACAAATTTGAATGGAAACCAAATAAGTAACAAAACATGTCCACTTCTGAATTAAGAACGCTTAGTTTGCTTAAGAAAAGATAAAATATAGTATAGGGATTATAATATTGGTTAGTTCTATTTATATTCATGTGTATATTTCTGCATGCAGCCGAAAACCACATACTATACCAAATGTCAATGAAGAAGTTACTGAAATAAACAAATCAGAAAGAAAAATTACATAGATAAGGTAAGGTAATATATAAATCTAGCTCATAAGCATTTGTAGTTATTTTGGGTGATTTCCAGTTAGTCACAAGGAAAAAAAAATCAAACTTCTTCATTGAATTAACTGATGATTACGTAAGCCAATTAGAGGCCTCCTTTTACTTTCTTAGTTACTCAAAACATGTTAACGAAGAAAACTCATAAAAGTAAAGAAAAATCAAAAGCAGCATGCATCGTCAACAAACATTAATATATACCAGTTTTATATTAAACCTAAAACGTTGGAACATAAACATGAAAATAGCCTTGACATCGTTTTCTTCCCTTTAAATTTATACGTCTTTGGTTTACTTATTCGAACGTTTTCACGTGATGTGTCACACGTTTCTCTTAGCAGTAACTTCTAGTGTTGTAAGTACGCACGTCTGAATGCCCTCAATGTTCCTCGTGCATCCCTGATTCGTGTTGAATGCTTTACATTGGGTCGAATTTGTTTGTTGTTCTTATTTTCTAAACTCAGGATGTATTTACAAGATCATTTCTTTTCAGTGTTTTCTACTAAACTTAGCTTCTAGTGAGTGTCCAACAGCCAAAGATTTGTTGTTTTAGGGCTTGCTAACGACACTAGGTTTTTTGTTGTTGCTCTAAGATTACGTTGCGAAGGAAGTTTTTGAACTGTCGCAGAACCTCTGTTGTTGTTTTTGAGAGTACGCGCTGCCAGACTGTTGTATAAAAGTGGCAAGAAAAATTATCCCCAGACGCAAAAAACAACAAATAGTTCAATATTTCTTCCTTTAAAGTGTTCAACTTTCTAGACCTCTGTGGGTAAGATATGATAAACCTACTACTTTTGGTCGACATCCTTCTAGTTCAACGGTAAATATACGGCCGTAAGATTTGGGGTTGGATTCATCGCGATGAACAGAGCGCAGATAGTCTATTGTTTAGCTTTACGCTAAAACAAAAGAACAAACAAGTTTTTGATTATAACCAAGAAGAAAATTAAATGAAGAATAGAGGTGATAAGAATTAAATCTTACTGAATCATATGAGAAACTATTCTGCCCTTGTATGATATAAACAGAAAATCAGTCCTAAGTCATAAAGATTGTTAGGCACGTGACTAGTGACGCAGCATAGTAAAACTTCGTTGAAGTACTGTTAGTTTTTTGACATATTGAAGAATAAATCGAAACATTGCTTAATCACATAAAATTTCGATTAGGTGTGTTTTCTTATAGCAAAGCCACATCGGGTTACCTACTGACTCCATCGAGGGGAATCGAACCACTGATTTTAGCGTTGTAAATTCCTAGACTTACCGCTATACCAGCGGAAGACTATATAATAATAAATCAGGACCTTGTTGCATCGTACACAGTTGACATGACTTTTAAGTTGCCATTAAAAATGACCCACCTATAACAAGAATATCATTTGTTAATTATTTATTTATGATTGCAACATTTCGGGCAACCACTTATAATGATATCTAAGTCATTAATAATATTATTAATTCTTAGCAGTGAAAACAATTATTCAAAAAGATATCGTTTGGATAACGGGTTCATCCGGAATCATGATTTATATTACATTTTTTACTATTTTCTAGGATGTTACAGGCAACACAGAGTCCTTCTTTGTACACAAATCTGTACAGAAAATATGTTTACAAACCTGAAGAGCACCAGCTTTTTGAGATAAACGGGCGTATGTGATACAAACAAAGCAATACGCACACGTCTGGCCTGGCACGGCCAGGTGGTTAAAGCACTCGACTCGTAATCCCAGTCACATCAAACATGGTCGCCCTTTCAGCCGTGGGAGCGTTATAACATGACGGTCAATCCCACTATTCTTTGGTAAAAGAGAAGTCCAAGAGTTGGCGGTGGGTGTTGATGACTAGTTGCCTTCCCACTGGTCTTACACTGCTAAATTAGAAACGGCTAGCGCAGGTAGCCCTCGTATCACTTTGCGCGAAATTCTAAACAAACCAAACGTACACGTATATCATTCACTTGAAAAAAGTAATGAATATTTTATTTACGAAGTGAAAAGGTTGATTTAAAACAGGAGTAATTGTACAAGTTATAAACACCTCAATACAATTTAGAAGTTTTTTATTTTTGGAAGTAGTGGTGAATTTCAGCTTTTTGTAGTTATAAATGTTGGTTTGTTTCGGGAGCATTCTTACATCTTGCACAAATAATTCCTCCAAATTTTATGAATAGACCTTTGTTTTACAAGTTGCTGTTTTTCTCTATTTTATTAATTTTTTTGTTCAGACTTTGTTTAGATAGGAAATATCAGAGAGGCATTCATGGGAGCTTTGATTTCCATCACAAAGCAGTTTCTTTTATTTGTATGTGCTTAACGTAATTTGTTGAAAATCATTCAAATGTTCCCATTGTTTTTGTCTTATCTGATAGCGATAACAAAATTTATTAAACTGGACAAACAGTCAATATTGATATGTATGCAAAGTGTAATGTCTGTATCAAAGAAACATTTGAATAATGCACAAAGATACCAGTTACGTGTATTAAACTGTTACTGTTACTGCATCAAAGGATCACTGTTCCTTCTTATCCATGCTTAGATACGCCCTTGAACTCTGTATATTTTTTGTATTAATCCAAAACGTGGCTAATGGAAAATGACATTTATAGTTTGAACGAAGGTTACCATGTCACTCACTTCATAAGTAGTCCACTTCATCAGCAATCATTTTTATATATAGCAATATACCCAGCTTTTAGCAGACGTGTGTTCACACACCTTTACCAAGTTCATGTTTTATACGGATTTAATATTATTTTCTAACAATTTCATGTTTTGATGTTATTGCAAGATTTTTAAATTCTGATTTCGTTAAAACGTATATTAAATATATGCAGAGCTTAAGAGTATATTAGCGAATGATAAAACGTGTCCTTTAATTAACGTATTTTTGTTTTCAGTGATTAATACTCGGGGTTAAGAAAACAACTTTAATTCAAAAACTAGTGAAATATTTCGATCAAGTTTAGGCGCGAAAACAACGTTACAAAGAATTCGTTCAAACACTACGTTTAATATAAAGGACTTAACACACTTCAGTAGCTAATGTTATCTTCTTCAGAGATATTTGCCTGATGTGTAACCGTGTTTCAACTCTTGCTTTAGAACACTTTTTTCTTGCCTTAGTTCAATAGACTTGAGTATGAAGAAAGGTGTGTATTTACTTTCAAACTCTCTATACTTCTACATCTAGCTCAGAAAACTGTGATCTATCTTGTCAGTATACATCGAATTTTAAAGTTTCTTAAATGATATGTAAGTTACATGTTTTGTAATACAGGGAGTTTTAGCATTTCTTACCTTAGTTACCAAAATAATCTTTAACGTTAACAATAGCTTAATGATCCGGGGTTAACTCAATGTAGTTTGGTTTAGCAGTTGTCTTTATGTAGAGACAGTTAAAAGCAATATATAAAAAAATGACCTGCATATGCTAATAGAATGGGGTGCTACTGCAGATGTAAGCCTTAGCGTTACGAACAGCACTTGTAACATCTAAAAAAATTGGTTCAAGTATTGACTGTTCGCCAGTGAAATGTCATCGGGGTTAGCTTATGGCTGGAGGGAGAAAAAATCCTTTTTGAAAAGGAAAATTTCTATAATGAGATTGTTAAACTATGTAAAGCAAATCACATAACATACCGAATTAAAAAAGGTCTTCATTGCTCTCCAAGTACGTAGAACAATTAATATAATAGAAAACTTAGGACAACAACGATCCCCATGTGAGCCAATTAGAAACAATGTTCATATGCAAATTGAAGGTTGTCGTTACAAAAAGAGCTCTTTGACCCCAAAAAAGCTACTTCCATTTGATTAGAAAATAAACAAGAATTTAAAGTTATTGTTTTTGTTGTTTTTGAATTAAGCACAAAGCTACACAATGGGCTATCTGTGCTCTGCCCACCACGGGTATCGAAACCCGGATTTTAGCGTTGTAAGTCCGCAGACATACCGCTGAGCCACTGGGGGGCAATTTAAAGTTAACGAAGGCTCACAAATTACGCTTCCTTTGATGTGGCATTTTTATTACAGAGATATATGAAGAAATCTGTATCACAACAATTTCATTCGACCACGTACTTTCCATTTCATTTAATGAAGTTCCAATGGGCTTTTATGTCTTTTACATATTTAAATGAGGTTTGTGGATACCAACATTCATGCACAATAGAGGGTCTGTTTTCAAAATGTGAGACTTAAAACTGATTTCGTTGTCCTTTTTAGAAGCTTGTTACAATTAAAGCTGTAACTTTATGCAATAGCGAGTAAAACGGTCATAAAAATGAATATATTAGATGATAAACGAAATAATTCTCAGAATAAATCTTCTGTATGTATCTACACTCTTCAGAGAAGCAATAAAATTTATATTTATTATATTACATTAAAACAATTTTGTAATATCCTTAAGTTGTTTCAGTCCATGTTAGCACGTCCGGTCGCGCTTTATCTAACAACTTTATATCTTGACAACAGTCCTGCAGCTTAGTTTCGATTCGATTGCCCAATGCGCTATCAAAAGCCTGCCCAAAAGACACCTGTTCTCTCTGTAGAATTTGTTGAAATTCCATAAGCCAGGTTTCTCAGCTCTCGTTTTCACAGCCCAATCACACAGAAATCTAACAGACACTACACCCAGCGACTTGTGAGGTATATCTTCAGGATGAGATCCTTCTTGATTGTGTTTCATTGCTGTTGTAAGGGGCAAGTGGATAGCTTTCTCCACTGACTTTTATCTTTGTGGAATCTTACTTCTTACCAAACGCTGCACTTTGTTTACCACGATGGAGATAACAATTGTTTCAGGTCTTTATTTTTAATGGTCCAGGGGTCCTAAGTTGATTCATATTCATTTCTTCTCCAGTGTAAAGGATATTCCCATTTTCGGAACTCTAAACATTTAACATGCAAACATCTTTACGATACGAGTGAATAAGAATCTTGTGTCGAAAAGGGTTGTTACCTATCCTTCTCAAAAGTGATTAATTTTCAGTTGTGTCACACAACTTACGAAACGTCAAAAAACGTTAACTGTAGTACTGATATGTTCTGCGAATTTAGACGTTATATCGTTGCGATTACTTTCATAACCTTCAATAGTTGGTTGACTGAATTTAGCCGTAATTTAAATAAAAACCAACTAATTCAATTAAAGCGTTAAGACTATTACACAAATTCATCACACGACATTAGCAACTACCGACCTAACGATTCAGCTCTACCTATTTGGTTCACGCTAATACAGATAGTGCCGAATCTTCCCTTAATCTTGCCCCTCAATGGCTCAGCAGGATGTCTGCGGACTTACAAGCCAAAATCCGGGTTTCGATACCCGTGGTGGGCAGAGCACAGATAACCCATTATGTAGCTTTGTGCTTAATTCAAAACAACAACAACATTCATTAATCTTCCTTTTTACTCCAGGGTTCGATAAAATATTTGTAAAAACAGGCTGTTTGGAGTAAACGCATGTAAGGAGCGGGAGGAGAATATCACCTAAAATAAAGTACATAATGAAGGTGGATAGTTGTACATAAGAGTTGTGAAAATAGTTTGAAAGTATTTATAAATCCAATCTCAGTTATCCAGTAAAGCTTACAAGTATTTTTAACAATAATTACTATTCAGTTTTTTCTCTTTTTTTTTCTGCTCCACGCTAGTACGGCGGTAAGTCTAAGGATTTACAAAGCTAAACTCGGGGTTCGATTCCTCTTGGTGGGCTCAAGAGATAGTCTGATGTGGCTTTGCTATAAGAAAAACACGAACAGACTCTATTTTGGTTTCACTGGATGTTCCTGGGCCCGTAAATAAACGTATGTCTAAACCAGTGTTTGAGAACCATGGTTTAGCTGATGTTAGGGCCTGGTATGGCCAAGCGCGCAAGGCGTGTGATTCGTAATCCGAAGGTCGCGGGTTTGCGCCCGCGTCGCGCTAAACATGCTCGCCCTCCCAGCCGTGGGGGCGTTATAATGTGACGGTCAATCCCACTATTCGTTGGTAAAAGAGTAGCCCAAGAGCTGGCGGTAGGTGGTGATGACTAGCTGCCTTCCCTCTAGTCTTACACTGCTAAATTAGGGACGGCTAGCACAGATAGCCCTCGAGTAGCTTTGTGCGAAATTCCAAAACAAACAAACAAACAAATTAGCTGATGTTAGTTACGTCCTAACTTAGATTTAGCTAGCGTTACACGGATAACACGTGGTAATGTTTACAATGCTGATATTAAAAGGTTGTCATTCACCAATAACACTACCAAATATTTGCTCGAAGTTTAAAGCCCTTAAAGTGACGTTTCTAGATCATATATATATATTTCAAAGCTAACGTGGAAGTTCAACGCAACATTATGTATCCATCAATAAAATATCTGGCTTAGTGAGCTTAGATGTACATGTTATATTTACAGACTTGTCCAGCGAGAATTGTTTTGGCAGCTAGCCAAATCCAGCACAAAAACGATTTTCTTCTTCACTGTAAAACAGGCTGACAGCCTTGGAAGAAAGAAATAGAAAATATTTGAGGGACTTTATAAGGCTGGACATTTTCCAGTAATAAAAAAAAATAAGTAGAGTTAGAGTAGATGAAGTATTCTAAAACCAAGAGAAGTCCAATGAGGAAAGCCAACAACAAGAAGATATCAAGGGCATAATCTATAAACTATCTGTGGCAGGTATAATGACTTTGTTGTCGAAGTATAAAACTCGACTTCAAAGGAGATTTCTAACGTATTGGTTAATGAATTGCATAGAACAATGCTAAATTTTTCCAGGTGGACTAGAATCATACTACGATTGATTAGTTGTATGAAAGTTGAAGATTTTGACGCTGAATCGAAAACAATAGTTTGGTGGTCTATATAGATATGCACTTTTAGAAATCAGCGTGTAGCTGGTTAGCTTGAGATCATTATGGGAATTACTTTAAAAAATATCCAATCAAATGAGTGATTTAATATATTTTAGACTGCAAGTAGTGATTTATTATATCGTATCCAATCGTGTGTAGTATCATGTTCAAAATGGCAGGCTGTGCTTTAGTTTTATGTTGGGAGGCGTAATATTACCTATACAATTATACCAGTAAACACGAAGTTTAATATTTTGTGTCATCTTAAATTAGGTTTACACTTAATTTTTTTCGTTTTTTATTACTTAGAGGCACAAAACGTTAAAAAAATTAATAGCTTATACGTAAATACACCACTTTGTCTAAGGCATCATTTTTAACGGGATTCACATTGGGTTGTGTCCATATGCTGTTATTTACCAGTACTTAAGTGACTGGATACTCCCAGTGGGACTTGCTTCAGCATTTTCGTAGGAAATATCAGAAATTTATCTGATGACATTCCCTGATTTAGAACTGATATAATAATGAATGACTTATTGATTATCTCCAATTATTAAGCGCAAAGCTATCTGTGCTGCCCACTACGAGTATCGAAACTCGGTTTCTAGCAATGTTAGTCCGCAAATATACTTTTGTGACACTGGAGGCAGAATAAAGAGAGGAAAGGTAATTACTGTAATTCTTTGACTACCTTTTCCTGGCCTAATAATGGGATTTGACAGTCACTCTGATAATGCACTTGCGACACCAAAGTGTGGAGCGCGTTTGTTTCCTCGCAGAAATGGACCTTAAGCTACAAATTTTCCATTTAATGATATCAAGGGCTCTTTCTACAAAGGCACACCAGTACCTACTCTGTGGGATATCTGGTAGTAAAAAAATAATTCTATATAAAACTATATTTAAATAAAACTAAAACGAAAGCTAAATAAAACTACATTTAATATTTGTATATACACCGTTAATAGATGTTTACTCGAATTTAATAAACTTTGTGTTGTTTTATCTCAATGTCAGAGAAAACGAAAATATTTCTTCTACTTTCTATTTTCGGGAAAGTCTCAGTAAGAAATACCTGATATTTAGGGGTATTTTTATGGTGACCAAAATAAAGAATTTTGCAGTTGGGTAATGCCGCCAAAACATTCATTTGATTTTCTAGGATGAACATGAAAGAAAACTATCTTATTCCATTACCGAACTATATAAATATTACTGTTTATGTATAAGTGCAACAAATAATGAATATTTTAAATACATTTTCTTTCTATTTATATTAGTTGATGAAATTCAGAATTAAAAATGAACAACAAATTAAATGTTATAAGTACATTATTCTGTCAAATGAAAACTTTTCTGAATAGATTTGGAGAAGGATTCGAATTCTCGATCTTGTTTACTTGCATAATCCTTCAAGTTGTCTGAAATATCTGTCCTGCAAACAGTTTCCACTTCTTTAAAAGTAAGAAAAATATCAAATTATTAACAAAATTAACACTTTCACAAACCGTAGTATTGAAGGTTGAACTTTGTTTATCTCATTTTGTACTCGTGTTCAAATGATTAGGGTGCTCGACTAGTAATCTTAGGGTCATAGGTTCGAATCCCACAGCTCGTCGTAAAAGAGTAGCTCAAGAGTTGACGAATAGCTATCGTTAGGAACGGTTGGTTCGTGTAGTTTTTCGTGAAACCCAAACCCATTTTTTTAAATTTATCTATAATTGACCAAAGGCAGTTAAAGTGTGACCACCAAGCTATCCATGTTCACGCATCCTATTTACAGCAAATTAAAGAAATGAAAAATGAGCTCGAAAAAGGGTGAGTCTGTTTCTTATCGTTTTCGGTGGTTAACATTATTACTGCTTAGTTTTTATTTTTCAGAAGTTAAGCATTACTTGAATTTCTCTGTCACGTCAAGTAATAACAAAGAATTCGAGTGCATTCATGCGCATAGGCCATTAATTCAAGCAGTACAGATTTTGTTCCAGACTATTGCTTTTGCACAGTATGTTCATTTGTTCTTTTTATGAGAAACACAATATAATCCATCAGTTCATTGATTCGTATAACATAATAATTGGTCCAACCTAAGGAAGCTAACTTAAGAGTTTAGCGGAAAGGGTTTCGATAGCTTTGGTGGACACAGTATGGACAATCAAATGTGTAGCTTAACAACAAACAAACAACTAGAAAAAAAAGATTCAAGTATGCATAGTTTCTTGAGTTAGGTTTTCTTTAATACGCAATCAGTTATCTTTGTAACAATAGAGTTACCAGTTAATCACACAATATTTTGTTGAATATTCCTTGAATACATTATATTCTCCTTCCTTCTTCACCTCGTTCTTATATCGAATATAAGAATAATATGAAAGCGTACAAACATATCCTTTTGAAAAACTCTAGTCAACTGTCGTAATATGACAAAATACTGAACTAATTTATGATCTGTTGACAACTTGAAGTGCAATCTGAACTTTGTGGCTGTCTTCCTTTAACAGTTTCTATTTTTCTTGTTTTCAACCACGTACTGCATCTTTACTGTTTCTGAACGTGACTGCTGTAGAAGTTGATTAAATATAGCATACGTTCCAGGAGTAAGTTTGGAAACAAACATGATTGAAACTCATGAAAATAATGATGTCCACGTGAAAGAGTAATCCGTAACTTTGACGTGCCATATTTCCCCCCCTTTAAAACGTGCCTTCCTGTTGAATAGATTTGTCTCGGGTGAAGCTCAACATACGCTGACTGTGTATTTAATTGTCCATCTAATCATTCTGGTGAGTCAGTTACTAAACATTGAATTCCTGAAGTCCTGATAGGAAAGGAGGTACACAACACGCCTATGTAATTTTTTATTGAGTATCTACTCTAACTTTATTTCGTATTCACTATTCCTAATACGAGTTAATTGCTTGCGCGCATCACAGAATAGTGACGCATGAAAACTGAAGTGTTTCTGACACAGCAGCTGATTTGTGGCTAAGTTTATTTCTATGCGTGAACGCGTTAAGTGGGTCACGTGACTACTTTTACAGATCCATGTAGGAAGAATCACTAGGACTAAACACCTGTGTCTCATCTATTTTCTCCTCGAACCTGCTTAAAACAATTACCAACATATTTCATTGCAAATGGCCCAATTGACACATCTACTTCGATGCTTGGCTAAAACATGACGTCACAAGCATATTTTCTTTTAAAATGTTGACAAGAGATGACAGGCACCAAAGAAACCGAGAGACACTACCGTTTCAAATTTTTACGTGTTCAGGGATGACATTAAACTTTTCATAATGTCTGATCTTTTTGAGAATACATATGCTCACTTGTTTGTTGACAGCAATGACAGCGATCTTAATGGAAGATAATTCTGTCCAATTTCTAAAGAAATCTAGATAAAATAGGAATAAAGAAAGACGGATTCTTGGCCCAAGTAACATCTTTTGTAAGTTTTAGCAAAATGAGACAGTAATATTGTATCTGTTTTTAAAGTTGTGTTAGTTTCTGTTGGTAAGCAATATCTGGTTAGTAATTGCTAGCAAATTCAACACTTCCGGCACATTATGCCAAACAGAATTACCACAAGAAGATCTAGTGCCCATTTAGTGGCCTTCCCACGACCTTAAGATATAACTTTAGGATGGATCGTTTTTCCAAGAAGGAAAAACATGGTAGTCAGTATTGTTAAAAAAAAGTTCTTTAATATAATCTGGTTAACCGTTCACCTTAGTTGGTAGAGTATTTACTTGGTGTGGGAGAGGTCTCGGTTTTAATATCTTGTCAATATGTCATAAAAATTGGATTATTCCAAAGTTAAGCCTCGGTAACTTCGTTTGTAAAATTGACTCACGCATATTTTATGTGAGAGAACTTTTTTCTTGTAAGATCCTAGTAACAACTACTTACGGATATAAAGTTTTTAAGGTTTATAGAAAACGTTTTATTCTGTAATAAAAGCTTACGATTCTGGGAATACAAATAAGATAACGTATGAACTTGTTGGTTTTATTAATTGAACATAAACAAATTAAACCGTGTAATAATAGGAAGTTTCAGAAATTTGTCAACAACAACAAAAGTAATGAATGAGATGTATTTACGAACTAAGAAAATAAAAGTCGAATTAAATAAGAATATTATTCCAATATTGCAATATTAATCGATTAGGCTTAACTCCATTTTAACTTCTTTTTCACGCTAAGTTGCTGAATTAAATATATATATATATATAATGCACGCATAAACAGTTGGGTCTTGCTACTGTTTGGAAGTCGATGTTTAGCGTAACCCGAACGTACAAGTGATCTGAGAAGTATTTTCATTTCTGTTACGTGAGGCATTTACCACCTAGTAAAATATAGTTGATATCCATAACCATACGCCAACGTCATATGAATAACTTACGAGTCACCATGACCCAATATACAATATACCAGCAAAACACAGAAAAACTATAAAATTGTGATTACTAAATACATTTGGCATAGTTAAGGTTGAAGATATGAAAAACAAAACTCTTATGGAGTATAGTTCGTGCTTTTAAAAACCACGATGTCATGAAATATTAAGACGTAAGATTTCTATGTTGCTCATATTACTTCTGCTTTAATATTTTTCCTTATCAGTTTTTTTCATATTTCTGGTGCACTGGATTATTTATAAAAATCTTAACAGCACGATAAACATATTCCATTAGAGATATACCGATCTTATCATATAGGACAATTCTAGGCTTACATCTCTTGAAGTCGTGTTTCATCTTCGGAAGATATGTTGAGAAAATAGAAAATAATGAGTTACGCTCAACTAATTCATAAACCTTGAACATATATTTAAAAGTATGTTGAACCATTTCAAATTTATGACTGAGAAATGTTTCTATTTTTAGTGATTAAAATGTCTCATAATTTCAGACTACGCAGATACTTTCTTCACAATATTAGATTACTATCCATTTTTGTTGATACGGTGTAATTATAAGAAAAGTTTAATAGTTCATTGTACCGTACTTAACAAGTGGAATGATACAGAAAGAAATTGTTTAGTGGTGTTAAGGAAACAATGTGATTTCAAATGTCACAGTGGCGCCCCTATGTTGAGTTTGCGTTCTTGTTCTTTAGAAGACTGTTAGTAGATTATTCATGATCTGCCAATATTCCATGGACTTCTTTATTTCTCGAAAAGTAAACACGCATAGTTGCTTTACCCTGTTAGGAACAAAACTACATGCAATATTTCTGATATATCTCTCTGTTTTTAAGATGACAGTAGTGGGGTATCACAGATTAATTTAATCCTAAGGTGACGGTGTAGTATGGTTTCACAGACTAATTTGACCCTAAAGTGATAGTGTAGTGTGGTTTCTCAGACTAATTTGATCCTAAAGTGACAATGTATTGTGGTTTCACAGATTAATTTGATCCTAAGGTGACAGTGTTGTGAGGTGTCGCTGCTGAATTTGTTATTGGACAGTTCCTTCTTGAAAGACTATCACTACAAGAATTGAAAACCTGTACAAACATTGCTTCTACAATACAATGTTCACATCCAGTGTTATCCCTGTGCTCTTATAAAGAAATATGAAAGAAACTGCGGCTTTTACGCAGGATGGTGGTCCCATACCTGTTGGTAACCTTCACGACAGAACCATTTCATTTCACTTTTCTTGTGAGTGACCACTCGTTCGCTGGATCTGACACAAGTGAATTTCATTTTGTGGAAGTATCTGATATCATTCGTGCACGGTGGGAGTCTTCGCACAATTTCAGATCTAAAGGATGCAGTTGTTCAGAAAGTGGCCAGTTTACCAGATGAAATGTAGCAGTAATGTCCGCTCTCAGAAAGAAGCAGCGCAGTCTGTACGTTGGAAGAGCACATGCTGTGAATGACCAAAGGTCAGATCCTAGTGACAACTGTGGTGGCAACAAACAATAATTGTTGAATTTATATTCTTATGATTCAATTAACACTTCTGTATAATTTCACCTTTGTATACTCCACCGTTTGTAAGATATGTAACTTTATTTTCCAATTACCTTGTTTTTTATTCTATCAGCAATGTCGACGAGATACCTTAATGTATGCTACGATATGTATTGAATGAATTATCTCTGGTTCTTCTGCATACCAACACCTTGCCAATGATGCTTATTGACTTGATGTCTGGTAACACAACAGGAGAAACTCTGTGTTTATTCGATTCCTAAACACATGCGTATACGAACAACGCTTAATCCACTTTTCCAAACGCCCCAGAAGTCACTTTCGTACATTTCCATGATTTATAAATTTAACTAAATATAATATATGAAACTTAAGTAGATTAATCACATTTTCAAGTAATCTACATCTGAAACTATATAGTTACCTTTCTGTAAACAAATGCACTTATACGACAATATAAGCAAGATACTTTGTTTGTACTTGTATAATACCTTGTATAATGTAATGCAAAGTTGGGATTTTAATGTTATAGATCATTAAAAATACTCTGTAGTATAAGTGTAGGAGTTGTTTGTATTTTCGATCAGTAATTGTACACAGTAATCCCAACTCCATTACCTGATTCTTTATTTTACAGCAAAGACACATTGGACAGTCTGCTGTGTCCACCAAGGGGAACCGAGTCCCAGATTTTAGTATTGTATGTCCTTAACTTACCACTGTTCCACAGAGGACAATTCTATTGTTTATTGTAACACTTCATATCCATATATATGAATGGAGAAGTATTAAATCTCAAGAGAATACCCTTTATTTTATTACCTGATGTTCATAGAGTGTCCATGGTTTTAAAATATGTTAACAAGTCTGAAGATTCGCTCTGTTTTACAGATGCATCAACGATCTACAGTCGCTTCTAAATGCGGAATAAACAACGTTTGTAAAATATTAAAAGAACTACGAAGGACAAAAACCCTTATTAGATGTCTTGTTTACTATTCAAAAGTTTAAAGCTATTTTATATAACTCAAACCTCTTCATCCGAAACACAGCGAAAAAAATAAATGACTTGGAAACGTCTTAACAGGTAAGTATTTGTGTAAACAGCAGTTATGTTATGTCCGTAAATTTTGGTTTTCTCAAAGCCTTCAGCTGTAATAAAGTTTGCTATGGAAATATTAACTGAGGGAAAATGCAAATTTTACTCTTCTAAGAGCTCAAAAATGACAGGAATCAGGTTTTTCATTTTTAATAAATGAATATTTCTTTATATAAATTTTTATAATGCTATTTGTGAACTGTCTACTTGTGGTCTGACTTATACAATTGCCAATATTGTTTTCTTTAGTTTGTGTCCAACGTTTCAGGTGTCTGTTTTACGAGTATAAACTCAATATCACCAATGTTTTAAAATGTTAATGAAATACGACTACAAAAAAGAGAAACATATTCCTAAGGACGTTGTTATACCATATCAATGGATCTCACTGAAGCTGAATATAATTATGTATATGAGTAGACTTTTACCAAAGTTATTAAATTACACTATACATCTTACAAGTGAAAGCTTGCAGTCAAAGGGCATCACGTAAGTATGATTATGCTATATTACTAATAAAATATATATTTCAGCCAAAATATAAAACTAACAGATTGTCTCTAACGTATTATTTATCAAAGTTTTCAGTATCTGTTTCTTACAGTATAAGTCAGAATTTCATATCTTGAAAAAATATTTTTGCATCTTTTTATACTGTCACATATGGTAGTTTTTGTTAAAGCATGTGTTTACCACTATTCATAATGAGGACCAAAAATTGTGAAGCATATGATTACCAGTGAATCTCATACGACTTCAAACTTTTTAAAATCTGTCAAGAGCATAAAGATAGTTACATTTCTGTAATCAGACAGTGAAGTAAGTCAAGATAAATTATCTTTATATAATACATATAACCCCATGGTGATACAAATATCAGAGGTTGTTATTAGTTTCATATTTCAACTACTTACTTTTGGCCAGTTTAGTTGTAGTTATCTTTACTAATGCTATTATAAGATATATTCTGAGCTCTTCTACTAGTATTTTAATGACTTATAGCGATCACATGTACATGAGAATGCTAGGACAATATAAAATATTTCATCTCTACTTTAAAATATGTATACATTGTTTTGTTTCTTTGTTTTGGAATTTCGCACAAATCTACTCGAGGGCTATCTGTGCCAGCCGTCCCTAATTTAGCAGTGTAAGACTAGAGGGAAGGCTGCTAGTCATCACCGCCGACCGCCAACTCTTGGGCTACTCTTTTACCAACGAATAGTGGGATTGACCGTCACATTATGACGCCCTCACAGCTGGGAGGGCGAGCATGTTTGGCGCGACTCGGGCGCGAACCTGCAACCCTCAGATTACGAAGCGCACGCCTTAACGCGCTAGGCCGTGCCATGCGTATGTATAGAAACATTTTTGCAGTTTCATCGCTTTCTAAAATGCATTTATCTACTATATACTAATTTCATAATGTTCGACAAAGTTTTTAATATTTTGTTCTTAATATATTCCACAGAAAGGTCCCTCACTGAGACAGAGGTAAGTTTACGAACAAACAACGTTACAATACAAGGTTCGATTCCTAGGGGCGGACACAACACATAACTTGTTATAGCTCTGAGTTAAAATAAATACACACATATAGGAAAAATATATCGTTCTGCAATTAATTCCTTTTTTACATTACTATGATCTTCTATTTTACGTATTCACTATTTTTAACTCTATACTGCGTAAGAATATTTACACATGCGATTTTAAAAAGTCATTGTTTTATTGCTTTTAAAATCAACTTATGAACATATTCTATGACTTAAAATATTTTATAGATATATCAATGCATTTGCAGAAACTTTGTAAAATATTTTTCAATGTTATTCTGTTTGGAAACAAAATTTGATAGATATAATTAGTCGAGCCAGATTTCGAACAGTATAAAAAAAAAACATTCATAACATTGACTAAATTTGTTATACTCAAAGTACAAAATAATTCATTCAAACTAATAACTTTCAAATTTTCTAGAAACTGGATTTCAATGGTTCACACTAAGCAAAATTGAAATGCAAAATGTATCAAGTACAAACAAAAGTTTGAACAACAAACGCTCGACACCATGACCATTATTTTATGAGTCTGAATATTCAAATGACGACAAGTGACACGTATCGTATAAAATTATTAATATCAAATAACCACCAATAGAGTCCGTTTCTAATCAAATTTCGAGCTTTAAGAAAAATAAAATGTGTCCGACTGCTAAATACATTTTCAAGAGCAAAAAGAAAAAAAACAGCAACAACAAAAATGAAAACATGGCAGATCACAGATCACTCAACATCTGAAGAGCGACCCAGTCATATTATCAATATTCAAAAGGCGACACTATGCGGTTTCAAATAATATAAAGAGTGAGAAGTCTTCAGTTGGGAACCTATTGTATATCCAAAGAACGAATATGCTATGACTAGTCTCTGATAAGGTAGTTGTTAAATATCTAAATAATAATGGTATTTTGACCAGATTAGTTTCCTGTGACACAGCGGTATGTCTGCAGACTCAAACCACTAGATATCAGATTTCAATACTTGTGGTGGGCAGAACACAGATAACCTACTGTGTCGTTTTGTGCTTGATTCCAAACAAACCAAAAATTGACCAGTTTAAAATCAAGAAATGTTTAATACCCAAAAAATGACGTTATAACTCAGTATTTAATCAGATATCTGCTGAATATTAAAGTCCCCTGGCAGAGTAAGATTATAGACTTACGACGTTAAAATTCAAGGTTTGATTCCCAATGATAAAGAGAGCGCATATAGCTTATTACGTAGTTTGTACTAAAATGGTACAGTACATACAATTTCTGATAAGGGAGGTTGCTTAATATCCAAAATATCATATTATAAAAGAAGACGGTTTATAATTATTACATTTTGAGTATTTTAAAAGGACACATGGTTAGTTTTAATAATGTTTTCTATATACACAAATAATATCATGAGTTTAAGTAATTTTCTCAAGATGCATGCCACACATAAAGACACATCAGAATGAGACACATCATGGTCTGTACATTTTACAGTTTCTGTATTTTTACACAGAGCTAGTGGCACAGCAGTACTTTTACTGTTAGAAACCAGTGATGAGCAGAGCACAAATAGCCCATTGTGTATCTTTGTGCTTAATTTCAAACAGATCTTAGGGCTAAGTATGACTAGGTAATTAGGGCGCTCGACTCGTAATCTGAGGGTTGCGGGTTCTAATCCCCGTCACATCAAACATTCTCATCCTTTCTTTCTTGGCGTGTCATAATGTAATGGTTAATCCTTCTACTCGTTGGCAAAAGAGTAGCCCACAAGTTGGCGGTGGATGGTGCTGACTAGCTACCTTCACTCTCGTCTTACCCTACTCAAATAGGGACGGCTAGCCTATATAGCCTTCGTGTAGCATTGAAAAAAATTCGAAAACACCAACAACAAATACAGAGCTAAACAAGGAGTATGTGGGCTAACCATTCTTAATTTATCAGCGTAAAATTAAAGGAAAGGCAGCTAGTTAACAACATTCATCACAAACTCCTTAGGTATTCTCATCGAATGATGAAATTTGATTATCACTCTTATAATGTATTCTCAACTCCAAAGTGAGGAGTGCGATATTTTCAGAAAGAAAATGTGAACCATTGACCATTAGGCCCACAGCATTGCACGTTAACCAATAGACCACATCCAGCCACGAGAGACAGAGTATTTAACATTCGGTATTTATACACATATAGTCAAACTTCATGTGTTATAAACTCTTCTTTCTATAATCTGTGAATGACTTTCAATAACTACCCTTCTAACATTATGGTTTAATATTTTACCCTTAAACAGCGGGAATGTAGGTGGCAGTATCAATGGATAGTAACCACCGTTTAATGGTTAAAATAAAAAATATGTCAAAGGTTTGTTAATTTGAGAAATAATAAAGAAGAACAATTTACCATTTGCGAAGAGGTCTTCGGTTTTCGGATTATTTCTGGCACAGTCGTTCCAGCTGAAAGCACAGAAGTGGGAAGTTAAATGATATAAAACTTTCCTTTGGTTAAAATAGTAAAGATATAATTTGTATTTGTAGAATGAAACATTGCTCCCACCAATGAATTAAAAACTAGTATTATTAATATAATAAAACCAAACAAAACCAAAACTTTGCATTTAATAATTGATATTAAAAAGTCTGTGTACTTGAAATGCTAGAATAAGTGAGAAAATTAGGTATCAAATACAAGATTATATGAAAAATGACATGAAATTAATCACAGAGAAGATACAATCTCAGCTATCAGAGTTAAGGTATTTCATTACAAACTATGGCTAATAACAGCTGATTTATAAAAGTTCTCTTCTGCATTCACTCTTTCTTTAGTAATTATCAAAACATCTGTTCTTGCTCCAAATTAAATTATCTTTCTGTCGTTCTATTATACTAATGTTAATATAACTTTCCTAAAGAATAAAAATAAGTATACTCAAGGAAACATATGTCAACTTGAAACAAGGTTTCTCTTTTTCCATAGACTTAGAACTCACATTCATCCAAACTTTAAATATGCTTGGGCTTGTAGCTTAAACAATGTGGATCCCAAACATGCCCCGAAGTCCATTTTTCAGTCTCCCAACAAAGTAAGCTCTGAGGCTGGTATCTTTTGTACATTATATAAATATCTGTATTGAAGAGGTTTTGAAAGTGTTTTTCCACGTTATATTGACGAAAGTCTATACGTGTGAAATCCATGTCAAGGATTATACTATGAAGACAAACATTTTTTTGACCAAGAAATGATTCACACTGTTATATTAGCTTCTTCTGCCACGTTAACATTACCCTGAAGATATACAGTGATATATACGCGCACGCACGTGTGTTTAGAGGACATATGTTTTTCAATAACTTATTGATGATACATTGACAAAAATTTTGTGGCGTTTCTCTGTATTTTCGTAGGAATTACTATATTAGAAATAAACCAAATTCGATCTGTGTGGTGGAGATAGTAAACATATAGTTCCATTAAGTTTTTTTATGTGCGGATTTTGTTATTATGATTGTCATAGTTCTCATATAATTGGTAGCTAATTAATTACGTTTTTTTCGGCTAAATATAACTCTTTCCCTCTTTCCAGAAAAGTAAAGCATGTGTCAAAGCAGAGTGTTGATCTATATAGTTTCTAGCTAACAAAAGAGTTTTAATCCAAATCATTTATCTTAGAGACGCGGGTTCAAATCTCCGCCCCGTCAAACATGCTTCTCTTTTGAACCATGGGGTCATTATAATGTCACGGTCAATGCCATTATTCGTTGGTAAAAGAATAGCCCAAGAGTTGGCGGTGGGTGATGTTGACTAGCTATGTTCCCTGTAATTGTTAAATTAGGGACGGATAGCGTAGATATCCTTTGTGTAGCTTTGTGCAAAATTTAAAAAAAACCCAAGTTATTTAAGGTAAGTATGCGCGGATAATGCTATCGCGAACAGGATGGATCGTTCAGGAAACATTTCAGAATAGAATACGTGCAATAACGAAGGAAATGTTAAAAGTGAGATCCGATACTTCCAATCGATCAGTATTTGCGTTGCATTGATAAGTGACACGAAACTAAATTATTGAAAGATCCTGGAAAAAGGACAACTGTGTACGTGTCTTATGTGACAACAACCAAACACATTTTTTACGTTACCAAAGTATATAAATGTCATACAAATTGTTGTATAGAACAGAGAAGCGTTAGATGAAAAAACTTAACGATCGTAGGTCTATATAATAAAGTACCTTGTAAAACTTTCCATGGGTTTAATGCATATAAAGGAAAAGAAATAATGTGAGGGCACTCGGAAGTTAATAAAAAATTACTTGTTATTGGCGTTTTGATATGTAACAAATATTGTTTGTTTGTTTTGGAATTTCGTACAAAGCTACTTGAGGGCTATATGTGCTAGCCGTCCCTAATTTTGCAGTGTAAGACTAGAGGGAAGGCAGCTAGTCATCACCACCCACCGCCAACTCTTGGGCTACTCTTTTACCAACGAATAGTGGGATTGACCGTCACATTATACACCCCCACGGCTGGGAGGGCGAGCATGTTTAGCGCGACGCGGGCGCGAAACCGCGACCCTCGGATTACGAGTGCACGCCTTAACGCGCTCGGCCATGCCAGGCCTATGTAACAAATACGATTAGAAACACACACATGTATTAACATTTATATATAAATGTTAATGGGGTGCGAATGTTTTATAACTCTTAACTTATCTGATACACATAATATATTAGGGTAATATATTTAAAACAAATTTTACATTTTTATCGTCTAAAAAGAAGTAGTAAGGTTCTAGGAAATGATGATCATCTTAATGTAAGAATAAATAAAACATTATCCATACAAACTGAAGAAGACACTTGTATATTTTAAGTAGACAGTGTATTGTGGAATGGATAATTTGTTAGTTTTACCACTTTGGAATTTTATCTTGATAAACCAGACCGTTAATAATAATTGAATGTAGCTATAAATATTGTAGCGTAAGAGAAAAAGCTATTGGTTAAAAACGTGAACTAGTTGAACAAAACTGAAATTAGACATTAAGCGGGACTCGAACTTTCGATTCTATCAAGTGGACAAATACTTCAATTACTTAAATTGTACATGTGTATACAGATATATGTACTATTTCACTAACTCTGCAATATTGGATACCACCATTACTGCCAGTTTAGTTGGTTAAACGATCCGACTGTTTGATCCGATTCTGTGTTTGAGTCCCGCCCACTTTCATATTTTATATATTTAAAGAAATTTAAATTTCATAGGACGCAGTTTGCAATTTTTGTGGTTTTCGTTTTGTATAAAGCGATATTTATAATCATATATGTATATTAAAACGAAGAATTCCATACATATTACTAATATAATAAAATGTTTTCATTCATTTAGTTGCTACATGTCGAGCTCAGTATGTTTTTTATGGACTTTATTTAGCGCGCTTTTGTTAGAGAGTTTTGATATCTCCTATCTATTACTATCACTGATAAAGTTCTGAGACAAGTAAAATAGACTTAATTTAAAAAACCGCTAATGAAGAACGTAATTGGCGTCTAAAGAAGCCGTCAAAGGAAATTTTGAGAGTCATAAATTTCTCGAGTTCCTCCCTTGGGAAAGTCACGTCATAATGCGTTAATTAAGACAACAAAAAGCTTCGTCGGTTGTTTCTTGTAAAGTTTGTTAGCCAAAGTTTTCTTTGTAAGCCAGAACGGTGAGAACTAACGAATATTGTAATTTTACAGAGTTTAGTATGTGATTCAGTTCCACTTTCGCTTCTTCAAGAAATCTGCCGTAATTGTAACAGACGACGTGCCGCAACTAACAAATGAAAAATGGTTAAAAAATGCAATTTTAAAAGCAACCAGTGAACAGTTTTTTTTGTGTACTGATGAGATATAGAAATAAATGACAACAGAACGTTACCACGTGGAAGTTGAATTTATTGTATATTTATTCATGTGAATTTGTCGTATTACTTTATGAAGATGTACTGAATTTAGTTGACATTCTCGTAAACAGGATCTAGGTTGTTACAGACTTTTATAAATTATTCGCTCAAGTCAAGGTTAAGTAGTGACAGCTCAGCTGAGATTGTTTTCACCAGTTCAAGATTTCTTCTTATCTTTTCGGAGATGTACCAAACTTACGACGAAGGATGGTGAAGAGGATTGCTTATTTAGCATATTCGAAAGCTAATCTTCCATGAAAATGTATGAAAATAATACATGACGTATGGAACTCAGGATTGTGGGATACTGAATGGAATCCTGATGTGACATAAAAGCGCATTACTCAAACAATTATTTTTGTTTTCCTCTTGTTCCAACAGCAAGAAAAGTCGTGAACTATAATGTAGAAACCGATCAGTATCTAATATTAGTACTCTAACACACTAAAACGTTACAGACCTAATTAATTTGTGGGTTATGCAGTAAACATTGCTTGTTTTTATTTTTGTGACAGTTTTTGTATTCCTTGTTATCCGACTCTGATTTTACTCTTTTCAATACATTTTCTTCTATACCTTCCGTAATTGCGGTCTGGAAGCATGTTTAATATGAAACTGTTTTGAATGTATTTGTTTGTTTTGAATTTCGCGCAAAGCTACACAAGGGCTGTATGCGCTATCCGTCTCTAATTAGCACTGTAAAACTAGAGGAAAGGCAGCTAGTCATCACCACCCGCCGCCAACTCTTGGGCTACTCTTTAACCAACGAATGGTGGGATTAACTGTGACATTATACTGCCCCATGGATGAAAGGAGGGAATATGTTTGGGACAACATGGATTCGAAGCCGCAACTCTCAGATTACGAGTAAAATGCCTTAACCATCTGACCATGGCAGGCCTGTTTTTAACGTAAATACCACACTTTTATGAGTTAGTACCTTACATGACTCTGCTGAGACCTATAGAGAATTTAGTATGTTATATTAAAACGAAAATAAGAAATATACTTTAATATTGTTTGATATTTTGTAGGTAGTGTGACGTCATTGAAAACTAATCACTTTTGGAAAGTGTATATAAAGGTCTTTCCCAAATAAAATACTCAAACATTTAGATAATAAAGACGTGTTCAGACTGAAATTCTGTATCAGCTTTGGGAACCATGGCATTCCGAAAAACGGAACTACAGGAATTTCTAACCCAGTCACTGTAAGAAACGTACAGCGCTTTGTAACACATGAAAGCCACCAGAAAAAAAAAACTTCTTTAGCAAAAGCAGTCCACATGCAGCACAGTGAAATTCGATCCCCATTTCGGAAAGCAACATAAGTCGTGTGTGTACAAGATTCTTCCACGAAATATCTTTTCACCCAACTGCACACCTTGAACAGCTTGATAACAAATGGGTGTTCATGATATTTCAAACTGAGAGATACCAGCCAAGTCGGCAAAAGCAGCGTCATTAGAGTAATGTGAATATTGAAACTGGTTCCGGGAAACCATTGTCTTTGTACACTAGATGGCTCACTGAATACCTGTAGGAAGAAGGGGTAAAATGAGCACATGATAGACTTAAGACTAAGTCTTTTACGGTGAAAAATAAGGTACAGGGTTATTGTCAAGATGCACAGCTTCCATATAGAAAAAGACCATGCAATGTGATGTACTCAAACTATGTAAATAATTTAATACATTGACGTAGGATTCATCCAACTAGCTACGAAATAAATGAAGCAGTCATCTTATACTAGTAAATTATGTGGTTAACATCTCATCATTGTTAGCAGTTTTTAAAAGAATAGAATCATGCACTTAAAGATAGGTAAGGATGTGCACTATTTTGATAATATTTTTAGTTTTTATAAATCATATACTAAAAATTGATATGAATATTACGATACCCACATAGGTTGTATTATCTCATAGAAGTTTCCATTATCTTATACAGTACTGTGCAAGAGGGTTAGGACAAGTTAATATTTTGTCATTCGTTCTTTTGTACGTGGCTAATTCTTCCATGCCATTACAGAGTGTAATTTTCAACACCGTGGGAATGCTTCATTAATCCCTGTTGACAAGTGAATGAGCTAGAGTGAGAATACCTATTATTCTTTAGAATTCCCATACACTTGTAACATGTGCATGTTGTAAGGGTTCTGCTTGAATGAACACACTGATCAAATTTAGGGTCTGAAATTACTGTCATAGTACCACATACAGTACCTTAACTGTGTATAAAGAAGCTAGCAAGGATCTAGCACATGGTACCGGTATATGCTAGAATAAATCAATTTAATAGCACTCCACAAATAAACATTGATAAAACAGAGATTAACTCAATATATTAAGGTTTGTTATCATGTCACGGCCCCAAAATCGTACAGAATTGTCAATAGACCAGATAGTTTGTTTAAAAGCTTTACGTGACGCTGTTTAGGCTCTCCGACAAATTGGTGTAGACTTGAAATGTTCACCAAACACTATCAAATACATTCTAGATCATGAGAACGAGACAGGTAAACTTGAAAATAGGAAAGGAAGAGGCAGAATACATAAACTCAATGTTACTGATATTAAGTATTTTTGTTTATGCAGTCTTCAAGACAGAAGGAAGACTGTCACTGATCTCAAGCATGTGATAAATGACCATGTAAAAAATGACAGAAAAGTGTCCAGATCTACAGTACATAAGATTCGACGATAATGAAGCATTTGATCATATAGCAGTTAAAAAAAACATTTTTGTTCTATCTCCAAATATTGTGAAAAGAGTGAAATTTGCTTAAAGGTACAGAAATTGAACTGTTGATGATTGGAAAAGGGTGTTATGGACCGAAGAGTCCAAATTAGAAATGTTTGGCTCGAAGCGTAAATTGTATGTCTGGTGGAAGAATGGTGAAAGATACTTACCTCAATGCATAGTACATACCATGGAGGCAGTGTGATGGTTTGGAGGTGTTTTTCTGCCGATGCGGCAGGTGATATTTGCAAAATAGGTGGAATAATAGACCAGCGTAAGTACCACCAGATACTGATTTCTCGTAATATACCCAATTGCAAAATAGGTGGAATAAAAGACCAGCGTAAGTACCATCGGATACTGATTTCTCGTAATATACCCAATTGCAAAATAGGTGGAATAATAGACCAGCGTAAGTACCATCGGATACTGATTTCTCGTAATATACCCAATGGTTTGTGCCTTATTAGTAAAGGATTCTACTATCAAGACGATAATGACCCCAAACATTCATCTAACCTGTGCAGATATTATTTAACCAACAGGGAAGCTGATACAGTCATTCAAATGATACAATGACCCCGACAGAGCGTCCGATCTCAGCAAAAATTAGGCAGGACTGAGATTTGATAGCTCAAAAACTTGGCAAATCAAAAGCTACTTTCAATGAAACTTTATGAGAGTGTAGTAGATACATTTGGAGTAAAATATCAAAGGGCAATTGTTACAACAGTGCCTGCGGTTACTAAAGCAAAAGTGGGGGGAAAAAAGCACTTCCACCGAGTTTCTTTTGTACTAAATATAAACAAAATTTGGATGTTTTACCTGTGATTTATCATCCATGGCTTTTTTAAAGTAGCGCAAAATATAATTTTTGACTTTCTTATTATTCTCTTCCACCGTAAGAGTGACGGTCGAATCCCAATATTCGATTACAACAGACCAAGAACTTACGTTGAGTATGCTCACTACCGGCTTACCTCGTACTCTATTTTTTCAAAAGTAGAAACGTCTAGTCTGAATACCCTTGTGTAGCTTTACGCGAATATCTGAAACCGATAAATCTTAAATATGTTCAACCTGGTTGATCAATAGTTGATTGAAAATAATGATTATTTTATATATTTATTATTTTAGTTATGTAATAGTAACAGTTTTTAAGCCTAAAATGAAATAAGCTAGTAATTGCGTCAGATGATACTGAAACAAATATGTTAATCTGCTTTTTCGAGAGATTTTGAACTAGTAAAATGGGGCGTTACCAGTTACTTAACGATGTTGTAGATATTGCACAGAGTAAATTGAACTACATTAAAAAAGGGCAAGAGTCGGGAAGAATATCTGTTGGAAAATAAATCTCAGAAGCCTGAGAGATCATTCCACTTCGAGTGCTGTGAAACCCTGGTAATTAGCGCATAGGACAGAGTATCTGAGATTCTTGGGTTAGAAGTTGCAAATACGCTTCGCAATTTCGACTATGGGTGCGTATAAGAGTGACAGTTAATGTCTCTACCCAGTTAAAAGTTGTCATTATAAGTGGCAAATGTCAACTGGTTGTCGTCTCTCGATTCAACAGTTCAGTATAAGGAATATTAGGCTTCGAATTGGATCGTTTAGTTTAGCCCATTGTGTTCATATGAAGTTGTTCTTATGACCAAATAAACACAGAATTTCATGGTACATTGAGTGCGTATACAAAGTAGTTTATAAACTTCAGCAGTGATAACACAGTGTTTTATTTTGCTGTTTCATCGTATTTGCTGTCATTCTAAATCACCCTGGTCCAACTGGTGAACCGTCAGCTCCATTTGTTACCATTAACGAAATTATCCGATTCGTCCACTAAAATCTAACGTTACAAAACAATTTTAATATGAAAGCTCTATTCCAATAAGTAATAAATATTGAATTAGATCCTCTAATATCAACATTCCCTGTATTCTGGTTTTTTAAAACTTTTGGACCATCCTGGTTTAAAGAAATACTATTTCCAGCGTATAATGAGATTCTAATTAACACATGAAAAAGTCAAAAGCAGTGATTTCTAGTTCGTGTCATCATTTATTATGTTACTTTAAGGAAAAGTTTTCATTTTTTTATGCTTATGTTAAAAGTTATTGTACAAAAAGTCGACAGCAAAATTCTAAGCTATTGAATTGTTCATTAAATACCATTGTTCTTTTTTTTATAGTGAATAAACACAATGTAACTTTACGTATAACATTCTAGTCTCCTGTTGCTTATTTACATTAAGTACACGTGTTATAATTATATACGGAATTTAGGAGTCTTATGCTACTTTGCGAATAATCGTCATATGTCTATTTACACTGAGTACAGGCACTGTAATTGTATATTTATAAGATTTTTTTCTTACTTTTAAAATAAGAATTCTGAGGCTGGTTGCACAGAGTGCACGCCCTGTATTTAATTACACAAAGACCTCACAAGCTTCATACAGTGTGTGAGCATGCCGTAAACAAACACAGTACCATATTTACAGGGGACATGTAAATATTATGTAACTAGTTATATTCTATAATTAAATTAAGAGTTCGTATGCAATATGTTTGCACTTCTTACATAGCTACACCAGAAACATTCCAGAGTCCATGTTTATGCCACGTGACATTCAGTTGTCTTAATACCCACCAGATGGTTTAAGATATCCGCAGTACAAAGTTTTGCAGACGTACTGCAGACAATTATTTCAAATACGGTCAGCAAAGGAAACATAAGTGAAGAAGTGAATCAGAATCTTTATTCACAGACGTGTCTGTATAAAGCATAACTGACTGAGTTACTTTTATGTTAAATATTATATTTATACTTTGTTATGTATATGTGTAAATATTTTGTAAACGACAACATGTCGTGTTGTGTTTGAATTTTCATTTGTATTATTCATTTTTCCATATTGATATTATTGTTTCGAAGTTTAAACTAAAATATGTTATTTATTTAGGGTAACATTTTAGAACTTTCTCGAATTAAGTAGACCAATCACATGTTTGTAAATGAGTGCTGGTGACTTCCTGTCTAGAAGTGTAGTCTCGTGCAAGAACGGATATGCGTGGATAGCTCTGGAGTTGTATGGAAATTGCAAGATTGTTCGAGAAATAGGCCTATCGGTATAAAAAAGACGGTGACGAGAGAGATATAGAATCATCAGTCATCAGTTTTATTCGAGGGAGAGAGATTCAGTCATTAGTTTTATTCGAAGACAAAGAGTGAGATTCAAACACCAGTTTCATTTCAAAAGAAGAGAGTCAGTTATTTGAGAAAGATTAAGTGTTTGCTGTGAATATTCAACTTGGATTTGTGATTGAAGTTAGATCTACGGAAGCTGTGATTTTATTTCGTCAATCTCTACGATACATCTGAATTACTGCTTGTGCTGAGAGACGGCGAATTTATTGAACTGTGAACTGTTTCGGAATCTCTTCGTGGGACCAAATTCACACCCTAGACTGGAATTTGAGACTTTAATTTTAGATCATTACATTAGATACAGGCCAGTACCGTTTTGTATTGTGATTTATTTTGAAGTTTGAAACTAATATTATTTTGTTTTGTAATTAATTTCGAATGTCGTAACTTAATATCTGTCACTGTTATTATACAATTTATGTCATATTTGTTATATTTGTTAATAGTTTAGTGTAATAAATTATACAAGCTGTTATCTGCGTTTTTCTGTTGCGTTTAGTCTACGAAGAACTTAAAACATCAAAAAATACGTAACAACTTGTTTTCCTAAAACGTTCGCACACGAAAAGGACAGCATTATATACGATATAGTGCATTTTTAAATCAAGGAATAGAGTTCAGATATGCCGTCTCCTAATTACAGCTTATTAAGGCAACTATTATTTCAAATAATACATACAGGATATAAATATCCATCTCAAACCAAATTGTACAATAACCTCCATCATATTTTTAGATGGGATTGCTTCTCTCTCCGCAAGAAAGAACAGAGTTTGTCTGTTTTTTTCAATTTCACACAAACTACTTGAGAGCTGCTGGACTAGCCGTCCTTAATTCAGCAGAAGTAGATTAAAGGGAAGCCAGCTAGTCAACGAATATTAACTGTCACATTGTATCGTCTGCGCAGCTAAAATAGTGAACATATTCGGTAAAGAGAATTCGAATACGCGATCCGCAAATTGCAAATTCAGCGCCCTAAGAACTATCAGGCTGAATCAGGTCTCGAATAAACAGATACAAAGTGATAGAAGCTTCTAGCCGTTGGCGTATGTGCCTTCCACTTAAGTAATAGTATTCACACGTTTACGACATTTCGACAGTAATAATTACATGCACAAAAATGTAAAAACATTATCTAAATAAATTTGAATCAGATATCTTTTATACGTGTGAAAAAAGGTGGAAATCAGTTGTCGTTGCAACTGCAACACACATACTAACGTTAATAAATATACTGGCAGTGTGTGACGTAGTGGTTAACATGATGAGACATATTGGTTAACATGATGAGACATAGTGGTTAACATGATGAGACATAGTGGTTAACATGATGAGACATAGTGGATAACATGATGAGACATAGTGGTTAACATGATGAGACATAGTGGTTAACATGATGAGACATAGTGGATAACATGATGAGACATAGTGGTTAACATGATGAGACATAGTGGTTAACATGATGAGACATAGTGGATAACATGATGAGACATAGTGGTTAACATGATGAGCTGCACAGTCCAAGATTCCAGAAGTGATGCTGCTGAGCACATTCCGCACTTTCAGCTGTAAGCGCAGTTTAAAACTAATAATAAATCTCGTTATTTGGGTCAAAAACCGGTCAATCCTATTGTGGTGGCATACGGTTCTAGCTGTTACTCCTTTCTGATTCCTTCGAGTCTTAAAGGGTGGCCGTTTTAAAGCCAAATGATGCCAAAATACTTGCAGGTTTTTCTAAGGCTAAATATGTATACATTTAAAATATTGATTTCTTATTGGAGCTGCTTGGTCACTTAAAAAAATAGTCGTATATTTACATTTGTATCGAACCACTTTTTCAATTTTTGCGCACACGAAAAAGGTGATTCTTTGCTGAGTTTTGACAAAATAACGAAACTTCCGAGTTATTCAACATAGATCACTTCAGTTCTTATTTTTATTATTTAATCACGTGACACATTCGTACGAAATTATTGGAGCATACTACAAAAGTAGTATGAATAATGAGTAATGTAAAGAAAAAATATTACATATAATTTTAAGTTTTATTTTGAGTTATTTTTGGAGTTTTGGTATGTTGGAATGACAATTAAAAACGATGCTATTATTTTCATTTTTTTTATCAAAATATGTGAAGCGTTCTTGTTTAAAATAGTATTTTATTTGCTTTCAGATGAATCTGGTAAGAGTCTTTCTTTTTTTTATATTTATACTCAATTATATACTTTCAGAGAATTCGCTCTGCAGTAGGTGCCGACAAAAACAAAGAGCACTCTCTTAAATATCATGAAGAAATATACTTATAGACCACAACTGCATTAGGAACTGATAATAAATGTTTGTAGTATTAATGTTGTTAACTTAATAGTGTAGATCCACCAGTGAAAAAGTGGTACTTTTTACGGATTTGTAACACTATAATCTAGGGTTCGATTCTTCTCGTTAGATACAACAAATAGTCTGACGTGGCTTTCTTATAAAACTTTCACGCAAACATAAATTTAATAGTAGTGATGGCTACCTGGCTTACGCCTAACTATTTCTATATATTAGATAGTGATGCATACAATTATCTGAACACCACAATTAAAATATGGCTTGAACACAGGAGGTAAACGTTTTAAAGAATCACTTGTTTCCATCATTCATGTGGTACATGTTGTGTATTGGAGAGAGACCGTAAACAATTTTGACAATGTAACATAGAAAAAGACAAAGATAACCACACACACTGTGAAGACGCTAAAATAATTCCAAATACAAAGTTATGTCACAAGTTGTCAAAACTACAATAGTTTTACAGCTGTGTTCAAACAAACTTCAGTCATAATTAAACCAAATACGGACTTATATGGCGTATTGTGCTCCAACATGCCATGAAACAACATATAAAGCCTTTTCTGATGTATTTCACAAACTTGTATATTTTGTAATTGTGTAAAGATTAAAAAGTTATAAAGTCATTATAGATGGATAATTGTCAACAAAACAGTATCTAAATAATGTCAAACGAGTAACGGTAGGGTAAGTCTAAACCTGGAAAATTGTGAGATGTCCATGACACTACGTTATGTGTTTTTGTTGTTTGTGTACGAATGTTTATGTTTCAAAGTAAGCGAACAGGGCTGTCAGCATCAATCCGTGCACGATATATGAAATTTCTGAGTATGGTCAAGGTCGGTAATAAACAGATACATTTAGTGTATAGTGTTGAAATGAATACAGAGATATTATAAAACACGTACTGAAATTAAGATCAGGGAAGAATGGCTGTCGAGATTTGTCAAGTCTATAGTACAAGCTAAACAGCAAGATTTTTTGCTACATTTGACAGCATTGTAAAGCTATATTCAGTTTAATATTTATATCTGAAAGTAAATAAAGTTGTTGCTAAATAAATATATAAATAATAAGTTAGCGAGCTAAATACAACTACAATAAAAGTGTACTCTAAACAGGCAACATGTTTGGTCGGATGTCACCTTGTAGAAAAGCGGTAAGTTAATGGACTTACAATTCTCTTACAATGCTCAGTTACCCGTGGTGTATACAACAAAGGGCCTAATTTTGCTTTGTTTTAAAAAAACAAAACAAATAAAACTCTGTGGAAACTTAAGTTGGAAGGTTAGTGTTTTTCTAAATTAACTTTATTATAAGAAATATGTTCTAAATAGACAGAGACGTATTCACATGAAATTTTATAAAGGTGTCATATTGAGAGTTTGAAAAAAATAAAAAGGCTCTATTTTACTGATACAATTCCGTAAACTGTTATGCCAGTTGGAGTATTTTGATATTCAACCTCAACTTGGAAAAGTAAAATAAAACATTTGATTGTGCATGCATCTGTCTTATTTTGTGGGGAATAAAATATCATTTTTTTTTATCAGACTACAATAAAACAGACCAAATAAATAACTATCCTTGCATTTTAGATGGGTCATATACATCACAGAAAGCGACTTAATTTTGACCAAACTTTAATGTCAGGGCACCATCAACTGGTACAATCAGGAACATACAGGTTTGGTCACACTACTGCAAGCAAGAAATCACTTTTGAAATTTACTAATGATTCTGAATAAGAAAACACTTCAAATTCCTTCAGGATGTTTGTTTGTTTGTTTGTTTTGGAATTTCGCACAAAGCTACTCGAAGGTTATCTGTGCTAGCCGTCCCTAATTTTGCAGTGTAAGACTAGAGGGAAGGCAGCTAGTCATCACCACCCACCGCCAACTCTTGGGCTACTCTTTTACCAACGAATAGTGGGATTGACCGTCACATTATACACCCCCACGGCTGGGAGGGCGAGCATGTTTAGCGCGACGCGGGCGCGAACCCGCGACCCTCGGATTACGAGTGCACGCCTTAACGCGCTCGGCCATGCCAGGCCCCTTCAGGATGAAACACGAGGTTAGAAATCCTATCTTACTTCTGGATTATCTAAAACACGTAGCTAAGGTCTCATAATAGGATGAAAATTACAATTGCTTTTCAATTTCAATTGTCAAATATTTGCACTTGCACTTCATTGTATTAATTTGTTTTTAATTATTTGCTTGTAATCAGATTATTTAATGTTATTTCAAATTATAAATTCAAAACGTATCAGTCAAAGAAATTATTAATTCACACTCGCGAAGGTATATAAACAAAACGCGTCAACTACAAATAGCCAATCAGACGGTTAGCAAATGCAATTTCTTATTCTTTTTGGTAACGTGACTGCTGGAAGTAAATGATTGTTATTACCGCGTGCTTTATCCGCTCGAGAACGACTTCCACATTAACTTTAATGTCTCTTCTGGGTCCAATTAATAAGGAAAAAATTGAGCAATGTCACTACCAGCTAATTTTGTAATGAAGTAGTGTTTTAATAATCATAATTTAGTTTTATTACATTTATGGTGAGCATAATTGCAGTAGTTACAATGATTACATGAGGCAGAGAACTAATAATCAGGATTAAGAATATTGTTGTACTAAATTATAAATTGCTCAGCTAGTTTTTATGGACTTATAAGCTTCAATTATTTCTTAGAATTGTCCTTGTAGATTACGTAGATACATAAACACGCGCTGTTATACAACAAAAATACTAATTTCTTAACCCTTAACTTTGTATATAATCAATTCACAATAAAATAAAACAAAAATAAAACTTGTAAGAGAGAAACAAAATATTCATGATTTTTCTTTCATCGAACAAAAAATTATTTTGTTTCAGATTTTCACAAAGTTCTTTTTATTAACATTTAGCAAAAATTCAATACTAGTATTTATCAAAAATTCAATTCAAGAAGATAACTTAAGAATGATAAAATAGAAGACAATAAAACTGACCAGAAACGACATAAACAGTAAGTAATGTCCCAAAATTAAATACAAGTAAGAATTGATGAAAAACAAAATAATTATAGGAAATGATCAATAATGATATTATATGATTTTGAAAAAGAAAAACAAATGAGGAAGAAATGTAAGAACATGAAGATGGCAGACAGTAAGCAATAATTTAAAATAGAAACAAACATGTTTTAGAACATTTATGATAACAATCACAGGGAACAGTCCAAACTGAAAACTACAATATGATGCTGGAACTTTGAAATTATCTTTTTTATCCGTTTCATCTGATAACCACATTCAATTGCATATCTTATTGAATAATGACTTACACTTTTTTATAGCGACAAAAAATAAACAAATGTTGTACTGAGGTATCAAGATATGCAATAAAACATGTAACGTATTTCAAGAATGCTGAAAAGAAAATTTTACGTTGTTTAATACTTACTAACTGCTTCTATAACGTCAGCTAACAAAACACCATCAGTGACGTCAGTCTGAAGATCTTGGATGTAACGTTTAAAACGGCCTCTTTCCAAGTAATGATTCGCCCAGTCAGTGTATATCTGAAAAATGCGCGTAAATGTTTGTGAGACTTGATTCAAAATAAAAAAATAATACTATGGATAATTAAGAGAACATACGAGAGATATTGGAAACAAAAGAAAAGTAGCATTCCTAAATGATGGATATGAATAAATTACGGCCAACAAATAACGGTGTTAAAAGGTCAATATCTGTTGGCTGCTAACTTTTTGAGGGCCAGGATAAACTAAATGAAACAAAATGTATAGTGAAGTTTAACGTAATAAACTTGTATTGAGGTAGTCGTAAAAATAGGGTTTATTATTACTATCATAATACCAGAGTATAATAAATAAAATAGATGACTTAGGGGTGGTGGTAAGAATGAAGGTTTTTAACATAATGGTAATAACTGAAACAAGATTAAATGTAGATTATTTTAACAACAGAAATTTCTTTAAAACACAGGGTTATAGGTTATTTAATAGGGATAGAGTACTTAAAAGAGGGAGAGAGAGAGTAGCTTAATGTGTAAAATGTGAGTTATATCTTGCTGAAGTTGAGAACGTCACAGATAATAGCAATGAGATTGAATCCATTTCGGTTTCTGTTAATGGATATAAATGGAAACGGCTTTTAGTGGGATCCTTACCTCAAGAAGGATATTGAATTCTCGAAAAAATTTCAGACGAGGGTTAACAGAATGGCGTTTGGGATAGAGGGTTTGTCATATGAGAAGATGTTAAAATCTCTGAAATTGTTTCTCTCAAATAAAGAAGAGTTAGAAGGGATCTGTTTGAGATGTTTAAGATTGTAAAGGGAAAAAATAGCTTTGGTGTAATTTTTCTCATACTTAACAGTGACATTTATAGAACTAAAGGACACATGCATTTTGGAAAGGTACGAGTCATCTCTAGCTGAGACAGTTTTATTTTTCTAACAGGGCGGCTCATCAGTGGATGCGATAGAGGCAGTAAAGAGAAATCTTGATAGATGTGTGAATCATAAGTTCTGGATGTGAAAGGTTTATTTATTCATTTCTAGTTTATTTATTTAATAGTTTTAGTTTAGTTTGGAAAACGGTACTGCCGAGACGTACCAGTGAGTTATTTGTTATGCAACGTTATATGGTTTTATACTATGTAACAAGCAAAGAAAACACTGCAATACCAACAATAAATAATATTTATTCGGAAAAAGACGAACCTTTTTTAATGAGAAAAAAAAAGGTGAACTGTATGTATTGAGATGAATTATTATTTTCTGTTTTCCTACGCCCCCCAGTGGCTCAGCGGTGTGTCTGCGGACTTACACGCTAAAATCCAGGTTTCAATACCCGTGGTGGGCACAGCACAGATAGCCCATTGTGTAGCTTTGTGCTTAATTCAAAACAACAACAGCTGTTTTCCTAAGGGGAGACTGTATAACTACATTTCCGCATTTCTAATACTTTTCAAGCGATTGTACACTGCTGGACTCAACACCACACTTGTATTTTAAGAAAGTATTGTTTTCTTAATCAGACGAGTTGTGTACAGTTTTAAACACTTTTTATTATAGTTTTATCACTTATGTACCTAAAACATATCGTGTAAATGAGCAAATTATTTCATAAAACTGTTTCAGAAAACTGTGGTAGAAAGGTTAATTTTAGTATTTGATAAAGATAATTGGCCAAACGCAAAATATTGTACTAGCTTTGACTCACATATTTTGATATACGATAATGATCTTAGAGACGGCTATGTATGGAAAACCCATTAGTTTGTTCTGTGTGGATATTGTAAGAACTTATGAGTGAAAGTAAATGAGAATTTAATAACAGATTAGCTGTGTGTTTCCCTATAGTACAGAGATAGGTCTTCAGAGTTTCAACCCTAAAATCAAGAGTTCGATTCTCATCGGTGGACTCAGCAAATAGTTCGATATGGCTTTTCTATAAGAAAGTACACACGCAGAAATTAGCAGTGTACTTTACTTTCCTGGTAAAGTATGCAACAGCAGGATACAACTGCATTCTTGTCAAGCTCAGTCTCTGCGTCAGGAATTTAAAAAAAACAAGAAGTCTCCATAAAATTTTGATAGACCCGAGCATGGCCAGGTGGTTAAGGTGCTCGACTTGCAAGCTGAGGGTCGCGGGTTCGAATCCCCATTAAACAAAACATGCTCGCCATTTCAACTGGGGGGAGCGTTATAAAGTTCGGTTAGTCCCACTATCCGTTGAAAAAATATCCCAAGAGTTGGCGGTAGGCGATGATGACTAGCTGCATTCCCTTCAGCCTTACACTGCTACGTTAGGGACGGCTAGCGCAGATAGCCCTTTTATAGGTGTGAGCAAAATTCAGAAACAAAACAAAAATTCACTCGTTACTGGAATTGTGACTTCCCGGTGTGTAATTCTCCACTTGGAATTAGGGCTCTCAATGTCATAGAGTGTAACGGCTGTTGTTAAGACACTAATTTAACATAAAGCATAGTTATTCAATTTAAGTTTTAGCCAGGAGGTCTGAATCAGTTTATTCGTGTATTTACTCATACATTTGCACCAGTTTTCTTTCAGACACACTGTACTACTATATACATTCAAACTAAAAAACAAAACCACGTGTTTTTTTCTTTGACCCAACCGGCTAGTTTCGGTAGTACTGTAGTTATAAACCCTGATGATAATGACTGTGTTACTCCAGTTGTCTAAAACAAATAATTAGAGTTAGTTCATCAATTATTATTTCATTATGTCATAAACACAACTTTTGTTTTTATTCTTGATACATATTTGTAGCATGTTTCTTATATTACGTTCCTTCAATAATCAAGCTGTGGGATTTAATGTCTTTCTCCAAACAGATTGCTATTTACGTTGTAGTAATTTTATAAATGATTTTACCCTTATGAATATCACCATATATCACATAACATGCATGATAGCTTTAAGCAATGCTAGTATCTTATAATAACATAATAGCTTTCAAGAATAATATCTTTATAATGACATAATAGTTCATTACGTTTATCATTAGGATATGATAAAATTATAACATTCTATAACGCCTCCCAGTGGCTCAGCGGTATGTCTGCGGACTTCCACGATAAAATCCGGGTTTCGATACCCCAGGTGGGCAGAGCACAAATAACCCATTGTGTAGCTTTGTGCTTAATTCTAAACAACAACAGTATTCTATAAAATTATTGTGCAATGCTTAATCGTGGTTACAGAAAAATGTATTAATATTTACGTCTTTCAATCAACCATTCTCTCTTTTTCAACTATAAATACTTGAAATTATTGGGTAACTTTACATCAGATATTCTCTTAACCTTTTGGAAATAAATCCCCAAAGCCCAACGTATCTAACAATTGTGCGATAACAAAGCCTCCAAACTGAATTCCAAGAACAGTCCAAAAAATATAGATAATTTATGTTGAAGTAATTAAATAAAAAAACAATACCTGAGTTCATTGTCTCGTCTCTGTTCTTGAATGAAGCACGTGATAACTAAACTGTTTATGTGGAGAAACAAAGCTTCAAAGAGATTACTTTTACATTCTTAAATAAAACGAGAACAAAAATCAACATAAACAGATTTGGATTACTAATGAAAAAGATGCCCGAATATAAAACACTATTGTTTCTCTTCTCTTTGTCCTGTTTTGTAAGAAATCAGACGGCCTGAGAAAAACAAAACCGAACCCGCTAAGGCGAAGAAAATTTTTTCTTGAGCAGCGTCTCTGTCTATTTCACTTCTCTAGAGTTATAGTGCAGTTGTTTGTCGGTCGCATTTCATTTGTCATCACACGTGCAGATGTCTCCTCGTTCAAGAAGTGCGTGATACGACTCACGTTCAGGAAACCATATATGATCGAAATTTTACGCACACGAAATACTACCATTATTCCGTAATACTACAGTAATCCGAAACAGCTTTTTTTTTAGAACTTAATTAACATGTACAGAATTATTTAATTGACTTTAACAAAGTATGTAAACCAATCTCCTGTTAAAAGTGTGGATATCTGTTAATTTGTATATAAAATTAATCCATGTTTAATTATAATAGCTAGTACTTTCATGTTTTAATCTGCAGGAATATTCACCGAAAACTCTTATTTTACAACAACACTAATTATAATTATCTACAGGGTTTAGCAGTAAAACACTTCACTTATTTTGACCTTCATTTTTTATAAATCATTATATTTTTATCGCGACGTATAGCTGATTTGGTCTGTTTTGAATTTGGCGCAAAGTTACACGAGGGCTATCTGCGCTAGCCGTCCCTAATTTGGCAGTGTAAGACTAGAGGGAAGGCAGCTAGTCATCACCATCCACCGCAAACTCTTGGACTACTCATTTACTAATGAATAGTGGGATTGACCGTCATATTATAACGCCTCACGGCTGAAAGGACAAGCATGATTGGTAAGACCGGAACTCGAACCTGCGAGTGGAACGCTTTAACCCACCTGGCCATTGCCGGGTCATACGTATAGCTGTATTATAATATATTGTTTTGTATTTCGATTGTTAGTGGCTTCTGATTAAGGTGAGAGAGCTGTACAGATTTGAAATAAAAGTTAGTTGATAAGTTAATGAAGACGTTTTGTATATAATAAGCTGACTGGAAGATATAATGCCATAAATAAGTTTATACTAAAACTAAAGCTTATGGCCTATCCACACGCACACAAAAGAGATTTAACAATTAATTTGAGCATTTCTAACGCTAATATTCGGGGCTATATCCCTGCAGTGGCACAGTGCAGTTAGCTCATTGTGCCGATTTCAGAGTAATAAACAAGCATAATTCTAATTGTACAATCATTAAAATATCGTTGTTAAGGTATTTTCGACTGTAAAGATTTACAATTTACAAGTTTCGGCGAGCATTGGATATTTACGTTATTTAGTCCTAAATCCAAATAGTAAACTAAATTCCAATGCTAATTAATCGTAACAAGAGTAAAAAATGATTGACCACTGGGAAAAACAGACAATAATCATAACATTTTAAATATTATAAACAAATATATAGTGAAATTAACTTTTAAAAAATTGTGCTTTACTCACAAAACCAATCACAACCAAGTGCTTGCTTTAAACATACGCAAAAACTGAATGTACTTACAAGTGTCCGTGACACTTGTCAATTACACAAAAGGCGCTGGAAATTACAAGCTAACGAAACATTAATTACTTACATGAAGGACTGTACTGATGTTTCAAAATTAATTTACTAGAAAAGCTATATTGTGGATTCAGAGAACTCTTATAAAGTAGAATATTTTGAGGCCCATATGACTGAGTTTTTGGAAAGAAAACATGATAAAGTATCTAATTATAGTGTATGATAAAAATGGCAAAATAATGGTTTATTTACATATGAATAATAGCTGTAGCGTTTTTATTCAAGCTGCATCATGCACATTACAAAAGTAAAAGTTCAAGAAGATTTCGGACCCTCCTGATGCTTAATTACGTAACAGGTCACTCATTTCTTACTTAAGAACATCAGAAAACCCTCGTATGGGTAGCCAATCCATCAGCAATATACATTTAAGGCTGGACCAGTCAGGGTTAGACCACCCAGCTCTTTAACCAGAAAAAAGATTGTATAAAGGAGATTTGAGGAACAACCAAACGTTAAAAACAAGAGAACTCTACGATTCTATCGGAAATTCAGACAAGTCAAATCTTAAAGTAAATGCGAATTGTACAATCTCGTAACAACGTTCGGGAGAATGAAACGCGACTAACAATTACTGTTTTTTTATTATTGTTTACGTATTACAGTGAAGAGAGATGTATTAAGACTAGATATTGTGTCTCGTCGTACCGTTGATTCAAACTAAAATGATCAACATACCACGCAATGCGATCATTAGGCAGCCTTTAACTAGCTGAAATAATTAATAAATCACTTCTCCTTCTTCTAGAAGGAAAACTAAGAACAAAAAACAACCGATTATTGATATGTTCTACGTTTAGCCTAATCAGTTTTTAAAAGCTTCGTTTAAGATACTTTTGTAGATTTAGAATCGCGAAATTAATGGTTATAACATTTGGTTGTCGTATAAACGATCTAATTAAAATGCTGGAAGTTAAGTAAATTTAACTGAGTACAAAACCAAGGTATAAGGTCGAAATTTTCAGCAAAAAAACTAGGAAATAAAATTGGTAAAAAAAATGTATTTTAGTGTAAAGGCGCATACAGTCAGCCATCTGTGTTCTGTTCATGAAGTAAGTCGAATCACAAATTTTAGTCTTTTAAGTTCTTCAAGCTATCATTGATTCAGTGGGAGAAATAAAAAATATGTAATTTTGAACAATGATATATATATGTTTGTTTTTTTCTGAACTTTGCTAGCCCACCCTGATTTATCAGTGTAAGACTAAAAAGAAGGCAGTTAGTCATCACCACCCACCGCCAAATCTTGTGGTTCTCTTTTACCACCGAATAGTGGGATTTACCGTCATTTATGACTCTCTCATGGCTGAAAGGACAAACATGTTTGTGGTAACAGAAATTCGAACCCTTGACCTTCAGATCGTGAGTGGAGCGCTCTAACAACCTGGCCATGCAGGTTCTATACACGTGTGTATACGCATCAAATACACACAAAAGAAACAAAATCATCGCATTCATGTTTCATAACTCCATCAGTTCCTCATATAAGTTGGTATCACGAAGAAAGTTGTTGCTTCTGAAATATTAAGAGAATACTGTAAAAATATTTGCCGTAAAATAAAAGAGAAAAGCGTTGGAAGAAGTTTCCATCCGTATCTGACCATATCGTTATGGTTGCCGTGTATCTGAAATACATCTTATAAAAGTATCATAATAACCATTTTTTATGGTGAGTTTCGGAAGTAATAAAAATGTAATTTCTTCTTTTAAAAAGCAACAGTTACGGCATAACATTATATTATATTTTAACAGATTCAGCACAGCTGAAACCACTATGACGTCATGTTACGTATACGGAAGTCTGTTATTATATCTGCAACTATCATACTACTACATCATAACCGGCAGATGTAACGTAGTTGTTGTTGTTGTTGTTTTGAATTAAGCACAAAGCTACACAATGGGCTATCTGTGCTCTGCCCACCACGGGTATCGAAACCCGGATTTTAGCGTGTAAGTCCGCAGACATACCGCTGAGCCACTGGGGGGCTATGTAACGAAGTAAAATCACTTTTACAATCATGATATGTATTTACAAACATGGTATGAAGGCTGCAACTCAAAGTATCCTGGATGTCATTTACAAAATCAATAATAAAGGATGGTTTGATTCTGTATAATTGATCCTTGATACGACTGTAAAAAAATTAACAGAGTTAAAGTTAGCTTAAACGTGGCGTTATATTCTGCACCAATTATACATTAGATCGAGTTATGGACCTCAATACTTAGTTTATTAGGTAACGTGGTGTACGTGGCAGTGAAGTCCTTAGCTCCAAATGTACAGCCAGCCAAGTAGAGGCATCACTTGCTGTAGGTAAAGCGGGTCAGTTTCCCCCCTGTTTGTCAAACACATGCAAGAAATACAGTACATTTTTTCTTTAACTGTACAGCTTTGCCAGCCTTATTATTATTTTTTGATGCATAAGTTAATTAAGTATTGTGTATGCACACAAATTCTTATTTCTTCTATACTACAATGTATCATCATTAACACCAGATGTGTTTTCCTGAATACGGGTTAAGTTGTTACAGCGTGCGTTGAAAAAGTATAATTTATTCAATTCAGAAACAAAATGCATTTATTGCCATCGGACTGTAATACATTATGAATATTGTAGATTTGAGACAGTTTCAAGAAGGAAAATAAAACGTTTGTATTGTATTAATAGTTGACGTAGTTTTTATATAGTTTTTGAGCTTGTCTATTTTACAACAGCACACCTTGAAAAACTAACGGTGTTGAGTTGGTTTTGTTTTTCAGAAATTATCTACTAAAATCAGTTACACATTGGGAAAGAATAAGATTATGAACTTACAATGTTAAAATTTAGCATTCAATACAGGGTTCAAACTGACTTCGTACAGTTGGTTAATTATTTCAGAAATTCTCGTAAACCTATACACACACAAAAACAACAAAAAACACTTCCATATTGGGTCAGGGTAAGTTTATGGATTTATGATGCTAAAATTCAGGGTTCAGTTCTCTATGGTGGACAGAAGGCAAATAACCATTTATGTAGTTAGTGGGGAAGCAGCTGGTAAAAGAACACTCAACACCAACTTTACGGCTACTCGTATTTGACGAAAAAGTAATATTTGACTTGTCTTATTACGCACTCACTACCACGAAGTGCAGACCAATTTTTTTTCCAATGACAAGACGTATAATTATAGATTGCTATCTATACTAACCACTGGAATACGTTTAACTCAGTAAATACTGACCACACTATGAAGTAGAGTATATCCATTGCTGAAGGTTAACTAAACCATACTTTCCTCTTCACATTTTCCAAAAACGAATATTTATGTGTTAATTATTTATGTTTTCTTGGCCATACTGTGCACAGATTCACGTTTGTTTAACAACAAATAGGCGTCTTTCTACGATTTGTTTGTTTCGAACATTTGAACAAAACAACACAAATGCTGTTCATAGTTTTTCGCTGACAGAAAGTACAGGAGGCATTAATAAACACCCACACCCAGCTCTTGGGCTATTATCATTACAAATATTAGAATTGAGCGTCGTCTTATAACAAAACCACATAGAAAAACTGAAAAGGCTGTTTATTTAGCAACGGGACGTAAACCATGAACTCTCGGATTCATATACCGACACGATAATGTTTAGGCTATACCTGCCCTTCAGTGGAATAAAATAACACACACCAATAAAACTAGAATGTAAACCAATTGTAGCGCATCGTTTATTGATGTGGTGGTGAAAAATAAATCAAGTTTTGTAAGGTGTATTGAATTGTGGGTGAAGCATAATTTTGGATTTGAAAGTGTCGATTTGAAATAACATTTCAAATAATAATATTCAAATAATATTTCTAACAGTATTTGAATACCTTTTCGGACGTGGTGTGCTTTGTAGGTAGTGGGTTCGCCTCGCAATTCTACAGGTTGCAGGTTTGAATACCCATCCTACCTAATATGCTTGCCTTTTCAAGTATGTGGACGTTATTTGTGACGGTTAACCACACTATTCATTGGTAAAAGAGTAGCCTAAGAGTTTGGGATGTTGTTGTTTGGTATTGACGGTTAACGTGTGTATCCTTCATGTAGCTTTGTAATCTGAGAAAACTATTTTAAAAAATTATAAGTAATAGACTTAGAAATTATTTTGAAACTCAATCAATACTTCCGAAAATACAAAATGACTTCTGTAAAGCAGCACAAACAATAGACCATGTAGCAAGACTAACGAAAGAAATAATAAACATCTTTAATAAAAAGACGGTACACATTCAAATGTTTCGTAGATATTGAAGTTTGTTGATTGAAATTAGACATAAAGCTACACAATGGGCTACCTGTGCTCTACCCACCACGGGCATCAAAACCCGGTTTCTAGCAGTGTGAGTCCGTGAACACACCGCTGTGCCACTGGGGAGCAGATGTTGAAGAATCATTCGATAAATATTATACAATTCATTCAGATACAAATTGCCCAAACTGGGGCTTCCAGTAGAAGCGCTGGGTTTTTAATTTTCTAGAAAATAGGAGCATCAGAGTGAAGGCTGAGAGCACCTACTCCGAGTGATACACATCGGAGAAGGCTGTCCCTCAAGGAAGAGTACTGTTCATCATATGTATCAGCGACATACCTCTCAAAGACCTAAACCACACGTATTGCTCACAGTTCGCAGATATGTTGCAGTCTGGAAGAGTGCACCAAACACAACAATAACTAAATGACAGAATCGTATTGCAATAAGTGTAGAATTAAAATTAATGCGCAGAAAACACAAGTCATGTTTACAAAATCGTACGAAACAAACAGTTAACACCATAGTTATATTCAGACGGAGTTGTCTTAGACGTACTAACATCAGAAAAAAATCTTAAGGATTAAACCTGATTCAAAATTAAATTAGACACGACATATAAATAAAAACCAGAATTTGGAAAAAAATAAACGACTTATCTTAGGGGTCTGATTGGAAGCAACCAATTAGCTTCACCAGAAAACATATTAAAATTTAGAGAATATATAAAAGACCAGTCATTGTATACGCTTGCATAACATGGATAAATGTATCAAAAACACACGTCAACAATATACAGCAAATACAAACCTATATTTAACCCAGTAATTCTACACAATCTCAAATACGCCAACACTGTCAGACAGGTTTCTTGATAACTCGGATCACCTTCATCACTATAAAAATATAAATACGAATGAATTAACGAACAAACTAGAGAGTATTGTTTTATTTGTAGCTAAGGAAAAGCTACATGTACATTGGGCCGAGTGTGCTCTGTCAATTACGTGTATCGAAAGCCGGTTTCTAGCGTTATAAGTCTGCAGACAAACTGCTGTGCCAATGGGGGAAGGAACCTAATAGTTACATAACGCATTAAGAACCAAGCCTTAAGTACCTCTGCCCTATAAACATAACAAATAAAAACATACAAGCCACACAGTACTAGACTAATAGAATTCTAGACACAAACATAGCTATATTTTAAAAGTAGTTTTGTGTTTGAAAATAGAGGTATATACGTGTATGTATGACAGCTAAGTGTTGTGAACATGGACTAATAGTGCGATTATGCACAACAGTGAAAATACACGAGTTAATATTACCCAATGAATTGGAGACTAAAATTGCAGACAACGGAAAAAATTTAACACACTGTGAGTAATGCAACAAGGTAACGAGAATTACTGTCTGGGAATCAATGCAAACAAAATAACGATTCCTGAGAAGTAGGAAGAGGTGAATATTCAACCTGAAAATCCTTTGGCAAAGCATGAACAGAATCCTAACGAAGAAAATATATGAAAAAACAAGTTTTTTTCCTTCTCTATTGATTTAAATTGGCTGTCAATCGAACACGATGCAAATTGTATTAAAACTCAGTCATCAAAATTATTTGTAAATATCATATTGTTTGTTCGTTTTGTTGGGTGTCGCCTTTTGTAGTGCATAGGAAAACATAAACAACTATTATCAATTTTCTGAATAAAGAACCACTTTCGTATCGTCAAAACATAGGTGTTTACACTCAGGAAAGCTGGGTGCCAGTAATTGTTTGTTTGCTTCGTTTAGATTTGATGCAAAATTACACGAGAACTATTAGCGCTACCTTCCCTAATTTACAACTGACAGACTAGAGCAGATTTCCCTGACATTTCATTCCAACAGGCGCTGCTAGTATATTAGAATTAAAAAGACAACATGTAGCAAACAAAGCTAGATGAGCTGGTTGAGATACGTTTTCGCGCAGATTCTGGATATGTTAAATAAGGTTGGCACTGAAATTTAGGTTTAGGAATTCCTGGCGTAGAGGGAAGGCAGTTAGTCAGTACCACTGACGAGATGTTGCTGATGCAAACATTTTAGGCTCTTATTTTTTACATTTCTGTTAATAACACCAGATCTGAACCAGTCAGTTTCACAGTCGAAAGATATTTGATGACAAGCTTAAGAAGTAGTAAATTTACGAGCTAACGTCGACCGTCGATTCGAGGTAATTGTGGGGCGTTTATTAGTAGAAAAAAACATCTTTATCCAGGGAGACTGAATCTACAACTGCCCGAGCAAACACTTTATTGCTGACAACAAGGCCATCTACTGGGCAAGTTGACAAATTACAACAGCAGGTCAGTTCTCCAGGGAATTATCGTTTCGAGTTCAAGGCTCGTTTTATAAGTTGATTGTGAGTAAAGGCGGTGGTTCGAGCAAGATTTTTGAGCTTATAAATAGAATATGAGACATCTAACAGAACAATGAGAGACAGCACAGCTCTGGAAATTCGGAAAATAATTTGCCTAGAATTTCAGAACAGTTTTACGTTTCTGTATGTTGCTCTAGTGTTATTTATTTGTTTCTCAATGTCAACTCATTTTGGAAATTTCCACTTATGCGTTCGGGGCAACCAAATATTTCACAAACATTGAATCATCAAAAGAAAAAAATAATTTTGAAATAAGGATTTATTGTTCATTTTAAATTTCGACCATCTCCAATGTCCACTTAAAATTTGCATCATCATCATCTTGGTTTTAGAAAAACAAAAAATAAAAAATACATGTGTTTTTAGTTGCCCTTACTGTATCATGGTGTAACCATGTTTACATTTGACACACAAATTCATCATAACTAGCTTATATGTGTTGAACATTATATTGGAAAGAAAATGAATATAAGTCAATATTGAAGATGATGAAAGTGATGGGAGATGATGTCTTAAAATAACTCTAAACTAAAGTTAACAGTGTTTAGTAACAAGATTACATCTACACGAGATTGCCTTTCTTTCTCTCTGGCACACATATTACTGAATATCTTCAATACATCAAACACACCATGGGATGAACTGTACACCACAGAATTATAAGGTGTGTTCGCAAGAAAAAAAGGAAATTTAACATTCCACATGTTCCATAAATCGCTTCTGATCACTGGGCAATAATTATAGTCATAAGTCGTTATGCGTAAGCATGCATCACATCTTATTTCTATCCAATATGGTAACTGGTACAAACATCATGCCTTGTTTACGAAAACAGTCATTATAAAACGCTCAATTCAAACGCATTTCTTCGGGTTTAATACGAGCTCAGCATGGCTGGGTGGTTAAGGCGTTCGACTCTTAATCTGAGGGTCACGAGGTCGAATCCTAGTCATACCAAACATCCTCGCCCCTTTCAGCCCCGGGAGTTTGTTTTAACGTGACGGCCAGTTCCACTGTTTGTTGGTAAAAGAGTAGCCCAAGAGTTGGCGGTGGGTGATGATGACTAGTTGCCTTCCCTCTAGCCTTAAACTACTAAATTAGGGACGGCTAGGGCAGATAGCTTTCGTGAAGCTTTGTGCAAAATTGAAAATCAAACAAATTTGCTTAATACAAGAAATTTTGTTTACAAGTATCGTAAGTTGGTTGTTAACAACACATTTTATTTTGATCAGTAAACAGCTGCTAGAAATGACATGTCGTTTAATTTTTTGAGCAGTTAAGAGTTGTTCAGAATCTCATCTATTAGAAAAAATCAATGTATTTTATTGAACATTTATCTGTTGTTACGGAGAGTTTCAATATGATCATTTAGTTTCTATTACTGAAGGTGATAGCATCAAGTTGGACATGTAACCTTGATAACCCCACTCAATGAACTGTCAACTAAGGAGATTAACAGCATCTTATACATTATTGGACCTTTGAACTGCGGTTAGGTAGATATGTGATATACTATTATTACTCAGTAGACTTTCTATTATGTGGATTAAAAGTAACTTACCTGTAAAATAGTTTTTTCCGGTTCGGAAGGATAAACTAACCATTGGTCAAGCACTACTGATTTCCCTGTTACAGATTGGATACACGCCATATCGTGAACATCTGACACGTTTTGCTGCGTCTACTCCTTGCATTAATGTTCCAAAAAGGCTACCTTCAAATGAAAATATGTTTGGTTGTCCAATTTCAACTGGAACTTCAATAGCCTCAAGTACATTGAGGCTGGCCACGTGGTCTGAACTGTCTGAATCTTCTAGTTAGCTTTCGGCAAGCGACCAAATTTTCAAAACTATTAATTGTATTATGTTAAACGAATTCTTATTAATTAACTTTTTGAAACAACTTTTATAACTAATGCGCGATTATTTATTTAAAATAAACAGAGCTAATGCAATCATTTAAGAGCTCTGGGGTTAAGTTATAAAAGGTAATATTAGTTTTATCGTATTCGCAACATATATGGGCAGAGGGTGATTTTAGTGAAAGCCTTGGGGACTGTCTTACAGAAAAAAAGTCTTTCTTTGATAATTGAATGTTACATCGACCTGGAGGGAAGAACAGGTAAAAATGAAAGTCTGCGAGAGATGTCCAAGCCAAACTGTTTCCACCATCCATTTAACTGTAACTCGAACATTTTGAAACGTCCAATCATATAGGATGGGAGATAGAAAGCTTACCGATCATTATCCATACTTCATGAAACATTTCTAGCATCGTTATGAACTATAGCCCGTGGTGAATGTTCCCAGCCCCTCGAGGTGACATGCTACCTACAATACACATCAAAGTGTGGTGTTCCAGCCTCTCTGTACGGGAGCTCCTGCCATTTCCCTCTATTACTATTTTTAGCTGTTGCTCCGACAAAAAGCTCACGTGTGCAAAGCTAAAACCTACAGATAACGCTAACCTTGGTCGATGAAAAATATCCCCTGTTAACTTTATCAACAATGATACAATTGGAAGACTTTCAATTCTTCCGTGCCTACAATGCTTCAATACTGATTCGGTACGAATTGACTTTTGTCTTAATTCTGATTCCAAGAAGTAGTAAAGCTATAACACAAGTTTTAGTTGAGTATTAGAAGTTCAGAAAATATTAATGTATGTTTTAGCAATATTTTGATTTATAAACATGTTGGAGATTTTTGTGTGGGAATAAGTTTATTTATCCAGAATCAGCATTATTAGTTATAGAAGAATATCATTATATATTTGCCTAATATTTCCTAACTTATTCTAAAAGAAATGTATCCTCTGTTCTGAGGGCTGGAAGTTGTTAGTTTTTTGTCTCTTTGTACTATACAAGTTAATACGAGTTATGCTTGACCACAGAAATATTCACATTACATTGCTCCCGGATGTAAGACAGAGTGTTTATATAGTAACAGTGTTCAAGGCATAAATGTCACAAAGTATAAGTTTTACAAAAAGCACGTGGAAAAAGATAATCACAAAATATAAACACAATCAAACGTATTAATTAAAAAAATTAGAGATGACAAACATTGAAGGAAAACAGAAATGAAAACGAAAAACACACATGCTCCAAGTGGGCGAAAATAAAAGAATTTTAGTGAACAACTGCAGAAACCTCCAACCTTCCTTAATTATTTCTTTTAAAAAATAAGCCTGAAGCCATATGTGAAGAACGCGTTTTATTATAATGAAACTAACTTCGTAAATAATAAAAATATTTTAAATTACATCTAAATGCACTTAATAATTAGGGTTGCAAAGTTATTTTCCATTAAAAATAACCGATATTTCCTGAAGAAGTATGACGGATACTCGACACCACAAACATGGAAACAATTTCCTAGTTTACAGAGATGAATAAAATATTTAAACAATTTGGAGACGTGAAATTATGATGCAGCTAAACAAGTGCAGCTGTCAATTAATTCTGGACACAGCTGTCCATAAAACTATAGTGAGGCTCAAAAGTAACCTTAAATATCTTCAAATAAGTCTGAATACATGCACAGAGGTAAATCAGTAACAAACATGGCTTTCCTCCTCTATACTCCCGGATTCACATAACAATTAACTTTGTTACACACCATTAATTAAATTAATTACGCAACTTCTTAACTGCATCCACGAAAATGCAGTATTATTTTTCATTTGAAAGAATATTCTAATAGACTGTAAAAATACTAAAATAAAATACGCTTGTATTTTTAATAACATTTAATTTAGCATTAGTAACACGATATTGGTCGTACAATGCTCTTATTATAGTTATGTATTTAATGAGTGTCATTTCTCAGTATATAAACGAAGCGGTGATTATGCAGAAATAGGATAACGAAGTCTCCTCACGTCAGTTATCCCCTAAGGATATCCTATTTTCAAAAGTTATACGAAAAAAGGAAAAACATTAATATTTATAATGTATATGGTGTTTCATAAATGCTGTTATAATCAAGTACACCGTACTTGAAAAGCAATTATGATTTTATTAAAGAATCAAACCTCAGAAAATGTTTACATCAAATTATGCCAGTACTTGTGTACTATTCTTAACTTCCGATTATAATAAGTTTTGTACTAAGAGTAAAACTAAGATTCAACTTAAGGACCAGTATAGCTTATCAAGCATATATTTTTTTACATTCCTATTGTAAAAATTCCAACAAATTGTTTCGTGATTTGGGTATCGTTGTTTTTCTTTGGCTGTAATTACAATAATATTCCATTTGGTTCGGCCATCTTGAGAGATTTGTGTGTGTTTACTAATAGCAAACTCACATTCACCTGCTGACTCCACCAAGGGGAATCGAACCGCTAATTTTAGTATTGTAATCCGTATGCTTACCGCTGTACTAGCAGGAGACTTTTCGAAGGTTGAGGTTAGACTTAATTATTTATATTAAACTAACAATACAAAACAATTTTTATTACAAAATTAATGTAATAACTTTCGAAAAATTAATACGTCTTACAAATAATCTTAATGAAAGTAACAATAAATAACTTAGTACGCATACCTTACTTATAAAACGTAACAATAAAAAACATAGTGTACCTTACTTATAAAACGTAACAATAAAAAACATAGTGTACCTTACTTATAAAACGTAACGATAAAAAACATAGTGTACCTTATTTATAAAACGTAACGATAAAAAACATAGTGTACCTTATTTATAAAACGTAACAATAAAAAACATAGTGTACCTTACTTATAAAACGTAACAATAAAAAACATAGTGTACCTTACTTATAAAACGTAACGATAAAAAACATAGTGTACCTTATTTATAAAACGTAACGATAAAAAACATAGTGTACCTTATTTATAAAACGTAACAATAAAAAACATAGTGTACCTTACTTATAAAACGTAACAATAAAAAACATAGTGTACCTTACTTATAAAACGTAACGATAAAAAACATAGTGTACCTTACTTATAAAACGTAACGATAAAAAACATAGTGTACCTTACTTATAAAACGTAACAATAAAAAACATAGTGTACCTTACTTATAAAACGTAACAATAAAAAACATAGTGTACCTTACTTATAAAACGTAACAATAAAAAACATAGTGTACCTTACTTATAAAACGCAGACATGTTAGTATAACTTGGCTGATATTTCTTTTAATACTGCCAATAAGTTAATGTTAAACTGTTGAGTATATTTGCTGCTGTTATTGGCATATAAACACTATGGCAATGCTGTCCAGTTGTAATTTAAAGCAAATTGATGTAAATATAATAGAAATGAGAATTTTTAATAGAAAATGAGACTGTCATACATGTAAAGTCACGTGAAGAAAGATATTTCTCCCAGTTATTGGTCCACGTGTTTTAATGTGCGACATACATAGACCACTTCTTTCAATAAACTGATATCCTCAGATTTATTCAGATTGTTTCTTACACGCTAGAGCTTTCACTGGTTTGAACGAAGTTGTGTCTTTACCATCCCTTCAGGTTTTAGTATTTCCATATGTTTTAACAAAGTTGTATCTTTACCCTCCCTCCAGATTTCAGTATTTACATGTGTTTCAACGAAGTTGTATCTTCATCCCCTCTCCAGGTCTCAGTATTTACATGTATTTTAATAAAGTGGTATATTTATAGTTCTTCTCAGATATTAATATTTATATATGTTTTAATCAACTATTCTATTCAGATCTCCTTTCACTCGCTCAACGTGTTTCCATATTTCAAACTAACAAAGGTACTCGGTGATGCCAGGCTCATAGACCAGTGCTATAAATAGGATCGTGAACAGTTTCCTTCTAACATTTTGACTGGTAGCAGATGAACATTTCATCCAATGTAAAAGGTAACCGTCCTGCTTTTGTTTGCCACGAACTTCATATATTTCGGTATCGACCCTTTTGCTTAATTGAGATCTCATTCCGGGAAGTACAACCATGAAAACAAAATGGCTGCCACACTCGAGTCTTTCAACTGATTGATAATCCATTTATATTCAAGATATGAGGGATCCACCTTCTACCAAACACAATCGAAATCTGTTCTGCCATTTTCTCACAACAACAATGACATCACACCTGCAGAAAAACAGATGGAGATCTCTGCTTTGTATTCGTAGGTATGGCAGGACAAAATTGTTCGACATACGTGGAAAGAAAGAAGTGTGAAAGCCTGTCCCCCTTTTTTTTTAATTAATATTATAATCACCGTTTGCACGTATTATTCGTTTCAAATGAAACCATTTTACAATGATATTATGAAACCAAAATGTATTAAATGTTCAGTTAACGGTGCCACGGTTGTTATTTTAGACATAAATCTTTAACTATGAATTACATATAATGAATTATCATTGACTTCTTTTATTTCTGTTAACAGAAGTACAATTTTGTCTGTTACAATTATTTCAACTTGAAAATATTTGTAGAAGATGAAATTGCGATTAAAATAAGAATTTTTATAACTAAATCAGAAAGATACACAGTTAATTATACACGTATAAAAATATAAATGGAATGAAAATGTGTCTATAATCATCACACAAAGTGCCACAGAAACCTATTCGGACCAGCCGTTCGTGATTAGACCAGGCACCTTATTGAGGTTGACATATAAATGTTAATAACTTAAATAACGAGTTCAGGAAGTAATCAGTTCACTGCAAGACACCGCGTGTACTTTTCAAAGTATAGCGGAGGCAGACATGTCAAAAAAAGTGAAACGTAGAGTATTTAACGCGTCCTGCGTTTGTTTAGAATTTCGCGCAAAGCTACACGAGAGCTATCTGCCCTAGCTGTCCTTAAGTTAGCAATGTAAGACTAGAGGGAAGGCGGTTAATCATCACCACCTACCGCTAACTCTTGGGCTACTCTTTTACCAACGAATAGTTGGATTGACCATCATATTATAACGCCCCCACGGCTATTAGGGCGAACATGTTTGATGTGACAGGGATTCGAACCCGTGACCCTCAGATTACGAGTCGAGTGCCTTAACCACCTGGCCATGCCGGGCTCGCGTCCTGTATATGTCTAATGTACAATAAGTCAAAATGGAGAAACATGTTTTTCAGGCTGAATAATACCAGTAACCTTAACCGTATATTTTCGAGAAAATTTTGTAATAAAATAATATAGGCAAATAAATTAATGTTCCAGTTCAATAAAGAAATCTTAGGTTTAACACAAGTTTGAATAAAAATTAACCATCTTCATACTGAACATCAGATTTAAAAAAAATCTCAGTCAGATAGATGTTAAAAATTAAGCATTTCTTAATGCTACAAGAAATTATTCCATATCACTTTAGCAGACATTCAGACATTGTAATCGAGTTACAAAAGTTGTTCATTATTAACAGCTTAACGAATCTGACCCGCTAGTCAGTTGACAGGGCCATTGGAACGAGCCCAAAGGAAACTCGACTTTCTTTTCTGCTAAATAAATGGTTTCAACCCCCACATACTCTATAGTATAGGTTCTCTAGAATCTACTCATTACTTTATTGAACGGCTTTCAAGCGGTAGATATGGGAGGTAGGTTGTTCTTGATAGGAATCATAAATATATAATAAGTAAACTTTGCTAGAACACAGTATTGTTTTGACAACTTGTTTTAGCTGACCTCTGGTGAGCTGTTGAAATCTTATTTGATATAGATCATTCGTTCGTTTGAATTAAGCACATAGCTACACAATGGGCTATCTGTGCTCTGCTCACCACAGGTATCGAAACTTGGTTTTTAGCGATGTGAGTCCACAGACAAACCGCCATGCCAAACAAGTAAAAAATGGAAATTCATCTGAGAATTATACAAATATATATTGTGAAATATAAAATCTAATATCAATGTTCTGAATATACATTAAGAGATGTAGTTATCCAATGTATGTAGCACTGGATTTAAATAATTGACTTATTCTAGATTATAACAGGTTTTATTTTAACTAACACACAGTTTGTTACTTTCGTCGCGACTGAAAAGTTTATTTTTTACCTCAGTTTCGAGTTACACCAGAATTTTTAGAGTTGTATGCAATTATAAAAAACGAAAATTCAACAAATTATTTGAAGCAGATTCAAAAGAAACTATTAACGAATACTTACCTGATCCTTGAGTAAGGAAGCACATTATACTAACAAAATAATAAGTTGACATACAACGATTTATAAGCACAATGAAGTGATTTATTTTTAGAGCTGCATACTACATGTTTCATCAACCCAATGTTCTGTCCAAACATATAGTATGTTTCACCAAAGATACGTTACTTCATTGTGCTGATAAATCGTTGTTTGTCATCAGTAAAACTCGTATCCAGATTTTCAAGATTTAATTATTTTCTCAATCAAAAAGAAAAAAAAGAACGAGGTGTCTGTAATCAATGTGGGGAATTATTTATATTTATTTTTACGATACGAATTATTATAAAACTGGCATAATTGATTTACACCATAAGTTTATTGCCAAGGTAAACTTAGTTTATTGATATTTATGATTTAATGATGAAACACACACAACCAACTGACAGTTATTAATACAAACGAATTAAACCTATAAAATATATCAGTATAAAGAATATTAAGTTGAAATTAAATTTTGTTTTAAGAACGCTATAAATTGATTGAAAATTGTTAATTGATCAGTTTATTAAAAACGTATCAACAGTTATTACCCGTGAAACATAAACATTTTCATACTGAAGATAAGCAAAATGTAGTGACTGAATGAATCGCGTCATGAACCAACAAAAACAATATTTCTTAATGTGTTTGGACCCTTTGCATTAGTTTTGTTTCTGAGCATGTAGTCATTAGTCAATGGTTAATATTTTGCAGAAACTATTCAGTTTCTTAGTCAATACAGAACAAAACTACTGAATGTTGAATTGTTGGTTGAGTTAATAAATTATATGGTGTTAATGGAGACAACAAAGGTATTATGGGCCCGCCATGGCCAGATGGGTTAAGGCATTCGACTCCTAATGTGAGGGTCGCTATTCATTGGTAAAAGAGTAGCCCAAGAGTTAGCGATGGGTAATGATGACTAGCTGCCTCTCCTCTGGTCTTTCACAGCTAAATTAGGAACGGCTAAAGCAGCTTTGCACGAAATTCAAAAACAAACAAACAAAGGTATTTTGTGCGATTCAGATCATGTTTTCTTCATAACCGACCCAAGGCGTTTTGGATTTCTTGTTCAAGATATATTACAACAATTTAAAGAGTGTAATACAGGTAGCCTGCATCAGGATAAAGTCTGTCCCATTGCACTTGCAGGAGGTTCTGCAACTGGATCCATTATCGAATCAGCACATCATAAAACAAAAAAAAATGAAAATGTGAATCACCACTCGTACCTTATCATACCATAATTGTATTTCTAATAAAATAATTACTTTCAATAATGTTGCACCATCGTCAACTCTGAGGCTACTCATTCCTTACCAAACAGTTGGATTTGACCTTCATTTCCAAAATTGTGAAGTACGTTATTAGGCAATGGGACATGAACTGTGAATCCTTGATTACGGGTACAGTAACCACTATGATACCCACAGTTTTTATCGGTTTGTCACTGATTATTGCTTCATTGTACTGAAGTATCTGATTAGCCTATGAGAAATTAATCCGTGATTCTTAATGGCCAGACAATTTATTGTTAGATCAACTAATTAATAGCATGTTCACAATATTTCTTCCTTGAATATAAGTACCTAAAACTTGTTGTTTGTTTTTGTGTTTGTCGGGTTTCTAGAACTTGAAGAGTTCCATCAATCAGTAGTTATGTAAGAAAAAACTCCTCTCATTGAGGCAGGTAACAAACTCTAGAAATTATATGGAAACAATAGCAACAGTTGCAGAAATTATCTCCCTAAAAAAAACACTTAGCAAATGATCACATCTGCTTGGATTTTGAGTTTCGCGCAAAGCTACACGAGGGCTATCTGCGCTTGCCGTCCTTATTTAGCAGTGTAAGACTAGAGAGAAGGCAGCTAGTCATCACCGCCCACCGCTAACTGTTGGGTTAACTTTTTACCAACGAATAGTGGGATTGACCTAACATTATAACGCTTCGGCGGCTGAAAGGGCAAGCATCTTTGGTGCGAGAGGGATTCGAACCAGCGACCCTAAGATTACGTGTCGAACGCCTTAACCCACGCGACCATGCCGGGCCATGATTACATTTATAGAAGAAATTAAAGAACTAACTCTCCAGAATATGTCATATGTAAAATGGTAAGTTCATTTACTACACTTAAATACCAAAAAGGAAAACATTTAATACGGTCTGAATACAACACTAACTATTTAATTAGATGTGTAGTTTTTCACGTGTTTTTTCAGTGTATTTTTACAGTGATACTTCGTTCTGGAAAGAAATTATTACATTTTCCATTAAGGTACGCAAACATATAAAAAAAATTAATTAATCTTAAACTTACACCGGAAATAATGAATATTTACTTTCAGTTTATCTGACATGTTAAAAGTAATATTTTATGTATTTTCATTTTCACGAAACGTGTATATATTAATTTTTTTTGGAGATTTGTGTATAATCATAAAAAGAAATACAGTTAAATATGACAGCTTTTTGGGTTACACAGTGAAAACATTTTATATTCAAGAGTGATCTAAAGTTACAAACATATTTTACACGTTTCTTAACGCTTTATTTTCAGGGATATAATTTACAAAAACATAACACTAGTGATATCTTCTACTTAACCCATGACATTTTAATCTTATTCATGTTTTTTAATTAATATCACACCAACTAAACGAATTTGATCCCCTTGATCCGTCATTTCTGTTTAATATATGATTATGTTTCACAAATATAATTATTAAAAGGATTCACAGATATTTCTGGTATTGCTATTTCTATGTTGAGCTAATAACATAATTTTTCCCATTGTATCTTATGTTGTGTTATATTAACATGTTCTACTAATTGTAAAATTATCTTTCTATTTTTTAACTCTTCGCTTACGTTCATTCGTTCACCCTGTGTTTTTTGGTTCTTCATATACGCTTATATATTTATAATATATTTTGTAAATCATTGTTGTTTTAATTATACTTACTTTATCCTTCGTGGGTTTATATGAATTGAATAAAACATTTTTAATATCAAATACTTTACAAGGTAAACCAGGTATATAGAATAAAATTAACTTTTATTCATTTAATGTTTTCATATATTTTCTTCAAATTACTCATACTAAAAGTCTCTTTGATAGCAACCCGGCATGGTCAAATGTGTTAAGGAGTTCGACTCGTAATTCGAGTGATACGGGTTTGAATCCCGGCCGAACCAAAGATGCTTGCTCTTTCAGTCGTGGGGGTGTTATAATGTGACGGTCAATCCCACTATTCGTTGGTAAAAGAATAGCCCAAGAGTTGGCGGTGGGTGGTGATGACTAGCTGCCTTCTCTCTAGTCTTACACTGCTAAATTACGGACAGCTAGCGTAGATAGCCCTCGAGTAGCTTTGCACGAAATTCAAAACAAACTCTTCAATAGTGGTCTGAACTATTTTATCAGTGATGTGGGTGAAAAGCCTTATCAATAATAGTATTTAATTATATAATTGTTGATTACAAAATAATTTTATAATTCTATTTACATAAAAATCTGATATTTGTTTGACTTTTGTGCAACACTATTGTTAAAGCGGTGGCATGATTACTGTTAAATACTGTAGTCTTTAGTTGTTTTTCCCCTCTTTTTATATAAAAAAGATAAGCTATAATTTTTTCTATCTTATATGTGAATTAAACAGAAGTTTCTGAACTATATAGATAATAAAAAACGTTAAAACTTCTTTAACATCTTACCATGTCATAAAGCTGTCACTAGCACATTTAAGCTAAAGTATTGGTGACGAATTAAACTTATTTAAAGCTTCACTCCCAAATTCATTTATACACATGACAAGCCCTGGCATGGCCAGGTGGTTAAGACACTCAACTCGTAATCCGAAGGTTCCGGGTTCGAATTCCCGTCACACCAAACATTATCACTCTTTCAGTCGTAGGATGTTATAATGTGACGGTCAATCCCACTATTCGTTGGTTAAAGAGTAGCCAAAAAATGGCGGTGTGTTGTGATGACTAGCTGCCTTACCTGTAGTCTTACACTGCTAAATTAGGGACGGCTAGCCATGATAGCCCTCATGCAGCTTTGCACGAAATTGAAAAATAAAGATACGTACACAAGACATACAATAATGTTGAAAACTTGAAAACAGAGATTCCGGTAGTTAATCTTTCATTCACACGTACTACTTGTTATTATCCTAAAAAAAAAAAAAAAAAGATTACTACAAAACTCCAAGAAATTAATAATGCACATAATTTTTATGGTGAAATTTTCTTTTATCTTTATTCTTTTTTGAAAACAATCAAAGGACTTTGGTTGAAGCTTCGGAGGATAAATAAAAAAAAGTCAAATAAAACAAGTGAATCGTCGAATTCTTTTTACTTACATTTTATAGTCTTAAAATGGAAAATTACTTATACATAAATTTACCTGTTTTATTTTTAGCTGTATTTGTATGATTATATGAAATACATTCTTCAGAAAGATGGGCCCTTAATATATAAATATATATATATTTTGCAGGTACTATTAAAAAGTATACTTGGAATGGTGCTGTGGTAATTTCATAGTGTTTATAATAGGCAATATATAGTCAGGATTTGGTTTAATATATTTACCGATGGAGCCAAACCTCACCAAGAAATCATCGCGGACTTCAACTATCAAAGATTGTTCCGTTGCTCAGGGTTACATGTAACACAGGCTGGAAATGATATATGGCACGTGCATCCTGATGTGCATTCACCAGTTCATCTAGCTGAAATACTGGTCAACAGGACAGATCGTGACAGATTCTGTCTTGTAGCGTAATAATTACTTATCTTGCTATTCGTTCAAAGAAGGAAAGAAGTAGCGAGAATATTCCTGTCAAATTCATTGGCGGTTCACATACACTCATCCAATAGTAATTTGCTACGTCCTTCCTGTCTTTCTCGTCAGTTTCGCCTCTAGAACTGCATTAAGTTATTTGTAGTTGATCTGATGGCGTGTTGTCCATGTGTGAGGCAAAACATTGTTTCAAGTTATCTCCTCCCATTCTGTCTACATAATTATGTAGTACCTTATTTCTTTATTTGCTTTTTCCTATTTTCATTTCAATTAATATTTTCTTCTTTACTTGGGAGAGAAGTCACCTTCCCACAAGTGTCTGCGAATGTGGGACGTTGTGGGCTTGAGTACCCACATCTTGCTCTCATAATTTCTATTTCTATATTTATTGCTACTCTTTTATATCTTATGCGAGACTGTCGAATTGAGGTTAAGACTGATAGACAGTGTATCCCCACCACAATGTGGGTCCTACCTCCCGATCACCTCCAAAATCTATGGTACATGTTATAATCCCACATTATTTTTGGTACCTTGGGATGTTTTCAATTAGCGCAGTGTTTTTCTGTTTAATTTATTTTTGTTTTTCGCCTGTTTTTTTAACTTATAACAAACTAATATAATTAGTCACAGATTAGGATTTGCTGTTTTAAAGCAGTCCTTCCTTGTGATTTTGCTTATTTAACTTCATTAAAATGCATTCATTTTCACTACTATATATATATATATATACAATTCCTGATCACCAGAAGTACGCATTTACCATTCAGTGCACCTTTACTACCAACGCATGTCTCGTGGCCTGCCCTGAGGGATCACCCGCTCAACAAATTAATGGAAAATAACGAACTATTGCTAGAATAGTTGGTTGTAAGATAAATTTGTCGAAAAAATAAACTGCTACGAATTTTTATATTTGAAAAAAATGAATTACATGTCGTAAGCAAACTGGTAAAAAATGTATGACTAATTTGCCATTCTTCTGTAGTTTTCATATTTTTAATATTTTTAGACATTGTTACTGGCTTAGGGGAAACTGATTATTAATATTATGTGATCAAAGTAAGATCAAATCTAAAACGTCACTTTCTATAATAATGAAGCTTGTTAATGTAGAAACCTGAGCAACATAACGTTTTAAATCAATACACAAGAAAACTGAAACCTTTGACGATTAATTATACTGACTCATTAGTTTTGTATATTAGCTGTTACTATTACTATAATATTACTTTACATTTAAATGCTAAGTCAACAATGTAACATAATCTTCAAAAATAAGAAAATAAAAAGTAAACAAAACAAAAAACTCGAAATATGTTCAAGTTAATTTAAAGTATTGTAAGGAACAAGAAGTAATGAACTAATGTAAATACAAACGTTGCTTAGAAAATCTTTTGTTCTGCAGAGTTTACCAAAACACTGAAAACAAATAGGGCCCGGCATGGCCTAGCGCGTTAAGGTGTGCGCTTCGTAATCTGAGGGACGCGGGTTCGCGCTCGAGTCGCGCCAAACATGCTCGCCCTCCCAGCCGTGGGGGCGTTATAATGTTGCGGTTAATCCCACTATTCGTTGGTAAAAGAGTAGCCCAAGAGTTGGTAGTGGGTGGTGATGACTAGCTGCCTTCCTTCTAGTCTAACACTGCTAAATTAGGGACGGCTAGCACAGCTTTGTGCGAAAATTCAAAACAAACAAACAAATAACGAATATACTTAAAAGCACTCTTGTTGTTGAAGTAAAGTTTATCCAATAACAAAAACTGAATAAGTGAGAGGCTAAAAGTTAGGTAACGGATCTTGAGGTGTAAGTGAAAGTTGATAAACTTGTTCTTCGATATACTTTGATGTACTTAACAGTTAAACTCTCGCGACACTTATGTAACCCAGCAACCACGGCTTATTTACATAATCACTTTTTGTCACTAATGCCTTTAAGCTCTGTTCCCAATTGCTGATTCCATATGTTAAAATATAAGGGAAACTGGTTCTATGGTAGTATTTTTATCATTCTTGTTGTACGGTTCTCATTCCTAACATTACAAAAATGATCCTTCTTCCTTGGTTCTCATTCCGTCCAGTGTGAAAGTGATTCCTCTCTTTTTCATTAGAAAGTATTTTATGATAGATACAGAAAACTGTCTTATTTTGATAATTTATTGTTTTATACATAACGGTGGAGGATTATTATTAATGTTTATCGTCTCAGCTGGTTTATAATGTCGAGTTTTTAACACTAACTCATTGAAAATGTAAGAGAAGAAGCACCATTGTTAAGACAGCCTGGCATGTCCACGTGGTTAAGGCGTTCGATTTGTAGCCTGAGTGACGCAGGTTCGAATCCCCGTCACACCAAACATGCTCGCCCATGTGGGGGTGTTATAATGTGACAGTCAATGCCATTATTTGTTGGTAAAAGAGTAGCCCAAAAATTGGCGGTGGATAGTGATGACTATCTACCTTCACTCTAGTCTTACACCACTAAATTAGAGATGGCTAGCGCAGATAGCCCTCGAGTAGCTTTGAGCGAAATTCAAAATAAACTAAGCCTGCTAAGACACCGATATTTACTACAAATTGAGAAATAAGAACAAGTCTACTTTCAAATTTCTTTGATTTTAACTCATTATTTTCACCTATTTTTCCTGAGATCACTTTCAAACTGTCTGTCAACTTATTTAAGTTTCATAACGAACATGTGAACAATATAAAAATCAAGAACTTTGTTTTCCAACATTTGGTATTTTCTTTTCTGAAAGTCTTATACTTGTGTGCGTTTAAAACGCGTTCGACGTTAACAAAATTTATTGTTTTGTTTGTTTGTTGTTACAGATAAAGCAACGCAATGCATTTCTTGTGCTGCGCCCACCATGAAAACCGAAACCCGCGCTATCCGTCCCTAATTTAGCACTGTAAGACTAGAGGAAAGGCAGCTAGTCATCACCACCCATAGCCAATTCTTGGGCTAATCTTTTATCAACGAATAGTGGTATTAAACGTCACATGGTAACGCCCCCACTGCTGAAAGGATAAGTATGTTTGATGTGACGGAAATTCGAACCCGCTGCCCGCAAATTATGAGTTGAGCACCCTAACCACCTGGTCATGCCAGGCTAGGGAACTTACAAACAAATAAATTAAACATAATTTGAACACAGCTATTGTGTAAAGAGTGTTATTATGTATTAAGTGTTAATTACTTCTCTGAATAATGAATAACATAGTTTTTATTAGTGTTATTAACTCCCTAAACGTCTGCAACACTAGTTTTTTTCAGTGTGTTTAGAATTGCTTCAGTAAACTTTTGAAGTGTTCTTATGTTTATTTAAAAAATATCTCCAAATTATAACGATCTTTCAACAACAAGAAAAAAGTTAAACCTACTAAAATTATCAAAACTGGAGTATTTTTGCATGAAAACTAGCAGTTATTGTCAAAGGTTTAATATACGATTGCTCTGTTTTTTTGTATTAGTTTTCAGAAGGAAAACCTGTGTTAGAAATTGCTGCGATAACGTTTCCCTGTTTTGAAGTTCATTTTATAGGCTTCGAAGACATTTGCAAAAACATTTTCAATAATTCAAAGGAAGTCTCCGCTCTCACAGTTCTTTGTGCTATATAAAAAGAAAAAAAAAAACGTAAAGAGAAAGAAACCGAGTATATAATAACTATAAATATGTTAATATGATTAATATCTGAAGTTAAAAAAGCGGGAAGAGAAACGCAGCAGTGATCACATATAGGCTGATTTATATGTTGAAAGTTCTATTTACGACTATCATAATTCCTCAGCATATGCATTTCTCATTTCCTTCTCCGTTTTCTTTACACACATCAGAGTAATTGGTTCGCCAATCTAATACAAAAAATATGATATCCTGTAACGCGCGTTGCTTATCCATCAGGTAAAGCACATAGCAGGGTTTACGGAAACTTTTATTTCTTCTAATCACTCATAACCCGACGTATAGGTGGGACTGATTCGTATTCCAGATGTAGAGCGTATTATAACCTACAAGAAATATACGTGATAATCAGAAAACAATAATTTGACTTTTTTAAACGTTTGCAATCACACGTCATCATACACTTGCAGCTTCAAGGTTAATAAGAAACCTAAGATTACATCCATCAGATGACATGTTGAAAATAGAAATTAGTGTTACTCTGTGAGAAATTTCAAATGCGCTTTATAACTTTCGGCTTCAACTATCATTCTCTGAAAGTGTGATGCATATTTATTAATTCTCTATCAAAATACTTTAAAATGGGACCCTGTTTTAAAGGCTGTATCAATGATGTTTGAAAGTGTGATACATACTGGTAATGTTCCATTAATAAGGCTTGAATATATCACCCTTCTTTTAAGGCTCTAATGTTAAAGTTATTAAAGTTTAAAACTTAATGCATGTTCGAAAGGCTCTATTAATATTTGAAAATTGTATAACCTAAAGATAAATTATATAAATGAATTCTCATACAATTATATCTTGTAGTCTGAGATATCAATTTGTAGGTTAATAAATTATGAGGATACTTTATATTCAACTTTAACTTTGTAAGGAAGAAAATAATTGGAAAATCCACTTGATTCTCAAAGGTTAAATGGAGCTCAAAGCTGAAAAGAGCACAGATATTCTAGAAAAGATAAATGTTACAAGACTAAATCATACTATAACTGGCATTTTTTAACGTATGTTCAGAGCACAACCTTATGATGCTTTTAGGTGTATAGTTTAACCTAAAGAGCTACCATCGAATAGACAAAGAACGTTAAAGAAACACAACATAATTGTTTGTATTATTTAATATTTCGTTATCAAAGTGTGTTAAAAAGGTAAAATATAAAGTAAGTTTCACACGAAACACATTTTACAGGATGTGGAAAATACAAAAATATTAACACATCAAGTATTTATTACTATTGGTATTCCAATGCTAAACAGTTAGAAGAAATATTCCTCAGCGTAAACCCCTAATTTTGAGATATTGACGTAAAGGAAAGCAGTTAATCAGCAATATATGTCGCTTTGTTCGAGTCAAGCCTAATAAAATAATTGACTATCACGCTTACATCTCGTTCATAACTGAAAGTGCGGATGGTTCGAGCTGCACGAACTTATCGGCTCCAGCATAGCACGCTCACCCTCAGGCCGCGCCCAAAGCGATACTGTTGCTACGACTTGTTTTATTTAATATATTTAATATTTGTTTGTTTTTTGAATTTCGAACAAAGCTACTCGAGGGCTATCTGTGCTAGCCGTCCCTAATTTAGCAGTGTAAGACTAGAAGGAAGGCAGCTAGTCATCACCACCCACCACCAACTCATAGGCTACTCTTTTACCAACGAATAGTGGGATTGACCGTAACATTATAACGCCCTCACGGCTGAAAAAGCGAGCATGTTTGTCGCTACGGGGAGGCGAACCCGCGACCCTCAGATTACGAGTCACACGCCTTAACACGCTTGGCCATGCCGAGCCCCAGATATAAAGGTAATATTGAAATTATTCAGTGCCTTGCATAGAAAAACATTATAGTTAAATGAAAATGACTAGAAAACAAGTCAACGCTAAAATCAGGGGTTTGATTCCCCTCGTTGGGCTGAGCAGATAGCCCTTTGTGGCTTTGCTATAAACACACACACACACACACAGAAAAGTTATTTTATATACTATATATATATTTATACATATTGAGAGGAAGAGATATGTGATTCTTATCTGCTGCAACAACTTCTGCATCTGTTTATACTAAGCATTATATATCTGATTATTTCAGTGAATAAAACATTCCTTCAGCATATATTCGAAGGGAGAAAACATAAACGATATATTTTATTTGTGCACCATTTATTGGCAAATCGTTAATATTTAAAATGTTTAAAGCTAGATTTAAAATTTATTAAAAATGATAAAAAAAAATAGAATCGTTTAGGTTTATGTTGTTTGCTGGCTTCATAATGTACTCTTTATTCATTGTTTTATTTGATATTTTGTTGGAGGACAACCTTAACTAGGTGCAAGTAGAAACTTGAACGGTTCAAATGTCATTGTTGACTAACAGTTTTCTTTCCAGACGTTAACGATAGATTTTGAAAAGACTGACTTACTAAAAGTAAAGGCCTGGCATGGCCGAGCGCGTTAAGGCGTGCACTCGTAATCCGAGGGTCGCGGGTTCGCGCCCGTGTCGCGCTAAACATGCTCGCCCTCCCAGCCGTGGGGGTGTATAATGTGACGGTCAATCCCACTATTCGTTGGTAAAAGAGTAGCCCAAGAGTTGGCGGTGGGTGGTGATGACTAGCTGCCTTCCCTCTAGTCTTACACTGCAAAGTTAGGGACGGCTAGCACAGATAGCCCTCGAGTAGCTTTGTGCGAAATTCCAAAACAAACAAACAAATACTAAAAGTAGAAAAAATGCTAAAAATACTACCAATATGAAATCTTTATTGCAATTTCTTCATTTTCCATGAAGTTAACTCTTTGAACTGCAGTCCGTTTTGATCAGTTGAGATCAGTACTTTTTTTAATTAAATATTTCATACATCAGGATTATATAAACGTGTTGTTATTCAACATATAGTCTTCTTTAGAAAGTTATTTGATAGCAATAATACATTGTATTTAGGTTTCACCCTCTTCAAGAACTACAGAATTGGACTAAAGAAAAATCACTTTGATGTTTCTAATTGTTGAATGATTTCTTCCAATGATACTTACTATAATAAATTAGGTGTTATATATATATATATAAATGAGAAGGTGCCGTCCTGGCAATTGACAGTTTCTTATCTAATAGTATGATATACTAATATCTGAGTTTTGGATAAGCCTAGTTGGTTTTCTGGAAACGTTTTATTCGTTACAATATGTGATATATTTATGGTGACAAATTGGATATACCTCAAATAGTTAAGCGTGTTGTATTAAAACGCGTGGGCCTGGCATGGCCTAGCGCGTTAAGGCGTGCGCTTTGTGATCTGAGGGTCGCGGGTTCGCGCCCGAGTCGCGCCAAACATGCTTGCCCTCCCAGCGGTGGGGGTGTATAATGTGACGGTCAATCCCACTATTCGTTGGTAAAAGAGTAGCCCAAGAGTTGGCGGTGGGTGGTGATGACTAGCTGCCTTCCCTCTAGTCTTACACTGCTAAATTAGGGACGGCTAGCACAGATAGCCCTCGAGTAGCTTTGTGCGAAATTCCAAAACAAACAAAAAACAATATTAAAACGCTTTTTCATAAACAAATGAGTTAATCGAAAAAAGTCGTAGTGAATCAGGTTGCATCAGAAATACATTTTGAAATTGTGTAGCATTACTTAGGTAGAGCGGCTCCGCCGAAAATGTCTATTTTTCATAAGAGTACATGGCAGCATCTCTTTTCCAACGCCAAATATTTATACATTCAACTCGTGAAATGTGCAGATTGGAGTACTAAAATTTGCAAAATGGAATGTTCCTTGTTCTTAATGATATTGCAAAACAAACGAATATTCATCTGATTGCGGCAACAGAACCATCCAGACAGAGTAGAGGCCTGCAATATGTCGTATTCCAACCATGCAGTGTCATGTAACAGGTGGGGATCCACAAACACTAAAAGTTAGTGGTAAAAGTCGTCCACGTGCTTTAGGCAACAGCACACGACACGATCAAAGATGATCTCCGTCTAAAAACAAAGCCAGCAGGTTTACCAAGATAAGATTTCTAGTATTATCTTTCATTCAACCACTGCATGCCTCAGTCAGCTAGAGAATGTGATTCTATACGAAGATATATCAGTACCTTTCCACCTATAGCTTTTTGTGTGATCAGCATGTTGAAACGAGTGGACGTGGCAGCCTGACAACAAAGTATCTTTCAATGAGGACTGTGCTGCAGAACTATGGGACTTGCCATGGCAACGGTAACTACTTGGTGAGACTCCGAGATCTTTCAAATATATATGTATGCACTTGTACCAAACTTGTTTGTTTGTTGTTGTTTTTTTTGTTTGTATTGGAATTTCGCACAAAGCTACTCGAGGGCTATCTGTGCTAGCCGTCCCTAATTTAGCAGTGTAAGACTAGAGGGAATGCAGCTAGTCATCACCACCCACCGCCAACTCTTGGGCTACTCTTTTACCAACGAATAGTGGGATTGACTGTAACATTATACGCCCCCACGGCTGAGAGGGCGAGCATGTTTAGCGCGAACCCGCGACCCTCGGATTACGAGTCGCACGCCTCACGCGCTTGGCCATGCCAGGCTGTGGTACCAAACTTCTTGTTGCTTTATATTTTAGGATGTATACTACACGTATTGATGTATTATAGCAAATCATATTATCAAATAAATGCACAAAACATAAGAATACATAATTACGTCTATTTAATGTAACATAGCGCTCGACAAAATACAGCAAATTCGGAATACGTATAACATGGAACATTTAACAAAATTTAACTCTGATACAAGCACAAAGTTTTTAAAATAACATGCTGTAAACTAGTATTGTGTACTGACAATGGTAATAATTGGTCTTGAAATTAAGTGAAACTCATATACAATGATGTGTTTCGTGATGCAATGCTGTTAAGTGATGAGATTGGTTTTGCAGTGGACGAAAAAGGAAAACATTATACACTTTAGGGCTATTAAGACTTGCAGTATCATAAATAAAATATGTATGTTGTTTTTTGTGTTTTTCACCGCCTAATATTGTAAATCTTACAGCTTTAGAGTTATCTATAGTTTGAAAATATATATAATCTATTGTCTTTAGTTTTATTTAAAGTTATGCATTTCTTATACATGTGTGATTCATCTAAAACATTTTATCTCGTATCCATGTTTCAAAGTGTATATTAAATATAAAGAGGCGTACAGAGATGGCTTATGAAAAACCATACAGGAAGATACAGATAGATATAAGTAGATAAATAACCAGTGATTAAGCAAGCTAGTATTAATAAGAAGTCATGGTAGATAGATAGTTCTCGAAATACTATTGTGCCAATTTTGCTCATCTTTTCTCTTTGTTAGCCCTCAACTATTAAGAAAGCTTTTTCTAACAAATTTTGAACAATTTGAAAGAGACGGAACTCGTTGAATTATGTGGGAGGTTTCTCATTTACTACACAAAACATGTATTAGTTTTCCTCACTCGCTGTGTCTTACAGGATTACCCGCCACATAACCCTGACAACAGAAGTTTTCTGGCGTTCTATGTCATGTGGAATTATACGGTGCGTTGTGACGTCACCAACATAATACTACATGAGAATAGAAAGGCGAGAAACCTACGAGGCAATGTAATTCAGAACTGTTATGGCTAGTCCACCTTAAGTCCTGATAGCTGTTTTCTTATGGCCTGGCATCCAAACAGTTGCGATTATTACATATGAACTTCGCCTTTTCATCTTCTTCATAGATTAATTTAACATTAAAAAAACGTGGCGCAATCTGTATAACCTATATTCGAGATATTTAGCTATTACACATCTTTGTATTGTTGCTTTAGGTCCAGTCTATTTGATATGTAGCGGGTTTGAGATCAGCATATTGTATGTTTTCTAGTAAACACAAATAATTACAGAGCGAGCAGAAATTTACAATTATTAACTGGTTGAATTCTTACTACTTGAAAACGTTTCACTTCAAGTGATCTAATTTAAGGCTTGATTTTTATGGTTTTCAGTATTCTTAAGGTTTGTATGAAGTGCTGACCGGCAACTTGAACACTGTGTAAAATACAGGTTCGAGCTTATCCAAGTTAGATTTCACCATTGTTAGGTCATAAAACTGGGTTTCATAGGATATAAGAGTAATTTATTTTCTTTTTTTAACCACAGTGTTTCTGTCGGTTTCCTCTATTTCTTTTAACTTCCATTTTTCGCACACTTTTGACTGTCTGTTGTTTGTTAAAAAATTCTTTATATATTTACTGTTCGATTTTTTTTAGTCTTCTCGCTGTTCTTGCTATTTGATTTCTCTTATTTCTTCAATATTATTTCACTATTTTACTGGTTTGATAATTACAACTTCTCTTTTCTTTAGTTTTATTTGATGTTTTTATTTATTTTTTGCTGACTAAATTCTCCTTTCCTTTGCCTTTCTCTTTATTTATAAGTCTTCAATTAAAGTAAATACGTACAACTTCGTCATCGCCGACAGACTAATGAATTATTATATCATAATGGCTAGTGAGAGTTTCAGTATACCATTTTCTCGATAAATTTCTGTCGAATAAACATCGTTATTAGCATGTGTAACGAACATTTTCTGAAGGAACGCTTCTTTCGGCATTTTGTATTGTTAAGATTGTTTTGGAAATGACGCGATAGACCGGAAGAACGTATGCTCTAAGTATATTGGCAGAGATTAAGGGTGTCATTTTCACCGTGTGCTCACATTACTTGTATGTACTGTAACCTCTAACTTGGATGAAGAGCTCACACATGTCTCCTCCCCCAGGAAGCGGAAGTTCGTACTTTGTTATATGTCCTAAATGATTCAGTGGCGTTAATAGCAATGATTTAAAATGTTTCGGAATTTATCGTATTACATATACGTAATAAATATTTTAGGGCTTTATTACTTTTGTTTTTAATTAACGTGCATGTTACTTGTAGCTGCTTGCCAAAGTTACGTTAGAGTCACTTGTATATATGTATGTACAAAGTTATAAACAATATTACTGTAACTGAAGAAAGCGCCAAGTAAAACAATCGATTAGCTAAAATTTTCAATAATTTTTCCAGGAAGATGGAAACGAGAAAAAAAGACATCAGTTATTTTCATGATGACAAGCAGACTTGTCAAAACGTTGTTGTGATTTAACGTTTTTGTTCGTTTAATATAGCCGTTTTATTAGTTACTTTATTTATTCACTGTATTATGGAAATCCCCATTTGTATACATTATGAATAATGCAGCTGTTTTTTAATCTCACTCACCACTTCAGTAAGGACCATTAAGGTGTATCCAACGTCATTATATACGTTATCCAATTGAGTGCAACACTCCCATATCCGTTTATGCACACACTCAAACATGTTTATATACATAAACATTCAATTTACTTTCAAATCGCAAGAGAAAACGAACTATGCAAACACCTCCAAACTTATAAGTGATAGCAAAGAATAATGTATTATAATATGTCACTGCATTGTAGTTGCCATATCCAACATCAACGAGGTCTTTCACCCAATACTAGGATTATTAGGCCTACTAAGTAGAGGTCTATATCACCAGTTTTCATGAAAACTGGATAAAGTAGGCAGAATTGTAATTATTATCAGTTTATTTAAATCTTTCAGAAAACAGACCTTTATTGAAAGAATTAATGACACAATATTATTTATACATATATATTTATACGTTTAAACACCGATTTATTGTTTTACATGAAGCCTATTTGGTCCCAAAATGACCACAGCTGGATGTGAGTATCGTAGCAACTTCATAATACCAGTTAAAAAGTTAAGCAATTGAAATAAAGTAGGTTTTAAATTGTTAAAGAGTTTGTATCTGAATTTGCTCATTTATGGTAATGAAATACATCCGCGATGGTTTTATTGTCATGCAATTTTTATATGTTATACAGTAACATCTGTACGCTGAATTCGAAATTGATATTAATTTTTCTTATCACGTAGAGGTTTGTTTTTTCTTCACAAAATGTCATATGTACTTTTAAAGAAAGTGAATTATTTTCATTGAAATCGGGTCACATTTAATTATGCTGAAAGTGCTGACAACAAGTGGCTATCTCTGTAGACCAATTGCGTCGTGAGAGTTTGGTCGTTCTAGAAACCAAACATACTAATAGAAAATGTTCATTATGGTAAACGAAATAACAATTTGTAAAATAATTCTTACGCGATAGAGAAAAGGAATGTTATTTTAGTAATTTGTGTAGCTGAATTATGGAAAATTCGTTATTAACACCCAAATAAATTTATGAAACTTAAATTCGCGGGCCTGTGTCATTAGTTTGTGCTGCTTATTGTTCGAACTATATACAGTTGATTTGTTTGTTTTTGAATATCGCGCAAGCACAAAGTTACACAAGGGCTGTCTACGTAGCCGTCCCTAATTTAACAGTGTAAGACCAAAGGGAAAGCAGCAGATCATTACAATCCATCGCCAATTCTGGGGCTACTCTTTTACCAATGTATAGTGTGATTGAATGTAACATTATACCGCCCCCACGAATGAAAGGGCGAGCATGTCTAGAGTAACAGGGATTCGAACCTAGACCCTCAGATTACGAGTCGAGCGTCTTAAACCACCTGGCCACACTAGGCCTATAGAGTTGAACATATTGATAAATATATATATATATTGTGTTGTACACATTTAAAATTAGACTTGGAGAAGATCTACATTAAGAAGTTAAGAGATATTATTACTACGATATAAACAAAATTTAAAAGCTATATTTCAGGTTTTATGGTTGTTTCTTTATCAGACTGAGAAATATTCACGCCTATTTGGTTATAGGTTCCAGAAACGACAGTCAGCTAAGGGAAAAAGTGACAGCTGTAATGACTTTTTGACCATGGACTTCAGTGAGCCAAAATTTGATAATGCAAGTTAAAATTAAGTTTATTCCAGTACTTGTGAGAGGAGGTTTCTAGCAGTCTAAAATAGTACTTATTAAACGGATATAAATAGAAAGATTTGGAATTTTTTCAGGGAAAGTAATTTTGACAGCTCAGTAGTATTTTGTGTTTTTTAAGCCATATTCTTTTTTTTCGTTCCATGTTCAGGTGTTAAACAGCCTAGTTCATTGATCAACAAAAGGTACAAACAGTATAAAGGCCAGAACTTTCTAAACGTGCCATCTCGCATGACCCACACGTCCACGTAGGCTGGACGAGGCAAACTCGTAACTAATGAGTAGGTTGCGTGATAAGTTGCGGTCTTTTGTGCACGGCCTAGAGCAGCGATAGGGGCAGGATGTGTGCTGTTGTTTAGTAATATTACGATATAATAAATCATATTTATATTTAAGGTAGGTGAAAAACTAAAGGTTTATGTAAGAACATAAATTTTATTTGTTATTTACAAGTATATAACTATATTATTATTATTATTAAACATTGCTACGCATGAACAGAATTACGTGTTATGAAACGTGCTAAGTTTACATTTCGTGTAAATGAAGTAAATAGTGCTTCACATCGCATACGTGATTTAATATGCTTATAAACATATTTTCATCGTATATTATACTTAGGAGACATCTTAATTCGTACTGTTGTTGTTATTTCTATCCACAACCAACATGGTTTCAGCGTTAATTCTGCAGGCTTACAATATTAAACAACGGGTTTCAGTACCAGTTGTGGACAGATTACAGGAATTTTAGTCACATACATAGATACTGACATACACGTTACATCCATTATAGAACGTTGGATTAAATTTCTTAATTTTCCATTCATAATCAATTTTACTATAATAGACACAACGGGTATGTCAGAATACATGTACGTAACCAAAAGTTGTGAAGCTTTATAAATTGATAACAATGAAATCGAACCTATCCACAGTCAACCGTATTAGACAAAGGATCGTGAGTACGAGTGGATGAGTTCTCTACAATGTCTATCTACTTAAATACAGGCATTTTTAACTTGCTGTAATAAAGTTGAGAGCGAGAAAGTGATTACAGAACTAATGAAATTAACCCGATATTATAATAACAGATAAATTGTCTCCTGAACATAAATACTTGTAACAAGTATCACGGCTAAGCCTACTTGATAGTGGGAAGATGATTCCTAGTTTTGACTATAACGTGCATGAGTATTCGCACAAAGCTTCAAAACGGCTATCTTCGCTAGCGATCTAATAAGCTATAGTTTAGGCAGATAATCAACGACGCCAGATTTTTGAATAAGAAATCCATGTAATATTCATGTAAAATTACTGGTTCTTATCATTGACCAATCATAACAAAATAAACAACAATTTAAAAAAAATTGCAACAATATAATCGTTTTAAATAACTGTTTAAAGAAACATCAATGGACTTTGAAATTAAACTTTATGCCTTGCTAATTACACCTTATTCTAAAATTACTCTAATTGTTTGTCAAGCACGGGATAAGCAGTTGAATTGTTTAACAGTATCGATCGTTGACTCATTTCATAGATAAATTACTTTTAAGATTATTGAAATATAAGCCTTAAAATTGTTATTATAAATGTTATACTAATCCAACATTCATAATCAAATCTACTATAATGGATGTAGGATGTATGTCAGTACTTATGTAAGTAACCAAAATTCATGTGTCATCCATTGAATGAAACTATCAAGAAAAACCTATAAAACACTTTGAATATTCAGCATTCAGACTATTAGAAAAATAACTATGGAATGAGCAACAACCATTTCTTCATAATATAACACAATTTTAAATAAATGTAGCCTCCTCATAACAAGAACATGATTTTCACTAGGACTATTTGTGAGGACTTGATTATATACTGATGTAATCTTTAAATATAATACTTAGAAACTATTGTTATTGGTACCACTTTTAATATATAAAACACTATAGTTTATATAAGGAAAAATTATGAAAATTATGAGTTTTGTACATTGAATCATTTTGATTTTGATACAATGAATTTCATGTGAGTAAAAATCACAATCAGACCATTTTTTTCCATGGAATACTCCACAGAAATAAAGTTTGTAGAAAATGTTCACTTTTTATATTTTTTTCAATTAGGTAGGAATGCTGCAATTAATAATTAGCAGCACAAACAGCCAGTGTTTCTACTAGCGTAATATAACTCAAGCTTGCAATGTCGTTTAATTATCGGACACAAAAAGGTAAAGGTCTGGCATGGCCAGATGGTTATGGCACTCGACTTGAAATCTGAGTGTCGAGGGTTCGAATCCCTGTCCCATCCAATATGCTCGCTCTTTCAACAGTGGGGACGTTATATTGTGACGGTCAATTCCCCTATTCGTTGGTAAAAGAGTAACCCAAGAGCTGGAGATGGGTGGTGATGACTAGCTGCCTTCCCTCTAGTTTTACCCTGGAAAATTAGGGACAATTAGCGCAAATAGCACTTTTGTAGCTCTGCTCGAAATAAAAAAAACAAACAAATAAAGAGGCAATTACCATCCTCGCACGTGCATGATGCTTATGTTTAAAATACCACTTTGGTAACGACCAAAGCATTTCCCATTCGAGCTTCATCGTCTTTTTCATGTTTAAACTCAATCAATACCACATATATTAACCAGTCAACTAGCTTAACGTTATTTGTCTTTATAAGAAACATTGATAATTTTTCGAAAAGCATTATTTACATGTGACTGTCGATTACAACCAAGTACATTACAACTGTTATTCCTAACCCTATAATGAAGCAGACATAACCAATACTAAGATTGGGTAGTAATCATTTTAAGACGTGTACCACATGTCACGATTGACTTACTGTAAATTATCGTTGAGGTTTTAATGAACAGAACAAAAGACAAACATACTAATCTTTCTTACAGTGTCTTACATGTTCAAATGTTCCAATTATAGATGTACTTAAACCATCTCCGTATATTTACTGGAAAACATAATTCTTATTTGTATAACATAGGTATTGTCGTAAGTTATATTCCTAACTGTTAATAAATACGATAAATGTACACAAAAATAACAGGTTAATTAACAGCATCAGGTTGTTAAAATATATATATTTTAATACAAGGAGAAAGAGGTTTATTGCTGTTGTTTAAACCAAGTATTTGTAGAAGTGGTAAAGTAATTATATATTCAATAACTTTTGTGAAATACGTTTATCTCTCATAAATTTGCGCAAACCAGTTTTGAATTTACCATTATGTCCACGGTGAACCCTATGTTAGAAACTAAAACTCTACTCGAGAAATATGTTAACACCAAAGAAAATAGACCGTTCTATCGAACATTTTATTTCTTCGTTTGGTGGAGTTTGACATCTTTCAGTAATTGAATGGAATAGAATGCAAGATGATTCACCTTCAAAACGATGCAGTGACTAAGGTGTTGACTGCCTGTCAAGGGCGGGATGTGGGGTTTCTAGAACAATCATGTCAGGATCTGATTATCAGATAATGAGTCAGTTAGTGGCACTGGGTCGGTCGTCGTCTCCGCCTCAAGCACTGGAAGTCAAAACGGAAGCTCAATTATCTTTTGAGGGCGCTTTTCCCGTAGCGGAAGGACAGAGTTAACTTCATGCCCTATACAGCTTTGTGCTGGATATGTTAATTCTATTTCGTTCTTTTAGTAATTATTTTTCCTTATTAGCCATGACAGAAATCCTACACATACACGCATATATATCAGTTTTGTTGGTTATATGTCTGACGTTGGCTCACATAACAGATTGTTATAATATTTACTATAATTGATACTTTTACAAGTAATCAGAATACACAGTTAAATGAAAAAAAAATGACAAAAACGACACAGTTATGCGTCCATTTAAAACTTGTTTATCGTCGAATGTACATTATCCATGGTTACAACGTTTCACTTGGTTTATTTAGCATCATTCTGGTGCAGCAGCTACCAGGTATTTGTTTTATCCAATAATGTCAGGTTAACCATAAATATTATACACGGTATATCCCACAATAAACAAATTTTATATGTCACAATAGAGGGTTCTTCCTTTAAATATTTAGTTACCCATCTGTCTTTCGAATATCCACTATTTTAAAGGATTTATCAGATGTGAGGGATCAGCTTCATACAACTAGTTTCTAAGTCTGTGAGACGAAAATACTTAAAATAAAAGAAGTGACACTCTTTTTAAACAGTGCTTCAAATTCCTACATATTTTCTAACCCAACTAATATAACATGGCTAAATGTTCCTAAGGTTTTCAAAGTATTAAAATGTATAGATTGCACTTCAACAAGTATGTGTAGACTTTCATTTGATATCATATAAAAAAACAACTTTTGAAACCGCTTGCACTAACAGATACTGTGAGAAGATGATGGCCCACGTAAAAAATAGTTTTTATGCGCTTTTTGTTTCAAAAAAGATACTTTAGTCGATCATCTTACATTTATTTTTGTCCTGAAACATGATCTACACTAAAGACCAGCTTAGTTCAAGTGTGATATAGTTTACGAATCATAGTTCAAGTGAGATGTAGTTTATAAAGCATAGTTTCAGTGTTACATAGTTTTCAAGATTAGTTAATGTGTTGCTAACTTTACTAAGCATATTCTAAGTTTGATATACCTTTTACTACAACAATTAAGGGTTTTATTACGTAAGTATGGTTGTGAAAACTACGTGTATATGTATATATATATATGCTTGACTTGCGGTAAATTAGCGGTAAGTTTACGGAATTGCAATGCTAAAGTCCTATATTCGATTTTCCACTTCGCAAAGACCACAGACAGTTCGCTGTGTAGTTTTTGTGTTAAGAAAATAACGAGAGATACTTTTTTATTCAGTGAATTTGCATACCTTAGTTACTCAGCGATACATATGCGGACTTAAAGCGTTATAAACCTAGTTACAATATCCGTGGTGGGCCCATTTTCTAGTTTTGTGTTTAACTTCAAATACTCTGTATACCTTGTGTCAGGAGTTTCCACTATTTCTTAATACAGGGCTTCCAAGAACGTTTCGAATCTTAAGCGAGGCTTCCACTCAATAAATATATAGATACTAAGAATCTCAACAGTACATTTTGTTCTTTGCTACAGGTCCCTGACACTTTTCTACGAACCGTAGTTCGAGAGTCCATACATAATATCATGTCTTGACTTGTAGTTTAGTTTCTGAACGATCTGTTGGAAATTTTCTATTGTATTTAAATGTTCGTTCTCGTAAGTAGCGATCGATAAACAAGAAATAAACTTTTTACGGTGGTAATTGATTTTTTTTCTATTAGCTGCAATATTCCTTAAAGCGCTATAAAACAAATTTTTCGGCATTTTTCAAATCAGCATTGACTAGTCAACCTTTGATTTCTCCCTTTTTGTAAAGATTTTGAAATC